>CM019824.1:88195627-89395627 GCA_009763385.1 Coix lacryma-jobi var. lacryma-jobi
CTATCTCCTTCTTCCTCTTCCCGGGGCCCCGGAGTAACTGAAAGGAAAGCCCTATTAAAGAAGCTAAGTGACTTTCGTAACTCAAGTAGTGAGTTTGAGAGTGGCCGTTAGGGCGACCACTTGTACTTCTAGGCCTTGGCGACCTATAGTCTTGTTACGCAACACAGCTTCACTCGATTCAGTAAATCAATAGTTCAAACCAGCCCACTAATAGCTTAGATAGTGGCCCTTCCACTTTGGTATAGTTGACCCTACCTATTGACTCAAGGTAAGACCTCTGACTCAAGGTTCATAGGAAGGGGGAACCCAGACGTAGTGGGATGTAGGCTTCAGTTGTTTTGGTACTTTTGCACTACCTACGTCTTATTATTTATTTTGTAACCGGCTTTTCACCGGCAGGTCAGTACAGTAGGCCAGGCGAACAAACGAAACCGCGGGCGCTAGCGCTATCTTGTTCGCTTTTGTCAACTGAAGTCGCGCGTAGCGCCAACTAACTGATAGCTGATAGAGCGCGGAGCCCCGAGTCTAAGCGAGCAGAGCCATTTCTTTCTACTGTCGTCAAAAGAAAAAAAAAGTACTAAAGGCGAAGGGTTGTACAGCTACTTTGGTTTTGGTATAGTTACAAAGGTAACCGGTAGGTGACTGTTGAATCGACAGTAGTTACGAAAGGGGGAAATAGCTCAGTTGGTTAGAGTGCTGGTCTGTCACGCCAGAAGTCGCGGGTTCGAACCCCGTTTTCCCCGCTTCCTCTTCCTGCCCGACTCATTTTGTCTTCACTGGAAGCTGCTGATCCCAGCGTAGCATTCAAGACAATTGTTCCTTCCTCGGTCTCCCTCCACCCCCTTCGTTTGTTGTGGGTCGCGTCTCACCGCAGGCACTTAATGAATGAGTGAAGATCTTCCTTCCCCCCTTGTGTCTTACCAAGGACTGAGTTCCCACTTGTGGCGAAAAAAAAGTATACCATCCCACCCGGCCTCCCCCCGGGGGGTTAAGGTTCCTCTCGGAGACTGCCAGTCTACAAGAAGCTGGCAGAGCTTTAGCCATTGGACCACATCCATCCATCCTCCTACCTAAACAGTGACGCCTTTTCTTGTTCGTTCTTCGAATTACGCTAGTGGAGTCCCTCCGGCTAATGAAGATACTACCCCAGTCTTCCCATTCATTCCCAGTGGATCCTTCTTATCCCTTTTCATTGAACGAACCAAGTTCACCTATACGAGAGTGAGGAATAGAAATCCTACAATCAACTTCCCACTTTTGATGTCCCGTTTGACGATTCTGCTGCGTCTTTAGAAAATAAAAAGGAGAAGGACAGGGGTCGCTAGTCAGAAAAGCTATAACTATCAATTCGAATTCAGAATGAATCAAATCTCCCCAAGTAGGATTCGAACCTACGACCAGTCAGTTAACAGCCGACCGCTCTACCACTGAGCTACTGAGGAAGAACGGACTTAAGGAAGCTGACTCTCGTTCTTTGGACCAACCAACCGAAAAGACAAAAAGTTCGTCACTTTTTCTCTTTCTCCGGGAGAAAGGGTGACGATAGCAATCCCCTTTGCCTCCCCGGCCGGGGAGCCCCCAGGACAGGACAAGGGGGGCGGCGGTCAACCATCAACTCTCGATATGCATATTGATCAATCGATCTCTGCGTCCTGCCAGTTCGCTAAGTAGACTCACTCTACCGAGGGGCAACTAAGGTTGGTTCCTGCCAATTCCCTTGCTGATCAGCAAGGGAATTGGCAAGTATGAGAGAGGACTCTCTCTGTCTCTCCGAGTTTCAACTACTAAGTGTAGCTCTTAAGAAGTTCAGCTATTCTAAATGTAAATAGATTCCGATCAAGCAAGCAGGAGAAGGTGGTCCTTTCATCTCTCTGTCTGCTCCATGCTCTATAGCCTAAGGATCATGAGCAGGTTTAATGCTAGAAAAAAGGAGATCTGCCTAATCATTTCGGTAGATGAAGTAGTGGGAGGTCACGAAGGAAGTAAGGGGGCGTGTTAAGTTGAGAATTTCGAACATTGTAGCATCCTTTTGACGGTTGGGCTTTGAGTTGAGTTCTTTTAAGAACTCTTAATATGAAAATACACATCATAAAATGACGCATCGAGCGAGACCATTCTGTTTCATTGTGAATGAAAGACGTTTTCGACCAACAACATCTACTCATATCCAGCTTCGTGTCATTTTTGTGCGATCAGCAAGCAGCAAGCGGGGGAGAGTCAAGTCAAGTACAACACAGGACTGACGGGGTGGGGCGCGCCAAAGCAACCCGGGACCCCGGAGGGGTCACTACAAAAGCGCTGGCGCCTTCTTTTGAAGGTGAAAAACTACGCTTCAAATAAAGCTAAGAAAAATAAAAGGGCTGCGCTAATGGCAAGGAGCAAGAAAAGGGCAGCTAGCTCGAAATCCGATAAATCGAATACCTCCTTTCAGTTATGAGAGAGAACTCCAAGGCAGGATAAAGACTGAGTTGGATTCAGCCGCGTGGGGAATGAGACAACATTAATGGAATGAGTTGAGGCCTCCTGCTCTTTTTGAGAGTCAGGGGCAAGCCCGGCCTAGCGCTTTAAAAAGGGCTGTCTGCATTACTGGAAAAAAAAAGTAGTAAAAAAAAAGAAAAGTAGGGGCCACGTAGACTATTCTGAGGTGGTATGCTAAATCCATGATCAACTGATGTAGCTAGTGTGACTAAAGCTGCAGCTATTGGCTTAACAGGTTCTAAACTCTCCCACCCGATAAAGGAATTGAAAGACTACCCCGGGCCACGTAGACTATTCCCTTCCGCGGACATTCTTTTATACTCATGGATCTGCACCAGTATAGTCGGGCTTCTTCAAGGCTGTCGACTTCTAGCCGCCTGGTATCATCAGCTTCGCCTTCATTGTACTGCTCTGTTCATGGGGAGCTCCAGATTAAGTCAACTGGGAGTATTGCTTCAGTGCCATATACTAAGAAAAAGGGAGTTTGGCCTGTTGCCCGACTTCGTTGTGTCCGTAGCCCCCAGACTACCTTAGGCAGCTCTTCGACCCACTTTCTGCCGTGATCTTTTAGAAGGTCAAATAGCCTTGGTTTTAATCCAGCAAGAATTAGGGCATTTGCTCATTCGACTTGCCCGTTGGATTGTGGATGGGCTATTGATGCGTAGTCTATCTTGATTCCACAGTCGCTGGCCCATGTCTTGAACTCAATAGCCATAAAAGGGGACCCCAGGTCACTGATAATTCTATGCAGCATTCCAAAGCGGTGAAAGATGCCCTGCATGAATTGTACTGACTTAGATGCGTTGAACTTGACCAATGGCATGTACTCAATCCACTTGGTGAATTTGTCAATTGCGACGTAGATGTACTCGAATCCGCCTGGAGCTCGTTTAAGAGGACCCACCATATCGAGTCCCCAGCATGAGAAAGGCCATGATGGAGGAATACAGATCAATTCATGTGCAGGTACATGCTGCTGTTTGGCGAAAAACTGGCATGATTGACAGCGGCGGACTAGGTCTTCTGCATCTTTCAAGGCTGAGGGCCAATAGTACCCTGATCTGAAGATTTTTCCGACTAGTGTCCTCGATGCTGCGTGGTTGCCGCAGCACCGGGAGTGGACTTCATTTAGGATTTCTCTGCCCTCTTCTGGTGAGATGCACTTGAGGAGGACTCCTGACGAAGCTCCGCGTCGATATAGCCGGTCCCCGACTAGAACATAGTTTTTGCTACGTCTGGTGACTTGCTCTGCAGCTGTTTTGTCACTTGGCAGTTTATGCTCTTTGAAATAGTCGATTAAAACTTGTGTCCAGTCGGGTGCTAGGGCTAGGACCTGAGCAGATGGTGTTGGGTCAACCTCTTCCTTCTCTTGAATTGACGGTTTGGATAACTCATGAACGAAGATACCATTGGGGACCATAGCCCTGTTGGAACCCAATTTAGCTAGGACATCTGCTGCTACATTTAGATCCCTGGTAATATGAATGAGTTCCAGCCCAGAAAAGTGTTTTTCCAGCTTACAGACTTCCACACAATAGGCATTCATTGTTTCCTTGGTACAATCCCAGTCTTTGTTGACTTGGTGAATTACCACAGAAGAGTCGCCGTAGATTAGGAGTCGCTTGATGCCCAATGCGACAGCTAGCTTGAGTCCGTGGAGTAGCGCTTCATATTCTGCTTCATTGTTGGTAGCAGACCACAATATCTGCAGAACGTACTTGAGCTGCTCTCCGGCGGGTCATACAAGTAGTACTCCGGCTCCTACTCCTCCGAGTTTTAGGGACCCATCAAAGTACATCTTCCAATGATCGGGAATAGCATTGTCTTGGATCTGCTGTATTTCTGCCATTCGGCGATGAAGTCAGCTAGAGCTTGTGACTTGATTGCTTTCCTGGGAGTGAACTTGATGTTAAGTGCCCCCAATTCGATTGCCCACTTGGAAATTCTTCCAGTAGCATCACGATTGTGGAGGATTTCTCCCAAAGGAAAATCCGTAACGACTGTGATCTCATGGGCTTCGAAGTAATGCCATAGCTTTCTTGAAGATATAAGTAGGGCGTAGAGTAATTTCTGTACTTGCGGGTATCTGGCCTTTGAATCGGAGAGTACCTCACTAATGTAGTATACTGGTCGCTGGGTGTGGTAGATGTGCTTGTCATCCTTGCGCTCCACTACGATCGCTGTGCTTACAACGTGTGTGGTAGCTGCGATATAAAGCATCATCGGCTCCCTGGGTTCTGGTGGCGTGAGTATAGGTGAATTGGTAAGGTATCCTTTGAGTTGTTCAAAGGCCCTGTTCGCTTCTTCTGTCCACTGAAATTTATCGCCGGCCTTGAGTAATTTGAAGAAAGGGAGTCCCTTTTCTCCCAGCCGTGAGATAAATCAGTTTAGTTCGGCCATGCACCCGATGAGCTTCTGAACATCCCTGACTGAGGTAGGTGGCTTCATGTTGATGATAGCTGTGATCTGCTTTTGACTAGCCTTGATGCCCCGATGGCTAACAAGAAAACCGAGTAACTGGCCTGAGGGTACTCCAAAAACGCATTTTGTGGGATTGAGTCTCCATTGATATGCGCACAGTCGGTTGAAAGTTTCCTTTAGGTCTGTTATGAGAGTAGTTGGATCCTTTGTTTTTATGACCACATCATCAACATAAGCTTCTGCATTGCGGCCAATTTGGTCACCCAAGCAATCTTGGATAGCTCCTTGATAAGTGGCCCCTGCATTCTTCAGCCCAAAGGACATGGTTTTATAATTGTAGGCGCCAAAGGGAGTTATAAATGATGTCTTGGGTTGATCTTCTTCTTTGAGGGCGATCTGGTGGTACCCGGAGTAGCAATCCAGAAAGGATAGTAGAGCGGAGCCTGCGGTGGCATCAACTATTTGATCTATCCTCAGTAATCCGAAAGGATCCTTTGGACAATGTTTGTTGAGGTCTGTGTAGTCGACACACATGCGCCACTCGGCAGAGTTCTTCTTCTTGACTAGCACTGGGTTGGCTAACCACTCGGGGTGAAGGATTTCTCTGATGAATCCGGCTACGAGTAGTTTGGCTATTTCCTTCTTGATCGCCTCTTTTTTTTCTGGCGAGAACCGTCGTAGTCTTTGCTTGATAGGTCTAGAACCTTCTTTTAATTCTAATTTGTGCTCAGCCAAATTCCTTTGGACTCCTGGCATATCGGCCGGATCCAAGCAAATATATCTTTGTTTGCTCTAAGGAACTTGATGAGCACGAGTTCCTATTCTTCAGATAGGTGAGCACTGATAACCGCTGTCTTGGAGGGATCACCGGTTTCCAGGTCAATAGTTTTTGTAGAGACTTATGCTGATGATTGGATAGTACCCGCCTTCTTGGTTGGGATTTCTGAATCTCCAGGCTTGGTATTATGCACCATCTGAGCGAGTTCTTGTAATTCCAGAGTGAGTTGAGCTTTTTCAGTGATTTGGATAGCTTCTGTGTCACAATCAAATGATCGCTTCAAGTCGCCTCTGAAGGTTAAAATTCCTTTAGGACCCGACATCTTCAATAGAAGGTACGAGTAGTGGGGTACTGCCATGAACTTGGCAATAGCTGGTCGTCCGAATATGGCATGGTATGATGACTCGAAGTCGGCTACCTCGAAATTGATGTATTCAGTCCGGTAATTGGTCTGAGTTCCAAAAGTGACGGGTAGTATGATCCTTCCAAGTGGTACAACGGCCTTTCCGGGTACTATGCTATAGAAGGGGGCGCTTGATGGAGTAAGCTGGGTTGCGAGATCTACTTTCATCTTGCGTAGAGTGCTTGCAAAGATGACATTGAGACCTGCCCCGCCATCGATGAGTACTCTTCCCAATGTGAACCCGGCGACCGTAGGATCCAGGACTAGTGGGTAGTGCCCAGCATTGGAGACGCTGGTCCATTGGTCTGCTCGGGAGAAGCTGATCGGATGCTCAGACCAGTCAAGGTATCTAGGAGTCGCTGGTTCTGTAGACATGATCTCTCGTAGGGAAAGCTTCTGGAGCCTCTTGCTGTCGCTAGTAGTTACTCCTCCAAAAATGACGTTGATAGTCCCTTTGGGGTGTTGGAAACCACCGACGTCTTGCTGAGGGTCTTCAACCACTTTCTTCCCCTTGTCTTTCTTGTTTTTGTTGAAGTCGGAGTTTAAGCCTCTCTCCTTGAGCTGTCGACAATGCTTAGCCTGATGTCCTCCTTTTGGATGGAATGGGCAAGGTCCATCAAGTAAGTCATCAAAGGTGGATGGCTTATTCCACTTCTTCTGAGGCTCCATGGCTGCAACAGTGTTGTCCCCTGTTCTCTTGCGGGTGTTTTGCTGGGTAGCCTGGTTGCCCCTTTGATTGTTGCCTCGATCACCCTGCGTGTTTCTCTCGGGAAAGCATTCCTGAGTGCGTTCCTCTGTTGCCATCATGGAATTTACTGCCCAGTGAAACTCGTCAGCAGTGGTCGGGTCCTGTTTGATGGAGTCCTTGTAATTGTACCTTTCACAAATTCCGTTGCCGAAAAGGTCAATTACTTCTCTATCTGTAATGTCAGATACTATGGAGCGGATCTCTGAGAAGCGCCTATAGTACTCTCGTATTGACTCATTTTTCTGTTGCTTGCAGGTCCTGAGCTTAGTCCGGGGATCTGATCTCTTGGGGACACCCGCAAAGTTCTCTATGAAGGTACGATGGAGTTGTTTCCAGGAGTCAATGGACTCGGGCTTAAGCTTGTCAAACCAAGCGAGTGGCATTGTCTCTAGAGCCATTGGGAGAAAGAGTGCTTTGACGTCATTGCTTCCTCCTGCTAACTTAACTGCTTGAGCGTATAGCCTGAGCCAGCGCTTAGGTTCTGTCTTCCCATCGCACTTTGAGTAGTTCCCGAGTTTGAATTTTTGTGGAAACGGGACTGCTCGTAGCCTCTGGGAAAAGCAAGGGAAGCGATCGACTGCATCAGATGTTGCAATTGCCACTCCTCAGTATGAAGATTCGGCTCCTCCTTCAACTTGATCGGGTACTCGGTGGCCCAGATGACTCCTTACTGGAGCTCGGCCGAGTCGCTCCTGAACAGGTTGCCTCTGGCATGGATGGGATGAAGCTTGTTCATCAGCTAGAGACTCAAGGTTCCGTCCCCGGAGTTGTAGCGCAGTAGTCTGAAGCATGATCAGTCGTCTCTCTTCATCGGGGGTGCGGTTGTCCTTGGCTCCCATCTCTATAGCTAGGGCCCTAATGTTCTGGTAGGGTGTCTGGAATACCTTGTGACCAGTGACTCTCATAAACTCAGGCTCGAGGTTGCGGGAGCAATCAGCTCGTCGGTGATTGTGATCATTTTGTGATTGATGCTCTTGATCACGTTGGGCGCGAGCATGATTTTCCGCGTCCTCTTCTAGGCGCCTCCGAGTATTATATTCTTCGAGTCGTACATTGTAGCGGTCCACCGCTTCCTTGCGGTGATTTGCGCGCCTTCTGCGAGCTTCTTTAGCTTGATTCCTTCTGATTCTCTCAGCCTTTATTGACTCGGTTTCTCCGGGTCCTTCTGGGTCGTTGTCAGATATCATACTCAGAGTTTCATCATCCTGGAAGACATCTAGAGGAGTTGGTGGTCGTAGAGATGACTGATGCCCCGCCATGAAAACTTCACGGGTGTAGCCCTGGTTTATCAATCCTGGCGTAACCGACTCTAAAGTAGAAGTGCTGGAGATTAGTTCTGTTGAGGTGTCGAGCTCCTCAAAGGGGAGCTGATGTCTATGTTGATATGGGAGTTGCTGGTCGATTGTGCCAACCAGCCTAGCTGGAGCTGGCTGTATTGGCTAATGAACAATGTTACCCTCCTTGGTAGAGCTGAAAATGAGTCCTTGTTGAGCTCCGGTCAAAGGTATCTATTGATACTCTTTGAATTTTGCGTCAATTAGGTCTTGGAAGTCTTCAGCCGAGTTTCGCAGTCTGAAGGTGATACCATGTTTGGTCTCCGAGTCCTTTTTGTTCTCAGAATTTGAGTTCGAGTAGGAGTCGGGTACTTCAGGTTGGTCTCCAGAATCTCGCTGATCTTGGATTGCAAGATTTGCTAGGTTCTGGGTGATATCATTCATCTTTGGTGTGGCTTGTGCTTCTGATTCAGTGTGAAGTTGTCATTGTAGCTTTCCTTGATCATCCGCGATGCAAGTCCATGAGCCAAAAACGAAAATTGATCCCGCCGAGAACATGTTGTCGTGGTTCGCAGGGCTCTTGGTCGTCGAATCACCGAAAGCCCCTACCTGGCGCGCCAGCTGTCGGTGTTTGTTAACCAGCAACTCATCTTGAGTAATCTCAAACGATTTGTTGGGTGGGGATCAGCGTTCGTAAGACTCGGCGAGTACACAGGGACAGCGATTTATACGGGTTCAGGCCGCTAAGTAGCGTAATACCTTACGTCCAGTGCGGCGTGTGCCTTGTGTATGATTATGGTTCAATATTCGATGATCGAAGCATGCGCCTGCTTCCCCTTATATATCCGGGTAAAGCATAGCACAGACCGAGTCCTAGTCGGTTACAACAGAGGAGTCCTATTCTAATTACAAGACTTCCTTTAAGAACTCGACTAAGTTACAGTGAGAGTCCTAATCCAAATACACTTCGTATCAAGTCTTCGGATCTCCCGTGCCGTCCGAGATTAGTCGGAGGGATCATCTTCTGATGATATCTCTGACATCCTGGTCCGTCAGGTCATGGACACTCGCAAGCTCTAGGTTTGCTCTTGGGGTTGATTCTCAGGACAGTGGCAACAAGTTTCTGAAAAGAAATTTAAAGCTCCCATTCACCCCCCCCCTCAGGTCGCTTTCTGGTTGTACTTTCGATCCTTCAAACCCGAGACTGGCACTCGGCGTTCCGCCGGCTCGAGAGGAGAAGAGGGGAAACCGACCCATGCTGGTGAGAGAGGAGGTTAGGGCGGAGAAGTTGGCAGGAGGAATCAGGCGGCGGTGCGTTGAGCAGCGAGCAATCGCTCGCCGGAGTTCGGCGGGCGGCGGCGGCGCTATGAACTGGAGGAGATGGAGTGGAGGGAGGCGAGCGCGTGAGCGAGTGAGTGAGTTCTTGGCTGCAAGCGCGAGAGGTAGAGGAGGCAAAAGAGATGCAGCGCTTGGGTGCATTGCACCTGGCCACTTCTCGTCGGGGAGGGGCTCCGACCGGCGCGGCGACCGTCAGGCATCGGCGGCCACGCGGCGAGCAGGCAGAGGGCGACAGGGTGACATGTCGGGGCTAGCGGAAACCACGGGCGGCAGCGACGGTGGTTTGGACGGCCGGCGAGGTGGTCTCGTGGCGGCGGGGCGGTTTCGTCGGTGCGGGGGCAGACGGCGCGCGCGGGGGAGAAGAAAGAGGATGACAGGTGGGTCCCACTAGGGTTTAAACTAAAGAGGTTTTTGTCTATTTCTTCTCTGCTCTATAACTCCCAAACTAGGCCAAATTAGGAAAAGGTCCTAAAAGAAAAGTTGCTTAGAATTTTGCAAGGAACAATTCATATTTAAGGCTAAAGTCCAAATTCTGCTTAGAAAAAGAATTTTACTCCTAGCCCAATTTGCTAATGCAATAAATAACATTTAAAATTCTTTTTCTGAAAAAGTGCTTTTAAGCAAAGTTGTTCCTTTCCTCAAGATCTACAACTTTGGTTTAAGGCACTTGGTCAGAAACATAAGGCAAAACATAGCTATACTAGATGCTAAACAAGGACTTAGATAAACATACACACAAATGCACATGAAATGATGAGATGCTATGCTCATGCTATGTCCAGTTATGCACTTAGGGTTGCTTAACATCTAGGGTGTTATAGCCCTCCCCTCCTTAAAGAAATCTCGTCCCGAGATTTGAGTTACTAACCATTTTTCATAAAATTGAGGATACACCTCCTTTAGATAGTCGTCCGTCTCCCAGGTAGCATCCCGATCGTCCTGCTCACTCCAGGTTACCTTGTACTGCTTAACTATTCTTCTGCGAGTTGCCCTCTCTTTTTCATCGAGTACTCGTTGCGGCTTTACGGAGTAAGTAAGATCGGATTGCAGCTTGATATTTGCTGGTTGCACTTCCTCCTCAGGTACTCGAAGACACTTCTTCAGTTGCGACACATGGAATACAGGGAATATAGCCTTCAAATGTTATGGCAACTGTAGCTGATAAGCTACTTCTCCCCTCCTTTCCATGATTCTATAGGGCCCCACAAATCTTGGTGCTAACTTTCTTTTAACTCCAAAGCGCTTAACACCTTTCATGGGTGAAACTTTTAAGTAGACATAGTCACCAATGTTGAACTCAAGTGGTCTTCTACGTTTATCGGCATAGCTTTTCTGTCGAGATTGTGCAACTGCAATATGTTGCTGAATGATTCTAACTTGTTCTTCTACTTCTTTGATGAAATCAATTCTATAGTATCGGCATTCTCCTAGTTCAACCCAATTTATTGGTGTTCTGCATCTTCTACCATATAAGGCTTCAAAAGGCGCCATCTGAATACTCTCTTGATAACTGTTGTTGTAAGCAAACTCTGCCAAAGGCAACCATTTCTCCCAAGAACCTTTTGCTAATATTACACTAGCTCTTAACATATCTTCTAACACTTCATTTACTCTTTTAGTCTGTCCTGACGTCTACGGATGATAGGCCGAACTTCGAACCAACTCCGTGCCTAATTCTTTTTGCAGTTTCTCCCAAAATGGTGCAGTGAACTGTGGTCCTCGATCTGAAACTATGATCTTTGGTATCCCATGGAGTCGAACAATCTGACTCAAATAAATCTCCGCATAATCTGGTGCTTTATAGTTGGTCTTGACTGGAAGAAAATGTGCTGTCTTGGTAAGACGATCCACAATTACCCAAATCGAGTTATTTCCCTTCTGAGTAGTGGGCAGACCGGTGATAAAATCCATGCTCACTTCTTCCCACTTCAACTCGGGTATAGCTAATGGTCGAAGTGTTCTGGCTGGTTTCAGGTGAATAGCCTTCACTCGACAACATGTGTCACACCTAGCCACATAAGCAGCGATTTCTTTCTTCATCTTAGTCCACCAAAATCTTGGACGTAAATCTTGATGCATTTTAGCACTTCTAGGATGGATAGATAACCTAGACAAATGTGCTTCATCCATGATCCTGTTTCTGAGTTCTCTATTCTTAGGTACCACTAGGCGCTGGTCAAACCATAGAACTCTGTTGTCATCAACTCGAAAATGCTTAACTGGTTCAGTCGCAGCTTTTATCCTTTCCTTGATATGATGAATCCCTTTATCGGTTTTCTGCCTCTCTAAGATCTGATCAAACAACGTGTTGCATAACTCTAGGTTATGTAGCACTGCAGGATGCATTAAACTGAACTCATCTTCTGGTAGTAACTTCATGGTATGACAATGTGATTTCCGACTCAAAGCATCGGCTACGACATTCGCTTTTCCGGGATGGTAGTGAATTTGCAGATTGTAATCTTTAATCAATTCAAGCCATCTTCTCTGCCTCATGTTCAATTCTGGCTGAGTGAAAATATACTTGAGACTTTTGTGATCCGTGTACATATTACAGACATTACCAAGCAAATAATGCCTCCAGATTTTCAGAGCATGTACAACTGCAGCCAGTTCCAAATCATGTTTAGGATAGTTCACTTCATGCTTCCTTAATTGCCGAGACGCATAAGCAATTACCCTACCTTCCTGCATAAGAACACAACCTAAGCCAACCTTCGATGCATCACAAAAGACATCAAAGGGCTTCTCGATGTCCGGCTGAGCTAAAACAGGAGCAGTGGTCAACAGTTTCCGCAAGGTACGGAAAGCGGTTTCGCACTCCTCTGTCCATTCAAACTTTTGGTTCTTTTGTAACAAGCTGGTCATAGGTTTGGCGACCTTGGAGAAATTAGGAATAAATCGGCGATAGTACCCTACTAAACCCAAGAAACTCTGAATCTCACCAACCGATGTAGGAGCTTTCCAATCCATTACTTCCTGCACTTTACTGGGGTCAACTGAGATTCTTTCTTGAGACAAGATGTGACCGAGGAAATGTACTTTCTTCATCAAAAACTCACACTTACTAAACTTAGCATAGAGCTGATGCTCCCTAAGTCTGGTCAAAACAATCCTTAGGTGCTCTGCATGGTCTTCTGGGTTTTCTGAATAGGTTAAGATATCATTGATAAACACTACCACAAACCTATCCAGTTCCGGCATGAACACTGAATTCATCAAACTCATGAAGTAAGCTAGGGCATTTGTCAATCCAAAGGACATGACAAGGTACTCATACAATCCATATATGGTTGTGAAAGCGGTCTTTGGGATATCTTGTGGCCTAATCCTGATCTGATGATAACCTGACCTCAAATCAATCTTGGAAAACACCTTAGCTCGGGATAATTGGTCAAAGAGAATATCTATTCGTGGTAACAGATACTTGTTCTTAACAGTCACGACATTGAGCGGACGATAATCCACACACATGCGCAGTGACTTATCCTTCTTCTTGACAAACAAGGTTGGGCAACCCCATTCTGACACACTAGGTTGAATGAACCCCTTGCCTAAGAGTTCCTTGATCTGGGTCTTGAGTTCTGCCAGTTCATTGGGTGGTAACAACTCAATTTCAAATTCCACGGCTCTTTTGGGTGGTAACCCTGTTAACTCATCCGGGAAGACATCCGGGAAATCTCGGACAACTGGAATTTTGGAGAGGTCTTCTATAGCAAAAGTGCAAGATAGGTCAACAAAATCGGCACCTCGGGGGAGAGATATGCGAAGTTTGTTACCCGTCCGACCATCGGATAAGGTAAGAGTCCTATTCGCAGTGTCTAACACCACCTTCCACATCGTCATCCAACTCATACCTAAGACTACATCCATGCTTAGCCCAGGCAAAACCACTAAATTAGCTCCAAATTTGTGCCCTCCAATTTTGATGGTTGCATTACAAACCATCTGTCTAGATAGCACGCTACTCCCAACGGAGCTCACGCGAAACCCATAATCCATTTCAGACATTTCTTGGTTATGCTTTTGTGCAAATGCTTTGCTCATGAAAGAATGTGATGATCCAGTATCAAACAAAACAACTGCAGGATGATGGTTAACGAGACACATACCGGCAGTCACGGGCTCTCCTGCACGAGCTTCTTCGGTAGTCATGTTATGTAGACGTGCGGGGTAGTTGGCCTGCTGCTTCTTTGGGTGCGGGCAATACCTCGCAAAATGTCCCTCTTGATTGCAATTGAAGCATGGCCCATGAACTAGAGGCTTGCTTTCAATCGAGCTGCCTTGACCCCCTCGAGTTTGGTTTGCTGCTATCTTGTACGGCCATTGATTATGCTGAGCTTGCTGCTGACCTTTCTTCTGAGGCGGCCTGAAACGGGCTCCAGGCGTTGGTAGTCGGTACTGGGAATGCTGTGCTGGTGGTCCGCTAGGCTGGGGTCCAGATTCCAAAGTCCTCTTTCGAGCCTTACTTGCAGCATGCTTGGTGTTATGGTTCTCTTGAATCAAGCCGTCACTGATGAAGTCATTGAAGACGGTACGAGACGAAGTACCCACTGATTTTCCCATCTTGGTATTCAACCCTCTCTTGAAACTAGCTATCTTTTTAGCGTCAGTGTCCATAAAGTCCGGAGCGTAACGAGACAAGGAATTGAACACATGATGGTACTCGGTAACAGATCAAGTTCCCTGCGTCAAGCTGATAAACTCTGCCACTTTCATCTGAGTTAAGCCTGGCGGAATATAATGCCCTTGAACAGCCTCCGTGAACATCCTCCAATTAACAGGCGTATGGGCAGGATAGGTGGTGCGGTGATGTCCCCACCAGATTCCGGCCGGTCCCTGCAGCTGATGTGCAGCATACTCTGCCTTAAGTTCCTTTGTAAGCCTGAGCAGCCGAAATTTTTGCTCCATGGTATGAAGCCACTCTTCTGGTTCTAGAGGTTCAGTAGCTTCCTTGAAGTTGGGTGGTTTCATATCCAGGAAATCCTTTAAAGAGCTATACTGATTTGGCTCTGGGCGTTGATTGCCATGCGCCAAATTCTCCCACAGTAGCGCTTCGATATTGCGCTGGCTCCGCAGCAATTGAGCGAAGAGTTGCTCGGGAGTGGCCGGTGGAGGAGGTGGTGGATTGCGGTTATCTCTGTTATCATCGTTACGACCACTACCGCCAGCTCCACTGCGAGTCATCGTCATCTGCATGTATCGATAGCAGTGATTATTAGGTGATGTTGCAGTTATTGCAGAGAACAATAAACCATGCCAAACTGAATCTTATTCGGAAACGAATTCGCCAAACAATTACAAAGGCATAATAAATTTCAATCCACATCGCAGCACGACATAATAAGATCGCCCATCACAACATGCAAAAGTCAGCATAAAACATCCATAGATGCCCATACATATGGGACTTTTCAAAGGTCTTGCGCCACGCGCACATAGGTTCACAACACAACCTTACATCATCCCATGATACAACAAACGCTCAAGCATAACGGACGTGACAAAAGATCTCCGGGTGCTAAACAACTATCTAGCCTACTCTCGATCGGCACCATCAACATCGTCGTCACTCGAGACATCCGAAGAACCACTAGAAGAAGCACGAGGATCGGGGTCCTCCTAAGGAAAGATGGGGTTCCTCTCGTTCTCTCGGCGATGGATCTCCTCATGCAGGCGATCATTGTAGTACTGGAGGTGATGGAGCTGTAACTCCAAGTCTCCCACCTGAAGCCTAAGAAGCCTGTTCTGTTCGGTCGCACGTATGCCCTCAAGACACACACCTCGGAGTGACTCCTCAGTCTCAGCCATGATCGTGGACAAGAAAGTCGTCATCCCCTGCTGGTCACTAAGATGTTGTGCTACGTCCTGCTCCCTCTGAAGAGTCTGATCCCTCTCCACAGTCATATGAGCTAGCTCTGTGGTGAGACGGTCTATCTCCGTAGTATGCTCCTCTCGACTCTAGTGGTGTGCAGCTATCTCCTCACTGAGAATATGGTCCAGGTGGTCGTAGCTACGCGACAGACACCCATAGGTAGCCATGAGTGCAGCCATAGCACTCCCAGCTGGTCCCGCACAGTGCTCTCGCTCCAAGGAACTGGCCCTCAGCACAGTGGCACCTGGCTGACGCCACACTGACTGGTAAGGGTCCGCCGTGGGGAAGATGCTAGCAGTGGCTTGCGCAACCACCTCCGGGTGGTCCTCCATAATGTCCCGAAGAACAGTATAGGCAACCCTGTTAGCTCCATCCCGCGGGGTCCTACCCTGTAGTGCGAACATCCGGCGACACCATACGTGGTCCTGAGCATCCCGGCTGGGCACGTCCACCTCAACCGTATACATGTAGCGGTCCTCTCAAAACTGCACATGATGCCAGTCGTACTGTGGCTCCTGGCCCTCCTGGTATCCCACCAAGTGCAGCACCCTCCGTAAAATGGTAGGCATGCCGAACTCGTCCAAAAAGTCCTCTGACCCCTCAGCGGTCCATGGCCCCAACATGTAATTAGGCCTCTTGCCTCCCATTGACTTACGAGCTGTGCGCATGGTACGGGCCATCTGTAAGAAATTTATCCACATAGGTTTTAATTAGTTGAGAACAACTTTTATTAGAAAACGGGACGAATATCATAAGGAAGGAAGTAAGATTAATGCAAGATTGTATGATCATGATGCCTGTGCGTAACATACGCCCTCACTGTCTAACAATCTAACGGCTAGACGGTGGCATACAGCGTTCAGTCATAGCGTTAACTAGGCATACTATACGACCGCAAGTTAGCGTTCCTGCAGAAAATCATTCCAGCCCTGCCCACAATATGAATATTATGCATTGCTGGAATCAAATCTAATACTAACTTAGGTGCACACCCAGTATACATGTAAGTAGTATATGCACCCATCAAATTAATGGTCCCACAATTAAATACTTTCACATATACCCGTCTGTAACAGGTATACATTCCGGTACCAGTCTATCACTCCCCTAGATTGGCGGTTGTCCAATCATGCCCTCACAACTCACTTATTACCTTGGCGTAGAGGCAAATTGATCCATACATTACTATCCCGAAGAATAGCACTCATACAATTTCACCCTTGCCGTATGGACGACAGTAAACAACAGATTCTTAAACATGATGCATGACCCCCAAGTTAGTACTTAAATAGCCACCTAAAATCCTACTGGGCATAAGGACTTGATCACTGGCACACCTTAGTTTTTATTCTTAAGGTTTCCAAATCCTAATATAACTATAAGTTGGCAAATACGACTTTATTCTTGTAAAAGTACTGTTTTCAAATACACTTATGAACAGTAACACTGAACTATGCTCCGATGCCAGCTGTAACATAACCGACCAATTTGTACCAGATTAAGCACTGAAACCTCCGCTTATCGCAAAGATCATCAAGTACTTAAAGCTCGTACAAACCCGGTAGTCCGGAAATCTCGAAGGATTTCAAATCATTTCAACATTCAGCCAAGATCGTAATAGTTCAGCAAACATGCCCACAAGTTACATCACAGTTGCACATAGTTCAAATACATCGGAGTACGAAATAATATTACAAACCATAGTTTGAACAGTAGAGGTGTGACAGAACCGACCAATTTGCACCAGATTAAGCACTGAAAACCTCCGCTCTCGCAGAAATCATTGAGTACTTAAGCTCGTACAAACCCGGTAGTCCGGAAATCTCGAAGGATTTCAAATCATTCAACGACGTCCAGCCAAGATCGTACTCGTTCCACGAACATGCTCACAGGTTACAACACAGTTGCACAGAGTTCAAATTACATCGGAGTATGAAATAATATTACAAACATAGTTTGAAAGAAGTAGCGGAAGCAACATAGTCTTTTGAACATAATTTGGATTGTTCATAAATACGGTGCCATCAGTTGACTGGGTCCACAAAAGCAACAGATGAGATAAGTGTTGACCATGCCCCTGGTCTAGTCATCCCCCGTTACCGGGTACAAGCAGTTCTCGCAGTAACCATAAAAGCACTGGCCATCTGCAACAACAAGGGAATAAAACCCTGAGTACAAGAAGGTACTCAGCTAGACTTACCCGTCACAAATCAAAAATAATGAGACTCCAAGGATCATGTAGGCTATATTAGTGGGGTTGGCTGTACATACTCTTTTGCATGAAAGCTTTTGTAATAAAACTCAGTTTCAACTGTGGGCAATTGCTTTTAGTCATTAACTCTACCTTACTAGATTTGCGCCTGTACTAAACAAGCACTTGCTAATTAATCAATCAAGAGTGACTATTTCATCAATAGCCTTTCAGATTCCATAACCAATTTAGTTCCATAAGTTCTACGGGAAATGATCTAAAGTCAACTGCTCACTGTCCAGGAGCGATGGCGATTATAATCGATTCCTACCCAGCTGGGGATAAAATGTCTCACACTCGCCCGGCACGTCCGGCTACGGCAGTCGTAAGCTGCCAGTCAGGAGATTCGAGAACACAAAGCGCGGGACGGCCATGGGCCCTTCTACACCGGGGGTTATCTCAGTGCCAGGTCGCTCAACCTATAACTGCCCACGGTCATGCCAGGTCGATCAGGCCCTGCCTGCCCTCGGACCATGCCAGGTCGATCAGAATAGTTGCCCACGGTACAGCTGAGGCCCTGGGTGTTAGGCGTCAACATCTCCATCTCCGGCTCGAATAACCTTACTCGGCTTCACGGGAGGTACTCAGACCAACTCCGTTAAGTGATCGACGCGTTCAATTTGACAGAAGGGACATTCCCGAACGGGTCCTATGCGACACAGACGGGAGCCTACTAGCACACAGAACCCATGTCCTGCTGCTCTTACATCCCGCCTCCGTCTCAGATTAATTATCACATGGTTATCTCATGATAGCACAGGCTAAACATGATCAGTATCCACCTATTGCGGGAGACAGGAAATCACCCGACTTGTACCGGTCTAAGCAGGGCTAAGCATATAACGAGCCTAGACCTAAACAGGGGTATCAAGATATATTGCAGGTGGTCAAGGATAAGTAATAATGCATCAACGGTAGCAATCAATTCCTATAACCTAATGCAGCATCCATCATCACGTTAAATTAGAAAACAATTGCAAACCATAGGAGTTAGAATGCTCCGGGGCTTGCCTTTCTCAAAGTCCGACGGACGGTGATCACGGCACTCGGGCAACTCGTCGGCGTCGGTCCCTCCGACTTCTTCTGTCAGGATCTCCTCCGGACTGGGCTCTTCTAGTAACGACTGGGTCTGGATCTCCTCCGCTGATCCTGTATGATGCATAAAGTGCATGAATAGGATGAATGCACATAGAATGCATATGTGATGCACATGATCGACAGCAATCAGGAGATAGACACATGTCATCTACTACATTCTCTCCACAAGGTAGTCAACATCATCCCAACTATTTAACCTAACATAGTCAATTGATTAAGCTATGTTGTCACCACCTCAAAGTTTACTTAATGAGTTTATTACCCTCTAAATACTTGCTGAAATAAATTTATTTACACATGCTTTATACAACAACCTAACCTAGACAGCTTCAGAAAAATCTACAGAAATTACTGGGAGTTAACAACACCTAATCTAGCTCCCTGTCCAAATTTCATCTCATTTGGACTTAAACTTCATTCTCTATGAAAAAGACAAATTCTATCATGGAAGGTGCTTTGAACTACACACCCTAGCAAAAGTGTCAAACAACAGATTTCTTATTTTTCTACTGAGCTTCCTAGTACAAGAGCAATGTACTTAAATTCTCAGGTTCATATTCCTCATATTTAAATTACTACAAAATAAACAAGGAAACGACATTTACCCATTTTAAAAGCTACTGTCAAAATAATTCACAGAACAACCTCATATTATATTTTTCTCTGAAACTACACCTTCATACAAACCTAACAAAACTGGAATCACATTTTTCTGACTGATATATAATTAGTTATGCATTTTCCAAGTTATCAGCACTTTTCTAATGTAAATAAATCTACACATAAAAGTATTACCAACAATACATTCAACAAACTTTACTGATAGATCTAAACATGCTTGACCTAACAAAATTTGCTTCACAGGATTTGGACATAAAATGAGCCTTGTATGAATTTTTGAAGCCTTTACATGAATTCTGCAAAACATATTAAAAAGGAAAACTCAACCCATACTCTACGGACTTCGGCCGAGGCACAAGACAAGCGCTCAGCACACCCGGCGCGACTCGTCCGAGGCTTCGAGACTAGGCTTCGGCACACTCGGCGCGATTTGGCTGAGGCCCGAGGCTAGGCTTCGGCACACTCGGCGCGATTCGCCCGAGGCTTCGAGGCTAGGCTTCGGCACACTCGGCGCGATTCGGCTGAGGCCCGAGGCTCAGACACATTTTTCCGATTCGCCCGAGGCACACTGGCAGCCGAGGCTAACCTATTCAGTCGAGGCTACTAACTCAACCGAGACTAGTTGACTCAACCGAGGCTCGAGGCGAAGGCTCGGTTCGTCCGACTTACCGAGGCCTACGGCAACCAGGCTCTTCCCTTTTCTGCCAGTCGGGGCCCGCTGGTCAGGGCGACCAAGCTTCCGGGGCCAGGCTCGGCACGTTACCGCGCGAGGCCAGGCTCGGCAGTCAACGGCGGAGTTTGGCGCCGTGGTCGTTGACCGGCCCTAGCTCGTCGACGGCGACACTTCTGGCGACACGGAGACCATCACTAGGTGCGGGTTTGCGAGGCGCACACGACTAACCGACTCGCTGAGCCAGAGGAATATCGGAGCAAGCTCGACGGCGGCCATGGCGGAGCGGCGGCTCTGCGACTCGGCGGCGGAACTCTTCCCGGCGGCTGGCGACTCGGCGAGGTTAGCACTAGCCTAAGCAAGACACAAGCGACCTATTGGAGCAACTCTAGGGCTTCGGCATCCCCAGCATTGCTCAGAGCGATGCATGGCGGCGGTCCAGAGCGGACATGGCGGCGACATGACTCGGTCCCGGCTAAAACACGGCAAAAGAGAGGTCTCCGACTAACTCTAAGCTACTACGGAGGTAGAGCAGACTAAAACATGGCTCGGCTCGGGATAGCTTGGCTGGAGATGACCGGTCCACGTGAAGGTCACGGTGGCGGCCATGGCGGAAGCTCGGGAATGGCATCCGCGGTTCCTGCGAACAAAGAGGAAGAATGCAAAAACCAACCCTTGCCGAAGAAAGAGGAGGCCGCGGCGGAGAAACTGGCGGGAGGAATCGAACGGCGGTGAGCGGTGGAGCGAGCAATCGCTCTCCGAAGTCCGGCGGCAATGGCGGCAGCGCTCTGCTCTGCGAAGCCGTGGAGTGGAGTGGCGAACCGGTGAGCGAGTGAGCGAAAGCTTTCTGACTGGCAAGCTCAAGGCGGACAAGGACAAAGGAACAAGTGGCTGGGTGAATTGCACCTGGCCAGTTCCCGTCGGGGAAACTCCCGACCGGACGCGGCGGCGTCAGGCGTCGAGCTCCACGCGGCGAGCATGCACCGAGCTCCGAGGCGTCGTGGCGAGCTTGCAGCGAGCGAGGGGGCGACGTGGCGCATGCAGCGCTAAACCATGGGCGGCGATGCCGGTGGTTTCGCTGGCGGGCGAGGCGGTCTCGCGGCGGCGGCAGGCTCGGTCGGCGCGGAGGGAGCGGCGGCGTGGGGAAAAAGAAGATGAGGCTGACTGGCCGGGCCCACTAGGATTAAACTAATGAAGTTGGGTTATAAACTTTGATGCTCTATAACTCCTAAACTAAGCCGAACTAGGAAAGGGTCCTAACAGCAAAGTTGCTTAAAATTTTGTAAGGAACAAATCATCTTTAAGGCTCGAGTCCAAATTCTGCTGAGACAAAGAAATTTAATGCTAAACTATTTTTCTAATGCAAGAAATCACAATTTAAAAGCTTTTTCTGAGAAAGTGCTTAAAAGCAAAGTTGTTCCTTTCATCAAGATCTACAACTTTGTTAAAAGGCACTTGGTTAGAAACAGAAAGCATAACAAGATTATACTAGTCATTAACACAAGGACTTAAGCATTCAACAAGCATATGCACAAGAAAGATGAGATGCTATGCTTATGCTATGTCAAATTATGCATTTAGGGAATGCTTAACACCGGGGGTGTTACAGCCCTCCCCTCCTTAAAAGAAATCTCGTCCCGAGATTTGGATTACGAACCATTTCTTATAAAAGTGTGGGTATACTTCCTTTAGATAGTCATCCGTCTCCCAAGTAGCATCCCGGTCATCTTGCTCACTCCAAGATACCTTATATTGCTTCACGATTCTTCCGCGGGTCGCTCTTTCTTTTTCATCAAGCACTCGACATGGTGTAATTGAGTAAGTGAGATCAGATTGCAATTTGATACGAGCTGGTTGTACTTCTTCTTCGGGTACTCGAAGACATTTCTTTAGTTGAGAGACATGGAACACTGGAAAAATAGCCTTCAAATGCTCTGGTAATTGCAGTTGATAGGCCACTTGTCCCTTCTTTTGCACAATTCTATATGGTCCCACGAACCTTGGTGCTAACTTCCTTTTGACTCCAAAACGTTTTACACCCTTCATTGGTGAAACCTTCAAATAGACATAGTCACCAACATTGAACTCAAGCGGTTTCCTTCGCTTATCAGCATAGCTTTTCTGACGAGATTGTGCAGACGCAATGTGTTGCTGAATCGTTCTAACTTGTTCTTCTGCTTCTTTTACAATGTCAACACCATAGTACCGACGTTCCCCTGGTTCTACCCAGTTTATCGGTGATCTGCATCTTCTACCATACAGAGCTTCAAAAGGAGCCATTTGTATACTTTCTTGATAACTGTTATTATAAGCAAACTCTGCCAATGGTAACCATTTCTCCCAAGAACCTTTTGCTGATAAAACGCAGGCTCTTAACATGTCCTCTAATACTTGATTCACTCTCTCAGTCTGCCCTGATGTTTGCGGATGATAGGCTGAGCTTCGGACTAAATCCGTGCCTAACTCCTTCTGCAACTTTTCCCAAAACGGTGCAGTAAACTGTGGTCCGCGATCAGAGACTATAACCCTGGGTACGCCGTGCAGTCGCACAATTTGACTTATGTAGATCTCTGCATAATCTGGGGCCTTATAGTTGGTCTTGACTGGAATGAAATGTGCGGTCTTTGTGAGACGATCTACAATTACCCAAATTGAATCATTACCCTTCTGAGTCGCGGGTAAACCAACGACAAAGTCCATACTCACTTCTTCCCACTTCCATTCAGGTATAGCTAATGGTTGAAGCATTCCAGCTGGTTTCAAATGAATAGCTTTTACTCGACAACACGTGTCGCATCTGGCTACATATGCGGCAATCTCCTTCTTCATTTTGGTCCACCAAAATCTCGAACGCAAATCTTGGTACATCTTAGTGCTTCCAGGATGAATAGATAATTTGGACAAATGCGCTTCATCCATGATCCGACTCCTGAGTTCTCTATCCTTAGGCACCACTAAACGCTGGTTAAACCATAGAACTCCATTTTCATCCACTCGAAAATGCTTATCGGCCTCTTTTTCATCCTTGAGCCTTTCCTTAATATGATAGATCCCTTTATCGGTTTTCTGGCCTTCTTTAATTTGGTCTACTAACACATTGCGCAACTCTAAGTCATGTAGCACTGCAGCATGTGTTAAGCTGAACTCATCCTCTGGTAGAAGCTTCATAGCATTACAGTGTGATTTCCGGCTCAGCGCATCGGCCACAACATTCGCCTTGCCTGGATGATAGTGAATTTGAAGATTATAATCCTTAATCAATTCCAGCCATCTTCTTTGCCTCATATTCAATTCTGCTTGCGTGAAAATATATTTAAGACTCTTGTGGTCAGTGTACATATTGCAGACATTCCCAAGCAGATAGTGTCTCCAAATCTTCAAAGCATGTACAACAGCAGCTAATTCCAAATCATGGGTCGGGTAATTCACTTCATGCTTTCGCAATTGCCGCGAAGCATAAGCAATCACTCTGCCTTCTTGCATGAGAACACAACCTAGGCCTACTTTTGACGCATCACAAAAGACATCAAAGGGTTTCTCAATATCTGGTTGAGCTAAAACAGGAGCAGTGGTCAACAGCTTCCGCAAGGTACGGAAAGCAGTTTCGCACTTCTCCGTCCATTCAAACTTCTGATTCTTTTGCAACAAACTGGTCATTGGCTTTGCAATCTTGGAGAAATCTGGAATAAAACGGCGGTAATATCCCGCTAAACCAAGAAAACTTCGAATCTCACTAACTGAAGTAGGAGCTTCCCAGTCCATGACTTCTTGTACCTTACTAGGGTCTACTGAGATTCCTTCTTCTGACAGAATATGACCAAGAAATTGTACCTTCTTCAACCAAAATTCACATTTGCTAAACTTGGCATAAAGTTTATGCTCTCGTAGCCTTGTCAAAACAATCCTCAAATGTTCTGCATGATCATCGGGGTTCTCAGAATACACCAAAATGTCATCAATGAACACCACTACAAACTTATCTAGTTCTGGCATGAACACGGAGTTCATCAAACTCATGAAATATGCTGGAGCATTGGTTAATCCAAAGGACATAACAAGATACTCGTATAACCCATATCTGGTTGAGAAAGCGGTCTTTGGAATATCCTGTGGTCTGATTCGAATCTGATGATACCCTGACCTTAGATCAATCTTAGAAAACACCTTGGCCCTTGATAACTGATCAAAAAGGATGTCTATCCTAGGTAACGGATACTTATTCTTAACAGTCACGGCATTGAGTGGACGATAATCCACACACATGCGCAAGGACTTATCCTTCTTTTTGACAAACAAAGCTGGACAACCCCATTCTGATACACTGGGTTGAATGAATCCCTTGTCCAAGAGTTCCTTGATCTGGGTCTTGAGTTCTGCCAGCTCATTGGGCGGCATTCGATACGGTCTCCTAGAGATTGGTGCAGTTCCTGGTAACAACTCTATCACGAACTCCACTGCTCTTTTTGGTGGTAACCCTGGTAACTCATCTGGAAAAACGTCCGGAAAATCCCTAACAACTGGAATTTTGGAGAGGTCTTCTATAGCAAAAGTACAAGATAAGTCAACAAGATCGGCACCTCGAGGAAGAGATACGCGCAGCTTGTTACCTGTCCGATTATCAGATAAGGTAAGAGTCCTGTTTGCAGTGTCTAATACCGCACTCCACATAGTCATCCAACTCATTCCTAAAACTACATCCATACTTAGCCCTGGTAAAACCACTAAGTTGGCTCCAAATTTATGCCCTCCAATATCGATGGTCACATTACACACCATCTGTCTAGATAACACGCTACTCCCTACGGAGGTCACGCGAAACCCATAATTCATTTCAGAGATTTCTTGATTATGCTTTAGTGCAAATGCCTTGCTCATGAAAGAATGCGATGATCCAGTATCAAATAAAACAACTGCAGGATGATGGTTCACGAGACACATACCGGCAGTCACGGGTTCTCCTGCACGAGCTTCTTCAGCGGTCATGTTATGCAGACGCGCTGGGTAATTAGCCTGCTGCTTCTTGGGGTGTGGGCAATACCTTGCAAAGTGCCCATCTTGGTTGCAATTGAAGCACGGTCCCCGAACTATTGGCTTGGTCCCAGTTGAGCTGCCTTGGCCTGCTCGAGCTTGATTAGTTGCTATCTTGTATGGTCGTTGTCCACGCTGAGCTTGCTGTTGTCCTTTCTTCTGAGGCGGCCTGAAACGAGCCCCAGGTGCTGGTGGTCGGTATTGAGAACGCTGAGCTGGTGGTCCTCTGAACTGAGATGATCCGGATTCCAGGGTCCTCTTCCTAGCCTTGCTTGCAGTATGCTTATTGTTGTGATTCTCCTGGATCAAGCAGTCACTGATGAAGTCATTGAAAACTGTGCGGGATGAAGTACCCACTGATTTTCCCATCTTAGTATTCAGTCCTCTCTTAAAGCTAGCTATCTTCTTAGCATCGGTATCCACAAAATCTGGTGCATAGCGAGATAAAGAGTTGAACAAGTGATGATACTCGGTCACTGATCGAGTTCCTTGGGTTAAGCTCATGAATTCAGCCATCTTCATCTGAGTCAAGCCTGGCGGAATATAGTGCCCGCGAACAGCTTCCGCGAACATTCTCCAAGTGACAGGTGTACGAGCTGGATAAGTGGTACGGTGATGTCCCCACCAAATTCCGGCTGGCCCCTGTAGCTGATGTGCAGCATACTCTGCCTTTAATTCTTCTGTAAGCCTGAGCAGTCGAAACTTCTGCTCGATTGTATGCAGCCATTCTTCTGCTTCTAGAGGTTCTGTGGCTTCCTTGAAAATTGGCGGCCTGGTGTCCAGAAAATCCTTGAACGAGCTGTACTGATTCGGCTCAGGGTGTTGATTGTTATGCGCTAAGTTTTCTCGCAGAAGCGCCTCGATGTTGCGTTGGCTTCCCAAGAACTGAGCGAAGAGTTGCTCGGCCGTGGGCGGTGGAGGAGGTGGTGGATTGCGGTTCTCTCTGCCATCATCATTACCACCACTACCACCCGCTCCACTGCGAGTCATCGTCATCTGCATGTAGCGATAGCAATAATCATTAAACGACGTTGCCAAAATTGCGGAGAACAATAAACCATGCCAACAGGAATTATTCGGAAAACAATTTACCAAACAATTACAGAGGCATAATAAATTTCGATCCACAACGCATCATCACATAATAAAAGTGCTCATCACATAACATACAAAGTAATCATAACATCCATAGGTGCCCATACATATGGGACTTTTTAAGGTCTTGCGCCATACGCACATAAGTCTAACACACATCCTTACATCCGCATGTTACCCAAAAGATCAAGCGCCACGATATGAGATAAGACCACTACGCGCTAATACTAACTAGTCTACTCCCTACTGGCACCATCGTCATCATCGTCCTTGTCACCATCATCACTCGAGATGTTCGAAGAACCACTGGACGAAGCATGAGAATCCGGGTCCTCTTGAGGAAAGATAGGGTTCCTCTCATTCTCACGGTGATGAATCTCCTCATGTAGGCGATCATTGTAGTCCTGGAGATGATGAAGTTGCAGCTCCAAATCTCCCACCTGTAGCCTGAGAAGCCTGTTCTCTTCTGAAGCACGAATGCCCTCGAGACAAACATTACGTAGCGACTCCTCAGTCTCGGCCATGATGGTGGATAAGAAGGTCGTCATACCCTGCTGGTCACTAAGCTGCTGTGCCGTCTCCTGCTCCCTCTGACGAGCCTGGTCTCTCTCAACGGTCAAGTGAGCTAGCTGAGTGGTAAGAAGGTCGACCTCTGTAGCATGCGCCTCCTGACCCTGGTGATGTGCAGCTATCTCCTCACTGAGGATGTGGTCCAGGTGGTCGTAGCTACGTGATAGACACCCGTAGGTAGCCATGAGTGCAGCCATCGCACTCCCAGCTGGCCCTGCGCAGTGCTCACGCTCTGCAGAACTGGCCTCCAACACTGTAGCACCCGGCTGACGCCACACGGACTGGTACGGATCTGCTGTAGGGAAGACACTGGCTGTGGCCTGGGCAACTACCTCTGGATGATCCTCCATGATATCCCGAAGAACAGTGTACGCAACTTGGTTGGCCCCGTCCCAAGGAGTCCTACCCTGAAGAGCAAACACTCTGCGGCACCACACATGATCCTGCGGATCACGGCTGGGAACGTCCACCTCAACTGTGTACATGTAGCGATCCTCTGAGAACTGAACTCGATGCCACTCATACTGCGGCTCCTGGCCCTCCTGGTATCCGACTAAGTGCAGCACCCTCCACAAAAGAGTAGGCATGCCGAACTCCTCCAGAAAATCCTCGGATCCCTCCTCGGTCCAAGGACCCAGCATGTAATTGGGCCTCCTGCCTCCAGTCGACTTGCGGGCGGTACGCTTAGTGCGGGCCATCTGAAAGAAGTGTATCCACATAGTTTTTAATTAGTTGGGAACAACTTTTATTTAAGGTCGGGACGGATAACATAAGGAAGGAAGTAAATTAATGCAAGATTATATGGTCATGATGCATGAGCGTAACATACGTCCTTACTGCCTAACAATCTAACGGCTAGACGGTGGCACACAACGTTCACTCATAGCGTTAACTAGCGTACTATACGTTCGCAAGTTAGTGTACCTGCAGAAAATTCATTTCAGCCCTGCCCACAATATGAATATCATGCATTGCTAAAATTAAATCTAATACTAGCTTAGGTGCACACCCAGTATACACGTAAGCAGTATATGCACCCATCAGAAAAGTATTACTCCCTTGATTAAGACTTCCATATATACTGGCGTGCAACAGGTATACATGTCAGTACCATTTAAGCACTCACCTAGATTGGCGGTTGTCCAATCATGCTCTCGCAACTCACTTATTACCTTGGCGTAGAGGCAATTGATCCATACATTACCATTCCGAAGAATAGCATCCATACAATTTCACCCTTGCCGTATGGACGACAGAAGTAACAGAATTTAAATATGATGCACAACCCCCAAGTTAGTACTTAAATAGCCACCTAAATTTCTATTGAGCATAAGGACTTGGTCACTGGCACACCTTAGCTTTAATCCTTAAGATTTTCCAAATCCTAATATAACTATAAGTTGGCAAATACAGCTTTATCCTTTATAAAATATTGTTTTTAAATACACCCATGAACAGTAACGCAGAACTTGCTCCGATGCCAGCTGTGACAGAACCGACCAATTTGCACCAGATTAAGCACTGAAAACCTCCGCTCTCGCAGAAATCATTGAGTACTTAAGCTCGTACAAACCCGGTAGTCCGGAAATCTCGAAGGATTTCAAATCATTCAACGACGTCCAGCCAAGATCGTACTCGTTCCACGAACATGCTCACAGGTTACAACACAGTTGCACAGAGTTCAAATTACATCGGAGTATGAAATAATATTACAAACATAGTTTGAAAGAAGTAGCGGAAGCAACATAGTCTTTTGAACATAATTTGGATTGTTCATAAATACGGTGCCATCAGTTGACTGGGTCCACAAAAGCAACAGATGAGATAAGTGTTGACCATGCCCCTGGTCTAGTCATCCCCCGTTACCGGGTACAAGCAGTTCTCGCAGTAACCATAAAAGCACTGGCCATCTGCAACAACAAGGGAATAAAACCCTGAGTACAAGAAGGTACTCAGCTAGACTTACCCGTCACAAATCAAAAATAATGAGACTCCAAGGATCATGTAGGCTATATTAGTGGGGTTGGCTGTACATACTCTTTTGCATGAAAGCTTTAGTAATAAAACTCAGTTTCAACTGTGGGCAATTGCTTTTAGTCATTAACTCTACCTTACTAGATTTGCGCCTGTACTAAACAAGCACTTGCTAATTAATCAATCAAGAGTGACTATTTCATCAATAGCCTTTCAGATTCCATAACCAATTTAGTTCCATAAGTTCTACGGGAAATGATCTAAAGTCAACTGCTCACTGTCCAGGAGCGATGGCGATTATAATCGATTCCTACCCAGCTGGGGATAAAATGTCTCACACTCGCCCGGCACGTCCGGCTACGGCAGTCGTAAGCTGCCAGTCAGGAGATTCGAGAACACAAAGCGCGGGACGGCCATGGGCCCTTCTACACCGGGGGTTATCTCAGTGCCAGGTCGCTCAACCTATAACTGCCCACGGTCATGCCAGGTCGATCAGGCCCTGCCTGCCCTCGGACCATGCCAGGTCGATCAGAATAGTTGCCCACGGTACAGCTGAGGCCCTGGGTGTTAGGCGTCAACATCTCCATCTCCGGCTCGAATAACCTTACTCGGCTTCACGGGAGGTACTCAGACCAACTCCGTTAAGTGATCGACGCGTTCAATTTGACTGAAGGGACATTCCCGAACGGGTCCTATGCGACACAGACGGGAGCCTACTAGCACACAGAACCCATGTCCTGCTGCTCTTACATCCCGCCTCCGTCTCAGATTAATTATCACATGGTTATCTCATGATAGCACAGGCTAAACATGATCAGTATCCACCTATTGCGGGAGACAGGAAATCACCCGACTTGTACCGGTCTAAGCAGGGCTAAGCATATAACGAGCCTAGACCTAAACAGGGGTATCAAGATATATTGCAGGTGGTCAAGGGATAAGTAATAATGCATCAACGGTAGCAATCAATTCCTATAACCTAATGCAGCATCCATCATCAGGTTAAATTAGAAAACAATTGCAAACCATAGGAGTTAGAATGCTCCGGGGCTTGCCTTTCTCAAAGTCCGACGGACGGTGATCACGGCACTCGGGCAACTCGTCGGCGTCGGTCCCTCCGACTTCTTCTGTCAGGATCTCCTCCGGACTGGGCTCTTCTAGTAACGACTGGGTCTGGATCTCCTCCGCTGATCCTGTATGATGCATAAAGTGCATGAATAGGATGAATGCACATAGAATGCATATGTGATGCACATGATCGACAGCAATCAGGAGATAGACACATGTCATCTACTGCATTCTCTCCACAAGGTAGTCAACATCATCCCAACTATTTAACCTAACATAGTCAATTGATTAAGCTATGTTGTCACCACCTCAAAGTTTACTTAATGAGTTTATTACCCTCTAAATACTTGCTGAAATAAATTTATTTACACATGCTTTATACAACAACCTAACCTAGACAGCTTCAGAAAAATCTACAGAAATTACTGGGAGTTAACAACACCTAATCTAGCTCCCTGTCCAAATTTCATCTCATTTGGACTTAAACTTCATTCTCTATGAAAAAGACAAATTCTATCATGGAAGGTGCTTTGAACTACACACCCTAGCAAAAGTGTCAAACAACAGATTTCTTATTTTTCTACTGAGCTTCCTAGTACAAGAGCAATGTACTTAAATTCTCAGGTTCATATTCCTCATATTTAAATTACTACAAAATAAACAAGGAAACGACATTTACCCATTTTAAAAGCTACTGTCAAAATAATTCACAGAACAACCTCATATTATATTTTTCTCTGAAACTACACCTTCATACAAACCTAACAAAACTGGAATCACATTTTTCTGACTGATATATAATTAGTTATGCATTTTCCAAGTTATCAGCACTTTTCTAATGTAAATAAATCTACACATAAAAGTATTACCAACAATACATTCAACAAACTTTACTGATAGATCTAAACATGCTTGACCTAACAAAATTTGCTTCACAGGATTTGGACATAAAATGAGCCTTGTATGAATTTTTGAAGCCTTTACATGAATTCTGCAAAACATATTAAAAAGGAAAACTCAACCCATACTCTACGGACTTCGGCCGAGGCACAAGACAAGCGCTCAGCACACCCGGCGCGACTCGTCCGAGGCTTCGAGACTAGGCTTCGGCACACTCGGCGCGATTCGGCTGAGGCCCGAGGCTAGGCTTCGGCACACTCGGCGCGATTCGCCCGAGGCTTCGAGGCTAGGCTTCGGCACACTCGGCGCGATTCGGCTGAGGCCCGAGGCTCAGACACATTTTTCCGATTCGCCCGAGGCACACTGGCAGCCGAGGCTAACCTATTCAGTCGAGGCTACTAACTCAACCGAGACTAGCTGACTCAACCGAGGCTCGAGGCGAAGGCTCGGTTCGTCCGACTTACCGAGGCCTACGGCAACCAGGCTCTTCCCTTTTCTGCCAGTCGGGGCCCGCTGGTCAGGGCGACCAAGCTTCCGGGGCCAGGCTCGGCACGTTACCGCGCGAGGCCAGGCTCGGCAGTCAACGGCGGAGTTTGGCGCCGTGGTCGTTGACCGGCCCTAGCTCGTCGACGGCGACACTTCTGGCGACACGGAGACCATCACTAGGTGCGGGTTTGCGAGGCGCACACGACTAACCGACTCGCTGAGCCAGAGGAATATCGGAGCAAGCTCGACGGCGGCCATGGCGGAGCGGCGGCTCTGCGACTCGGCGGCGGAACTCTTCCCGGCGGCTGGCGACTCGGCGAGGTTAGCACTAGCCTAAGCAAGACACAAGCGACCTATTGGAGCAACTCTAGGGCTTCGGCATCCCCAGCATTGCTCAGAGCGATGCATGGCGGCGGTCCAGAGCGGACATGGCGGCGACATGACTCGGTCCCGGCTAAAACACGGCAAAAGAGAGGTCTCCGACTAACTCTAAGCTACTACGGAGGTAGAGCAGACTAAAACATGGCTCGGCTCGGGATAGCTTGGCTGGAGATGACCGGTCCACGTGAAGGTCACGGTGGCGGCCATGGCGGAAGCTCGGGAATGGCATCCGCGGTTCCTGCGAACAAAGAGGAAGAATGCGAAAACCAACCCTTGCCGAAGAAAGAGGAGGCCGCGGCGGAGAAACTGGCGGGAGGAATCGAACGGCGGTGAGCGGTGGAGCGAGCAATCGCTCTCCGAAGTCCGGCGGCAATGGCGGCAGCGCTCTGCTCTGCGAAGCCGTGGAGTGGAGTGGCGAACCGGTGAGCGAGTGAGCGAAAGCTTTCTGACTGGCAAGCTCAAGGCGGACAAGGACAAAGGAACAAGTGGCTGGGTGAATTGCACCTGGCCAGTTCCCGTCGGGGAAACTCCCGACCGGACGCGGCGGCGTCAGGCGTCGAGCTCCACGCGGCGAGCATGCACCGAGCTCCGAGGCGTCGTGGCGAGCTTGCAGCGAGCGAGGGGGCGACGTGGCGCATGCAGCGCTAAACCATGGGCGGCGATGCCGGTGGTTTCGCTGGCGGGCGAGGCGGTCTCGCGGCGGCGGCAGGCTCGGTCGGCGCGGAGGGAGCGGCGGCGTGGGGAAAAAGAAGATGAGGCTGACTGGCCGGGCCCACTAGGATTAAACTAATGAAGTTGGGTTATAAACTTTGATGCTCTATAACTCCTAAACTAAGCCGAACTAGGAAAGGGTCCTAACAGCAAAGTTGCTTAGAATTTTGTAAGGAACAAATCATCTTTAAGGCTCGAGTCCAAATTCTGCTGAGACAAAGAAATTTAATGCTAAACCATTTTTCTAATGCAAGAAATCACAATTTAAAAGCTTTTTCTGAGAAAGTGCTTAAAAGCAAAGTTGTTCCTTTCATCAAGATCTACAACTTTGTTAAAAGGCACTTGGTTAGAAACAGAAAGCATAACAAGATTATACTAGTCATTAACACAAGGACTTAAGCATTCAACAAGCATATGCACAAGAAAGATGAGATGCTATGCTTATGCTATGTCAAATTATGCATTTAGGGAATGCTTAACACCGGGGGTGTTACAAGAGGAAGCAACATAGTTTTTAACATAAGTTTGGACTGTTCTCAATATAGTGCCATCAGTCTGATCAGGTCCACAAAAGCATCAGATAAGATAAGTAGTGACCATGCCCCTGGTCTAGTCATCTCCCATAACCGGTACAAGCAGTTCTCACAGTAGCCATAGAAGCACTGACCATCTGCAACAACAAGGGAATGAAACCCTGAGTACGAGAAGGTACTCAGCTAGACTTACCCGTCATAAACCAGAAATAATGAGACACCAAGAATCATGTAGGCTATATGTGGGGCTGGCTATGTTTACCCTTTTGCATGAAAGCTCTTTTGTAAATAAACTTAACTTAGGTGTCGGCAGTTATTTTTAATAGTTAATTCTACCTTACTAGGTTTGCACCTGATCTATAACAAGCACTTTTCTAATTATTCAAACAAGAGTGACTATTTCATCAATAGCCTTTCAGATTCCATACCATAACCATATTTAGTTCCATAAGTTCTACGGGCGATGATCTACAGTCAACTGCTCACTGTCCAGGAGCGATGGCGATTATAATCGATTCCTAACAGCTGGGGATAAAATGTCTCACACTGTCACACCCAGTTTTAAGAACAAAACCAGATATACACCATATGTGAGCCCAGGAAGTCAAATCTCACATATAGCCACAATTAAAGGGTAATATCGCAAGACAATGCTCATATATATAACGTATAAACACAAAGAACATAACCTTAAGGAGCAGATAGCGGAAAGACACTCCGATCTTCAGATGGAGACACCAACTTCACAGGGAACAACTGACTGGTTGACCACAAGCCTAAGCTTAGGAAACTCATCTGAGTCACCACCACGCTTCCGCTGCGCAACTCTGATGGAGACTGGGGAAACTCCATCTCCAACTTCATCTGTTACCCATCCGGGATTTTTATCCAAAAAGAAAGAGAAACAACAAGCGTAAGTACTCCACGTACTTAGCAAGCCAACATGGGGTTCATGAGGCTCAAAGAGGCTGACACTGTCTGACTGCAGTTAGCTTTTATGTTGGCAAAGTTTTAGCATTAGGGTAAACGAATATTATGCTTAACCCTTAACCCATGATCCATATGTCCATCAAAGATAAAAAGTTCAACATAAGATCACCATCAACATAAAGTAACATTTGATTAAGTATCATAGTTCTGCTAGTTTTCCGGGCCGCTCGTGACCGTGAGCACGGCTGTTATAACAGTTTTACACTCTGCAGAGGTTGTGCATCTTTACCCACAAGCCGTGTTGCCCAGATACCCAGGGGAGCGACCCCCATAACACTTCCAAGGTGAGCGGGCAGGGTACACTATGAAGCCTTTCGTTGGTTCCTCTAACGAGTTAGGGCCGCTAGGTTTCCTTGGCAATCAGATGTAGCAAACCCCCCTTTCCTATGGCACAAGGCCGTCGCAGCTATACACATAGGAACAGGAGCAGCCCTACACCCGTAGTGGCAAGCCCCTACTGCGCCCTTTCGGGTAACCTCTAACAAGCTAGAAAAGGTCCAGTATACTGAGCTAAAACCAGAGCCATATAGCACTCATGGTAGCACTGTCAGTCCCAGCTTTTGCTAACAGCAAGTTTCATTAACCATTTATCAGCATACCAATATGAGGACATTCATCATTGGACAGGATCATATATTTAAATTGATAGCACTAGCATTGTACCCATATGCATTTATCCCACGGGTATCAAGAGTATCACAGGTAACAAAAGCTAAGTAGATCTCTAAGGTTGTTCAGATAGACACATGCAATATGAAGTGCTTAATAAAGTGAATAGGTAACAAGGATGGTCCCATGCTAACTTGCCTTGCTCGTTGAAACTGTTGATCCTTTTGCTGATCTTCAAACCAAAGCTCTTGATCGATCCACGCTTGCTCACCGACTAAACTCGATCACATACAACATCACACACACATCCAAGTGCACACATGCATCACAAACAAGGCTATCCATTAGAACAGTACACCAACAGTGGTAAACAGAAATAAAACTTTGATAAAACAGAAGGACGCGTTTCTACGATCACAACAAGTTTTGGTTCACCGAAAACGAAGTTACGACGCGAAAGATACGTCCGAAACGGGGTTTCTAAGGGCTTAAATGAGATTAACTTGGACCCTACAGCTAACCTGTTCAAAACAGACTAACAGGGGCATAAACGGGTAGGGAACTAAATTACGAAGCTAACGCAATTTGAACGGATCAAAACGGAGCTAAAACGTGGATTTTATAACCATTTTAACTCAGTGGCAAACTTGTAAATAGCTGGAAATGTATTTGAATTTAAATCGGAATTTAAACTCAACTTTAAATCAAATTCCCGCCTGGCTGGACTGCGCCTCAAAACCATAGAAACACAGGGACCTGGTCGGAAGATTTTCAAGGCACAAAGAACAGTGCCGATGGAGTGCGGGTTGAAACGGAAATTCCCCGGGGGCTATTTAACAAAATCTCCCCCGAAGGGGTATCGGCCAACTGTGGCCCTTGGATCGCTGGTGGATGGTGGGGATTAGACCGAGGAGGCGTGCGCGCGCGGAGCGGGCCGACGGCGTGCCCAGACCGCGACGTCGCGACACCGGCACGACGCCGGGCGCGGTCCCGCCATAGATGGCGCTCGCGAGCTCGCGGGACCGGCCATAGGAGGCACCACCCGACGAACCAGGCGGTCGGTGGGTTAGAGGGAGGCAAGGGGGTCTCACCGCGGTGGAACGGAGTGGAGGAGACGGCCCGGGGATGGAGGTCCGCGGCGAAATGGCGGTCGGCGAGAATCTGCTCAAGAGAATCGGCGGCGGCGAGGGTCAATAGAGGTCAAGGAAGAGAAAGGAGGGGTTCGGGGTCACCACCTCTTCGGCACGGAGTCGTGCAGGCAACGAATCGGCCTACGGAGCGGGGGTTCGTCGGGGCGACGACGGCGGGCGGCGGTGCCATGGCGGGGCGGCTCTGGTGCTCGGGAGCGAACGAGTTGGGGAAAAAGGAATGGGGGGGAAAAGGAGCAGAAGAACGGGCACGACCGCTTTATGATCGAAGGAGGGGACGGAGATGTGGGAGCGGGCGCACGTCCACGACGCGGGGAGCGGCTCGGGCGGTTGCGCTCGGGTGCTCGCGGAAGCAGAGCGCATGCGCGGATGGGGAAAGGAGAAGGCACTGACGTGCGGGACCCGGTTGTCAGCGAGCCGAGGGAGGAGGCGCGGCCAGTTGCGCGGGCCAGCGTGCGGGTTGGGCCAGCTCAGATGCTGGGCCACCGGGGAGAAAGAAGGGAGCCGGCCCAGAGTGGAACAAGAAGGAGAAGGGAAGGGAGGGGCGCCGGCCCATCGCAGAAGGAGAGAGGAGGGGAGGAGTGGCCGGTGGGCTGGGCCACCAGGCCGCTCGGGCCGAAAACAAGGAGAGGGGGAGAAAAAGAAATAAAACCCTTTTTCTTTTATTTTCAACACCTTTCAACTCCTTTTCAAAAGAATTTTGAATTCAAACAAGATTTGACAGAAACCAGTCATCACAGAAATTAAAATGCAAGGGCATGAATGCAACAACATGTCTCTAGATTTATTTTAATTTTGTGAAAATTATTTAATCCTAGATTAAATGCACACCAAAATTCAAAAAGAAACATTTTCACCTATTTTTAAATTAGGCAAATTTTAGGGTGTCACAAATCTACCCCCCTTAAGAGAATCTCGTCCTCGAGATTCAGAGAAAGAAGCTCAAGAGACATATACTCTGGTATAAAACCTTCATCTTCACTTTGAAAAGAAACTTCAGAACGTGAGAAATCTTAAGATTGTGACTTCTTCATCTTGGCTACCCCCCTTAAGAAGAGTTGAACCAGCGGACACCAAAGGGTAACTTCTTACTCCCTTAGAGAAGATTGACAACCATCACGATCTTCTGATCTCCACCACTTTTGGTTGTTCCACGCTTGAGATATGAGCTGAAGAAGACAAGCTCCTCCGGATAGATAGGGTAGAAGAGAGAGAACAAAACAGAAAACCAACCCTTTTATAAAAACATCTTGGTCTAACCTAAATGAGATTGTGAGGAAGTCCCACAAAATCATTTGCACTCATTACAAAGATCCAAAACAACCAGTGTCATAAAGTCAACTCAATAGAGCAATAAAGGTTCACACTTCAAACAATGACCCGACACACGCTACTATCGTTATCTTTATATAAAGGGCAAGGATCCTAAGCTTCACTTTTGACGATGCAAGAAGGTGGTAAGAGAAAATTCTAAAAGAGTATCAAGGCAAGGAGTGTGGATGGGAACAAGATTTTTAGAATAAGCATCAAGGAGGAGACGAATAACAAGGGTAGAAGTTATAAATAGAGAAGAAAATACCAAGGTTGATAGAACAAACATTCTATAGCAAATTTTGGAAACCTTTAAACGACCAGTTTCTATCTAGGCTTGCGTCCTACGGTCAGCATTGCTCTGATACCACTTGTCACACCCGGTTTTAAGAACAAAACCAGATATACACCATATGTGAGCCCAGGAAGTCAAATCTCACATATAGCCACAATTAAAGGGTAATATCGCAAGACAATGCTCATATATATAACGTATAAACACAAAGAACATAACCTTAAGGAGCAGATAGCGGAAAGACACTCCGATCTTCAGATGGAGACACCAACTTCACAGGGAACAACTGACTGGTTGACCACAAGCCTAAGCTTAGGAAACTCATCTGAGTCACCACCACGCTTCCGCTGCGCAACTCTGATGGAGACTGGGGAAACTCCATCTCCAACTTCATCTGTTACCCATCCGGGATTTTTATCCAAAAAGAAAGAGAAACAACAAGCGTAAGTACTCCACGTACTTAGCAAGCCAACATGGGGTTCATGAGGCTCAAAGAGGCTGACACTGTCTGACTGCAGTTAGCTTTTATATTGGCAAAGTTTTAGCATTAGGGTAAACGAATATTATGCTTAACCCTTAACCCATGATCCATATGTCCATCAAAGATAAAAAGTTCAACATAAGATCACCATCAACATAAAGTAACATTTGATTAAGTATCATAGTTCTGCTAGTTTTCCGGGCCGCTCGTGACCGTGAGCACGGCTGTTATAACAGTTTTACACTCTGCAGAGGTTGTGCATCTTTACCCACAAGCCGTGTTACCCAGATACCCAGGGGAGCGACCCCCATAACACTTCCGAGGTGAGCGGGCAGGGTACACTATGAAGCCTTTCGTTGGTTCCTCTAACGAGTTAGGGCCGCTAGGTTTCCTTGGCAATCAGATGTAGCAAACCCCCCTTTCCTATGGCACAAGGCCGTCGCAGCTATACACATAGGAACAGGAGCAGCCCTACACCCGTAGTGGCAAGCCCCTACTGCGCCCTTTCGGGTAACCTCTAACAAGCTAGAAAAGGTCCAGTATACTGAGCTAAAACCAGAGCCATATAGCACTCATGGTAGCACTGTCAGTCCCAGCTTTTGCTAACAGCAAGTTTCATTAACCATTTATCAGCATACCAATATGAGGACATTCATCATTGGACAGGATCATATATTTAAATTGATAGCACTAGCATTGTACCCATATGCATTTATCCCACGGGTATCAAGAGTATCACAGGTAACAAAAGCTAAGTAGATCTCTAAGGTTGTTCAGATAGACACATGCAATATGAAGTGCTTAATAAAGTGAATAGGTAACAAGGATGGTCCCATGCTAACTTGCCTTGCTCGTTGAAACTGTTGATCCTTTTGCTGATCTTCAAACCAAAGCTCTTGATCGATCCACGCTTGCTCACCGACTAAACTCGATCACATACAACATCACACACACATCCAAGTGCACACATGCATCACAAACAAGGCTATCCATTAGAACAGTACACCAACAGTGGTAAACAGAAATAAAACTTTGATAAAACAGAAGGACGCGTTTCTACGATCACAACAAGTTTTGGTTCACCGAAAACGGAGTTACGACGCGAAAGATACGTCCGAAACGGGGTTTCTAAGGGCTTAAATGAGATTAACTTGGACCCTACAGATAACCTGTTCAAAACAGACTAACAGGGGCATAAACGGGTAGGGAACTAAATTACGAAGCTAACGCAATTTGAACGGATCAAAACGGAGCTAAAACGTGGATTTTATAACCATTTTAACTCAGTGGCAAACTTGTAAATAGCTGGAAATGTATTTGAATTTAAATCGGAATTTAAACTCAACTTTAAATCAAATTCCCGCCTGGCTGGACTGCGCCTCAAAACCATAGAAACACAGGGACCTGGTCGGAAGATTTTCAAGGCACAAAGAACAGTGCCGATGGAGTGCGGGTTGAAACGGAAATTCCCCGGGGGCTATTTAACAAAATCTCCCCCGAAGGGGTATCGGCCAACTGTGGCCCTTGGATCGCTGGTGGATGGTGGGGATTAGACCGAGGAGGCGTGCGCGCGCGGAGCGGGCCGACGGCGTGCCCAGACCGCGACGTCGCGACACCGGCACGACGCCGGGCGCGGTCCCGCCATAGATGGCGCTCGCGAGCTCGCGGGACCGGCCATAGGAGGCACCACCCGACGAACCAGGCGGTCGGTGGGTTAGAGGGAGGCAAGGGGGTCTCACCGCGGTGGAACGGAGTGGAGGAGACGGCCCGGGGATGGAGGTCCGCGGCGAAATGGCGGTCGGCGAGAATCTGCTCAAGAGAATCGGCGGCGGCGAGGGTCAATAGAGGTCAAGGAAGAGAAAGGAGGGGTTCGGGGTCACCACCTCTTCGGCACGGAGCCGTGCAGGCAACGAATCGGCCTACGGAGCGGGGGTTCGTCGGGGCGACGACGGCGGGCGGCGGTGCCATGGCGGGGCGGCTCTGGTGCTCGGGAGCGAACGAGTTGGGGAAAAAGGAATGGGGGGGGGGAAAGGAGCAGAAGAACGGGCACGACCGCTTTATGATCGAAGGAGGGGACGGAGATGTGGGAGCGGGCGCACGTCCACGACGCGGGGAGCGGCTCGGGCGGTTGCGCTCGGGTGCTCGCGGAAGCAGAGCGCATGCGCGGATGGGGAAAGGAGAAGGCACTGACGTGCGGGACCCGGTTGTCAGCGAGCCGAGGGAGGAGGCGCAGCCAGTTGCGCGGGCCAGCGTGCGGGTTGGGCCAGCTCAGATGCTGGGCCACCGGGGAGAAAGAAGGGAGCCGGCCCAGAGTGGAACAAGAAGGAGAAGGGAAGGGAGGGGCGCCGGCCCATCGCAGAAGGAGAGAGGAGGGGAGGAGTGGCCGGTGGGCTGGGCCACCAGGCCGCTCGGGCCGAAAACAAGGAGAGGGGGAGAAAAAGAAATAAAACCCTTTTTCTTTTATTTTCAACATCTTTCAACTCCTTTTCAAAAGAATTTTGAATTCAAACAAGATTTGACAGAAACCAGTCATCACAGAAATTAAAATGCAAGGGCATGAATGCAACAACATGTCTCTAGATTTATTTTAATTTTGTGAAAATTATTTAATCCTAGATTAAATGCACACCAAAATTCAAAAAGAAACATTTTCACCTATTTTTAAATTAGGCAAATTTTAGGGTGTCACACACACTCGCCCGACACATCCGGCCATGGCAGTTGTTGGTATAAATTAATGCACACTCTACTTTATCCGCAAGCGCACAGATAAGCTCTACCGATGTAGCACTTCACCGGAGTAACCCAGTTTTAATATCGAACCCAAAGGAACGGATAGTGATGAGTGTCAAGTGTATAACCCCTAAGTAAGTAACAAGGACGGAGAAGCTAAAAGTACAGAGGGGATCACTAAAGTTGTCTAAACCCAACTTAAGAGTGATATGTTTATAATTCTTAATGGGGAAGTTGCCATAAAAGGTCACAACAGAGTATGATTCTTTTATGCAAATGTATAATCCTACCGAGCCTACACACGGGTAAGTGGACTATAGAAGAATCAACAAGGCTATAAGAGTCACCCTTGCGAACAACCACTACTACCGGCGTTATAGGAGGTAAATATGAGTTATCCAGCCTAAGCACCACGCTTATACTATCCAACTACTCTAACTCTAGAGCGACTAGAATTAAAGTACTCAAAAGAGAGTCATAAACCTTAAGAACAATAAGAACAATAGCTCAAACTTAAATATAGATGTTGATTACCGAAACAATCGATGAAGCAAGTCGATGAAGAACTTGATTCTACAGGTACAAGATGAAGAAGTTGATCCGACAGGCCGGAGCTTCCTCTTGATCTCTTCCTCTCTCTCTCTCTCTTCTAGTTCTAAATAAGACTAGGTTCTAATCCTACTAGTGGGGTATCTAGTCTTCTACTTGAAAGCTAACTCCTGAAGTCTCTTCTAGGGTTTCTAGTTGAAGCGTAATCTTCTGAAGAGGGACCTTCTGTCTGACCTGGGGCCTGGGGGTCTATTTATATAGCCTTGAGGGATCAACCGCGACCGTTAGATCAAACCGACTTCACGTAGGGCTGAAATTGATCCTCAAAGGCGGTGGAAGTAGCTTGCAGAAGACGGAAGCCAGGGGCGCCAGGGGGAGACCGACCGGTGGGCCCAGGGGACCGGTCGGTCCCACCTGGAAGTGCACCGGGGTGCCCCTCCTCGTGGTGTCTCTACATGATCTCTGGAGTCTTCTGGAAGGTTCCTGACTTGGCGAATGCGTTATCTCCCGTCGGTTTCCTTCTAGGGGAAGGAATTGAGTGCTGTTTCCTGATTTGGTCCCTGCGGATTCACAATTCACCAAAACTCGTGGAATTCATTAGTTTTAATCCGTATACTAAGGTGGAGTTTACATATCCATCCATTTTCATGCTTAATTGACCTTTAATAATAAGAGTTAATTAGTGTCAACAAGCTCCCCCACACTTAGACTTTTACTCGTCCTCGATAAAAGGTTGGATCATAAACATTAAGCTTTTCTGTGTTTTACCATAAAACCTTGAGAAGTTGGGAAATAGAACAGTTGAAACAGATCACCCTTTTCTTTTAGCATAAGACATTGGAGTTTTTGGAATTTTGAAACAAGTCATAGCTTTCCTTCTCCTTTTGTAGAACTTCAATTCCTTACCAAAGCATTTTTATTTATGTGAAGCAGTTTTATGTTACTAAGTTAAAGGAGAAAAATACTATACTCTTAGATCAAGACTTTTGATCTTTTTAAACATTGTCACTCTTACTGGCATATTGTAATTAGAGGGACCATGGGCTATCTTCTTTTCTCTTTATCATATTTTTATCATAGTACTTTTTTCTTTTTCTATATATATATATATATATATTTTCTGAGGTATGTCGGACACTTGTCCATTTTTCTTTCCTCATATTTCATATTTTTGCATAGCCCATGCCTCTAATACAATACTACTTCGGAAGAGTGAATCTTTCTTTTATTTGTAAGGATCTCGATCTTCAGAGCATAATAAATTTCTCAACAAAGAACTCAGTATTGAAGTAAACAATAATTGATTGATGTCTTTGGCAGGTAACTTATTTACTACAAAGGAGAAGTGTTGCCAATCTCTTTTTAACCTTGCAAGTAAAATTCTCCAATGCTCATACTTTAAGAATTGAGTTCTCATTATTCTTCTGTCATATTCCACAACATCTCTAGAAAATATGGGTTTCTTTAAATATCAGAACAGGTCTTTTCAGAAAGGATATTTATGGGATTTTATACTATGAACATGTCGAATTAATCTTTCTTTAAAGTTCATGAATTGCAAGAATATGATTTTAATTTGAACAGAAGTTTAAACATCAGAAAATAGAATGTCGTGGTTGCGTACCGATCTGTGGACGAAGGAGGAGGCAAGGGGGGTCAACCCCTGACCGACCGGTGGGGTCCACCAACCGGTCGGTTGGGCTTAGGACCCAACCGCGGCCCACTTCATGGTGCGTGATCTTGGTAACGTTGTCTTCTGTTCCATGCAGTTTTCGCGATCGTTCTTCGGTAATTCTGTCGTTGTCTATTCCCCCACACTTATTTTCTGTTTTCTGCTAATCACAACATGTGGAGATAAGACATATATCCAAAATAACAATATAAAAGATAACTAAAACTTTATTGATATTTAAGGCACTTTTATTACACACTGAATTTAACTAAACAAAACTCATAAAGAAACTAGACTTACACACAAGACTCTGCAAACACGAGTTCCTTATCAAACTATCGACGGACTATTCTTGCTTCTCTTTCTCGAGCAGATTTGTTATTGTAGAGGCTACACTGACGACCTTATCCTTCAAGCTAATGTGTTTAGTTACATATTTGTGCATTGTATCGGCCATCTTTTTCGTAGCCTTGGCTAGCGAGGCGTATCTCTGCTTGAGCTCTAAATTATCTCTCTCAAGATCTTCAATTCTATCCCCGAGATGATCTAACTGGGTAGTCCTATTGCGTTTAGCCGCGACATTAGGAGTGGTGGGTGCCCTGGTTACTGGTGGAGTGACCTTGATCTGCTCAGGGTGACCACGAACTCCCTCAAAGCGCGGGCGCGGATTTTCATATGTGTATCTTATGACAGTGGGTTCTCCAAACTTGTTCGCCTTTAGCCCGACGAGTGTCTCGTTGGGCCTAGGAGGAAGGAGCGGGATCTCTTTGGTGATGGAGAAAGTCGGAAGTCTTCTCGCCGGCACCGCTTGGGCGTAGAAAGCTTGCTGTCGATGCGACGAGGTTCCTTCAGGCAGGATCGTATCAACGGGTGTAGGCGAGTCAGCAAGAGCGATCTCCTTGGATGATGTCACGGCGAGGTCCTTGGATGCGGTGACGACAAGAGCCATCGAGTCGTCAGCGGGTTCGTTGAGGTCGATCCTTGGATAGGAGGCCATTAGTGCTGGTGGGAGGAGAGCTCTGTTGCTGCTGGTTTTCTGGGAGAGGTTGCAATGAATCTAGAGGCAGGCCTGGGGCTGGTTTTATAGCTGAGGAAGGTTGAATGATGTAACATCTCGGCTCAGTGCTTAATAGGATTAATAGAATACTCATACCAATAAGTTGCAACTTCTTTTTCGGAAGCCCATCTCCAAGGAACTCTAAAGTTAAGCGTGCTTGGCCTAGAGAAATTTAGGGATGGGTGACCGACCGGGAAGTTCTTCCCGGGTGCGCACGAGTGAGGACAAAGTGCGCAGAAAAGACTGGTGTTGGTCTGTGGTGATAGTCTAGGTCCTAGAAAAGCTGCCAGATGTAAGCGGGCCCGGCCTCGAGGAGGCGGGACGTTACAAATGATAGGTACGATAGGTTCGTTACGAGGGTTATCGCTTCTACAGATCAGGTTACCAGAATGGGTACGAGAAAGAGTCAGGACACGTAACGAAAGAAGGAAGAGGGCGAGGGGCCTCCAGGGCAGACCGGTCGGTCTCCAAAGGAGACCGGTCGGTCCCTCCCTGTGGGGTCTCGCGGGTCCGTCGCTCGTGGTGTCTTCAAACTTGATCCTAAGCCCAGAAAATATATCCCCGACGCGCGAACTTATCGGAAAAAGGACGATGGTGTAAATCTATGGGATAATGAAGAATTGGATGACATCCAACTCTTCAGGACTCTTTTCAGGTTCTAGAAAAATCTTAAGACGTTGTCCGTTTACCTTGAATAACGTACCTTCATCATTTTGAAGTGTAATGGCTCCATGTGATGAAGTGGCTACCACCGTGAAAGGTCCTTCCCATTTGCTTCGTAGTTTTCCATGTCCGAACAATTTTACCCTGGAATTAAAAAGTAATACCTTGTCTCCCGGAGTGAAGTTCTTCTTCTTGATTCTCTTGTCATGCCACCTCTTTGTTCTCTCTTTGTAGATCTTTGTGTTATGATATGCTTTTTCGCGCCATTCATCTAGTTCAGAGAGTTGCATTCTTCTCTTGACTCCGGCAGCTTCTAAGTCCATGTTCCATCTTTTAATTGCCCAGTGAGCTTTGAATTCTAACTCCACTGGTAAGTGACAAGTCTTTCCGTAGACGAGTTGATATGGAGACATTCCCAATGGTGTTTTGTAGGCAGTACGGTAAGCCCATAGTGCTTCAGGTAGTCTATCTTTCCATTGTGTTCCCGTCTCGTCAACTATTTTCTGCAGAATATTCTTGATTTGCTTGTTTGATGTTTCTGCTTGGCCACTTGTCTGAGGATGATAGGGAGTGGCAACATTGTGACGGATCCCATGATTTGTTAGATATTTATGAAAGCCTTTGTCAATGAAGTGGGTTCCTCCGTCACTAATTACCATCCTTGGCACTCCAAATCTTGGAAATATTATCTCCTCGAACATCCTCTAAGAGTTTCTTGCATTAGCAGACTTGCATGGCAATGCTTTGACCCATTTTGAGACGTAGTCGACAGCAACTAGGATATACTCATGATTCCTTGATTTAGGGAATGGTCCCATGTAATCAATTCCTGAGACGTCGAAGAGCTCAATCTGAAGGTTGTTAGTGAGTGGCATGGCATCTCTGGTGTTGATGCTGCCGTGCCTTTGACATGACCCACATCTCCAAATGAAATCTTTTGTGTCTTGGTACATAGTTGGCCAGAAAAATCCACTTTGCTAGATCTTCACATGTGTTCGGAATGCCCCATAATGCCCTCCATACGGTGAAGAGTGACAGCGTTCAATGATCTTGATTCCTTCTTTAGCTGGCACACATCTTCTGAGTAATCCATCAGAGCAAACTCTGAATAGATATGGATCATCCCATATGTGGATCCTGCTCTCGTAGATTAGCTTCTTCTTATTTGCTCCTGGCGGTACATACCCTGCAACTATAAAATTGACAATATCTGCATACCAGGGGTCAGATCTAGAGATTTGAAAAAGCATGTCATCCCTGAGTGAGTCATTTATAGGCAATTCCTGCGGATTTTCGAAATACATTCTAGACAAGTGATCAGCTACAGAGTTTTTTACTCCTTTCTTATCTTTTATTTCTAAGTCAAACTCTTGGAGTAGCAAAACCCATCTTATCAAGCGTGGCTTAGCATCTTTCTTAGTGAGCAGGTATTTAAGTGCAGCATGATCAGTAAAAACAATTACCTTTGATCCCACTAAATAAGATCTAAACTTGTCTATAGCAAAAACAACAGCCAGAAGTTCTTTTTCAGTAGTAGCTTAATTAAGTTGAGGTCCTGTTAAATTTTTGCCGGCATCAGCGATTGGATGATGCTTTTTATCTTTATATTGTCCTAGCACAGCTCCTACAGCAAAATCACTTGCATCGCACATGATCTCAAAAGGTAGAGACCAATCAGGAGTATGAATGATAGGTGCAGAAGTGAGCGCTTTCTTAAGAGTGTTAAAAGATTCTAAACATGCATCATCAAATTCAAAAGGAACATCTTTGGTCAAAAGATTTGTAAGTGGTCTTGCAATATATGAAAAATCTTTTATAAATCTACGGTAAAAACCAGCATGGCCAAGAAAACTTCAGATTCCTTTAACATTAATCGGTGGAGGCAAATGTTCAATTACTTCAATTTTAGCTTTGTCTACCTCAATTCCACGTTTAGATATTAAATGACCTAGCACTATGCCTTCTTTAACCATGAAGTGACATTTTTCCCAATTAAGGACTAAGTGCTTTTCTTCACATCTTTGCAAAACTTTGTCTAAATTTTCAAGACAATCATCAAAAGTTTTTCCATAAACAGAAAAGTCATCCATGAAAACTTCCATGATTTCTTCAATCATATCAGAAAATATAGACATCATACATCTTTGAAAAGAAGCAGGTGCATTACATAATCGAAAAGACATTCGGCGATAAGCATAAGTTCCATATGGACATGTAAAAGTGGTTTTGCTTTGATCATCTGGATGGATTAGGATTTGGTGATATCCAGAATACCCATCAAGAAAACAAAAGAAAGAGTGATTGGCTAACCGTTCTAACATTTCATCTATGAAAGGTAGCGGAAAGTGATCTTTCTTAGTTGCCTTGTTTAGTTTTCTGTAGTCAATACACATTCTCCAACCAGTAACAGTCCTTTGTGGAATTAATTCGTTCTTCTCATTCTTTACCACAGTCATGCCTCCCTTTTTAGGCACAACTTGGACAGGGCTTACCCACTCACTGTGTGACACAGGATAAATGATCCCAGCGTGCAAGAATTTTAAAACCTCTTTCTTTACTACTTCTCTCATTGCATTATTAAGCCTGCGTTGTGGCTCTCTAGATGGTGATATGTTAGAATCGGTAGGAATGCGATGGGTGCAGAAAGTGGGGTTGATTCCCTTTAAGTCATGGAGTGAATAGCCAAAAGCTGATTTATGCTTTTCTAAGACAGTGATAAACCTAGAAGTTTGTTCCTGAGTAAGATTATTATTTATGATTATTGGAGATTCAGGATCATTATTCAAGAAAGCATATCGAAGCCCAGAAGGTAAGGGTTTTAACTCTATGGGAGGTTTAGGAGGTTCTTCTAAGGAATCTAGAGGATCTGGATCAGGTGTGTTATCTTCTTTCTCAGTGAAGAACTGAGCATCTTCTTCATGTTCGGATTCATTTATTATTTCAAAAGACGCTTCTTTAATTTCTTCCATAGGATCCGGCTCGGGACATGATTCATTCTCAGCATTTAGAGAATGAGTAATAGGTATGGTTCCTTTAAGATTTTTCCCAAGATGGAAGTTTAAGATCCCTAATTGTCCTTCATGAATGAGTTGCTTAAGTGGTTGGCCCATCAGCAGATTAAACTTTTTAATATCAAAAATATAAAAGCTTAAGTGAAGTGGAGTGTTATCTACTGTGACAGGCAGAAAATACATGATTCCTGAGCTAGGAATAACATGTCCTAAAGGGGTTTTCAATAATTTAGCTGTTGGGCTAAGTGGCATTTGTTTTAATAAATCTTGAGCAAAAGTTTCAGACATAATGTTGATTCCCAGAACAGGATTATAGAGAGCTTCGAAGGTTTGTTGATGGATTTGACATTGAATGTGTGTAGAAGGTGAATTTAAACGAATTGTATCAGTAGAAAGCTCTGATTCTTCTAACCATTCATGACTTATTATAGAGATTAGTTTCTTCGAAGTCTCTTTTAGGAAAACCTTATCAGTAAGTTCTTCTAAAGACGATCTTTGATTTTGTGGTTTCCTAATTATGTGATATTTCGAGGTATTACCAAATTCGGTAAAGTAATCATCCTTAAAATCAAAGGTGTCTCCTAAGATTGAGGTTTCCCTCTCACTAGGAATTAAAGCTGAGGTTTGTGTATGATTAAGAATAGATATAGGATCAGCTTCGAGATTTACTTCTAGTGGTTCTTGTGGTTTAGCTTCAGGAGTAGGAGTGATTTGAGATAAGTTTTGCAACATTTCCCTTGCCTTGGAGGCTGGGGTATGTAGGAATGATCCATTTGAAGCTAAGTTAAGGTAATTAGAAGTTTTTCTATTCAGACCATTATAAAAGTGTTGAAGCAAGACAGGGTCTGCAATAGATAAGGTTGGACCAGAGCGGACAAGATTATCGAATCTTTCCCAGGCTGCAATTAGAAACTCATTATCCTCTTGGATGAAAGACAAAATCTCTAAGCGAAGACAAATAATTTTGGAGACAGGGAAGTACTCTAAGCAAAAGCTAGAGCAGAGTTTTTTCCAATCCCCATTTTTACTTGGTGCTGTTTGAAGGTACCATGTTTTGGCTCTTCCCTCTAAGGAGAATGGAAAAAGTTTCCATCTAAGGGTTTCGTCAGACATGCCTGCGATATGTAGGCACGCACAGGTTTGTTCAAACTCATTTAAATGAATATGTGGGTTTTCGTCTTCTAAGCCAGAAAAAATTTGATTCTTAACCATGTCTATCAAACATGGGCGTAGCTCATAGTTGTCTGAAAGGATAGGCTTAGCAGATTTGGGCAACTCTAAGTCTACGACAGTGTGATAGGTATACTGGTTCAGTGGAATGGAATTCGTGGAGCTAGTGGTTGGCTCTGAGAAATCCATTATGAAAAGAATAAAAAGATATAACAGCAAAGATAAAGTTTAGAGTATAATAAAAGATAAAAGTATAATACAAGGTTATACTTAAGACGTAAAAAGATCTACCGTTCCCCGGCAACGGCGCCAGAAATGCTTGTTGGTATAAATTAATGCACACTCTACTTTATCCGCAAGCGCACAGATAAGCTCTACCGATGTAGCACTTCACCGGAGTAACCCAGTTTTAATATCGAACCCAAAGGAATGGATAGTGATGAGTCTCAAGTGTATAACCCCTGAGTAACTAACAAGGACGGAGAAGCTAAAAGTATGGAGGGGATCACTAAGGTTGTCTAAACCCAACTTAAGAGTGATATGTTTATTATTCTTAATGGGGAAGTTGCCATAAAAGGTCACAACAGAGTATGATTCTTTTATGCAAATGTATAATCCTACCGAGCCTACACACAGGTATGTGGACTATAGAAGAATCAACAAGGCTATAAGAGTCACCCTTGCGAACAACCACTACTACCGGCGTTATAGGAGGTAAATATGAGTTATCCAGACTAAGCACCACGCTTATACTATCCAACTACTCTAACTCTAGAGCGACTAGAATTAAAGTACTCAAAAGAGAGTCATAAACCTTAAGAACAATAAGAACAATAGCTCAAACTTAAATATAGATGTTGATTACCGAAACAATCGATGAAGCAAGTCAATGAAGAACTTGATTCCACAGGTACAAGATGAAGAAGTTGATCCGACAGGCCGGAGCTTCCTCTTGATCTCTTCCTCTCTCTCTCTCTCTCTCTTCTAGTTCTAAATAAGACTAGGTTCTAATCCTACTAGAGGGGTATCTAGTCTTCTACTTGAAAGCTAACTCCTGAAGTCTCTTCTAGGGTTTCTAGTTGAAGCGTAATCTTCTGAAGAGGGACCTTCTGTCTGACCTAGGGCCTGGCGGTTTGTTTATATAGCCCTGAGGGATCAACCGCGACCGTTAGATCAAACCGACTTCACGTAGGGCTGAGATTGATCCTCAAAGGCGGTGGAAGTAGCTTGCAGAAGACGGAAGCCAGGGGCGCCAGGGGGAGACCGACCGGTGGGCCCGGGGTACCAGTCGGTCCCACCAGGAAGTGAACCGGGGTGCCCCTCCTCGTGGTGTCTCTACATGATCTCTGGAGTCTTCTGGAAGGTTCCTGACTTGGCGAATGCGTTATCTCCCATCGGTTTCCTTCTAGGGGAAGGAATTGAGGGATGTTTCCTGATTTGGTCCCTGCGGATTCACAATTCACCAAAACTCGTGGAATTCATTAGTTTTAATCCCTATACTAAGGTGGAGTTTACATATCCATCCATTTTCATGCTTAATTGACCTTTAATAATAAGAGTTAATTAGTGTCAACAGCAGTCATAAGCTGCCACTCAGGAGATTCGAGAACACAACGCGCGGGACGGCCATGGGCCCTTCTACACGGGGGGTTATCTCAGTGCTAGGTCGCTAAAGCTATAGCTGCCCACGGTCATGCCAGGTCGATCAGGCCCTGCCTGCCCGCGGAACATGCCAGGTTGTTCAGAATAGTTGCCCACGGTTCAACTGAGGACCTGGATGTTAGGCGTCAACATCTCTATCACCGGCTCGAATAACCTTACTCGGCTTCATGGGAGGCACCCACACCTGCTCCGTTAAGTGATCGACGCGTTCAATTTGACTGAAGGGACATTTCCCGAACGGGTCCTATGCGACACAGACGGGAGACTACTAGCACACAGGACCCATGTCTTACTGCTTCTACATCCCGCCCGGTCTCAGATTAATTATCACATGGTTATCTCCATGATAGCACAGGCTAATCATGATCAGTATCCACCTATATGCGGGAGACAGGAAATCACCCGACTTTTACCGGTCTAAGCAGGGCTAAGCATATAATCGAGCCTAGACCTAGCAGGGATATCAAGATAATAATTGCGGGTGGACAAGGAATAGTAATAATGCATCAACGGTAGCAATCAATTCCTATAACCTAATGCAACAGTCATTATCAGGTTAATTTGTAAGCCATTTGCAAACCATAGGAGTTAAAATGCTCTGGGGCTTGCCTGTCTCGAAGTCAGACGGACAGTGGTCGCGACACTCGGGCAGTTCTTCGGCGTCGGTGCCTTCGGTCTCCTCGGGCAGAATCTCCTCCTGGCTCGGCTCTTCCTGCTGTGGTGGGTTCTGGGTCTCTTGTGCCGATCCTGTATGATGCATAATATGTATGAATAGGATGAATGCACATAGAATGCGTATGGAATGCAACAGGGTTGACAACAATCACGAGATAAACAAATGTCATCTACTGCATTCTCTTCAACAAGGTAGTCAACATCATCTAATGATTTTAAAAGACTTTAACATCAACATCCATTTAACCTTCTTAATCAGCCAGTTAAGATACATAATTGCCACAACATTACCTACTTATTTATTTTATTTCCATCTATTTACTTGCTTCGATAATCCTATTTAATCATGCTTATAACAGCAACCTATCCTAAACAGTTTCAGAAAAATCTACAAAAATTACTTAAGGTTAACAATATACCAAACATCCCACTGTCAAATTTTCAAGCCATTTAAATTTAAACACTGTCCTCTATGAAAAAGACAAATATCTTAATGAAAAGGTGCTTTGAACTACACATCATAACATAAAGTGTCAAACAAAAAATTTCATATTTTTCTTCTGAACTTCTTAGCACAAGAGCAGTCTACACAAATTATCAGGTTCATATTCCTCATATTTTAATTCAAATTATACAAGAAAACAACATTTAGCCATTTTAATTGTTACTGCCAATCCATTCCATAGAACATCTCTATATTATATTTTTCCCAGAAACTACTTATCTACACAAACCTAACAAAATTATATTCACATTTTTCTGAGCTACACAGAATTAGTTATGCATTTTCTAAGTTAACAGCAATTTCCTAAATTAATTTAAATTGCATATAAAAGTATCACAAAAAATGCATTTAACATTTTTCACAGGTAGCTCTATTTATTCTTAACACACCAAAATTTGTTTCACAGCATTTGGACCTAAAATGAGCCTTGCATGAATTTTTGAAGCCTTTTAACTAATTCTGCAAAAACTGATATAAAGGAAAACCGACCTAAAACGCTAGGGACACCCGGGTTAAAACCCCCAGAGACATAACCAGAACTGCTAGACACACTCGGACTTCCCGAGCTCTATTGCACCCAGACTTCTCCCTTTCTCTCTTCCACTCACTGCCAGTGGGGTCCACTGGTCAGGTGGCCCACATGTCGGTGGTCAACCGGACCCACACGACAGAGGCACTGTGCACTCGTCGGCGCTGACCGGCGTTAGCTCGCCGGCGGCGAGGTTTCCGGCGTAACCATCTACATGGCTAGACTCACCTTCGCAAGGAGGACACGGTCGGCTAGGTTTCTCGGCCAAGGGTTCACCGGAGCAAGCTCGACGGCGACAATGGCGGAGCGGCGGAGCGACAACTTGGTGACGAGGCCTTACCTGGCTATCCCGAGGCTCGGTGACACGAGCATCAGCTCAAGCAAACCCTAAGCTACCTACCAGGGCCAACTGTCGAGCTTTGCCGACCTCGGCATTGCCCGGCGCCACGCACGGCGGCGGTCCGCCACGGACATGGCCGTGGCATGGCTCGGTTCCGGTCGAAACACGGTGAGAGAAGGGTCTCCATCTAACCCTAGGCAACTATAGAGGTAGACGAGGTGAGAACAAGGCTTGGTTGGAGATGGTTTGGCCGGAGATGGCTCGACCACGTGAAGGTCATGGCGGCGGCCATGGCGAGAACCCGAGACTGGCACTCGGCGTTCCGCCGGCTAGAGAGGAGAAGAGGGGAAACCAACCCGTGCTGGTGAGAGAGGAGGTTAGGGCGGAGAAGTTGGCAGGAGGAATCGGGCGGCGGTGCGTTGAGCAGCGAGCAATCGCTCACCGGAGTTCGGCGGGCGGCGGCGGCGCTATGAACTGGAGGAGATGGAGTGGAGGGAGGCGAGCGCGTGAGCGAGTGACTGAGTTCTTGGCTACAACCGCGAGTGGGAGAGGAGGCAAAAGAGATGCAGCGCTTGGGTGCATTGCACCTGGCCACTTCCCGTCGGGGCGGGGCTCCGACCGGCGCGGCGGCCGTCAGGCATCGGCGACCACGCGGCGAGGAGGCAGAGGGCGACAGGGTGACGTGTCTGGGCTAGCGGAAACCACGGGCGGCAGTGACGGTGGTTTGGACGGCCGGTGAGGCGGTCTCGCGGCGGCGGGGCGGTTTCGGCGGTGCGGGGGCAGACGGCGCGCGCGGGGGAGAAGAAAGAGGCTGACAGGTGGGTCCCACTAGGGTTTAAACTAAAGAGGTTTTTGTCTATTTCTTCTCTACTCTATAACTCCCAAACTAAGCCAAATTAGGGAAAGGTCCTAAAAGCAAAGTTGCTTAGAATTTTGCAAGGAACAATTCATCTTTAAGGCTTAAGTCCAAATTATGCTTAGAAAAAGAATTTTACTCCTAGCCCAATTTTCTAATGCAATAAATAACATTTAAAAACTTTTTCTGAAAAAGTGCTTTTAAGCAAAGTTGTTCCTTTCCTCAAGATCTACAACTTTGGTTTAAGGCACTTGGTCAGAAACAGAAGGCAAAACATAGCTATACTAGATGCTAAACAAGGACTTAGACAAACATACTCACAAATGCACATGAAATGATGAGATGCTATGCTCATGCTATGTCCAGTTATGCACTTAGGGTTGCTTAATGCCTAGGGTGTTACATCAAGTCTTCAACTTCTCACAATCACATGCTGCGAATTCAAACTTGTGTAATCACCGCTGCAACTCCGATAAAATTTTGAAAACACAAGTCTATGTTTCATTCCATAGCATGATGATTGAACTTTACTAGGGATAGCTCACCTTTGTATATACATGTTTAGCACTTGTATAACTAGGGACATGTTTAGCACTTGTGTAACTTCCTGTATATACATGTTTGGTGCTATTTTGATGGTGAAACCCTTTCTGAATGGCTTAAAACTGCTCACTTTGCTCATATGTTCATATTTTGTATTCTGTGATCAGTTTGAGCCTTTGTTGGCATTTGCGCTTATTGTTGAATAGTCGGATCAACACCTTTTAGAGCATCTATTCACTCTATGGAATATATACTTGAAGCTGCTAATTTTCATTTTTAACTTATATGCATTTGCCTTGTTATGTGCATTTTCAACTAAGGGGGAGAAATTTGACAAATCATGTCCCTAGTTGTGTGCACTATTGAAGGGGGAGCTTGCTCACTTGTTTTATTTGACAGGTTTTGTTGGTCATCTGGTTCAGAGCGTTTTTCAATTGGTTCAGACCATTTTTCAGCTAGTTGTGTTGAGCCTTTACCTCTTTCTGGAGGGACTAGTTGATTTACTCAGTTTTTGGCTTCCTTGCTCTGAACTTCTTGCCAGCGGTGTTGAGCCCGTTCTGCCTCTTCTTGAGGGCTAGCTTTGCTTTACTTGGTTGCGTCGAGCCGTTGCCCATGTCCTTGGGAACCAAGTTGTCTCGCTCACTCTATTTGACTTCTTCTGGCTTTGCTTCGCTCTTGGTCGATTGGTTGAGTTCTCTTACTTCTTTCTCCTTCCTTCTTCTACCTTTATATGATTTGTGTTGGTAGTTGACAATGCACTCGTCAAGGGAGAGATTGCAGATACATGGGTGTATGCCGGATCTTGAGATGATGAGTGATTGCCAACTGGTATGATGCGCATGTTCTTTGGCTTGTGTTGTGCAGGTGTTGAGCTCGGATACGGTGATCAAGGGCAAGGTGAAGGTCAAGTAGAGATGTGTGGTGCCGATGGACCCGGAGCGGTGAAGGGCGGACGTGAGGCTTGGACTGATGGACCGGTGGCCTGAGGATCGGTCGTGGTGGCTGACAGCCTGGGACAGCGACAAGTGAAGGACTTGCGGTTGGACGGGGTGCACGGGCGGTGCATCCCTCGGCGGCTTCGGTTTGGTGGTTGAGCCACAGAAAAACCACCGAGTGGACAGTTTCCAGGTTTGGGTCTCAAAACCTGAGTGCGGCCGGTTTTCGAGTTTGAGCCACAAAACTCGGGCTGAGGACAGTTTCTAGGTTTGTGCCTCAAAACCTGGGCGCTGGCGGGTTTCTGAGTTTGGTCCACAAAACTCAGGCGACGGACGACAGGTTTCCCGATTTTGGCCTCAAAATCGGGGGATGGCCCATGTTTCCCGGTTTCGGCCTCAAAATCGGGGGGAGGCCCGTGAAAAGGACAAGCGGCGCTTGGCGGCACGTGGCGGCATCCGGTGAGGTCACGTCGTGGCGAAGCTACCTGATGTGCGGGCGTGGCTGTCAGATCGACTACACTTCGAGTTGGTCAGGAATACCCTTAGGGTTAGCCTGCTCGCTCATTAGCTGGAAGGGTAGAAGAGGAATAATTGTATTAGACTATATAAGGAGAGGCCACCCCTCCCTCCAGACCATCTCAACCATTGCTATTTTCATTCTAGGGTTCCTACTCTCCCAATCCCTGCTGTAGCTACTGAGATCCACAAAGACGGTGAACAATACCTCTGTGTATTTGGATTTTGCGGAAACGGGACCAGATTCCTGTTGTCTCCTTGTGGGGACGAATTTCGGCGGGCAATCGTGATTGTGATTCGTGTTTTCAACTTGTTCTTTGCGTTCTTCGTTTCTTCATGATTTTCCTATCACTCGATCTCCCTCCTCGCTGCGTCTTTTTCGAATCCACTTGAATCAACTTGTTCTTTGATGTGAGAAGAACATTTCCACCAGTGGAATTTATCTCTAACCTCACGAACATGTAGATCGGGTCGATTCAAGTTTCGTGGCAACTTTTTCGTTCCTACACCTTCCCTTTCGATTTCCCATTGATTGAGTCAATTTGAGCGGATGATTTCTTGGGGATAGTCTCCTAACTATCTTGTGATCATCTTCTCCAAGTTTGGGATCGAGATATTTTGATTTGAATCAAATTTGGAAAGATTTGGGAGAAGGGCGATTGAAATCGTCCTCCCAGAGTGGTCGCGGACAGTCCGCCAGTTAGGGCGCGGACAGTCCACCACTCAGGGCGCGGACAGTCCGCGCGTCGGGGCCGTGCCTGTTCAGTGGTTGCCTATCTCGATCGCTTTGCCTCAGGTTGACCGGCGGACAGTCCGCCGTTGTCATCCGTGGACAGTCTGGGCCCGTCCAGGGAGACTTTAGCAGTAGTGTTGTTTTACGTTTCTTGCCGGCGGACAGTCCGCCAGTGAACCTGCGGATACATGGGTGTATGCCGAGTCTTTGAGTGATGAGTGATTGTCAACTGGGATGATGCGCATGTTCTTTGGCTTGTGTTGTGCAGGTGTCGAGCACGGAGACAGTGATCAGAGGCAAGGTGAAGGTCAAGTAGAGATGTGCCGTGCCGATGGACCGAGAGTGGCGAAGGGCGGACATGAGGCTTGGACTAAGGGACTGGTGGCCCGAGGATCAGCTGTGGTGGCTGGTAGCCTGGGACAGCGACGAGCGAAGACTTGCGGTCATATGTTGCCTGAGTCGTCGACTTGGGGACACATGTCGGTGGACGGGGTGCACGGGCGGTGCATCCCATCTACGGCGTCGATTTGGTGGTAGAGCCAGAGAAAACATCCGGTGGACGTTTTCCAGGTTTGGGCCTCAAAACCTGGGTGCTGAGGGTTTCCGAGTTTGGCCACAAAACTCGGGCTGAGGACGGTTTCCAGGTTTGGGCCTCAAAACCTGGGCGCTGCGGGTTTGCTGAGTTTGGGCCTCCAAACTCAGATGCTTGGTGGGCTGGTTTCCTGGTTTGGGCCTCAAAACCGGGGGTTGGCTGTGAAGGCAGGTTTCCCAGTTTGGGCCTCAAAACCGGGGGTGCGACGTCCAGGAAAAGAACGTGGAGCGGTGGCGGCACGTGGCGGCAATCGGGAGGTTGCGTCGAGGCAACGCTACGAGTTGTGCGGGCGTGGCCGTCGGATCTACCTACCATTGAGTTGGTCCAGAATAACCTTAGGGTTTAGCTGGCTCGCTCTGTAAGTAGAGAGGGGTAGAATAGGAATAGAATAGGAATTAGAAATAGGATAAGTAGAGGGAGACACCCTCCTCCCTTCCTATCTCAGTCATTTGCTCTTTTGCTTCTAGGTTTTCCTGCTCTCCCTCTCCTCTGCTGTAGCGAACCTGAGATCCACAGAGAAGAGAATAATACCTCTGTGTTCATGAGATTTTGAGGAAGTGAGGCCTTAACCTCACTGTTGTAGCGTGTGGTAGCCACACGGTTGCAATTCGTGGTTGTGATTCACGTTTTGTTCGTGTTCTTCGCGGAATCCTTTTTCTCCACGTTTTTCCCGTCGCTTGATCTCTTTGCTCGGTTCATCTTTTGCAAATTCGTTTGAACCAAGTTGTTCTAGATCGTGAGGCACTTCCTTCCACCAAAGGAATTCACATCTAACCTTACGGTCTAGGAGATCGATCGATTTTGATTTCGGGCCAAGCTTTTCTCCTTTCCCCCAAATTTCTTTGATTCATCGATTTGGAGATAGGTTCGAGCCATGATCTCTTAGAGATAGCTCACTATCCTCCTTGTAACTCCTCTCACCAAGTTTGATCCCTAGAGGATTCATTTTGGGTGAGATCGAGTCAATTCGGTGGACGAACTGTGAAATCACAGGGTGACCGGACGCTGGACACGAACTGACCGGACGCACCTCCGGAGTCTGGTCGTTGAACGTCTTTACTGTGTTTCTCGCAATTTGACCGGACGCTCGAGACCGGACGCTGGTTCCCGTGAACGACCGGACGCGATTCTTCTACTGTTCACCACTTTGTTTGTGCCTGACCGGACTCTATAGGGTTGTGACCGGACGCTCCTCACTGTGAGTCCGGTCCAACACAGAGAGCTCCCAGATTGCTCTTGAGCTGACCGGACGCACATCAGAGTCCGGTCAGTAAGGGTTTGCGCGTTTTCATCCGCAGTTTGCTCGTTCGGCTTTCGATCTGAGATCTGCTTGTTGTGTTGGGTCTGTAGAGTCATAGAGTGTCTCGTTGTGCTTCTTGGAAGCATCCACCCTATCTCTAGGGTCGTGGACACTTACGAAATCTAGGGTTTGCTTTTGGGGTTGATCATCGGGACAGTGGCAACAAGTTTCTGAAAGGAAAATTTGAAGCTCCCATTCACCCCCCCCCCTCTGGTCGCTTTCTGATTGCATTCTCGGTCCTTCAATTGGTATCGGAGCAGGTTAAGGATCTTTCACCTTAGCCGGTTCCAGATCCACAGAAGGCGACATGGATCGCGGCGTGGGCAAACCGTCGTTCTTTGATGGGACGAACTATGCGTATTGGAAGATACGCATGTCGGCCTATCTGCAGAATTTGGGTGCTTCCATCTGGGATATTTCCAACTCTGCTGATTACATGGTTTTGGTTGCTTGTGTCTCTCAGCTTCAGATCGATGAGCACGATGCCAATAGCCGAGCACGTAATGCTCTTTTCTCATGTTTGAGCATGAGTGAGTTTGATCGTGTTTCTCACCTCGCTACGGCTCGGGAGATTTGGGCTCCCCTCATGCGCTTTCATGAGGGAACCTCTCAAGTCAAAACCCGTCTCTACTAGTCGTTCAAGCGAGAGTATGAGAACTTTTGACATATGCCTGGCGAGAGCATAGAAAGTTTATTTGCTCACTTTCAGGTGATTGTCAACAGGATGAGGGCTAACAAGGAGCTGTTGTCTTTCGACGATCATGAGAGGGCTTTGAAGCTTTTGCATACCCTTGATCGGTCGGTGTGGGATTCCAAAGTTCAGGCGATCATCGAATCAGCTAACTATGAGACCCTCACGTGCGACGAGCTCTTCAGTAAGCTCAAGTCCAGTGAGATTGATGCCATGGCAAGGGCTTCTTATGAGAATCCTTCTGGCCCGACTATGGCTTTGGTTTCTGGCTCTTCTGCTAACCCCTCTGGAGGCTTTGCTCTTTCGTCTCTCTTTTCTGTCACAGAGGACCAGCTGGAGTCTTTGGGGGATGACGAGTTGGCAATGCTCACCAACCGGTTCTCGCGGTTTCACAACAACCGCATGAACCGTCGCCGCGGAGGAGGATGCTCAGGATGCTATGAGTGCGGCGACCCCGACCACTTCATCGCCAACTGTCCCAAGAAGAAGCATTCATCTGGGAAGGGCGATCATGGGCACAAGTACGACTCCGGCAAGCGCAAGGAGAAGTACGTCCCCGTGAGGCACAAGCGGAGGGGCGGCTTCGACAAGGAGTACATCAAGAAGAAGTACTTGGAGACGGCCCAGGCTGAGCAGCATGCGTTCTTCGCCACGCTCAGCGACGTCGACGGCTCGGATGACGACTCCACTTGCTCAAGCGACGACGAGTCCGAGAAGAAGAAGAGGATCGAGGACAAGCTGAACGGTCTCTGCTTCTTCGCCGACGACGACGGCCTTTGCACCATGGCCCTCGGCAAGGAGGTCGACGGCGAGCTGGTGAACTCCCCTCGGAATGACGACGACGACGACAACACCTCCCAGGTATCTCTGACCCACGATGAGCTTTCCGCTGAGGTCGAGAAACTTACTGCCGCGCTCCTTAGTCAGGATAAGTTGCTTAGGCGAGCCGCTAGAGAGCGCAAGGAGTTTAGGCAGAAGTGGGAGGATACTGTGAAGGAACTTGATTCTGTCAAGTCCACCGTGGTTGTTACCGATGAGGAGGAGTGCGAGATGTGCACCACGCACATGACTGATCTTCTCACTTTGAGAAGCAAGTATGTTGCGTTGGTAGGAGAGGTGGATGAGCTGAAGGCTAGACCCTCGCTGTTGGGTGCGTGCAAGACTTGTCATGTCTTGCAATCCGAGTTGGCAGAGAAGAATGCCAAGATTGTGTCTCTTGAGGAGGCCAGCTCGGGTAGCACTTGTGTGACTAGGTGCGCTTTGTGTGAGGGTTTGGAGATGGAGATTGCTAACGTGAAGCATGAAAAGATGCAAACCGAGGAGGAAAACACATACCTTCGGACCATCTTGTCATGGGTACCTTGTGGTGAGCCACAGCTCGGGATGATGATCTCCCAATTCAAGCGAGCTGCTGGAGGTCCTGGTGTAGGTTTTGCTCCGGGTGTTGATCTTTCTGCTTTTGGGAAGATTGGAGAGTCGAGTGGTTTGAACCCGAGTGAGAAGCCAAACTCCACCACTATTCCCAAACTTACCAAGCTTCCACCCAAAGAGCCTCTCAAGCCTAACACCAAGGATGGAGTGTTTGAAGAACCTCCGAGAGCTCCACCCAAAAACCAAGTGTGGCATCCCAAATCCAATCACTTGAAGAACAAACTAGACACCATGCCACCTATTCAGGAGGAGTGTTTGCCACAGAAGGGCAAAGTGATCCACACCCACAACCATGTGTACCAACAACCCCCTTTGAGAGCGGTGAGGTACCATTGTGAGCATTGTGGGAGAGATGGACACTTGAGTGAATTCTGCTTTCAGTGCAAGAGAGAGGCGCGTTGTGCAAAGGAGATGAACAACACGGACATGTACCATCCTTTCCATGATGTACATGTGTCGAATGTTCAGAGGAGAGCTCCGAGGAGAGCGGCTATGCCCAGAGGTCCAGAACCTCAAGTTCCCAGGCCTAGACAGAGGAGAGCTCCGAGGGGAGATGCTAGGCCTAGAGGTGCAGTGCCTCAAGTTCCTAGGCCTAGGCCTCGTAGAGAGCGTGCCCGGCGGGAGCCTGCTATTGTAGGCCATGAACCCCGTGGCGGTGGCTTTGTAGTTGAGCACTTTCCTCCACCGCGTTTTGAGTATCGCGGTGAGCGCTCCTTCCCCAGCGGACCACGTTCTTCTAAACATGGTGATCGCTTCCTTCGTAGGTGTGCTAGGAATGGTTTTTTCGCTAACCGTTCTTTTGAGCAGCCGGCCCAACACTGGTATTCCCCTTACTTCACTAACCCCAGTGTTGGCCCATATGCTCACCCTATGTCTTTTAATTGATGTAGGTAAAACGATTGGAGAACGTTTGGTTGGTGGATTCCGGGTGTTCGAGGCACATGACCGGAAATGCCAAGTGGTTCTCCAGTCCTAGTCCGGTCGCCGGAAAGGAGTATATCACCTTCGGCGACAACAGCAAAGGTAAGGTGTTGTCTCGTGGGTCGGTGCGAGTTAATGAGCACTTTGTGTTGCGCGATGTTGCTCTTGTTTCTAACTTGCATTTTAACCTTCTTTCTGTTTCGCAACTCTTTGACGACGACTATGAGATTCGTTTTAAACCGAATCTCAGTCATATTTTGGATCCTTAGGGCAATCTTGTATGTTTGATTTCGCCCTTTGGAAAAGTCTTTCGTGCGACTTTCTTGGAGTCTTTTGGCATTTCTCGTTTTCTTGTGGCTGGACCTTCCTCCTCTGACCTTTGGAAGTGGCATAGGAGACTAGGACATTTGAGCTTCGACTTGCTTGCAAGGCTTAGTTCACTTGGCCTAATCCGAGGATTGCCCAAGTTATCCATGGAAAAGGATCTTGTTTGCCACTCTTGTAGACATGGGAAGATGGTTGTCGCTCCCCACCATCCAGTGACTCAGGTCATGACCAAGCGCCCTAGAGAGCTTTTGCACATGGATCTTGTTGGTCCGGCTCGGGTGAGCTCGGTTGGTGGGAAGTGGTATGTGCTTGTTGTTGTTGATGACTTTTCGAGATATTCGTGGGTCTTCTTTTTAGCTGAGAAGACCGAGACTTTCTCCTTTGCTCGCAATCTGATTTTGCGTCTTCAAAACGAGTTCCCTTTGAACTCGATGCGAGCTATTAGGAGTGATAATGGTTCCGAATTCAAGAATTCGGATTTTGAGAAGTTTTGTAACTCTTTTGTCTTGGAGCATCAGTTTTCTTCTCCCTACACACCGTCTTAGAATGGTGTTGTAGAGAGGAAGAATCGGACCCTTGTAGAGATGGCCAGGATGATGCTCGATGAGCATAGGACTCCTAGGCGATATTGGGCCGAAGCTATGAGCACTGCATGCTATATTTCCAATCGCATTTTTCTTCGAGCTTTCTTGAAAAAGACCTCTTATGAGTTGCATTTTGGAAAACTCCCCAAGGTGAGTTATTTTAGAGTTTTTGGTTGCCATTGTTTTATACTCAAAAAGGGCAATTTGGACAAATTTGAGTCTCGTTCTTCTGACGGTATGTTTTTGGGTTATGGCACTCACACTCGAGCTTATCGTGTACTTAACCTTGACACTAACCGAGTCATGGAGACATCCGATGTCACCTTCGATGAGACCATGGTTTGTCCTTCTTCTCGTTTTGAGCGTGCAGGTGATCATGAGGTTGGTGAGCCTCTTTTTGATGACGAGGACGAGGGTGCTGAAGGTATGGATGAACCAGCACCCCCTCCACCTGTTGTGCCGCAAAAAGCGGCTTCTACGACGACTCACGGCCCTGACACTTCTTCTTCCTGGGGGCCGTGGGATCCGCCACCCCGAGCGGTACCCTTTGTACCCGGGGAGGCACCAGCTGCTGCTGAGGGGGAGGCCACTTCAGCAAGGGAGGCGCCATGACACATTCAGCGCCAGCACCCGCCTCAGCAGATGATCGGCAGCATCGACGAACGCATCACGCGGTCAAGGCAAATCTCTCACTTTGCTCATTCTGCATTTGTTGCTGATTTTGAACCCCGAGATGTTGGACACGCTTTGACGGATCCGGATTGGGTCAATGCCATGCATGAGGAGCTTGAGAACTTTGAGAGAAATCGGGTTTGGGTTCTAGTGTCTCCACCTTCTGAGTGTCATCCTATTGGGACAAAATGGGTTTTCAAAAACAAACAGGGAGAAGATGGCCATGTTGTGAGAAACAAGGCCAGACTCGTAGCCCAGGGATATAGTCAGAAGAGGGGATAGACTATGAGGAGACTTTTGCTCCTGTAGCACGTTTGGAGGCAATTAGGATACTCTTGGCTTTTGCTGCATCCAAAGGTTTCAAACTTTTTCAAATGGATGTCAAGAGTGCCTTCTTAAACGGCTACATTAAAGAGGAGGTGTATGTTAGACAACCCCCCGGTTTCGAAAATCCCAAGTTTCCAAACCATGTCTTTAAACTTCACAAAGCTTTGTATGGTTTGAAATAAGCCCCTAGAGCCTGGTATGATAGGTTGAAAACCTTTTTGCTTTCTAAGGGTTTTAAAATGGGATGTGTAGATAAAACGCTCTTTCTCCTCAAGCAAGGCACTGATACTCTCTTGGTCCAAATTTACGTGGATGATATCATTTTCGGTGGTTCTTCTCACGCTTTGGTTGCCAAGTTTGCAGACACTATGAGCAGGGAGTTCGAGATGAGCATGATGGGCGAGTTGATGTTTTTCCTTGGGTTGCAAATCAAGCAATCCCGGGAAGGGACGTTCGTGCACCAGGGCAAATACACCCGGGACATTCTGAAGAAATTCGACATGGGTGAGGCCAAGCCTCTTCCAACACCCATGGCGACCACGATAGCTCTGGATGCGGACAAGGAGGGAGAAGCAGTGGACCAGAAGGAGTACCGGAGTATGATTGGGTCGCTGTTGTACCTAACGGCGACACGCCTGGACATCCAGTTCGCGGTGTGTCTTTGCGCGCGTTTTCAGTCTTCGCCGTGCACTTCTCATCGTCAGGCGGTCAAGCGCATTATGAGGTACTTATCCTTCACTCCAGAATTTGGGATTTGGTATTCTGCTTCCTCCACTCTTTCCCTTTGTGGTTATTCCGATGCTGATTTTGCTGGTTGCCGGATTGAGCGCAAGTCCACTTCTGGGACTTGCCAGTTTATTGGTTCTTCTCTTGTTTCGTGGTCCTCTCGCAAGCAGTTTAGTGTTGCCCAGTCTACCACGGAGGCTGAGTATGTTGCTGCAGCTAGCTGCTGTTCCCAGTTACTCTGGATGATGGCCACTTTGCGTGATTTTGGTCTAAGCTTTTCTCGTGTTCCTTTGCTTTGTGACAGCACGAGTGCGATTAGCGTTGCTAAGAACCCCGTGCTGCACTCGAAGACCAAACACATTGATGTGCGCTTTCATTTTCTGCGAGACCACTATGAGAAGGGTGATATCGACCTTCGCCATGTCGATACTCATCATCAGTTGGCTGATATTTTCACCAAGCCTTTGGACCAATCAACTTTTAATCGGTTGAGAGGTGAGCTTGGTGTGTGTTTCTCCTTTTAGATGGGGGAAACATTTTTTACTCTTGTATGATACACTGACTTTGTGTTTTTCAGTTGTTTTTGTTTTCTTTTGATTTCTTCATGCATCTTTGCATTTCAGCATACGCTTTTACATTCTGAGCTTCATGAATATAGTCTGAAGAATGTAACTATGCTCTGTGTAGTCTTTGCTCTGATGCTTTATGTAGATGCTGTAGCTTATGCTCTTTCTGATCACTGATACATACTGAGAGCTGAGCTATTTTTGAATGGTGAATGTGATTAATGAACTTAAAACTTGAAAATGTTCACCATTGAGATATGCAACTAGCATGTCTAGGATGTGTCGAAGTCACTTATGCTTTTTATGTATGCTAGGTTGCTATGTCTCTAGTGTTGAGTCATTCACTTGCTTGGTATGCCATATTCTGTCTAAAATCTGAACCAAGTTAAGTGAATTGAAAAGATCGAGATGGGTTTGCTTGTTAACACCTCACAGTTTCGAGACTGTTTCTCATCGCACTTTGAGTTAAACTTGAGTTGTGTAGTGTATGACCGAAACTATTGCTTTAAGCTTCTGATTGCTTATGCATAGGCTTCGCACAGTTGGAAAGTTAGGCAATAACAAGCATTCAACCTCTCGCAGATACATGCTGATTTCTGAACTTGTGTAATTTCACCGCTGCAACTCTGATTAAAATTTGAAATCACAAGTACATGCTTCATGTTTCATTTGGTATCAGCATGATGAGTGAACTGTGCTAGGGGTAGTTCACCTTGTATACATGTTTAGCACTTGTTTGACTTCCTGTCTATACATGTCTGTGCTATCTTGATGGTGAATACCTTTTTCGGCTTAAAACTGCTCTCTGTGCTCTCATTTCAGACTTAGTGATCAGTTTGAGTCTTTGCTAGCATTCTGTGCATTTTCTGAGTCATCGGATCAGAACTCTATAGAGCATCTTTGCACTCTTTTGAATATACTCCTGAAGCTCCTAATTTGCATTTGGACTCATATGCATATTTGAAGGGGAAGTCCTTCTCTTGTTGGCACTTTTGATGGTGCATTTTTTGAGGGGGAGAACATTGGTTTCGGTTCCTTTTACTCGATGGTGCATTCTCAACAAAGGGGGAGAATTTGGACAAATCATGCCTCCCATGTTCAACTAAGGGGGAGAAGAATCTGTTGTGTGCACCATGCAAGGGGGAGCTTGGGAGCTTGCTTTGCTTCTTGTTTGCCGTAAGGTTTTGGTATCGAGCTTTCTTTGCTAGTTGTGTTGAGCCTCTGTGCCTCTATCTTGAGGGACTAGCATTTTGCTTCAATTCCTTAATTGGTATTTGCTAGCGGTGTTTTGCCTGTTCTACCTCTTCTTGAGGGCTAGCTTTGCTTTGCTTGGTTGCATCGAGCTGTTGCCTATGTCGTTGGGAACCAAGTTGTTTCGCTCTTTCCACTTGACCTTCTTCGGCTTTGCTATGCTTTTGGGTCATTTGGTCGAGTTCTCTCTTATCTTTCTTTCTTCTTCTTCTTTCCATTATGATTTGTGTGAGTAGTTGACAATGCACTCATCAAGGGGAGATTGCGGATACATGGGTGTATGCCGTGTCTCTGAGTGATGAGTGATTGTCAACTGGGATGATGCGCATGTTCTTTGGCTTGTGTTGTGCAGGTGTCGAGCACAGAGACAGTGATCAGAGGCAAGGTGAAGGTCAAGTAGAGACGTGCCGTGCCGATGGACCGAGAGTGGCGAAGGGCGGACGTGAGGCTTGGACTGAGGGACCGGTGGCCCGAGGATCAGCTGTGGTGGCTGGTAGCCTGGGACAGCGACGAGCGAAGACTTGCGGTCATGTGTTGCCTGAGTCATGGACTAGGGGACACGTGTCGGTGGACGGGGTGCACGGGCGGTGCATCCCATCTACGGTGTTGGTTTGGTGGTAGAGCCAGAGAAAAACCATCGGGTGGACGGTTTCCAGGTTTGGGCCTCGAAACCTGGGTGCTGAGGGTTTCCGAGTTTGGCCACAAAACTCGGGCTAAGGACGGTTTCCAGGTTTGGGCCTCAAAACTCAGATGCTTGGTGGGCTGGTTTCCCGGTTTGGGCCTCAAAACCGGAGGTTGGCTGTGAAGGCTGGTTTCCCGGTTTGGGCCTCAAAACCGGGGGTGCGACGTCCAGGAAAAGGACGCGGAGCGGTGGTGGCACGTGGCGGCAATCGGGAGGTTGCGTCGAGGCAACGCTACGAGTTGTGCGGGCGTGGCCATTGGATCTACCTACCATCGAGTTGGTCTAGAATAACCTTAGGATTTAGCTGGCTCGCTCTGTAAGTAGAGAGGGGTAGAATAGGAATTAGGAATAGGATAAGTAGAGGGAGACACCCTCCTCCCTTCCTATCTCATTCATTTGCTCTTTTGCTTCTAGGTTTTCCTGCTCTCCCTCTCCTCTGCTGTAGCAAACCTGAGATCCACAAAGAAGAGAACAATACCTCTGTGTTCATGAGATTTTGAGGAAGTGAGGCCTTAACCTCACTGTTGTAGCGTGTGGTAGCCACATGGTTGCAATTCGTGGTTGTGATTCGCGTTTCGTTCGTGTTCTTCGCGGAATCCTTTTTCTCCACGTTTTTCCCATCGCTTGATCTCTTTGCTCGGTTCATCTTTTGCAAATCCGTTTGAACCAAGTTGTTCTAGATCGTGAGGCACTTCCTTCCACCGAAGGAATTCACATCTAACCTTACGGTCTACGAGATCGATCGATTTTGATTTTGGGCCAAGCTTTTCTCCTTTCCCCCAAATTTCTTTGATTCATCGATTTGGAGATAGGTTCGAGCCATGATCTCTTAGAGATAGCTCACTATCCTCCTTGTAACTCCTCTCACCACGTTTGATCCCTAGAGGATTCGTTTTGGGTGAGATCGAGTCGATTTGGTGGACGAACTGTGAAATCACGGGGTGACCGGACGCTGGACACGAACTGACCGGATGCACCTCCGGAGTCCGGTCGTTGAACGTCTTTACTATGTTTCTCGCAATTTGACCGGACGCTCGAGACCCGACGCTGGTTCCCGTGAACGACCGGACGCGATTCTTCTACTGTTCACCACTTTGTTTGTGCCTGACTGAACGCTATAGGGTTGTGACCGGACGCTCCTCACTGTGAGTCCGGTCCAACTCAGAGAGCTCCCAGATTGCTCTTGAGCTGACCGGATGCGTCCGATCCAACCTGACCGGACGCACATCAGAGTCCGGTCAGTAAGGGTTTGCGCGTTTTCATCCGCAGTTTGCTCGTTCGGCTTTCGATCTGAGATCCGCTTGTTGTGTTGGGTCTGTAGAGTCATAGAGTGTCTCGCTGTGCTTCGTGGAAGCATCCACCCTATATATAGGGTCGTGGACACTTACGAGCTCTAGGGTTTGCTTTTGGGGTTGATCATCGGGACAGTGGCAACAAGTTTCCGAAAGGAAAATTTGAAGCTCCCATTCACCCCCCTCTGGTCGCTTTCTGATTGCATTCTCGGTCCTTCAGAACCGCGGACAATCTGCAGTAGGCCCGGACAGTCCGGCTCCAGGAGCCCGGACAGTTCGCCAACCTGCTGTAGGTTGTGATTTAGTGTGTTTGCTCTACCGACATTTTTGCTTGGTTTTTCGGACTTCTCGTTTGCTCCTAGAGTTCACCTAGGAACCTCTCTAGGTATCTTTGCTACTTGTTAGCATAGGTATTTGGAGATTTCCCGACGTAGCCATCCATCTACATTCGGGAGTTGGTTTTTGAAGTTGAACTTGAGCTGGAGCTTTTGGCTTTTGACTCGCTCTCGTTTGGTGGTGCCTCGCTGTGATCCTAGGGATCATCCACCCTCTTCCATGGGTCATGGGCATCACGTTTGCACTCGAAGCTTTTAGGGGTTGATTCTCGGGACAAAGGCCAAAGTTTCGAAAGAAATTTTTAGGCTCCCATTCAGCCCCCCTCTGGTCGCTTTCTGGTAGAGTTCTCGGTCCTTCAAAGAGTATCTTGATGATGAAGGAATCAAACATGAGTTCTCTGTTCCATATACCCCACAACAAAATGGGGTTGTGGAAAGGAAGAATCAAACTCTTATTGAAGCCGCAAGATCTATGTTGGATGAATACAAGACTTCTCATGGCTTTTGGGCAGAGGCGATGAACACCGCGTGTCATGTAATCAACCGCCTCTACCTCCACAAGCTAAGAGACAAGACTCCATATGAGCTTCTAACCGGTAACAAACCGAAGGTGCATTACTTTAGAGTTTTTGGCTGCAAATGTTTCGTACTTAACAAGAGGGCCAAAAGCTCAAAGTTTGCACCTAAGGTATACGAAGGCTTTCTACTTGGTCATGGTACTAACGAACATAGCTACCGTGTATTCAACAATGCCACTGGCACTATTGAATTAACGGTAGACGTGACTTTTGATGAATCTAACGGCTCTCAAAAGGAGCAAGTCAATGATGAGCTTGTAGGTAATGACATGCCTCCATCCGAAGCGATCAAGAAGCTTGCCACCGGTGATGTGAGGCCCATTGATATTCAAGATGATGAAGATGAGCTATTGCACACTCCACAAGATTCAAATGTCCATCATGTGCATCCAAATGCACATGGTGAAGCTTCCGCAACTCCTAAAGGTGGAAGTGCAAATGATGTTCAAGTGCCACATCAACTTGATGATCAAGCTCAAGCTCAACAAGATGACCAACAAGCTAATGAAGACATCCACATATATGATGAAGATGGACCCATCCAAAGAAGATCACTCGTGCCACATCCAAAAGTTCATCATACAGTTCAACGGGACCATCCCGTTGACAACATATTGGGGAGCATACAATGTGGGGTAACGACACGTTCTCGTTTAGCAAGTTTTTGTGAACATTACTTGTTTGTCTCCTCTTTGGAACCTCTTAGGGTGGAAGAAGCACTTGATGATTCGGATTGGATGATGGCCATGCAAGAAGAGCTGAACAACTTCTGAAGGACCGAGAAAGCACTAGCAAGGCGACCAGAGGGGGGTGAATGGGAGGTCAAAAATTTCTCTCGAAACTTTGGCCAAATGTCCCAAAATCAACCCCCGAAAGCTACGACCGAAACCGTGATGCCCACGACCCTTGGAAGAGGGTGGATGATCCCTAGGATCACAGCGAGGCACCACAAAGCGATTGCAAGCCAAACACCAAAAGTTCCGGCACAAGTTCGACCCTCAAAAACCAAGTCTCGAACGTAGATAGACGGCTACGTCGAGAAATCTCCAAATACCGATGCTAACAAGTACTCCCTCCATCCCAAATTATAAGACATTCCAAGAATCTTGGAGAGTCAAAGTTTTTCAACTTTGACCAAAATTATAGAGAAAAATACAAAGATTTATAGCATCAAGTATGTATATTATGAAAATTTAACTAATGAAGATCTAATTGTGCTTAGTTGGAATCATAAATATTATTATCTTATCATATAAATTTGGTCAAAGTTGAAAAACTTTGACTCTCCAAGATTCTTGGAATGCCTTATAATTTGGGATGGAGGGAGTAGCAAAGATACCTAGAGAGGTTCCTTGGTCAGCTACAAGGCCAAACGAGAAGTCCGGAAACCAAGCGAGGAAGCCGGGAGAGCAAACACACACAACCGAAAGCTACAGCCAAGTCCCGGACTGTACGGCAGTACGATCGCGGACTGTCTGCCCAGTGGCGGACTGTCCGGGCTCAGGTCGCGGACTGTCCGTCGGCCAAAAGAGCAAAACCGCAGTGCTGCTGCAAGTCCCCTGGACGTTCCCGGACTGTCCGCGAGTCCCAACGGCGGACTGTCCGCGGTTCAAAAAGAACTTGTCCGTACAAGCTGCGCAGCCACGGACTCGGCTGGAGCCCGACCCCTGGACTATCCGCACCCTCAGTGGCGGACTGTCCGCGGATGAACAGAGAGGGCGATCTTGATCGCCCCTCTCACGAATCTCTCCAAATTCGATGCAAATCAAAATCCCACGTTCCCAAACTTGGAGAAGATGATCACGGGGTAATTAGGAGACTATCCCCAAGAAATCATTCGCTCAAATCGATTCAATCACCGGGAAATCGAAAGGGGAAGATCAAGAACGAAAAAGCGCCACGAAAACGAAATCAACCCGATCTACTTGTTCGTGAGGAGTTAGATGAATTCCTTTGGTCGAAATGACCTCCTCTCGAAAACGATCAAGATGATTCAAATGGATTTTGCAAAGACGCAGTATGGAGAGAGATCGAGCGACGGGAAAAACGTGGAGAAAAGAGGAACGCGAAGAACACGAACCAAAACGCGAATCAAGTCATCGATCTGCAACCATGTGGCTACCACACGCTACAACAGTGAGGTTACGGCCTCACTTCCTCAAAATCTTCAGTACACAGAGGTATGGTTCTCTGCGGATCTCAGCTAGCTATAGCAGGGGATTGGGAGAGCAGGAAACCCTAAGTGCAAAGAGCAAATGACTGAGATAGGTGGGGAGGTGGGTGTCTCCCCCTAATTATCCTAATTCTAATCTATTCCTAATTCCCACTCTACCCCTAACTACTTACAGAGCGAACCAGCTAAACCCTAAGGTTATTCTGGACCAACTCGATGGTAGGTGGATCCGACGGCCACGCCCGCACAACTCATAGCTTTGCGTCGACGCAACCTCCCGATTGCCGCCACGTGCCGCCACCGCTCTACCATCCTTTTCCCGGACGTCGCACCCCCGGTTTTGAGGCCCAAACCGGGAAACCAGCCTTCATAGCCATCCCCCGGTTTTGAGGCCCAAACCGGGAAACCAGCCCACCAACGCCTGAGTTTTGTGGCCCAAACTCAGCAAACCCGCAGCACCCAGGTTTTGAGGCCCAAACCTGGAAACCGTCCTCAGCACGAGTTTTGTGGCCAAACTCAGAAACCATCCGCGCCCAGGTTTTGAGGCACAAACCTGGAAACCGTCCACCCGATGGTTTTTCTCTGGCTCTGCCACCAAACCGAAGCTGTAGAGGGGATGCACCGCCCGTGCACCCCGTCCACCGAAACGTGTCCCCAAGTCCACGACTTAGGCAACACATGACCGCAAGTCTTCGCTTGTTGCTGTCCCAGGCTGTCAGCCACCACAGCTGATCCTCGGGCCACCGGTCCCTCAGTCCAAGCCTCACGTCCGCCCTTCGCCACTCTCAGCCCATCGGCACGGCACGTCTCTACTTGACCTTCACCTTGCCTCTGATCACTGTATCCGTGCTCGTCACCTGCACAACACAAGCCAAAGAACATGCGCATCATGTCAGTTGACAATCACTCATCACTCAGAGACTCGGCATACACCCATGTATCCGCAATCTCCCCCTTGATGAGTGCATTGTCAACTACCAACACAAATCATAATAGAAAGAAGGAAGGAAGGAAGGAGAAGAGAGAACTCGACCAAATGACCCAAAAGCATAGCAAAGCCAAAGAAGGTCAAGTGGAAAGAGCAAAACAACTTGGTTCCCAAAGACATGGGCAACGGCTCGACGCAACCAAGCAAAGCAAAGCTAGCCCTCAAGAAGAGGTAGAACAGGCTCAACACCGCTAGCAGATACCAAAGCAAATGCTAGTCCCTCAAGACAGAGGCACAGAGGCTCAACACAACTAGCAAAGAAAGCTCGATACCAAAACCTTACGGCCAACAGGAAGCAGCAAAAACTCCCCCTAGAATAGTGCAAACAACCAGGAAAGCTCCCCCTTAGTTGAAACGGAGGGTAATGATTTGCAATTTCTCACCCTTAGTTGAAAATGCACGTATCAAGAAACAATGCTCCCCCTCAGAAAATGCACCATCAAAAAGTGCCAACACGTAGATTTCTCCCCTTCCAAAATGCATATGAGTCAAAGTGCAAGTTAGGAGCTTCAGGAGTATACTCAAAACAGTGCAAAGAGGCTCTACAGAGTTCTGATCCGATGACTCAGAAAATGCACAGAATGCTAGCAAAGGCTCAAACTGATCACTAAGTCTGAAATGAGAGCAAAAAGAGCAGTTTTCAGCCAAAAAGGTATTCACCATCAAAATAGCACAAGACATGTATAGACAGGAAGTCAAACAAGTGCTAAAAATGTATACAAGGTGAACTACCCCAAGCACAGTTCAATCATCATGCTGATACCAATTGAAAAATGAAGCATATACTTGTGATTTCAAATTTTAATCGGAGTTGCAGCGGTGAAATTACACAAGTTCAGAAATTAGCATGTGAATACGAGAGGTTGAATGCTTGTTATTGCCTAACTTTCCAACTGTGCGAAGCCTATGCATAAGCAATCAGAAGCTTAAAGCAATAGTTTCGGTCATACACTACACAACTCAAGTTTAACTCAAAGTGCAATGAGAAACAGTCTCGAAACTGTGAGGAGCTAACATGCAAACCCATCTCAATCTTTTCAATTCACTTAACTTGGTTCAGATTTTAAATAGAATATGACATACCAAGCAAGTGAATGACTCAACACTAGAGACATAGCAACCTAGCATACATAAATAGCATAAGTGACTTCTACACATTCTACACATGCTAGTTGCATATCTCAATGGTGAACATTTGCAAATTTTAAGTTCATTAATCAGATTCACCATTCAAAAATAGCTCAGCTCATAGTATGTATCAGTGATCAGAAAGAGCATAAGCTACAACATCAACATAAAGCATCGGAGCAAAGACTACACAGAGCATAGTTACATTCTTCAGACTATATTCATGAAGCTCAGAATGTAAAAGCGTATGCTGAAATGCAAAGATGCATGAAGAAACCCAAAAGAAGCAAAAACAACTGAAAAAACAAAGTCAGTGTATCATACAAGAGTCAAAATGTTTCCCCCATCTAAAAGGGGAAACACACACCAAGCTTACCTCTCAACCGATTAAAAGTCGATTGGTCCAAAGGCTTGGTGAAAATATCAGCCAACTGATGATGAGTATCGACATGGCGAAGGTCGATATCACCCTTCTCATAGTGGTCTCACAGAAAATGAAAGCGCACATCAATGTGTTTGGTCTTCGAGTGAAGCACGGGGTTTTTAGCAACGCTAATCGCACTCGTGCTGTCACAAAGCAAAGGAACACGAGAAAAACTCAGACCAAAATCACGCAAAGTGGCCATCATCCAGAGTAATTGGGAACAGCAGCTAGCCGCAGCAACATACTCAGCCTCCGTGGTAGACTGGGTGACACTAGACTGCTTGCGAGAAGACCACGAAACAAGAGAAGAACCAATAAACTGGCAAGTCCCAGAAGTGCGGATACATGGGTGTAAGTCGGGTCTCTGAGTGATGAGTGATTGTCAACTGGGATGATGGGCATGTTCTTTGGCTTGTGTTGTGCAGGTGTCGAGCACAGATGCAGGGATCGCCGGCGAGGTGAAGGTCAAGTAGAGACGTGCCATGCCGATGGACCGAGAGTGGCGAAGGGCGGATGTGAGGCTTGGACTGAGGGACCAGAGGCCCAAGGATCAGCTGTGGTGGCTGGCAGCCTGGGACAGCAACGAGCGAAGACTTATGGTCATGTGTTGCCTGAGTCGTGGACTTAGGGACACGTGTCGGTGGACGGGGTGCACGGGAGGTGCATCCCCTCTACGACGTCAGTTTGGTGGTAGAGCCAGGGAAAAACCATCGGATGGACGGTTTCCAGGTTTGGGCCTCAAAACCTGGGCGTGGACGGTTTCCGAGTTTGGCCACAAAACTCGGGCTGAGGGTTTCTGAGTTTGGCCACAAAACTCGGGCTGAGGGTTTCCGAGTTTGGCCACAAAACTCGGGCTGAGGACGGTTTCCAGGTTTGGACCTCAAAACCTGGGCTCTGAGGGTTTGCTGAGTTTGGCCTCAAAACTCAGATGCTGGTGGGCTGGTTTCCCGGTTTGGGCCTCAAAATCGGGGGTTGGCTGGAAAGGCTGGTTTCCCGGTTTGGGCCACAAAACCGGGGGTGCAGAGCGAGGGCGGCACGTGGCGGCGATCCGGAGGTTGTGTCGAGGCAACGCTTCAAATTGTGCGGGTGTGGCCGTCGGATACACCTACCACCGAGTTGGTCCAGAATAAGCCTAGGGTTTAGCTGGTTCGCTCTGTAATTAGAATAGAGAGGGGTAGAGTAGGAAATAGACTTAGGCTAGTAGTAGGATAAGTAGTCGGGAGACACCCTCCTCCCATCTATCTCAGTCATTTGCTCTTTCGCACTTAGGGTTTCCTGCTCTCCCATCCCCTGCTGTAGCTAGCTGAGATCCGCAGAGAGACTTGCCTCTGTGTACTGTTGATTCTGAGGAAGTGAGGCCGTATCCTCACTCTTGTAGCGTGTGGTAGCCACACGGTTGCAGTTCGTGGTTGTGATTCGCGGTTCATTCGTGTTCTTCGCGGAATCCTTTTTCTCCACGATTTTCCCGTCGCTTGATCTCTTTGCTCGGTTCATCTTTTGCAAAACCGTTTGAACCAAGTTGTTCTAGATCGTGAGGCACTTCTTTCCACCGAAGGAATTCTCCTCTAACCTCACGGTCTAGGAGATCGATCGATTTTCGTTTTGGGTCAAGTTTTCTCCTTTCCCCCGAAATTCTTCGATTCATCGATTTGGAGATATGTTCGAGCCATGATCTCTTAGGGATAGCTCACTATACTCCTTTTGACTCTTCTCACCAAGTTTGATCCCTAGAGGATTCGTTTTGGGTGAGATCGAGTCAAATCGGTGGACAAACAGGCTGCTGTCGGGGTGACCGGACGCTGTCCTCGCGTTGACCGGACGCGTCCGGTGGTTGAGTGTCGCGTGGCGATTTTCTCTAGCTGACCGGACGCTGGGTTTCTTGTTCGACCGGACTCATCCCTTCTTCTATTCACTGTGGTCCATCTTGTGTGACCGGACGCTTGAGCTTTGACCGGACGCTGCCTTCATCAGAGTCCGGTCCAACTCAGAGAGGTCCGAAACAAGACTTTGCTTGACCGGACGCGTCCGGTGCTTGTTGACCGGACGTAGAGCGAGTCCGGTCAGTGCTGTCTCAGCACGTTTTCATTCACGGTTGGCTCGTTCTTGGTCGGATTCGATTTCCGTCTTTTGCGTTGGCTTTCTAGAGTTGTGTAGTGTCCCGCTGTGCTTCTTGGAAGCATCCACCCTACATCTAGGGTCGTGGACATTAGCAAGCTCTAAGGTTTGTCGTCTGGGGTTGACTCTTGGAACAGTGGCTACTAGTTTCCGAGAGGAAAATTTGAAGCTCCCATTCACCCCCCTCTGGTCGCTTTCTGGTTGCTTCTTGGTCCTTCAATTGGTATCGGAGCGGGTTAAGGATCTTCCACCTTAGCCGGTTCCAGATCCACAGAAGGCGACATGGATCGCGGCGTGGGCAAACCGCCGTTCTTTGATGGGACGAACTATGCGTATTGGAAAATACGCATGTCGGCCTATCTCCAGAGCATGGGCTCTTCTGTTTTCGAGATTTGCAACAGGGATGATTACGTTGTCTTGGCTGCTCGTGTCACTCAGCTCTAGATCGATGAGCACGAGGCCAATAGATGGGCACGTAATGCCTTGTTCTCCTGTTTGAGCATGTCCGAGTTCGATCGCGTTTCTCACCTCCCCACGGCTCGCGAGATTTGGGCGACCCTCATGCGTTTCCATGAGGGAACCACTCAGGTCAAATCTCGCCTCTATGAGTCGCACAAGCGGGAGTACAAGAACTTTCAACATATGCCTGGCGAGAGCATAGAGAGTTTATTCGCTCGCTTTCAGGTTATTGTTAACAAGATGAGAGCGAACAAGGAGCTGTTGCCTTTTGACGATCATGAGAGGGCTTTGAAGCTTTTGCACACTCTTGATCGATCGGTGTGGGACTCAAAGGTCCAGGCGATCATCGAATCGTCTAACTATGAGACCCTCACTTGCAACGAGCTCTTTAGTAAGCTCAAGTCTAGTGAGATTGACGCCATGTCGAGGGCTTCTTATGAGAATCCTTCTGGCCCGACTATGGCTTTGGTTTCTGGCTCTTCTAACCCATCTGGAGGTTTCGCTCTTTCATCTCTCTTTTCTGTCACAGAAGACCAGCTTGAGTCTTTGGGGGATGACGAGTTGGCAATGCTCGCCAACCGGTTCACGCGGTTCCACAACAACAGCATGAACCGTCACCGCGGAGGAGGACGCTCAGGATGCTATGAGTGCGGCGACCCCGACCACTTCATCGCCAACTGCCCCAAGAAGAAGCATTCATCTGGGAAGGGCGATCACAGGCACAAGTACGACTCCGGCAAGCGCAAGGAGAAGTACGTCCCCGCGAGGCACAAGCAGAGGGGCGGCTTCGACAAGGAGTACATCAAGAAGAAGTACTTGGAGAAGGCCCAAGCTGAGCAGTGTGCGTTCTTTGCCACGCTCAGCGACGTCGATGGCTCGGATGATGACTCCGCTTGCTCAAGCGATGACGAGTCCGAGAAGAAGAAGAGGATCGAGGACAAGCTGAACGGTCTCTGCTTCTTCGCCGACGACGACGGCTTCTGCACCATGGCGCTTGGTGATGAGGTCGATGGCAAGCTGGAGCACTCCCCTCGGGACGACGACGACGACACCTCCTAGGTATCCCTCACCCACGACGAGCTTTCTGCTGAGGTCGAGAAGCTTACTGCCGCGCTCCTTAGTCAGGACAAGTTGCTTAGGCGTGCCGCTAGAGAGCACAAGGAGTTTAGGCAGAAGTGGGAGGACACGGTGAGGGAGCTTGAGTTTGCCAAGTCCACCGTGGTCGTGTCGGAGGAGGTTGAGTGTGAGATGTGCACCACGCACATGACTAACCTTCTCACTTTGAGAGGTAAGTATGCTGCGTTGGTAGGAGAGGTAGATGAGTTGAAGGCTAGACCTTCTCTGTTGGGTGCGTGCAAGACTTGTCCTGTCTTGCAATCTGAGTTGGCAGAGAAGAATGCCAAGATTGTGTCTCTTGAGGAGGCCAACTCAGGTAGCACTTGTGTGGCTAGGTGTGCTTTGTGTGAGGGTCTGGAGATGGAGATTGCGAATGTCAAGCATGGCAAGATGCAAACCGAGGAGGAAAACACATACCTTCGGACCATCTTGTCATGGGTCTCTTGTAGTGAGCCACAGCTCGGGATGATGATCTCCCAATTCAAGCGAGCTGCTGGAGGTCTCGGTGTAGGTTTTGCTCAGGGTGTTGATCTTTCTGCTTTTGGGAAGATTGGAGAGTCGAGTGGTTTGAACCCGAGTTAGAAGCCCAACTCCACCACTACTCCCAAACTTACCAAGCTTCCACCCAAAGAGCCTCTCAAACCAAACACCAAGGATGGGGTATTCGAGGAACCTCCGAGAGCTCCACCCAAGAATCAAGTGTGGCATCCCAAACCCAACCACCTAAAGAACAAGCTGGATACAATGCCACCTATCCAAGAGGAGTTGCCTCAGAAGGGCAAAGTGATCCACACCCACAGCCATGAGTACCAACAACCCCCTTTGCGTGCGGTGAGGTATCATTGTGACTTCTGTGGGAGAGATGGACACTTGAGCGAGTTCTGCTTTAGGCGCAAGAGAGAGGCACGTCGTGCTAGGGAGATGAACAACACGAACATGTACCATCCTTTCCATGATGTACATGTGCCGAATGTTCAGAGGAGTGCTCCGAGGAGAGCAGCTAGGCCCAGAGGTCCAAAACCTCAAGTTTCCAGGCCTAGGCAGCAGAGAGCTCCGAGGAAAGATGCTAGGCCTAGAGGCGCAGTGCCTCAAGTTGCTAGGCCTAGGCCTCGTAGAGAGCGTGCCCGGCGGGAGCCTGCAGTTGTAGGCTATGGACCCCGTGGCGGAGGCTTTGTAGTTGAGTGTTTACCCCCACCGCGTTTTGAGTATCGCGGTGGACGCTCCTCCCTTAGCGGACCACGTTTTCCTCTACGTGGTGATCGCTCCTCTCGTAGACGTGCTAGGAATGGTTTTTCTGCTAACCATTCTTTTGAGCAGCTGGCCCAACACTGGTATTCCCCTTACTTCACTAACCCCAGTGTTGGACCGTATGCTCACCCTATGTCTTTTTATTGATGTAGGTAAAACGGTTGGAGGACATTTGGTTGGTGGATTCCGGTTGCTCGAGGCACTTGACCGGAAACGCCAAGTGGTTCTCCAGCCTTAGCCCTGTTGCCGGAAAAGAGTACATAACCTTCGGCGACAATAGCAAAGGTAAGGTATTGTCTCGCGGGTCGGTGCGAGTTAATGGGCACTTTGTGTTGCGCGATGTTGCTCTTGTCTCTAACTTGCATTTTAACCTTCTTTCGGTTTCGCAACTCTTTGGCAACGACTATGAGATTCGTTTTAAACCAAATCTTAGTCTTATTTTGGATCCTCAGGGCAATCTTGTGTGTTTGATTTCGCCCTTTGGAAAAGTCTTTCGTGCGAATTTCTCAGAGTCTTTTGGCACTTCTCGTTGTCTTGTGGCTGGACCTTCCTCCTCTGATCTTTGGAAGTGGCATAGGAGACTTGGACATTTGAGCTTCGACTTGCTTGCAAGACTTAGTTCACTTGGCCTAATCCGAGGATTGCCCAAGTTGCATATGGAGAAGGATCTTGTTTGCCACTCTTGTAGACACGGGAAGATGGTTGCCGCTCCCCACCATCCAGTGACTCAGGTCATGACCAAGCGCCCTGGAGAGCTTTTGCACATGGACCTTGTTGGTCCGGCTCGGGTGAGCTCGGTTGGGGGGAAGTGGTATGTGCTTGTTGTTGATGACTTCTCGAGATATTCGTGGGTTTTCTTTTTAGCTGAGAAAACCGAGACTTTCTCCTTTGCTCGCAATCTGATTTTGCGTCTTCAGAATGAGTTCCCTTTGAACTCGATGCGAGCGATTCGGAGTGATAATGGTTCCGAATTCAAGAATTCGGATTTTGAGAAGTTTTGTAACTCTTTGGGTTTAGAGCATCAGTTTTCTTCCCCCTACACACCCCCTCAGAATGGTGTTGTAGAGAGGAAGAATCGGACCCTTGTTGAGATGGCCAGGACGATGCTCGATGAGCATAGGACCCCTAGGCGTTATTGGGCCGAAGCTATGAACACTGCGTGCTATATTTCCAATCGCATTTTTCTGAGAGCTTTCTTGAAGAAGACTTCTTATGAGTTGCGTTTTGGAAAACTACCCAAGGTGAGTTATTTTCGAGTTTTTGGTTGCCATTGTTTTATACTCAAAAAGGGCAACTTGGACAAGTTTGAGCCTCGTTCTTCTGATGGAGTATTTTTGGGTTATGGCACTCACACTCGCGCATATCGTGTACTTAACCTTGATACTAACCGAGTCATGGAGACATCAGATGTCACCTTCGATGAGACTCTCATTTGTCCTTCTTCTCGTTTTGAGCGTGCAGGTGATCATGAGGTTGGCGAGCCTCTTTTTGATGACAAGGACGAGGGTGCTGAAGGTATAGATGATCCAGCACCCCCTCCACCTGTTGTGTCGCAAAGAGCGGCTTCTACGACGACTCACGGCCCCGACACCTCTTCTTCCTGGGGGTCGTGGGATCCGCCACCCCGAGCAGTACCATTTGTACCCGGGGAGGCACCAGCTACTGTTGAGGGGGAGGCCACTTTGGCAAGGGAGGCGCCACGACACATTCAGCGCCAGCACCCGCCTCAGCAGATGATCGGCAGCATCGACGAACGGGTTACTCGGTCTAGGTCACAGCACATATCTCACTTCGCTCATTCTGCTTTTGTTGCTAATTTTGAGCCCCGAGATGTTGGACACGCCTTGACGGATCCGGATTGGGTCAATGCCATGCATGAGGAGTTAGAAAATTTTGAGCAAAATCAGGTTTGGGTTCTAGTTCCACCTCCTCCTGAGTGGAAGCCTATTGGGACAAAATGGGTTTTCAAAAACAAGCAAGGAGAGGACGGCCACGTTGTTAGAAACAAGGCCAGGCTTGTAGCGAATGGTTATAGTCAGAAGGAGGGGATAGACTATGAGGAGACGTTTGCTCCTATAGCTCGTTTGGAGGCAATTAGGATACTCTTGGCCTTTGCTGCATCCAAAGGTTTTAAACTCTTTCAAATGGATGTCAAGAGTGCCTTCTTAAACGGCTACATAGAAGAAGAGGTTTATGTTGACCAACCACCCGGTTTTGAAAATCCCAAGTTTCCAAACCATGTTTTTAAACTCCACAAAGCTTTATATGGTTTGAAACAAGCCCCTAGAGCCTGGTATGATAGGTTGAAAGCCTTTTTGCTTGCTAAGTGTTTTAAAATGGGATGTGTAGATAAAACGCTCTTTCTCCTCAAGCAAGGCAAAGACACTCTCTTGGTCCAGATTTACGTGGATGATATCATTTTCGGTGGTTCTTCTCACGCTTTGGTTGCCAAGTTTGCAGATACTATGAGCAGGGAGTTCGAGATGAGCATGATGGGCAAGCTGACGTTTTTCCTCGGGTTGCAAATCAAGCAATCCCCGGAAGGGACGTTCGTGCACCAGGGCAAGTACACCAAGGACTTGCTGAAGCGGTTCGATATGGGTGAGGCCAAGCCTCTTCCAACACCCATGTCGACGACGACTGCCCTGGATGCGGATGTGGATGGAGAAGCAGTGGACCAGAAGGAGTACCGAAGCATGATCGTGTCGCTCCTCTACCTGACGGCGACACGCCTGGACACCCAGTTCGCGGTGTGTCTGTGTGCGCGCTTTCAGGCGTCGCCGCGCACCTCTCACCGTCAGGCGGTGAAGCGGATTTTCAGGTACCTTCGTTTCACACCTGAGTTTGGGATTTGGTATTCTGCTTCCTCCACCCTCTCCCTTTGCGGTTATTCGGATGCCGATTTTGCTGGTTGCCGTATTGAGCGCAAGTCCACTTCTGGGACTTGCCAGTTTATTGGTTCTTCTCTTGTTTCGTGGTCTTCTCGCAAGCAGTCTAGTGTCGCCCAGTCTACCACAGAGGCTGAGTATGTTGCTGCAGCTAGCTGCTGCTCCCAGTTGCTCTAGATGATGGCCACTTTGCGTGATTTTGGTCTGAGCTTTTCTCGCGTTCCTTTGCTTTGTGACAGCACGAGTGCTATTAGCGTTGCTAAGAACCCCGTGCTTCACTCGAAGACCAAACACATTGATGTGCGCTTTCATTTTCTGCGAGACCACTATGAGAAGGGTGATATCGACCTTCGCCATGTCGATACTCATCATCAGTTGGCTGATATTTTCACCAAGCCTTTGGACCAATCAACTTTTGCTAGGTTGAGATGTGAGCTTGGTGTGTGTTTCCCCTTTTAGATGGGGGAAATATTTTGGTTCTTGTATCATAGACTGACTATTTTCTCGTTTGTCTTTGTTTTTCCTTTGCATTTTAGCATACGCATTTACATTCTGAGCTTCATATATATAATCATTAGAATGTAACTATGCTCTATGTATTATGCTCCGATGCTTGTGGCTTATGCTCTTTTCTGATCACTGGTACATGTTGTGAGCTGAGCTATTTTTGAATGGTGAACCTGCTTAACAAACTTAAAATTGAAAATGTTCACCATTGAGATATGCAACTAGCATGTGTAGGATGTGTTGAGTTCACTCGTGCTTTTCATATATGCTAGGTTGCTATGTCTCTAGTTCTGAGTCTCTCACTTGCTTGGTTTGTTCATATTTTGTCAATAAAATTGAACCAAGTTTTAGTGAACTGAAAAGATCGAGATGGGACTGCTTATCAACACATCACGGTATCGAGACTGTCTCTCATTGCACATTTGAGTTAAACTCGAGCCGTGTAGTGTATGACCGAAACCGATGCCTTAAGCTTCTGATTGCTTTTTGCATAGGCTTCGCTCGGTGAAAAAGTTAGGCAATGACAAGCTTTCAACCTCTCGCAAACATCTGCTAAACTTCTGAACTTGTGTTATTTCACCGCTGCAACTCTGTTTTAAAACTGAAATCACAAGTGTATGCTTCATTCTATAGCATGATGTTTGAACTTTGCTAGGGGTAGTTCACCTAGTATACATGCTTAGCACTTGTTCGGATTCCTGTCTATACATGTGTAGTGCTATTTTGATGGTGACTATCTTTTTGGCTAAAAACTGCTCACTATGCCTTCATGTTCATATTTCGTATATAGTGATCATTTTGAGCCTTTGCTAGCTTATATGCTTTCCGGTGAGTTGTTGGAGCTATACTGTTTAGAGCATCCTTGCATTCTATCGACTATATTCCTGAAGCTGCTAACTTGCATTTTGACTCATACGCATGTTCGAAGGGGGAGTTTGTTCTCTTGTTGGCACTTTTTGATGGTGCATTTTCTGAGGGGGAGAACATTGCTTTCGGCTCCTTTTGCTTGATAGTGCATTTTCAACTAAGGGGGAGAAATTGCATATCATTTGCTTCCTTGAGTCCAACTAAGGAAGAGCGTCTTAGTTGTGTGCATTATTCGAGGGGGAGTTTGACCGTAAGGTTTTGGTATCGAGCTTTCTTGCTAGTTGTGTTGAGCCTCTGTGCCTCTATCTTGAGGGACTAGCATTTTGCTTCGATTTTTCAATTTGGTATTTGCTAGCGGTGTTGAGCCTGTTCTACCTCTTCTTGAGGGCTAGCTTTGCTTTGCTTGGTTGCGTCGAGCCATTGCCCATGTCTTTGGGAACCAAGTTGTTTTGCTCTTTCCACTTGACCTTCTTCGGCTTTGCTATGCTTTTGGGTCATGTGGTTGAGTTCTCTCTTCTCCTTCTTCCTCCTTCTATTTCTATTATGATTTGTGTTGGTATTTGACAATGCACTCATCAAGGGGGAGATTGCGGATAGATGGGTGTATGCCGAGTCTCTGAGTGATGAGTGATTGTCAACTAGGATGATGCGCATGTTCTTTGGCTTGTGTTGTGCAGGTGTCGAGCACGGATACAGTGATCAGAGGCAAGGTGAAGGTCAAGTAGAGACGTGCCATGCCGATGGACCGAGAGTGGCGAAGGGTGGACGTGAGGCTTAGACTGAGGGACCAGTGGCCCGAGGATCAGCTGTGGTGGCTGACAACCTGGGACAGCGACGAGCGAAGACTTGCGGTCATGTGTTGCCTAAGTCGTGGACTTGGGGACACATGTCGGTGGACGGGGTGCACGGGCGGTGCATCCCCTCTACAGCTTCGGTTTGGTGGTAGAGCCAGAGAAAAACCATCGGGTGGACGGTTTCCAGGTTTGGGCCTCAAAACCTGGGTGCTGAGGGTTTCCGAGTTTGGCCACAAAACTCGGGTTGAGGACGGTTTCCAGGTTTGGGCCTCAAAACCTGGGCGCTATGGGTTTGCTGAGTTTGGGCCTCAAAACTCAGATGCTGGTGGGCTGGTTTCCCGGTTTGGGCCTCAAAACTGGGGGTGCGACGCCCAGGAAAAGGACGCAGAGTGGTGGCGGCACATGGCGGCAATCGGGAGGTTGCGTCGAGGCAATGCTACGAGTTGTGCGGGCGTGGCCGTCGGATCCACCTACCATCGAGTTGGTCCAGAATAACCTTAGGGTTTAGCTGGTTCGCTCTGTAAGTAGTTAGGGGTAGAGTCGGAATTAGGAATAGTTAGAATTAGGATAAGTAGAGGGAGACACCCACCTCCCCACTCATCTTAGTCATTTGCTCTTTGCACTTAGGGATTCCTGCTCTCCCAATCCTCTGCTGTAGCTAGCTGAGATCCGCAGAGAACCATACCTCTGTGTACTGAAGATTTTGAGGAAGTGAGGCCGTAACCTCACTATTGTAGCGTGTGGTAGCCACACGGTTGCAGATCGATGACTTGATTCGTGTTTTGGTTCATGTTCTTCGCGTTCCTCTTTTCTCCGTGTTTTACCCGTCGTTCGATCTCTCTCCATACTGCGTCTTTGCGAAATCCGTTTGAATCATCTTGTTCGTTTTCGAGAGGAGGTCATTTCAACCAAAGGAATTCATCTAACTCCTCACGAACAAGTAGATCGGGTTGATTTTGTTTTCGTGGCGCTTTTTTGTTCTTGATCTTCCCCTTTCGATTTCCCGGTGATTGAATCAATTTGAGCGGATGATTTCTTGGGGATAGTCTCCTAACTACCCCGTGATCATCTTCTCCAAGTTTGGGAACGTGGGATTTTGATTTGGATCGATTTTGGAGAGATTCGTGAGAGGGGCGATCAAAATCGCCCTCTCTGTTCATCCGCGGACAGTCTGCCACTGGGGGCGCAGACAGTCCGGGGGTCGGGCTCCAGCCGAGTCCGTGGCTGCGCAGCTTGTACGGACAAGTTCTTTTTGAACTGCGGACAGTCCGCCGAAGGAACTCGCGGACAGTCTGGGAGTCGTTCAGGGACTGTTCAGCAGCTTCGCTGTTTTGGTTTTTGACCGGCGGATAGTCCGCCGTTGGTTTTCGCGGACAATCCGGGAACTGTCCAGGGGACTTCAGCAGCAGTGCAGTTTTGCTCTTTTGGCCGGCGGACAGTCCGCGACCTGAGCCCGGACAGTCCACCACAGGGCAGACAGTCCGCGACCGTATCGGCGGACAGTCCGGGATCCTGCTGTAGCCTCCGGTTTAGTTCGTTTGCTCTCCCGGCTTCCTCGCTTGGTTTTCGGACTTCTCGTTTGTCCTTATAGTTGACCAAGGAACCTCTCTAGGTATCTTTACTACTTGTTAGCATCGGTATTTGCGGATTTCTCGACGTAGCCGTCTATCTACGTTTGGGACTTGGTTTTTGAGGGTCGAACTTGATCCGCTGCTTTTGCTGGTGGGTTTGCTATCGTTTTGTGGTGCCTCGCTGTTTCAATCAAAGCTTTCGGGGGTAGATTTTGGGAACAATAGGCCAAAGTTTCGAGAGAACTTTTTGAGCTCCCATTCACCCCCCCCCCCTCTGGTCGCCTTGCTATTGCTTTCTCGGTCCTTCAGACTCTCCAATCTTCCCAAAAGCAGAAAGATCAACACCCGGAGCAAAACCTACACCAGGACCTCCAGCAGCTCGCTTGAATTGGGAGATCATCATCCCGAGCTGCGGCTCACCACAAGACACCCATGACAAGATGGTCCGAAGGTATGTGTTTTCCTCCTCAGTTTGCATCTTGTCATGCTTCACGTTCGCAATCTCCATCTCCAAACCCTCACAAAGAATACACCTAGCCACACATGTGCTTCCTGAGTAGGCCTCTTCAAGAGACACAATCTTGGCATTCTTCTCTGCCAACTCAGATTGCAAGACTGGACAAGTCTTGCACGCACCCAACAGCATGGGTCTAGCCCGGAGCTCATCCACCTCTCCTACCAACGCAGCATACTTACCTCTCAATGTGAGAAGGTCAGTCATGTGCGTGGTGCACATCTCGCACTCGGCATCCTCAGACACGACCATGGTGGACTTGGCAAACTCAAGCTCCCTCACTGTGTCCTCCCACTTCTGCCTAAACTCCTTGCGCTCTCTAGTGGCACGCCTAAGCAACTTATCTTGACTAAGGAGCGCGGCAGTAAGCTTCTCGACCTCAGCAGAAAGCTCATCAGGGGTCAGAGATACCTGGGAGGTGTCGTCGTCGTCGTCGTCATTCCGAGGAGTGTCACCGCCGACCTCCTTGCCGAGGGCCATGGTGCAGAGGCCGTCGTCGTTGGTGAAGAAGCAGAGGCCGTTGAGCTTGTCCTCGATCCTCTTCTTCTTCTCGGACTCGTCGTCGCTTGAGGAAGCGGAGTCGTGGTCCGAGTCATCGACGTCGCTGAGCGTGGTGAAGAAAGCACGCTGCTCAGCCTGGGCCTTCTCCTAGTACTTCGTCTTGATGTACTCCTTGTTGAAGCCGCCCTTCCACTTGTGCCTTGCAGGGACGTACTTCTCCTTGCGCTTGCCGGAGTCGTACTTGTGCCCATGATCGCTCTTCCCAGAATGCTTGTTCTTCTTGGGACAGTTGGCGATGAAGTGGTTGGGGTCGCCGCACTCGAAACAGCCCGAGCATCCTCCTCCGCGCCGACGGTTCATGCGGTTGTTGTGGAACCGCGAGAACCGGTTGGCAAGCAAAGCCAACTCGTCGTCTCCCAGAGACTCCAACTGCTCCTCTGTGACAGAAAGAAGAGAATGCAAAGCAAAGCCTCCAGAGGGGTTAGCAGACGAGCCAGAAACCAAAGCCATAGTCGGGCCAGAAGGATTCTCATAAGAAGCCCTCGCCATGGCATCAATCTCACTGGACTTGAGCTTACTAAAGAGCTCGTCGCACGTGAGGGTCTCATAGTTAGGTGATTTGATGATCGCCTGAACTTTGGAATCCCACATCGACCGATCAAGAGTATGCAAAAGCTTCAAAGCCCTCTCATGATCATCGAAATGCAACAGCTCCTTGTTAGCCCTCATCCTGTTGACAATCACCTGAAAGCGAGCGAATAAACTTTCTATGGTCTCGCCAGGCATATGTCAAAAGTTCTCATACTCTCGCTTGAACGACTCGTAGAGTCGGGTTTTGACTTGAGAGGTTCCCTCATGGAAACGCATGAGGGTGGCCCAAATCTCTCGAGCCGTAGCGAGGTGAGAAACGCGATCAAACTCACTCATGCTCAAGCATGAGAAAAGAGCATTACGTGCTCGGCTATTAGCATCATGCTCATCGATCTAATGCTGAGTCACACGAGCAGCTAAGACAACGTAATCGGCAGAGTTGCAAATATCCCAAATGGAAGCACCCAAACTCTGCAGAGAGGCCGACATGCGTATCTTCCAATACGCATAGTTCGTCCCATCGAAAAATGGCGGTTTGCCCACGCCGCGATCCATGTCACCTTCTGTGGATCTGGAACCGGCTAAGGTAGAATATCCTTAACCCGCTCTGATACCAATTGAAGGACCGAGAAAGCATTAGCAAGGCGACCAGAGGGGGGTGAATGGGAGCTCAAAAATTTATCTCGAAACTTTGGCCAAATGTCCCAAAATCAACCCCCGAAAGCTACGACCAAAACCGTGATGCCCACGACCCTTGGAAGAGGGTGGATGATCCCTAGGATCACAGCGAGGCACCACAAAGCGATTGCAAGCCAAACACCAAAAGTTCTGGCACAAGTTCGACCCTCAAAAACCAAGTCTCGAACATAGATAGTCGGCTACGTCGAGAAATCTCCAAATACCGATGCTAACAAGTAGCAAAGATACCTAGAGAGGTTCCTTGGTCAGCTACAAGGCCAAACGAGAAGTCCGGAAACCAAGCGAGGAAGCCGGGAGAGCAAACACACACAACTGGAAGCTACAGCCAAGTCCCGGACTGTCCGGCAGTACGGTCGCGGACTGTCTGCCCAATGGCGGACTGTCCGGGCTCAGGTCGCGGACTGTCCGCCGGCCAAAAGAGCAAAACCGCAGTGCTGCTGCAAGTCCCCTGAACGTTCCCGGACTGTCCGCGAGTCCCAACGGCGGACTGTCCGCGGTTCAAAAAGAACTTGTCCGTACAAGCTGCGCAGCCACGGACTCGGCTGGAGCCCGACCCCCGGACTGTCCGCGCCCTCAGTGGCGGACTGTCCGCGGATGAACTGAGAGGGCGATCTTGATCGCCCCTCTCACGAATCTCTCCAAATTCAATCCAAATCAAAATCCCACGTTCCCAAACTTGGAGAAGATGATCACGGTGTAGTTAGGAGACTATCCCCAAGAAATCATCCGCTCAAATCGATTCAATCATCGGGAAATCAAAAGGGCAAGATCAAGAACGAAAAAGCGCCACGAAAATGAAATCAACCCGATCTACTTGTTCGTGAGGAGTTAGATGAATTCCTTTGGTCGAAATGACCTCCTCTCGAAAACGAACAAGATGATTCAAACGGATTTTGCAAAGACGCAGTATGGAGAGAGATCGAGCGATGGGAAAAATGCGGAGAAAAGAGGAACGCGAAGAACATGAACCAAAACGCGAATCAAGTCATCGATCTGCAACCGTGTGGCTACCACACGCTACAACAGTGAGGTTACGGCCTCACTTCCTCAAAATCTCTAGTACACAGAGGTATGGTTCTCTGCGGATCTCAGCTAGCTACAGCAGGGGATTGGGAGAGCAGGAAACCCTAAGTGCAAAGAGCAAATGACTGAGATAGGTGGGGAGGTGGGTGTCTCCCCCTACTTATCCTAATTCTAAACTATTCCTAAGTCCCACTCTACCCCTAACTACTTACAGAGTGAACCAGCTAAACCCTAAGGTTATTCTGGACCAACTCGATGGTAGGTGGATCCGACGGCCACGCCCGCACAACTCGTAGCGTTGCCTCGATGCAACCTCCTGATTGCCGCCACGTGTCGCCACCGCTCTGCCGTCCTTTTCCCGGACGTCGCACCCCCGGTTTTGAGGCCCAAACTGGGAAACCAGCCTTCACAGCCAACCCCCGGTTTTGAGGCCCAAACCGAGAAACCAGCCCACCAACGCCTGAGTTTTGTGGCCCAAACTCAGCAAACCCATAGCACCCAGGTTTTGAGGCCCAAACCTAGAAACCGTCCTCAGCCCGAGTTTTGTGGCCAAACTCGGAAACCATCCGTGCCCAGGTTTTGAGGCCCAAACCTGGAAACTGTCCACCCGAAGGTTTTTCTCTGGCTCTACCACCAAACCGAAGCTGTAGAGGGGATGCACCGCCCGTGCACCTCGTCCACCGACACGTGTCCCCAAGTCCATGACTTAGGCAACACATGACCGCAAGTCTTCGCTCGTTGCTGTCCCAGGCTGTCAGCCACCACAGCTGATCCTCGGGCCACCGGTCCCTCAGTCCAAGCCTCACATCCGCCCTTCGCCACTCTCGGCCCATCGGCACGACACGTCTCTACTTGACCTTCACCTTGCCTCTGATCACTGTATCCGTGCTCGACACCTTCACAACACAAGCCAAAGAACATGCGCATCATCCCAGTTGACAATCACTCATCACTCAGAGACTCGGCATACACCCATGTATCCGCAACTTCACCAAGAATGAAGTCTGGTCCTTGGTCGAAAGACCCAAGCAAAATGTGATGGGAACCAAATGGGTCTTCCGCAACAAGCAAGACGAGCATGGCATAGTTACAAGGAACAAAGCATGGTTGGTGGCTCAAGGTTTTACTCAAATCGAAGGTTTGGACTTTGGGGAAACCTATGCACCCGTAGCTAGGCTTGAGTCAATTTGAATATTACTTGCCTTTGCTACTCACCATGATTTTAAGCTATATCAAATGGATGTGAAAAGTACATTCCCCAATGGTCCCCCCTCCGAATTGGTGTACGTGGAGCAACCACTAGGTCTTGAAGATCCGAAATATCCCAACCACGTCTACAAAATCGACAAGGCGCTCTATGGGCTCAAGCAAGCCCCTAGAGATTGGTATGATTGTTTAAAGGACTTCCTACTCAAAAAGGGTTTTGAGATAGGGAAGGCCGATGCCACTTTATTTACTCGCAAAGTCAATAATTATATCTTTGTGTGCCAAATATATGTCGATGACATAATATTTGGTAGTACTGATGTGACTTTTTGTGAGGAGTTTAGTAGGATAATGACCAAGAGATTCGAGATGTCCATGATGGGGGAGTTGAAGTACTTTCTTGGATTTCAAATCAACCAACTCAAGGATGGCACGTTCATCAGTCAAACGAAGTACACAAGGGACATGCTAAAGAAGTTTGAGATGGACAAGGCCAAACCCATCAAGACACCTATGCCAACCAATGGACATCTTGATCTAAATGAGGAAGGTAAGTCGGTGGACCAAAAGGTATATCGCTCTATGATCGGTTCATTGCTTTACCTTTGTGCATCTAGGCCGGATATTATGCTTAGTGTGTGCATGTGTGCAAGGTTTTAAGCTAATCCGAAAGAATGTCATATCATGGCCGTTAAGAGAATTTTTTGATACTTAGTACACACTCCGAATCTTGGCTTGTGGTATCCTAAGGGCTCCACTTTTGATTTACTTGCTATTCCAACTCGGACTATGCTGGTTGCAAGGTAGATCGAAAGAGCACTACCGGGACTTGCCAATTTATTGGAAGGTCTTTGGTGTCATGGAGTTCTAAGAAACAAAATAGTGTTGCCCTATCAACTGTTGAAGCCGAGTATGTGGCGGCCGGCGCAAGCTGTGCCCAACTACTTTGGATGAAGCAGACACTCAAAGATTTTGGATGTGAGGAAAACAAGATTCTACTTTTGTGTGACAATGAGAGTGCTATCAAACTAGCAAACAATCCCGTAAACCATTCTCGCACAAAACATATAGACATCTGACATCACTTTTTGAGAGACCACGAAGCCAAAGGATATATCACTTTATGCCATGTGAGCACCGAAAAGCAACTAGCCGATATCTTCACAAAGCCTTTAGGTGAGTCAAGATTTTGTGCTTTGAGGAGTGAACTAAATATCATTGATTCTTGTAACGTGGCTTGATGACTTGGACATATTTGTTTTCATCTAGAGACATAGACAAATGTGTTTTGATAAAAACTTGTGTGAGATTTCAAAATCTATTTTGCATGCTTCACTTGTGTCCATTGTTATGTACTGGTTGAATGAAATCTGGACATGGATGAAGTGTGTGTAGTATACCACACAAAAGTTCACCTAGGAAGCTCTCTGTCTGTTCTGGAAGTGAACAGTTGATAGTACCGCCATATATGTCGGTGGTACCGACCCTTCAGGTCGGTAGTACCGACCAGGGTTTACCCTGGGTATAAACGGGCGTGGTGAAAAGGTATTCTCTTTCCTTCACCCAGTTTTTCACCGTGCGCCCGACCCTTTGACCCCGAGCAACCGGCCGCCGCCTCCATAGCGCTTCCTCCTCTCGATCTCCCTCCTCCTCCACTCAAACTCAAATCCCTCCAGTGAGAAGGTGCGTTGGAGCTAGGAGATCGTCGTGGTGGTGTTCTTGAAGGCCGGAAGCTCTCCTTCCCTTGGATTTCAGCCTCTTCTCATCGAGTAGCAAGGTACTAGGGTGTTCTTGCCCAATCTCTCAATGTATCTTGTTCTAGGCCGATTCCTTTGGTAGGATTGTTCTCTCTAGTGTATAGATGCTTCTACAATGTACTTTATGCAAGTTTGTGGGCGATTTGTGTGGATGGATCGAAGAGAACCACACATTTCCGTGCGGTCGGTAGTACCGACCGCACATAGTGAAGCCATTCTTCTTCCCATTAGCATATCGTCACTCCTATTTGCTACATCCTTTGAGGTAGTCTTGTGGTTACTTGTGTCTCATATTGGTCCATGTCTACTATTCTAGATGTCGCATGACCGAAGGGGCTCTCATGACGCAAGGCTTGCTAGGAAGGCAAGGGAGCTCCAGCAAGAAGAAGAAGAAGAGTATGTTGAGATGGAGCAAGGTGGACAGCAGAGGCGCAATCCCTCACGTCGAGCTCGACCTGCGAGTGGGAGTAGCGAGGACCTCTTGAAAGTCCTTGTTTGGTTTTGGGTAATTGATGTCACCTAGTGTACTAACCTTTGTCATGAGGTGTTTATGAGCTAGGTTGGTACACACCAAGTGTGGGAGCGATATGATGATCATGGTATTGGTGGTGATGACCAAAAGATGGATCAAGTGCTCCACATTTGGAAAGAGAAGAAGAGAAAAGCAAAACCCTATGGAGATCAAGGCAAACGTATAAATAGGGATTTTGTTTTGGCACTCAAGACACCATATAGGGTGTGACTGTGTTTAGGATCGATAGCCGTACTATTAAGAGGGGACTATCTCAGTGATTGCGGTTATCAAGTGCCACTAGGTGAATTCATACAAGCATGTGCATTAGGACCTAGTGTGTTAACCTCTAATCCTTTGAAATTGATTGTGAAAATGCTAACACACATGCACATGATGGTGTACACTTGGTGGTATTAGCACATTTGGATCAACCCAGAGAAGTTTTCGGAGAAATCTTTGGTTGAAAAAGAGAAGCGATGGATCTTGGATTAGAAATATGTTCTAATCCTTTGTGTTTTGAATTGTGTATTCATGTGGGTTGTGTAGCCCTCTGAATAAGCTTTCCAAAATATCCAAGATCATCAAAATCGGAGTTCGGAGCTAAGAGTTATGGCCGTTTTAACGCAGAGCCCAGGCTGGTAGCGGAAGTACCGCTGGATGGGCGGTAGTACCGGTCCGGGGCAGTAGTACCGGTCCAGGGGCGGTACTACCAGTCCGGGGAGCGGTAGTACCGGTCCGGGGGTCGGTAGTACCGGTCCGGGGGGCGGTAGTACCAATCGGGGCTCCGGGAGTCCCGTTTCGTGCCTAGTTTCTTCCAACGGACGTCTAAGGGGTTAACCGAAAGTACCAGTGGTTGACCGGTAGTACTGGCTCTGCGAGAGGTATTACCGGTCAAGGACCGGAGGTACCGCTCAAGAGAAGTAGTCATTGTGCTGTTTGCTCCCCTTCATACAAATACGAAGTGGCCGGCTTTGGGGAGCCCCTCTTGACTCTCTAACCTCTTGAACATCCTCTTGAGCTAGACGTACTCCCTCCCACTCATCTCCTTGCTTGATAGCGCGAATCTATGTTTGATCGAGTGGTTCCAAGTGCATTTGCTTGTGAGTTTGCATCTAGTGGCACCTGGGGATCGTTGTTGCTGCGGGTATTCTCTTTAGTCTTGGTGGTTGCCGCCACCTAGACAGCTTGGAGCAGTGGAGGAGCTTTGGCACGAGTGGTGATTGTTCGTGGCCATCTCCCGGTGATTTGTGAGGGGTATTGTGCCTTTCCCGGCGAAGAGCCAAAAGGTAACTCTAGTGGATTGCGCGTGTCATTGAGTTACCTCCATTTGTGGGTCGGTTCTTGTGGCGCTCAAGTGTTGAGCTAGGTTTGTGAACACCTATTACCACCGAACCACCAAGTGGTTGGTCGACACAACGGGGAGTAGCGTGCCAGCAAGCACGTGAACCTCGGGAGAAAATCTTTGTGTCTTTTGCCTCTTTGGACTTCTCCCGGAGTTTCTTGGTATTCTTATTGTGATTGATTATCTCTTGCTGATGTCGGTATATCTCTCTATCTTTGCATTACTTTCTGTATCACCTGTGTAGAGATATTTGTTGCTAGAAGTAGCTCTCTAATTAGAAGTAATTATTTCTTGCTAGCTCATTGTTTTAGAGAGTAGTGACATATCTTTTGTGTGCCACAGTGATTATAGGTTACTAGAACTGCTGGATAGGTGGCTTGCAACACTTAGTAGAGCTAGAGCAAAAACCTTCGCTTTGTAATTGTCTAACTAGTTGTTGTAAGTGTTTTTGTAGAATTTTTATTTGGCTATTCACCCCCCTCTAGCCATTTAGGACCATTCAAGTGGTATCGGAGCCATGGTCACCATTAAATCAAGGCTTAACAAACTTCGGTGTTGAAATGGCTCAAATCAATCAAATTGGCAAGCCTCCGTATTTTGATGGCACTAGCTATGATCATTGGAAGAGGAAGATGACAAATCATTTGAGGACAATGAGTTTTGAGGTATGGAATGTGACGGAGATAAAAATTGAGATAGCTAATCCCCAAGCTCCCACCGTGGCCGAGCAAGAGAAGCTCAAATGCAATGTGCATGCCATCAATGCCTTGTACAATGCATTTGATCCAAAGATATTTGAGAGAATCAAAGATCTTGAGTTTGCCTTTGATATATGGATGAGATTGGAGGATACATATGAGGGCACCAAAGAAGTCAAGGGTGCCAAGCTATACATTCTCAAGGACAAGTTTGCAAGCTTCAAGATGCAAGAAGATGAATCAATTGCCGAGATGTTCAATAGATTGCAAATAATTGTCAATGATCTCAAGAGCTTGGGTGAAGATGTCAAGAACAAGGATTTCATATTCAAGTTTTTGCATTGCTTGCCTTCAAGATTTGGAATGCTAACTCCCATACTCTTGAAAGAGGACATGGACACAAAGGACCCCAACCAAGTACTAGGTGAGGTGATCACTCATGACACCTACCGTGTGGAAAGGGAAGGGGAAGAAGATGAGAAAGATAAGAAGAAGAGCTTAGCATTCAAAGCAACCTCATCCAAAGGCAAGAGCAAGGTCAAACAAGCTAAATCAAGTGAAGATGATGATGAAGTTTCAAGTGACAATGATGATGAAGCCATGGCTCTTCTTGTTAGAAAATTTGGCAAGTTTATGAAGAAGAAAGGCTATGGTGCTAGAAAGAGAAGAGACAACTTCAAGAACAAAGGCTATGTGAGAAGATGCTACAAGTGCAAAAGTGAAGATCATGTGATAGCAAATTGTCCTTACGATAGTGACAGTGATGAAGATGAGAAGAAGGACAAGAAGGACAAGAAGGGAAATAAAGAGAAGAAACTCTCACTCACTAAGAAGAAGGGTGGATCTTATGTGGTGACTTGGGATAGTGAAGCTTCTTCCGATGATAGTGATGATGAAGAGCAAAACAACATCATGAAGAAAGCTTTTGCAAGTATTGCCATCAACAAGAAGCCTTCTCTATTTGATACTCCACCTACATGCTTGATGGCTAAGCCATCTAAGGTAACATCCTATGATGAGAGTGATGATGATAATGAATGTGACGAAAATGAGGAATATTCTAATGAGGAACTCATGGACATGTTTGAGCAAGCTCACACTTGCTTTGAAACAAAGAAGAAAGAGTGCAATGAATTGCGCAAGAAGCTTAGTCTTCTTGAGCAATCACTTGATGACCTCAAGTCTACTCATGAGAGGCTAGAGGAAGCCCTTGAGAAACTTGGCAAAGCTCACAGTAAGCTTGAAGAAGCTCACTCTTCCCTCCTTGATCAAGTCAAGGTTGAGGATGTTGCCCAAACATGTGACATAGGAGTTACTTGTGACATTCTTGATGAATCTTTTTATAATCCTATTACTGTTGCTCCCACTAACCCTTCATGCAGCTCATTCACAACTACTACTTCTACTATGAGTGACGGTTTCACATGTGATGCCTCACTAATGATAGAGAATGAGACCTTGAAAATGGAGGTCAATGAGCTCACTCGTGCCTTAGGCAATGCCTATGGTGGAGATGGCCGCTTGCTAAAGTGCTTGGGTAGCCAAAGATTTTCCCTTGCAAAAGAAGGAATTGGCTATACCCCCAAGAAAGGCAAGAAGGCCTTTGCAACTCCCAAAACTAGTTTTGTGAGAAGCAATGGTCGGTTTTGCAATAGATGCAAGCAAGTTGGGCACATTGAGCAACATTGCAAGAACAAGAGAGCTAATGATTTTGTATCCTCATTTATTTATGATTCTTGCTATGTTCTTACCAAGAGTGCTAATGGTGTGAAGGCTAAGTTCATTGGTACACCTATTATGGGCTCAAAGAAGAAAGCTATTTGGGTGCCCAAGAGCCTAGTAACTAACCTTGGAGGACCCAAAAAGATTTGGTACCATCAAAAGGTAGATGATCATTTGTAGGTACCATTGGCATTGGAGACTTGGTTCAAGTGATATTTATTATGTTGATTATATGATTGAGCAAAGTATTGAAAAGTGATAATCATTATCCCAATGCCATGACAATAAGTGAAGTCCAAATGTGCTACAACATACAGTGGCCATTTGCTTCTCCTCTAAGATGGAGTGCTGCACTTGGAATCTGGTCTCTGTATATGGTCCCTGCATTGAGCCGGCCAGAACACACTCTATTGAATGGCTAAGAGGTCTGGACATCCAAGAGAAGGAGAATTGGCTGATTCTTGGAGATTTCCATTTCTACAGGTCCATGGAGAATAGAAACAAGCCTGGGGGGATTTGCAAGATACAATCATTTTCAATGACATGATTGATTTCCTGGGATTGGTGGAGCTTCCCCTCAAAGGTAGAGGGTATACTTGGAGTAATATGCAATCTGACCCCTTGCTAGAACAATTAGATTGGTTTTTCACTTCTATAAATTGGACTGCTGATTATCCTGACATAATGGTGACTCCCCTGGCTAGACCCACATCTGATCACATTCCATGCAAAGTGACCATTGGCACTAAGATACCAAGGGCAGATATTTTTCGTTTTGAAAACTTCTGGGCTATGAGCAGTACTTTTTATAGTACTATCTAGCAATCTTGGGACAAACCGACTTACTCCCAGAGTAATTGTGTCAGTAGCCTATCTGCTAAGTTCAAAAGATTAAGGTATGACCTCAAACAATGGAGTAAGGGCCTGTCAAGTATCAAAATACTTATTGGCAATTGTAATAAAGTTATTCTGTACATGGATACTCTTGAGCAGCTGAGACATCTATTTAATCCGGAGTGGAACCTAAGACTAATTATAAAAAAGCATCTCTGTAGCCTTTTGGCCCAGCAGACCCAGTACTGGAAGCAGAGGAATGCGGTGAACAGAGTTAAGTTTGGAGATGAGTGTATCAAGTATTTCCATTCAATGGCTACAGTGTCCTATAGAAGAAATTTAATTGCTCAAATCCAAGATGAATATGGTATTTCTCTTACCCAACATGAGGAAAAGGCCAGTCTCCTTTGGTGTGTGTACAAGGACAGAATGGGACATTCTGACAATATTGCGATGGAATTCAACCTTGGATCTATCATTCAGGTGCCAAATGTCAATCTTGATACTCTTGTGGAGCCTTTCCTGAAAGCAGAAATTGATAGAATAATCAAGATCATTCCGGCAGACAAAGCCCCAGGGCCTGATGGATTTAATGGAGTTTTCTTAAAAAAATGTTGGCCCTTGATCAAAGAAGATATTTATAGGCTTTTCGAGGATTTTTATGAGTGCAGAGTCAACCTGGCACCCATTAACACCTCTTTCATTACCTTGGTGCCAAAAAGTTTGCTCTCCAATCTCTGCAAATGACTATAGGCCAATCTCCTTGCTCAATTGTTGTGTCAAATTGATAACTAAGCTTATGGCTGAAAGGTTGCAGCCCATCATCCTGCAGTTGATTCACAAGAACCAATATGGCTTCATTAGAAGCAGGACCATTCAGGATTGCTTAGGGTGGAGCTTTGAGTACATTCATCAGTGTCACCAGTCCAAGAGGGAAATTGTCATAGTCAAGTTAGATTTTGCTAAAGCCTTTGATACTGTGGAACACTCCACAATTATTGCAATGATGCTACAACTAGGTTTCCCTACCAAGTGGATTGATTGGGTTAAAGCTATCTTATCTTCTGGTTCTGCTCAAGTCTTGCTCAATGGGGTTCCAGGTAAACAGTTCTTTTGCAAAAGGGGGGTGAGGCAGGGAGACCCTCTCTCCCCCATGCTCTTTGTCCTGGCAACTGAGCTTCTTCAGTTTGTCATCAATGGCCTCAAAGATAGACGAATTCTTCATTTGCCAATCCCTCAGCCAGCCTCTGACTTCCCAATAGTGCAATACGCAGATGATACCCTGTTAATAACGCAGGCTGATGCTAGGCAGTTGTTCTGCCTCAAGGCAATTCTAAACACCTTTGCTAGCTCAACTGGCCTGAGGGTAAATTTTAGCAAGTCGAGCATTGTTCCCATAAATGTTTCTAGTGAGAAGATGAACATTTTGGCTGGTACTCTCGGGTGTCAAATTGGTTCCCTTCCATTCACTTACTTGGGTTTACCCCTTGGTACAGCCAAACCGAGAATAGATGATTTTGCTCCTCTATTGAGTAAAGTTCAAGGGAAGTTGACAGCTTGCTCCACACTTTTGTCCTATGCTAGAAGACTGGAGTATGTTAATACAGTGATCACTCCAACAGTTACCTATGCAATGTGCACATTCAAGTTACATAAAGGGGTAATTCAAGATATTGATAGAATCAGGAAACAATGTTTGTGGAGAGGTAATTCTGAGAGGAAAAAAGGTGGAAACTTGGTGGCTTGGCCCCTAGTGCAGAGGCCAAAAGATAAAGGTGCTGTCGGTATTAAGAATCTAACCCTTCAAAATGATGCTCTATTGCTCAAGCAGTTGCACAAGTTTTACACAAAAGCTGATATCCCATGGGTGCAGCAACTTTGGTTTAAATACTATGAGGGTACAGTTCCACATGCCCACAGGGAGGTGGGTTCATTCTGGTGGAAGGAGATTTTCAGATTAAAAGATCTTTATGCTTCTATTACCACCTGCCAGCTGGGCAATGGAAGTTCTATCCTTTTTTGGCATGACAACTGGGCTGGGAATTGTCTTGCAGAGGTTTTTCCAACCCTTCTGCAGTTTGTCAAAGATCCTAAATTGTCAGTAAAAGATGTGTCTGAAGCCGAGTCTTTGGATGACCTGTTTGTAATCCCAATCTCCCAAGTGGCTGCTGCTGAATTAGATGAGTTACAAGAAACGTTGCTTCAATTTGACTTGTCTGATGCTCATGACCAGAGGCTGTTTTGTTGGGGAAACAACAAATATGCTCCAGCCAAGGTTTACAAGCTAGCTTTCATCTCAAGCCCAACTTCCAAGGTGCTTAAGCTTGTTTGGAAATCCAAGGTTACTCCTAGAGTGAAGTTTTTTGCGTGGCTTATTCTTATGGACAGGCTTAACACTAAAGTAATGCTAGAGACAAGGCACTATAATGTCCAGCCAAACTGTTTCTGTGTCCTCTGCAATCGAAGTGAACCAGAGTCAACTGAGCACCTATTTTTTGAATGTGACTTTGCTGTCAGTTGCTGGAATAGGCTTGGCGTTGTATGGGCTCCTGAAGCTAATATACAAAGAAGGATCAGGCAAACCAGGGATCAAGCAGGTCTCCCCTATTTCATGGAAATCTTTCTTCTAGCAACCTGGGAACTTTGGAAAGTTCGGAATAGACAGGTGCTCGACGGCGTCCAGGCAACATTTGACAGATGGTTGTTTAACTTCAAGACTGAAGCCCGGCTACAAGCCCTTCGGCTACATGATGATGAAAGATTGGTTATTAGCTTGTGGTTGGATAACTTGTAACTTTCCTTTCCTGTTCAGTTTCTTTTCTGCTTCCTCAGGCTAGTTTTGTTTGTACCTTCATTCCCCTCCCCCTATCTATTGTAAGTATGTCCTAAACTTTGTACTTGTTTCTTTTGTTCTATAAAGCTTTTTGTTATACCGTGGGGAACTCCACCACGGTTTTTGCGTCAAAAAAAACATACAAGTGTTATGTTTCAAGTTGTGGTGACTTATTGAATTATTTGGTTGCTTGCAAATATTGAAGTACAAGCTTGCTAGTGGATGATCATGAGCTACTAAGGTATATTTCTTGTTGATCATATTCATTTGGGTGCATATGAGTTGATTGAATTGGAAATATGCATATGTTGCTTGTTGTAAGATGATTGAATGGATAAATTGCTTAGTGATCAAGTTTGAGTTAGTTTGATTGGATATATTCACAATATGACTTTCAGTAAGTGGGTTGAATGGACATATGTCTTGTGTTGGTATTCAAGCAAATTGATTTCAGATTTGGTTCAATTTGAGGAACAATAGCTCAAGTGATGAAATCTGTCCTATATTACAAAATCTGAGCCAGTTGTGATAATGACTATGTTTGAGTGATCAAATCTATTTAGATTGGCTTAAAATTTAGTATGCATGCTCTAATACTATGATACTAGTTGCTGTACAAATTTAATGATCATTAGATAAGTGATGCTTTGGTTTTGGAGTGGATCTTATCAACACAAGTGCAGCAGTTTTCAGCATGTAGCAGTGTGGGAAGATATGAAATCTAGTAGCAATCTATAAATCCAATGAAGCTCAAATATTTACAGCTGCTAGATGACATATTGAAGCACATCTCCACCAAATTTCATGGGTATTGGATATATATTTTGAGAGATATGAATTTTTCACTCAGAGGTACAAAATCTGCTACAAAAACTGCAAATCTGTGGAATTTTGGAATTCAATTGATTGAATGGCCCCCAAGTTGGAATCTTGTTTATAAGTGTTTGAGGGACCTAAGTTTGGTTTTGAAATGATCTAGAAGCATGACAAAGCAGTTTGAATTGATAGCAAGCAACACCCAAAAAGAGAGCTAGTCAAAATAATTCAAGTGATATTCTCATATGATGAAGAAATAAATAAGCAAGCCAATCACAACAACAAGATAGTGCACTTGATCTTTAGTGGTTTTCATTTGATATGAGGGAAGATTTGTTCTATCGATTCGTATCTATCAAGTGGTCTTCACCAAGCTACATAATGGACTTCACATTGCTATTTTATAGTTATTATTGGAATCATGTTGACTATCCTCTATTCAAAAATAGCAAAGGTATCATTTTTTGTCATATGCATACATACATTGATTAGGACTTGTTTAGAGCATATAGACATCCAAAAATAGTGACAAGGAGCATTCATGAAAATAAAATGTTTTAGAGAACATATGATGCCACTATTGCTTCTATGTTTGATATGATCTAGTGGCTACATATGACTTATTCATGAGCATGTGAACCTAGTGGTTAATATAGTTAAATGAGCAAGAAAGGATGTAATTCAACATTGACAAGATAACCATTCCAAGATGTGTGAAGAAGCTTGTCATTGGTTTAAACCGAATTAGGTTACTTATGCAAGTTTGGTAGTTTAAACCATAAGAGAAGAAAGTTCATGGAAACAATCTAGATCAAGAAGAAAATAGAAATGCAAATGGATATCAAGTTCAACATTCAAACATGGTATCTAGACTTGCATCTTGTGATACAATCTTTCATATATGTGTTATTAATCAAGTAGTATTACAAGTGGTGTCATCTAAATCAAGCTTATAAGTGGCATCCAATTACTTCAAGTGATCCTCAACTTTAAGTGATCAAATCAAGAAAGCATCCATCATCTAGTGCTCAAGTTCATCAAGTGGTATGACCCATGCTTGGACATAGGAGGAGATGCCCCATTTATTGGTATCAAGGTCAATGATCCTACAAATGGTCTCATTTCAACATAAGTGGTGGTGTCCATCAAAAAAACAATATTCAAGCATCAACCATCTACCCCTAGTACCACCCTTTGTGCAAAATATGTATACCTTTTGTGGTTATTGATGACAAAGGGGGAGAGAGTGCTACAAAGATATTAAAATTGGAGGAGTCTGCCTGGTATGGACACGGACTGAGGATCAAAATTGATGAATGCAAAGGGGATCAAAAATTATTATTGGACAAAAGAAACACACAAGTAGGGGGAGCAAGCTCATGAACTTGGTTGTTGCATTTGACTTGTGCATGTTCATATGCTTGCTTGCATTGCACAAGTTGTTTAACTTGATATCCATGCTTGTGTGGTGTATGCTAGAAATAGAGTTTGAATGATGATTTGCAAACTAGCATGCATAGGTGGTAGCTAGATATAATTTGTTCTTACAAGTGGTACTAGAGACTTTCATATAACGTTGATCTCATGAGGTATCTAGTGTTTTTGTAAGTCTAGCTAACCATGGTGCTAAGGATGGTATACATTGGCAACTTCGATTGGTATCACGCTTCAAAGGTCCATTCTTTACACCTTAGCATCATTTGATAGTATTACTCTCCCACATTTCATATCTATGCATATGTGCCAAACTTGAACCAAACACTATAGCACATATGTAGGGGGAGCTAATACTAACAAAGAGGTGACTCGAATTTTCAAATACATATCTTTGTGAAAGGTTATCATCAATTACCAAAAAGGGGGAGATTGAAAGTCCTTGTTTGGTTTTGGGTAATTGATGTCACCTAGTGTACTAACCTTTGTAATGAGGTGTTTATGAGCTAGGTTGGTACACACCAAGTGTGGGAGCTAGATGATGATCATGGTATTGGTGGTGATGACCAAAAGATGGATCAAGTGCTCCACATTTGGAAAGAGAAGAAGAGAAAAGCAAAACCCTATGGAGACCAAGTCAAAGGTATAAATAGGGATTTTGTTTTCGCACTCAAGACACCATAGAGGGTGTGAGTGTGTTTAGGATCGATAGCCGTACTATTAAGAGGGGACTATCTCGGTGATTGAGGTTATCAAGTGCCACTAGGTGAATTCATACATGCATGTGCATTAGGACCTAGTGTGCTAACCTCTAATCCTTTGAAATTGATTGTGAAAATGCTAACACACATGCACATGATGGTGTACACTTGGTGGTGTTAGCACATTTGCAAAGGAGAAGGTGTTGGAGTTGAATTGGATCAACTCAGAGAAGTTTTCGGAGAAATCTTTGGTTGAAAAGGAGAAGCGATGGATCTTGGATTAGAAATCTGTTCTAATCCTTTGTGTTTTGGATTGTGTATTCATGTGGTTTGTGTAGCCCTCTGAATAAGCTTTCCAAAATGTCCAAGATCATCGAAATCGGAGTTCGAAGCTAAGAGTTATGGCTGTTTTAGCGCGGAGCCCAAGCTGGTAGCGGAAGTACCACTGAACGGGCGGTAGTACCGGTCCGGGGGTCGGTAGTACCGGTCCGAGGGCCGGTAGTGTCGCGGAACCGTCCTGATTAAAAGAGCTCAAGTACCGTCTTAGTCAAATCCGTCTGACATCGACTCGTACTTGAACCCATATAACCCCGGTAGTCCGGAAATCTCGAAGGATTTCAAACATCGTACAACATACAGGATCGCATCGTTCAAGTATTACATTCGTAAGGAGACATCACAGGTAAACGAAACTGAATTAAAATATCAGAGTCCGAAATTTGAAACAGAGTTATTACAATACCGAATTCAAAAGTGCGGAAGCTTAAATCAGTTTTGAAACACGACCACCACACATGTGGTCCAAATAAAACATTGTTTGATAACTTAACCCAACACAACTCACTCCTCCTTTTTCAGATAGTGTGCCACTAGGAGTCTCAGTCCGGCAAAAGAGAAGGAGAAGCTTCTTGACGACCCTGCCCTGGGCCTACTCCTCATTACCCTCCACCGTGTAGAGGCAATGCTTACAATAGCTATAGTACACCTGGCCATCTGCAACAATGGGATAAACCCTGAGTACGAGAATGTACTCAGCTAGACATACCCGTCCAACTGAAAATAAAGACATCAAGGGTATGCAAGGCTTTTGGTGGAGCTGGGATTATTTAGTTGCAAAAAGCTCAAAATTTAAGAGAAGGAATATGTAATTATGTTGATGAGCTGTCGGTTTTAAACCTACCTCTTAATCTAGGTTTGCACCTGAACTATTACACACTTGAGTCTAACAAGCAATAATATAACCATATCCAGTTGACTTATCCATATTTTAGTTGAACCTTTAAAACATCACATGGAGTTGCATCGTGGTGAAGCTCGCCATAGTTTCCCACTAACCGAGGAAGACGGCGACTCGAATCGAATTCCAAACCAGCTGGTGAAAGACCTTTAATACCAACCCACACTTTCCCCGTCGGGTCCATGCATTGGGTAACCGCTCGATGCTTGTTCGTGGTGGTAATCGTCGCGGTTCAAGCACGGACCACCCAATTAGAACTATACGATGGTCATTCCGAGGCAGATCGTGTTTCCATACTAGAGGGTGCGACACGGGTTGAGACCGGCCCGAACAGCTTCTAAACGGCTTTGGGGTCGATGGTTACACCACCGACATATCCCTAAGTAAAAGGGCGCGTTCAAAAATGAACGAGGGCCAACATCGATACAAACCTACACGATCCAACGGACGGACTGCCCCAAGTTTCCAAACTTGTGTCTTGCCTTCCAGTTGATCGTATTTCATTACTACTCAGGTTCTTTTCCACGATAGCAAATATAGCCCACCGTGATCCGGTAAATACCCACAGGGGTATTACGAGAATATCCTTAACTACTACTTTTATTAAGCAGACTAAGCAATTCTACTTTATGATAACTAATAGGATAACAATGCAGGTGTAAACAATAATCAAGGAATGATAATGCAGCAAATAGGATTCAGTCAACTCCTATACCTAATGCATCACAGTATAAAAGTACTTAAGTAATTTAATTATAAAACTGGGAGACTTAGAATGCTCCGGGACTTGCCTTGGGAAAAGACTGAGGCCTCGTGAGCGGGGCACTCAGGCAGGTTAATTTCCGGCTCGGGGTCGACTTCCTCGGTCCTGGGCAGCTCCGGTATCTCCTGCTCGTTGTTTACTTCCGGCTCCTGGTTGGGCTCCGGGGCTGTCGATCTTATTTGCAATGCGGTATATAATTAAATAATGCAAGGTGCAAGATGTTGGTATGAAAAGTATTATTTCTTGCAAACCAACAAAACCAATTTGTTGAACAACTTTTGAGATTGAGGTAACTACTTAATTATCACATAAAACAAAACCATTATTTCAATTATTTCTTATTTATTAATTCAAAAGAACTCAGGTTTGAACTGCAAGTGCATTTTTCTTAACTCAGAAAAATCCAAAAAAATTCTAGAAGGTAACTAAGACTAACTGGACTTCACTGAACAATTTTCAGCCAGAAATAAAATACAGAACAGTAGATACAAAAAGATGAAATAAACTGCTTAAAAGGTACTTTGAACTAACTCTTCTCATGAAAAGTGTTAAACAGCAAGTTTCATATTTTTCCTAGCTTCACCTATTCATAACCACTCTACTGTAGAAAATTCATTGCCTAAGCATGAACTTATCAACCTACACAAAATAAACAATTTTGTTCCCAAATAAACCATTTGAACTACAACCCTTTTGGAAAAGGATGACATGCTCATTTCCAAATTTTTCCCCGGTTTTATTCCACATTTCATATTTATCAACGAAGTTCCATGAACAGAAACATTTTATTCTTTTCTACATGAATTTCCTAAGAAAAGCACAGAAAAGCACCTTTGTACAACAACTTCACATTTTTCCATATACAACCTATGCTTCACATTTTTCCTAACTGGAACATCACACACAGAGACTGCACAAATTTTCCCATATTTTATTTTTACATATAAAACACCTTAACACTTATTCCAAGAAAACAGCCAAAAAGGACTTTAAACCCTAACAGACACTTTTCTACACAAACAGTGTCTCATACATTTTTCACAGGTACTTAACATGGTAAGGAACCTACACAAATTTTACAATGAATTAACTCGACCAGAAAGCATATAATTCCATTTATCTCCACAAAAGCTCATAAACTGAAATAAATAAAAACAGTAATATAAACATTCACCAAAAATACTTTCATATTTTTTCATGATAGATCTACTCATGAGCAAACTACCAAAACTGAAAGCACTTCATTGGGACCTTTAAAACATGCTACACAAAAATAACAAGCTTTTCTGGAAATTAAAACAAAAAGGAAAAACATTTGAAAACTCCCGGCCCATACTGCGCAAACTCGGTCTATGGACCATGGGTGGCTGATGTGTGGGGCCGTGTGGTCAACGGGGGCCCAGCAGCCAGTGAGGGCGGAGCAGGGGAAGGGTTTGACCGGGGGTTTCTCGCCGGCGGCGAGGTCGCCGGAGGTGAGGTGGTGCTCGGCGTGATCCCCACGACGAGGCGAACCGAGTGGTGGTGATGGTTGGGCTAGTGCATGGCCGTAGCTCGCCGGCGGCGAGCGATGGCGGATGGTGGCGGCGGTGATGCGCGGCTACGCCGTTTCCGGCGGTCGCCGGCCAAATTAACGGGGGCGACAGCATATTTGAACCCTAGGAAGGCTACTAGAAAGGTTGGTTCGGCCGGTGAAGCTCCGGTGGAGCTTGACCACGTGCGCGGCCATGGCGGCGTCCATGGCGCTCGGTCGGGCAAGAGTGGGAGGTTTGAGGGCGGTAGAGACCTCGCGGAGGTGTGTTCTCACCTTGCCTTGGCCTGACGAAGCTTTAGGGCGAAGGAGGTAGGTGGTGAAGCTCGGGGTGGTGCGGAACAGGTTCGGGCTCCGGGCGGCACTGATGGCGACCGCGGCGGCGCTGATCGAGTTCCGGTGTCGGTGCAGCTCAGTGGATGGCGTGGAGGTGCGCACCGCGTGTCCGAGGTGAAGGTGAGGTGGTGCGCGGAAGGAATCGACTAGCGGTGGCTCGGTGGGAGTGGGAACAGAGAGGGGAGTGATGGTGGTGAACGGCGGCGGGCCGGGCGCTCGGCTTGCGCGTTCGTTCGCGGGGAGGAGAGGAAGAGAGCAGGAGCGAGTGTGGGTGTGTTGTGCGGAGAGTGAGGGAGCGGTGAGGGGCGCTCGGGGTCTTGGCCGTGGCCTCGGCCGGCCGGTGGTCGTGGCGGGGGCCACGGCGGCGCGGCGGGCGAGGCAGTGGCAGGCGGCTCGGCAGGCGAGGGTGGCGAGCGAGAGGGCGAGCAAGATAGCTTGCGTGATCGGGCGGAGAAGATCGCGCGACGATAGGGCGAGCGGGATCCGGTGCAGGCGCTGGCGGCCACGTGGCGCGGACGTCGGCGTACGGCGCGGCGCGCGCGCGGGCGAGCGCGGGCGGGAGCGGCGCGCGGCTGGGCTTGGGCCGAAAGGCCGCGTGGGCCGGAAGTGACGGCGCGGGAGAAAAAGTTTTCCTTTTTCTTTTTCCAAAAACTTTTCAAACTTTGACCATTCAAAAATAGTTTCAAAAACTCCAAACTAGGCTTTGACCCAAAAATAAAAGTTGCTCAAAATAATTTTCTCTACAACTTTCATATAAGACACTTCTGCTGAAAAGCCTTTTCTCAAACTCCACAGAAATAAAGCCAATTCTTGAGCTATAAATCATTTTGTCTACCTCATTTTTATTTGCCAAACTATTTTGAACTAGGTTAAAGTAATAATATAAAAAGTATTAGACTCAATGTTTTCTATTTTATAAAATTATTTGCCAAGTCAGAAATCCATTTAACCATCAAGTCCAATAGAAATCAATAATCCAAATAAATAAACCAGGGACAAAAAGCACTTTCATGCACATGAAATGATGCAATGCATTGCTTATGGGTTTGAGTAGCTAAATGAAGTTCCTAATGTAGTGCTTGACACTAGGGTGTCACAGCCCTTCCCCCCTTAAAGAAATCTTGTCCCGAGATTTTGAGTTACGTACCACTTCTTAACAAAAGCGGGGTAATTTACGCGCAAATACTCTTCGGTTTCCCAAGTTGCATCATTGGGTCCGTGATTGCTCTAGAGAATCTTGTAAGTCTTCATTGTTCGGTTTCGAGTCTCTCGAGTCTTGGTATCCATTATCTCCTGAGGTTGTTCATAGTATTCCAGATCTGATCTGATAGCAACATCTGGGATCCGAACTTCTTCTTGTTCCGGGACCCGAAGACACTTTTTCAACTGAGATACATGAAACACGGGGAAGACTACGCTCATCTCTGGGGGTAACTGCACTTCATAGGCTACTTCTCCTTTTCTGGCTATGATCTAATATGGCCCCACATATCGGGGTGCTAACTTTTTCTTAATTCCAAAACGTTGGACTTTCCTCATGGGCGAGACCTTAAGGTAAACATATTCTCCTACTTGGAATTCCAAGGGTCTCCTTCGTGTATCAGTATAGCTTTTTGGTCGGGATTGTGCTGCCTTGATATGCTGCTGTACGGTTTGCGCGATCTCCTCGGCATCCTTTACATAATCTGACCCGTAAAATCCTCGATCTCCTGATTCGACCCAATTTACTGGGGTTCTGCACCTTCGTCCATATAAGACTTCAAACGGTGCCATCTTTATGCTTTCCTGATAGCTATTGTTATATGAGAACTCTGCGAGGGGTAACCACTTCTCCCATGATTCTCCTGAGGATAGAACGCAAGCCCTGAGGATATCTTCCAGAATTTGATTTACTCTTTCCGTTTGTCCTGCGGTTTGTGGGTGATAAGCGGAACTTCTTACCAACTTAGTCCCTAGCTCCTTGTGCAACTGTTCCCAAAAACGCGCTATGAACTGGGGTCCTCTATCAGAAACAATCTTCTTAGGAACTCCATGTAACCTCAAGATGTTCTGAATGTATAAATCCGCATACTGATGAGGTCGGTGTGTAGTCTTGACTGGTATGAAGTGAGCTACTTTGGATAAACGATCCACAATAACCCAGATAGAATCATGTCCCTTTTTAGTGGTTGGAAGACCGGTGATGAAATCCATGCTAATCTCTTCCCATTTCCACTCTGGGATCGACAAAGGTTGTAACAATCCGGCGGGTCTCAGGTGTATAGCCTTTATCCTGCAGCAAGTATCGCACCTTGCGACATAAGCTATAACTTCTTTCTTCATCTTTGACCACCAATACCTGGTTCTTAGATCGTGGTACATCTTACTGCTTCCTGGATGGATAGACATCCTTGAATTGTGGGCTTCATTCAGAATTCTTTCTTTCAGCTCCGTGTTCTTGGGAACAACCAACCTTTGATTATACCACCAAATTCCATGTTCATCTGTTCTGAAGTTCAAAGAACTATTGGTTTCCAACCTTTTCTTGATTTGGCAGATCTCTTCATCGGTCTTTTGTCCTTCAATGATATCACTTTCCAGGGTGCACTGAATGGTTATATTGTTCAGCATAACGGGGTGCATAAGGTTGAATCCATCTTCCAAAAGTGGTTGTAGGGAGTTGCAATGAGTCTTGCGACTCAAGGCATCTGCTACAATGTTCGCTTTTCCAGGGTGATAATGCACTTCTATGTTGTAATCCTTAATCAACTCTAACCATCTCCTCTGCCTCATATTCAACTCTGGCTGGGTGAAGATATACTTCAGACTTTTGTGGTCTGTATACACATGACATAGGTTACCCATAAGATAATGCCTCCATATCTTGAGTGCATGAACCACGGCTGCCAATTCCAAATCATGAGTTGGGTAATTCTCTTCATGTGGTCGCAACTGACGCGAAGCATATGCTATAACTCTCCCATTCTGCATAAGCACACATCCGAGTCCAATCTTGGATGCGTCACAAAACACATCAAAAGGTTCCTCCAAATCTAGTTGAGCCAAAACTGGCACCGAAGTCAACAAGGTTCGCAGAGTGCGAAATGCTGCCTCACACTCTGGAGTCCATTCAAACTTCTTGTTTTTCTGAGTTAGACGAGTCATAGGTTTTGCGATCCTTGAGAAATCCGGAATGAACCGACGGTAGTATCCGGCCAATCCTAGAAAGCTGCGTACCTCATGTATGTTAGTGGGTGCTTGCCAATCCATAACTTCCTGTACCTTCGTGGGATCCACAGAAATTCCTTCCTCTGAAAGGACGTGTCCAAGAAAGGGTACCTTCCTTAACCAAAATTCACACTTGCTAAACTTAGCATACAACTTGTGCTCTCGAAGTCGAGCTAAGACGATTCGTAGATGCTCAGCATGATCCTTTTCATTTTCAGAGTATACCAAGATGTCATCAATAAACACCACAACAAACTTATCCAACTCAGGCATGAAGACGGAATTCATCAGATACATGAAATGTGCCGGTGCATTGGTTAACCCAAAGGGCATAACTAGATATTCATAGAGTCCATATCTGGTAGAGAAAGTTGTTTTTGGTATATCCTCTCTTCTAATCTTGATATGGTGGTAACCTGACCTCAAGTCGATCTTGGAGAACACTTTTGCCTTTGATAACTGATCGAATAAGACGTCAATTCGGGGTAAGGGATATTTGTTCTTTATAGTTACTGCATTAAGCGGTCGGTAGTCCACACACATCCTTAACGTTTTGTCCTTCTTTTTCACAAAGATGGCGGGGCATCCCCAAGGTGACGAACTAGGACGTATCAAGCCTTTATCCAAAAGTTCTTGCAACTGAGCCTTGAGCTCTGCTAGCTCGTTAGCTGGCATCCTATATGGCCTCCGAGAAATGGGTGCTGTTCCAGGGATTAACTCTATAGCAAACTCCACATCCCTATCCGGTGGTAGTCCTGGCAACTCATCAGGGAAGACATCCGAAAACTCACATACTATAGGGATCTCGGCTATCTGCTTGGCTGTGATATTAAACAACACTCCGATCTCATGGGGGTTTCGGGGTAACTTGAACCGGAAAGAAGACCCATTCCGGGGACTAACCATGGAAACTACTCGCTCTGCGATGTCAAGATTGACCTTCCAGAGTTTCATCCATCCCATACCCAAGATTATATCCAGACCTAACCCAGGGATGACTATGGGATCCACTATGGCTTGTTTATCCCCAAAAGTCATTTCCACTCCTTTAGCCATTTTACGGGCGGATAGAACAGCTTCGGCGGAACTTATCTGATATCCCCGATCCAACTCTACTAACCCGAGATTACTTCTTATAGCAAAATTCTCACTTATGAAAGAATGCGATGCTCCGGAATCAAACAACACAACTGCGGGGTACTGATTAACAAGAAACGTACCAGCGGTGACATGTTCTCCTTCTGGCACTTCCTCAACAGTGGTGAAGTGCACATGGCTGGTGCGAGGGCGGGGCTGGTTGTACTGCTTCTTCGGCTGGGGGCACTGGCGTGACAGGTGTCCGGTCTGACCACAGTTATAGCACGGTCCAATCATGTACCGGGTCTTGGCACCTCCTGAACCTCCTGCCTTTGCTTTGTTCTGCATCATGGGAGCGGTGTAGGGCTTCTGAAAACCGGGACAGGGACGGTTGGTGGTTATCTTCCTCTATGGGGGACGGAACCTTGCTCCTGCAACTGGCGGGCGATACGAGGTGCGTGCTCCAAAAGGGGTCCTCTGCTGAGACGAACCTCCTTCGTTGGCATGACGGCGGTTTTCTGTCGCCAGCCTGCTGTCATTTGCCTCTTGGTTCAGACAGTCACTTACAAAGTCACTGAAAGTGGTGCGGTGACTGTTTCCCATCTTGGAAAGCATGGTGGCACTCATGCCACGCTTGAAGCTAGCAATCTTCTTGGCCTCTGTGTTGACAAAGTCAGGGGCATAGCGAGATAGGTTGTTGAAGCTGTGTAGATACTCTGACACAGACCTGGTTCCCTAGGATAGCCTCATGAACTCTGTGGTCTTCATTTCCATCAGTCCACTGGGGATATAGTGGTTGCGCATAGCAGTAGAAAACTGATCCCAAGTGACTCGTGCATTTGTAGGTAGGGATGCACGGTACTGGGCCCACCATAAACCTGCGGGTCCTTCCAACATGTGGGCGGCATACTCCGCCTCAAGCTCTTCCATCAGACGGAGCAGACGGAACTTCTGGGTGATGGAGTTGAGCCACTCATCTGCTTCAAGCGGCTCGGTGACTTCCTTGAACACTGCGGATACATGGGTGTATGCCGAGTCTCTGAGTGATGAGTGATTGTCAACTGGGATGATGAGCATGTTCTTTGGCTTGTGTTGTGCAGGTGTCGAGCACGGATGCAGTGATCAAAGGCGAGGTGAAGGTCAAGTAGAGACGTGCCGTGCCGATGGACTGAGAGTGGCGAAGGGCGGACGTGAGGCTTGGACTGAGGGACCAGAGGCCCGAGGATCAGCTGTGGTGGCTGGCAGCCTGTGGCAGCTACAAGTGAAGACTTGCGGTCAAGTGTTGCCTGAGTCGTGGACTTGGGGACACGTGTCGGTGGACGGGGTGCACGGGAGGTGCATCCCATCTACGACGTCGGTTTGGTGGTAGAGCCAGGGAAAAACCATCGGGTGGACGGTTTCCAGGTTTGGGCCTCAAAACCTGGGTGCGGATGGTTTCCGAATTTGGCCACAAAACTCGGGCTGAGGACGGTTTCCAGGTTTGGGCCTCAAAACCTGGGCGCTGCGGGTTTTGCTGAGTTTGGGCCTCAAAACTCAGATGCTTGGTGGGCTAGTTTCCCGGTTTGGGCCTCAACACCGGGGGTTGGCTATAAAAGGCTGGTTTCCCGGTTTGGGCCACAAAATCGGGGGTGCAGAGCGAGGGCGGCACGTGGCGGCAATCGGGAGGTTGCGTCGAGGCAACGCTACGAGTTGTGCGGGCATGGCCGTCGGATACACGTACCACCGAGTTGGTCCAGAATAACCTTAGGGTTTAGCTGGTTCGCTCTGTAATTAGAGAGGGGTAGAGTAGGAATTAGAAATTAGGATAAGTAGAGGCAGACACCCTCCTTCCTTCCTATCTCAGTCATTTGCTCTTTGCTTCTAGGGTTTCCTGCTCTCCCAATCCCCTGCTGTAGCTAGCTGAGATCCGCAGAGAACCATACCTCTGTGTACTGGAGATTTTGAGGAAGTGAGGCCGTAACCTCACTGTTGTAGCGTGTGGTAGCCACACGGTTGCAGATCGATGTGTTGATTCGCGTTTTGGTTCGTGTTCTTCGCGTTCTTCGTTTCTCCACGATTTTCCCGTCACTCGATCTCTCTCCCTACTGCATCTTTGCGAAATCCGCTTGAATCAACTTGTTCATATTTGAAAGGAGATCATTTCCACCGAAGGAATTTATCTATCTCTTTACGAACAAGTAGATCGGGTTGATTTCGTTTTTGTAGCGCTTTTTTGTTCATACTCCTCCCCTTTCGATTTCCCGGTGTTTGAGTTGATTTGAGTGGATGATTTCTTGGGGATAGTCTCCTAACTACTCTGTGATCATCCTCTCCAAGTTTGGGAACGTGGGATTGTGAGTTGATTCGATTTGGGATTAATTTGGGTGAAGGGCGAACAAAATCGCCCTCCCTGAGTGACCGCGGACAGTCCGCCACTCAGGGCGCGGACAGTCCACGCGTCGGGGCTAGTCCAGTCCAGCCGTGGCCAGTCTCTGCTGTTTTTGGCTCAGGTCACCGGTGGACAGTCCGCCGTGCTAAAGTGCGGACAGTCCGGGACCGAGCAGTGGGTTTTCAGCAGCAGTGCATTTTTGCTCACTTGACCGGCAAACAGTCCGCCACCAGAGCGCGGACAGTCCGCGGTAGGGGCGGACAGTCCGAGACCCCTGGGCCGGACAGTCCGGGAACCTGCTGTGTCTTCCGGTTTAGTGCGTTTGCTCTCCCAGCTTGTACGCTTGGTCTCTGGACTTCTCGTTTGGCCCTAGAGTTGACCAAGGAACCTCTCTAGGTATCTTTGCTACTTGTTAGCATAGGTATTTAGGAGTTTCTCGACGTAGCCGACAATCTACGTTCGGGACTTGGTTTTTGAGGTTGTGTTCAAGCCAGAGCGTTTGGCATTTGGTTTGCTATCTTCTTGTGGTGCCTCGCTGTGATCCTAGGGATCATCCACCTTCTTCCAAGGGTCGTGGGCATCACGATTTCGGTCGCAGTTTCTCGGGGTTGATTTTGGGACATTTGGCCAAAGTTTCAAGAGAAATTTTTGAGCTCCCATTCACCCCCCCCTCTGGTCGCCTTGCTAGTACTTTCTCGGTCCTTCAATTGGTATCGGAGTGGGTTAAGGATCTTCCTCCTTAGCCGGTTCCAGATCCACAGAAGGCGACATGAATCGCGGCGTGGGCAAACTGCCATTTTTCGATGGGACGAACTATGCGTATTGGAAGATACGCATGTCGGCCTATCTGCAGAGTTTGGGTGCTTCCATCTGGGATATTTGTAACTCTGCCGATTACGTGGTCTTGGCTGCTCATGTCTCTCAGCTTCAAATCGATGAGCACGATGCCAATAGCCGAGCCCGTAATGCTCTTTTCTCATGCTTGAGCATGAGTGAGTTTGATCGTGTTTCTCACCTCGCTACGGCTCGGGAGATTTGGGCTACCCTCATGCGTTTCCATGAGGGAACCTCTCAAGTCAAAACCCGTCTCTACGAGTCGTTCAAGCGAGAGTATGAGAACTTTAGACATATGCCTGGCGAGAGCATAGAAAGTTTATTCGCTCGCTTTCAGGTGATTGTCAACAGGATGAGGGCTAACAAGGAGCTGTTGCCTTTCGATGATCATGAGAGGGCTTTGAAGCTTTTGCATACCCTTGATCGGTCGGTGTGGGATTCCAAAGTTCAGGCGATCATCGAATCACCTAACTATGAGACCCTCACGTGCGACGAGCTCTTTAGTAAGCTCAAGTCCAGTGAGATTGATGCCATGGCAAGGGCTTCTTATGAGAATCCTTCTGGCCCAACTATGGCTTTGGTTTCTGACTCTTCTGCTAACCCCTCTGGAGGTTTTGCTCTTTCGTCTCTCTTTTCTGTCACAGAGGACCAGCTGGAGTCTTTGGGGGATGACGAGTTGGCAATGCTCGCCAACCGGTTCTTGTGGTTTCACAACAACCGCATGAACCGTCGCCGCGGAGGAGGACGCTCAGGATGCTACGAGTGCGGCGACCCCGATCACTTCATCGCCAACTGCCCCAAGAAGAAGCATTCATCTAGGAAGGGCGATCATGGGCACAAGTACGACTCCGGCAAGCGCAAGGAGATGTACGTCCCCGCGAGGCACAAGCGGAGGGGCGGCTTCGACAAGGAGTGCATCAAGAAGAAGTACTTGGAGAAGGCCCAGGCTGAGCAGCGTGCGTTCTTCGCCACGCTCAGTGATGTCGACCGCTTGGATGACGACTCCGCTTGCTCAAGCGATGACGAGTCCGAGAAGAAGAAGAGGATCGAGGACAAGCTGAACGGTCTCTGCTTCTTTGCGGACAACGACGACCTCTGCACCATGGCCCTCGGCAAGGAGGTCGACGGCGAGCTGGTGAACTCCCCTCGGAACATCGAAGACGACGACACCTCCCAGGTATCTCTGACCCACGATGAGCTTTCCGCTAAGGTCGAGAAACTTACTGCCGCGCTCCTTAGTCAAGATAAGTTGCTTAGGCGAGCCGCTAGAGAGCGCAAGGAGTTTAGGCAGAAGTGGGAGGATACGGTGAAGGAACTTGATTCTGTCAAGTCCACCGTAGTTGTCACAGATGAGGAGGAGTGCGAGGCATGCACCACGCACATGACTGATCTTCTCACTTTGAGAACTAAGTATGTTGCGTTGGTAGGAGAGGTGGATGAGCTCTGTGCTAGACCCATGTTGTTGGGTGCGTGCAAGACTTGTCCTGTCTTGCAATCCGAGTGGGCAGAGAAGACTGCCAAGATTGTGTCTCTTGAGGAGGCCAGCTCGGGTAGCACTTGTGTGACTAGGTGCGCTTTGTGCGAGGGTTTGGACATGGAGATTGTCAATGTGAAGCATGACAAGATGCAAACCGAGGAGGAAAACACATACCTTCGGACCATCTTGTCATGGGTGTCTTGTGGTGAGCCATAGCTCGGGATGATGATCTCCCAATTCAAGCGAGCTGCTGGAGGTCCCGGTGTAGGTTTTGCTCTGGGTGTTGATGTTTGTGCTTTTGGGAAGATTGGAGAGTCGAGTGGTTTGAACCCGAGTGAGAAGCCCAACTCCACCACTACTCCCAAACTAACCAAGCTTCCACCCAAAGAGCCTCTCAAGCCTAACACCAAGGATGGGGTGTTTGAGGAACCTCCGAGAGCTCCACCCAAGAACCAAGTGTGGCATCCCAAACCCAACCACCTGAAAAACAAGCTTGATGCTATGCCACCTATTCGTGAGGAGCTGTTGCCACAGAAGGGCAAGGTGATCCACACCCACCACCGTGAGTACCAACAACCCCCTTTGAGAGCGGTGAGGTACCACTGTGAGCATTGTGGGAGAGATGGACACCTGAGTGAGTTCTGCTTTCGGCGCAAGAGAGAGGCGCGCTGTGCAAAGGAGATGAACAACACGGACATGTACCATCCTTTCCATGATGTACATGTGCCGAATGTTCAGAGGAGAGCACCGAGACGTGCTGCTAGGCCCAGAGGTCCAGAACCTCAAATTCCCAGGCCTAGGCAGGAGAGAGCTCCGAGGAGAGACGCTAGGCCTAGAGGTGTTGAACCTCAAGTTCCTAGGCGTAGGCCTCGTAGAGAGCGTGCCCGGCGGGAGCCTGCATTTGTAGGCTATGGAGCCCGTGGCAGTGGCTTTGTAGTTGAGCGTTTTCCCCCACCGCGTTTTGAGTATCGCGATTGACGCTCCTCCCTTAGCGGACCACGTTTTCCTCAACGTGGTGATCGCTCCTCCCATAGGCGTGCTAGGAATGGTTTTTCTGCTAACCGTTCTTTTGAGCAGCCGGCCCAACACTGGTATTCCCCTTAGTTCACTAACCCCAGTGTTGGCCCGTATGCTCACCCTATGTCTTTTTATTGATGTAGGTAAAATGATTGGAGAATGTTTGGTTGGTGGACTCCGGGTGTTCGAGACACATGACCGGATACGCCAAGTGGTTCTCCAGTCTTAGTCCGGTCGCCGGAAAGGAGTATATCACCTTCGGCAACAACAGCAAAGGTAAGGTGCTGTCTCGTGGGTCTGTGCAAGTTAATGAGCACTTTGTGTTGTGCGATGTTGCTCTTGTTTCTAACTTGCATTTTAACCTTCTTTCTATTTCGCAACTCTTTGATGATGGCTATGAGATTCGTTTTAAACCGAATCTCAGTCGCATTTTGGATCCTCAGGGCAATCTTGTATGTGTGATTTCGCCCTTTGGAAAAGTCTTTCATGCGGATTTCTCGGAGTCATTCGGATTTTCTCGTTGTCTTTTGGCTGGACCCTCCTCCTCTGATCATTGGAAGTGGCATAGGAGACTAGGTCACCTGAGCTTTGACTTGCTTGCAAGGCTTAGTTCACTTGGCTTAATCCGAGGATTGCCCAAGTTATCCATGGAGAAGGATCTCATTTGCCATTCTTGTAGACATGGGAAGATGGTAGCCGCTCCCCACCATCCAGTGACTCAGGTCATGACTAAACGCCCTGGAGAGCTTTTGCACATGGACCTTGTTGGTCCGGCTCGGGTGAGCTCGGTTGGGGGGAAGTGGTATGTGCTTGTTGTTGTCGACGATTTTTCGAGATATTTGTGGGTTTTCTTTTTAGCTGAGAAAACTGAGACTTTCTCCTTTGCTCGCAATCTGATTTTGCGTCTTCAGAATGAGTTCCCTTTGAACTCTATGCGAGCAATTCAGAGTGATAATGGTTCCGAATTCAAGAATTCGGATTTTGAGAAGTTTTGTGACTCTTTTGGGTTAGAGCATCAGTTTTCTTCCCCCTACACACCGTCTCAGAATGGTGTTGTAGAGAGGAAGAATCGGACCCTTGTAGAGATGGCCAGGACGATGCTCGATGAGCATAGGACTCCTAGGCGATATTGGGCCGAAGCTATGAGCACTGCATGCTACATTTCCAATCGCATTTTTCTTCGAGCATTCTTGAAAAAGACCTCTTATGAGTTGTGTTTTGGAAAACTCCCCAAGGTAAGTTATTTTTGAGTTTTTGGTTGCCATTGTTTTATACTCAAAAAGGGCAACTTGGACAAGTTTGAGTCTCGTTCTTCTGACGGTGTGTTTTTGGGTTATGGAACTCACACTCGAGCTTACCGTGTACTTAACCTTGACACTAACCGAGTCATGGAGACATCCGATGTCACCTTCGACGAGACCATGGTTTGTCCTTCTTCTCGTTTTGAGCGTGCAGGTGATCATGAGGTTGGCGAACTTCTTTTCCATGATGAAGAAGAAGGTGCTGAAGGGATAGATGACCCAACACCTCCTCCACCTGCTGTGCCGCAAAGAGCGGCCTCTATGACGACTCATGGCCCCGACACATCGTCTTCCTGGGGGCCATGGGATCCGCCACCTCGAGCGGTACCCTTTGTACCCGAGGAGGAACCAACTGCTGTTGAGGGGGAGGCCACTTCGGCTAGGGAGGCGCCACGACACATTCAGCGCCAGCACCCGCCTCAGCAGATGATCGGCAGCATCGACGAACACGTCACCCGGTCAAGGCAAATCTCTCACTTTGCTCATTCTGCATTTGTTGCTGATTTTGAACCCCGGGATGTTGGACACTCTTTGACGGATCCTGATTGGGTCAATGCCATGCATGAGGAGCTTGAGAACTTTGAGAGAAATCGGGTTTGGGTTCTAATGTCTCCACCTTCTGAGTGTCATCCAATTGGGACAAAATGGGTTTTCAAAAACAAACAGGGAGAAGATGGCCATGTTGTGAGAAACAAGGCCAGACTCGTAGCCCAGGGATATAGTCAGAAGGAGGGGATAGACTATGAGGAGACATTTGCTCCTGTAGCACGTTTGGAGGCTATTAGGATACTCTTGGCTTTTGCTGCATCCAAAGGTTTCAAACTTTTTCAAATGGATGTCAAGAGTGCCTTCTTAAACGGCTACATAGAAGAGGAGGTGTATGTTAGACAACCCCCGGTTTCGAAAATCCCAAATTTCCAAACCATGTCTTTAAACTTCACAAAGCTTTGTATGGTTTGAAACAAGCCCCTAGAGCCTGGTATGATAGGTTGAAAACCTTTTTGCTTGCTAAGGGTTTTAAAATGGGATGTGTAGATAAAACGCTCTTTCTCCTCAAGCAAGGCAGTGATACTCTCTTGGTCCAAATTTACGTGGATGATATCATTTTCGGTGGTTCTTCTCACGCTTTGGTTGCCAAGTTTGCAGACATTATGAGCAGGGAGTTCGAGATGAGCATGATGGGCGAGTTGACGTTTTTCCTCGGGTTGCAAATCAAGCAAACCCGAGAAGGAAAGTTTGTGCACCAGGGCAAGTACACCAGAGATATCCTGAAGAAGTTCGACATGGGTGAGGCCAAGCCTCTTCCAACACCCATGGCGACCACGACGGCCCTGGATGCGGACAAGGAGGGAGAAGCGGTGGACCAGAAGGAGTACCGGAGTATGATCGGGTCGCTGCTGTACCTGACAGCGACACGCCCGGGCACTCAGTTCGCGGTGTGTCTTTGCGCGCGATTTCAGTCTTCGCCGCGCACCTCTCACCGTCAGGCGGTCAAGCGCATTATGAGGTACTTATCCTTCTCTCCAGAACTCGGGATTTGGTATTCTGCTTCCTCCACCCTTTCCCTTTGCGGTTATTCCGATGCCGATTTTACTGGTTGCCGTATTGATCGCAAGTCCACTTCTGGGACTTGCCAGTTTATTGGTTCTTCTCTTGTTTCGTGGTCTTCTCGCAAGCAGTCTAGCGTCGCCCAGTCTACCACGGAGGCTGAGTATGTTGCTGCGGCTAGCTGCTGTTCCTAGTTACTCTGGATGATGGCACTTTGCGTGATTTTGGTCTGAGCTTTTCTCGTGTTCCATTGCTTTGTGACAACATGAGTGCGATTAGCGTTGCTAAGAACCCCGTGCTTCACTCGAAGACCAAACACATTGATGTGCGCTTTCATTTTCTGCGAGAGCACTATGAGAAGGGTGATATCGACCTTCGCCATGTCGATACTCATCATCAGCTTGCTGATATTTTTACCAAGCCTTTGGACCAATCAACCTTTAATCGGTTGAGAGGTGAGCTTGGTGTGTGTTTCCCCTTTTAGATGGGGGAAATACTTTGGATTTTGTATGATACACTGACTTTTTGGTTTCAGTTGTTTTTGCTCCTTTTTGATTTCTTTGTGCATCTTTTGCATTTCAGGATACGCTTTTACATTCTGAGCTTCATGTGTATAATCTGAAGAATGTAACTATGCTTTGTGTAGTTTTTGATTCGATGCTTTATGTTGATGCTGTAGCTTATGCTCTTTCTGATCACTAGTGCATACTATGAGCTGAGCTATTTTTGAATGGTGAATTTTTAATGAACTTAAAACTTGAAAATATTCACCATTGAGATATGCAACTAGCATGTGTAGGATGTGTTGAAGTCACATGTGCTTTTCATATATGCTAGGTTGCTATGTCTCTAGTGTTGAGTCATTCACTTGCTTGGTATGTCATATTCCGTTTAAAATCTAAACCAAGTTAAGTGAATTGGAAAGATCGAGATGGGTTTGCTTGTTAGCACCTCACAGTTTCGAGATTGTTTCTCATTGCACTTTGAGTTAAACTTGAGCTGTGTAGTGTATGACCAAAACTGTTGCTTTAAGCTTCTGATTGCTTATGCATAGGCTTCGCACAGTTGGAAAGTTAGGCAATAACAAGCATTCAACCTCTCGCAGTCACATGCTGTTTTCTGAACTTGTGTAATTTCACCGCTGCAACTCCGATTAAAATCTAAAATCACAAGTATATGCCTAAATTGATATCAGCATGATGTTTGAACTATGCTAGGGGTAGTTCACCTTGTATACATGATTAGCACTTGTTTGAACTTCCTGTCTATACATGTCTGTGCTATTTTGATGGTGAATACCTTTTCGGTTACAAACTGCTCTTTTGCTCTCATTTCAGACTTAGTGATCAGTTTGAGCCTTTGCTAGCATTCTGTGCATTTTTCTGAGTCATCGGTTCAGAACTCTGTAGAGCACCTTTGCACTCTTTTGAGTATACTCCTGAAGCTCCTAACTTGCATTTTCCCTCATTTGCATTTTGGAAGGGGAGAATTCTGCGTGTTGGCAATTTTTGTTGGTGCATTTTCCCAGGGGGAGAAATGTTTCTTGATTAGTGCATTTTCAACTAAGGGGGAGAGATTGCAAATCATAACCATTGCTTGCACTATTTGAGGGGGAGTTTTTCTTGCTTCCTGTTGGCCATAAGGCGTTGGTATCGAGCTTTCTTTGCTAGTTGTGTTGAGCCTCTGTGCCTCTGTCTTGAGGGACTAGCATTTTTGCTTTGATATTTTCAATTGGTTTTTGCTAGCGGTGTTGAGCCTGTTCTACTTCTTCTTGAGGGCTAGCTTTGCTTTGCTTGGTTGCGTCGAGCCGTTGCCCATGTCTTTGGAGACCAAGTTGTTTCGCTCTTTCCACTTGACCTTCTTCGGCTTTGCTATGCTTTTGGGTCATTTGGTTGAGTTCTCTCTCCTTCCCCTTCTTCCTTCTTCTACTCTCATTATGATTTGTGTTGGTAGTTGACAATGCACTCATCAAGGGGGAGATTGCGGATACATGGGTGTATGCCGAGTCTCTGAGTGATGAGTGATTGTCAACTGGGATGATGCGCATGTTCTTTGGCTTGTGTTGTGCAGGTGTCGAGCACGGATGCAGTGATCAAAGGCGAGGTGAAGGTCAAGTAGAGACGTGCCGTGCCGATGGACCGAGAGTGGCGAAGGGAGGACGTGAGGCTTGGACTGAGGGACCAGAGGCCAGAGGATCAGCTGTGGTGGCTGGCAACCTGTGGCAGCTACAAGTGAAGACTTGCGGTCATGTGTTGCCTGAGTCATGGACTTGGGGACACGTGTCGGTGGACGGGGTGCACGGGAGGTGCATCCCATCTACGACGTTGGTTTGGTGGTAGAGCCAGGGAAAAACCATCGGGTGGACGGTTTCCAGGTTTGGGCCTCAAAACCTGGGCGCTGCGGGTTTTGCTGAGTTTGGGCCTCAAAACTCAGATGCTTGGTGGGTTGGTTACCCGGTTTGGGCATCAAAATCGGGGGTTGGCTGGAAAAGGCTGGTTTCCCGGTTTGGGCCACAAAACCGGGGGTGCAGAGCGAGGGCGGCACGTGGCGACAATCGGGAGGTTGCGTCGAGGCAACGCTACGAGTTGTGCGGGCGTGGCCGTCGGATACACCTACCACCGAGTTGGTCCAGAATAACCTTAGGGTTTTGCTGGTTCGCTCTATAATTAGAGAGGGGTAGAGTAGGAATTAGAAATTAGGATAAGTAGAGGGAGACACCCTCCTCCCTTCCTATCTCAGTCATTTGCTCTTTGCTTCTAGGGTTTCCTGCTCTCCCAATCCCCTGCTGTAGCTAGCTGAGATCCGCAGAGAACCATACCTCTGTGTACTGGTGATTTTAAGGAAGTGAGGCCGTAACCTCACTGTTGTAGCATGTGGTAGCCACACGGTTGCAGATCGATGTGTTGATTCGCGTTTTGGTTCATGTTCTTCGTGTTCTTCGTTTCTCCACGATTTTCCCGTCACTCGATCTCTCTCCCTACTGCGTCTTTGCGAAATCCTCTTGAATCAACTTGTTTGTATTTGAGAGGAGATCATTTCCACCGAAGGAATTTATCTATCTCCTTACGAACAAGTAGATCGGGTTGATTTCGTTTTTGTAGCGCTTTTTCGTTCATACTCCTCCCCTTTCGATTTCCCGGTGTTTGAGTTGATTTGAGTGGATGATTTCTTGGGGATAGTCTCCTAACTACTCCGTGATCATCCGCTCCAAATTTGGGAATGTGGGATTATGAGTTGATTAGATTTGGGATTAATTTGGGTAAAGGGCGAACAAAATCGCCCTCCCTGAGTGACCGCGGACAGTCCGCCACTCTGGGCGTGGACAGTCCGCGCGTCGGGGCTGGTCCAGTCCAGCTGCGGCCAGTCTCTGCTGTTTTTGGCTCAGGTCACCGGCGGACAGTCCGCCGTGCTAAAGTGCGGACAGTCCGGGGCCGAGCAGTGGGTTTTCAGCAGCAGTGCGTTTTTGCTCACTTGACCGGCGGACAGTCTGCCACCAGAGCGCGGACAGTCCGCGGTAGGGGCGGACAGTCCGAGACCCCAGGGCCGGACAGTCCGGGAACCTGCTGTGTCTTCCGGTTTAGTGCGTTTGCTCTCCCGGCTTGTACGCTTGGTCTCCGGACTTCTCGTTTGGCCCTAGAGTTGACCAAGGAACCTCTCTAGTTATCTTTGCTACTTGTTAGCATAGGTATTTAGGAGTTTCTCGACGTAGCCGACAATCTACGTTCGGGACTTGGTTTTTGACGTTGTGTTCAAGCCGGAGCTTTTGGCATTTGGTTTGCTATCTTCTTGTGGTGCCTCGCTGTGATCCTAGGGATCATCCATCCTCTTCCAAGGGTCGTGGGCATCACGATTTCGGTCGCAGTTTCTCGGGGTTGATTTTGGGACATTTGGCCAAAGTTTCAAGAGAAATTTTTGAGCTCCCATTCACCCCCCCTCTGGTCGCCTTGCTAGTACTTTCTCGGTCCTTCAAACACAGGGGGACGAGTGTCCAAGAAGTCACGGTAGGAGCTGTACTGGTTGGGCTCTGGGCCTTGGCGCTGCTGATGCTGCTGCGCAGTGTTGTTAGCAATTTTGCGGAGGGTGGCCTCCATGTGCCTCTGCATCTCTTCCATGTTCCTCTGACTGCCCAGAAATTGGCCGAAAAACGCTTCCGGCGTCATTGGTGCCTGAGGGGGTGGTGGCAGATTCTCTAGCTGTCCAGACCCCTGTCCACATTGGCTGCGGGTGTGTGCCGGCTTCTGCATATCCCATTAATAAGCAATCATTAGGTGATGTCACATTGATCATGAATAAATACTGCGCTGTACATAATTTGAAAATTTAGCATACGACCAAGTATAATTATTCATTTCCATACAACATCACAGAATAATTGCTCGAAATTAGACATGCAAATGACGGAATTTCCATAAAAAGGTGCCAGATCGAAGTCTGGACTTTGTCCAAAAGCCATACATGTCATGATACAACTTTAAACATAAAAACCAACACATGTCTGGGGGTTACATCATCAGCGAGCATGCTCAAGCTATACAAAAGAAAATGACTCCTAGCGAAACTAACGCTCAGGCGTCTCCTGCGGCGGATGCGGCGTCCTCCTCATCGGCGTCCATCATCGGCTCGTCGGCGTGGTCCTCGTCGTCCGAAGAAGGCTCTGGACCAAGCACTAACCCGTCCTAGGGCTCCTGGGCTTCATCTGCAGGGGCCTCGTCAGCTGCTGGGGCGGCGGCCACCTGTGCGGCGTGATGCATCTGGTGAACTGCCTCATGGAGCTGATCGATGTAGGCCTGCTGGTGATGTATTTGTTGTATCAGTTGATGGGCGCCTTCTCTGAGCTGATCAAGCGCTGTGCGGGCCTCATCCCGCTGTAAGGATGCTGTCAGGTACATCTGCTTAGCGAGGGTCCTGGCGGTGGTCTCTGCACCTGCGGTGGCACGGGCGTCGTCAAGCTCAAGAGTGATCTGATGGATCTTCTCCTATAGACGGGCTACCTCGGTGTCAAATTCCTCCTGCAGTCTCCTCTTGCTCTGGTAGGTGGCGGTGAGGGTGAAAGACACACTCTCAAGGCTGTGCTCCAGACTCTCACACATACCCACCAAAGCTCCGGTGGCGCTCATCGCAGATGTCTCGCAGTAGAACCTCTCCTCGGGACTCCATGTCAGGACTGACTCCCAAGTCTGCCTCCAGCGCAATGGAAAAGGTGATCCACGAGGGAACACTCCTGCCATTGCACTAGCAAGATCGGCGGGAAAACGGGCGATGATGTCCTTCAGCACTAGATATGCTGCTCGGTTAGCTCCATCCTTGGCACAACTGCCCCTGGTGATCTCTGTCCATCCTGTCCAGTGGGGCTTGGCAGGCAAGGCCTTGACCTTGACCTGCACCATCACCAATGAATCCTGCCCATAGATTTCCTTCTGCCACGAGTACCTAGACTCCTGTCCCTCCTCGTAGCCCACTGCCTACAGGATCCTCCAAAGGATAGTCGGTAGTCCGAAGTAAGACAAGAACGTGTTCTTGGTCAGCTTCGTGGCCAAGCGGTGTTGTGGAACTCCTTTGCCTCCGGTGGCCTTGCGAGCAGTCAACTTAGTCCGGGCCATCTATAGAAACAAAAGGGTTTCAAATTCGCGTGAGACGCATATTAAGTTAGCAAATTTTATAGAAAAGGGACAACTTTTAAATAAGGGGTGGTAATGCAAATGCAAGAAGGTAAACATGATGCATGATCGTACTGATGTTCTCACTCACTAATAGTGACTCGTAAGTCCTAATGTTTTAGTCGGTGGCAGGACGATCTCTCATGCGTTATCTACTCGTTCTACTCGATCACGTAGTTAGTGTACCTGCAGAAGATTCATTTCAGCCCAAAGCAATCCCAATGGTAAAGACAACGGAGTATTAGCTCATATGTACGAATACATAGAAGCCAACACTAAACACCATGCACCAATCCAGAAAACATACCCAAAACATTGATACCCTCGCATGTGTCTGCGTGGAGCTCGCACATCCTTGGTATAAGAACTCTCACCTAGACCGACGGTTGGACGGTCATGCTCTCGTATCTTACAAAATCATTTTATGCATGTTTTCGCGATCGACGCATTCTCTTTTTCTCCGAGAATGGACCAGCAAATAAAGATCCAGCATGAAGCAAAACCCTGAACCCTGTTAGCAGTTAAGCCACCTGATTCCTAGTATAGGCTTAAGGACGAGACTGGGCACACTTAGTAATTGAAAATAGTTTGGAAATACCCATTTTAGTTCGAAAATAGCTCCTTTCGGATGCAATCACTTGAACCATGCTCTGATACCGGCTGTCGTGGAACCGTCCAGATTATAAGAGCTCAAGTACTGTCTTAGTCAAATCCGTCTAACATCGACTCGTACTTGAACCCATATAACCCCGGTAGTCCAGAAATCTCGAAGGATTTCAAACATCGTACAACATACAGGATCGCATCATCCAAGTATTACATTTGTAAGGAGACATCACAGGTAAATGAAACCGAATTAAAATATCAGAGTGCGAAATTTGAAACAGAGTTATTACAATACCGAATTCAAAAGTGTCGAAGCTTAAATCAGTTTTGAAACACGGCCACCACACATGTTGTCCAAATAAAACATTGTTTGATAACTTAACCCAACACAACTCACTCCTCCTTTTTCAGATAGTGTGGCACTAGGAGTCTCAGTCCGGCAAAAGAGAAGGGGAAGCTTCTTGACGACCCTGCCCTGGGCCTACTCCTCATCACCCTCCACCGGGTAGAGGCAATGCTTACAATAGCCATAGTACACCTGGCCATCTGCAACAACGGGATAAACCCTAAGTACGGGAATGTACTTAGCTAGACTTACCCGTCCAACTGAAAATAAAGACACCAAGGGTTTGCAAGGCTTTTGGTGGAGCTGGGATTATTTAGTTGCGAAAAGCTCAAAATTTAAGAGAAGGAATATGTAATTATGTTGATGAGCTGTCAGTTTTAAACCTACCTCTTAATCTAGGTTTGCACCTGAACTATTACACACACTTGAGTCTAACAAGCAATAATATAACCATATCCAGTTGACTTATCCATATTTTAGTTGAACCTTTAAAACATCACATGGAGTTGCATCGTGGTGAAGCTCGCCATAGTTTCCCACTTCCCGAGGGAGACGGCGACTCGAATTGAATTCCAAACCAGCTGGTGAAAGACCTTTAATACCAACCCACACTTTCCCCGTCGGGTCCATGCATTGGGTAACCGCTTGATGCTTGTTCGTGGTGGTAATCATCGCGGTTCAAGCACGGACCACCTAATTAGAACTATACAATGGTCATTCCGAGGCAGATCGTGTTTCCATACTAGAGGGTGCGACACGGGTTGAGACCGGCCCGAATAGCTTCTAACCGGCTTTGGGGTCGATGATTACAGCACCGACATATCCCTATGTAAAAGGGCGCGTTCAAAAATGAACGAGGGCCAACATCGATACAAACCTACACGATCCAACGGACGAACTGCCCCAAGTTTCCAAACTTGTGCCTTGCCTTCCGGTTGATCGTATTTCATTACTACTCAGGTTCTTTTCCATGATAGCAAATATAGCCCACCGCGATGCGGTAAATACCCACAAGGGGTATTACGGGAATATCCTTAACTACTACTTTTATTAAGCAGACTAAGCAATTCTACGTTATGATAACTAACAGGATAACAAGGCAGGTGTAAACAATAATCAAGGAATGATAATGCAGCAAATAGGATTCAGTCAACTCCTATACCTAATGCATCACAGTATAAAAGTACTCAAGTAATTTAATTATAAAACTGGGAGACTTAGAATGCTCCGAGGCTTGCCTTGGGAAAAGACTGAAGCCTCGTGAGCGGGGCACTCAGGCAGGTTAGTTTCTAGCTCGGGGTCGACTTCCTCGGTCCTGGGCAGCTCCGGTATCTCCTGCTCGTCGTTTACTTCCGGCTCCTGGTTGGGCTCCGGGGCTGTCGATCCTATTCGCAATGCGGTACATAATTAAATAATGCAAGGTGCAAGATGTTGGTATGAAAAGTATTATTTCTTGCAAACCAACAAAACCAACTTGTTGAACAACTTTTGACATTGAGGTAACTACTTAATTATCACATAAAACAAAACCATTATTTCAATTATGTCCTATTTATTAATTCAAAAGAACTCAGGTTTGAACTGCAAGTGCATTTTTCTGAACTCAGAAAAATCCACAACAATTCCAGAAGGTAACTAACACTAATTAGACTTCACTGACCAATTTTCAGCCAAAATAAAATACAGAACAGCAAGTACAAAAAGATGAAATAAACGGCTCAAAAGGTACTTTGAACTAACTCTTCTCATGAAAAGTGTTAAACAGCAGGTTTCATATTTTTCCTAGCTTCACCTGCTCATAACCACGCTACTGTAGAAAATTCACTGCCTAAGCATGAACATATCAACCTACACAAAATAAACAAGTTTGTTCCCAAATAAACCATTTGAACTACAACCCTGCTGGAAAAGGGTGACATGCTCATTTTCATATTTTTCCCAGGTTCTATTCCATATTTCATATTTATCAAGGAAGTTCCGTGAACAGAAACATTTTATTCTTTTCTACATGAATTTCCTAAGAAAAGTACAGAAAAGCACCTTTGTACAGCAACTTCACATTTTTCCATATACAACCTATGCTTCACATTTTTCCTAACTAGAACATCACACATAGAGACTGCACAAATTTTCCCATATTTTATTTTTACATATAAAACACCTTAACACTTATTCTAAGAAAACAATCAAAAAAGACTTTAAACTCTAACAGACACTTTTTCTACACAAATAGTGTCTCATACATTTTTCGCAGGTACTTAACATGATAAGGAACCTACACAAATTTTACCATTAATTAACTCGACCAGAAAGCATATAATTTCATTTATCTCCACAAAAGCTCATAAACTGAAATAAATAAAAACAGTAATATAAACTTTCACCAAAAATACTTTCATATTTTTCCATAATAGATCTACTCATGAGCAAACTACCAAAACTGAAAGCACTTTATTTGGACCTTTAAAACATGCTACACAAAAATAACAAGTTTTTCTGGAAATTAAAACAAAAAGGGAAAACATTTGAAAACTCCCGGCACATACTGCGCAGACTCGGTCTATGGACCATGGGTGGCTGACGCGTGGGGCCGCGTGGTCAACGGGGGCCTAGCAGTCAGTGAGGGCGGAGCAGGGGAAGGGTTTGACCGGGGGTTTCTCGCCGGCGGCGACGTCGCCGGCGGTGAGGTGGTGCTCGGCGTGATCCCCACGACGAGGCGAACCGAGTGGGTTGTGATGGTTGGGCTAGTGCACGGCCGTAGCTCGCCGGCGGCGAGCGATGGTGGATGGCGGCGGCGGTGACGCGCGGCTACGCCGTTTCCGGCGGTCGCCGGCCAAATTAACGGGGGCAACAACTTATTTGAACCCTAGGAAGGCTACTAGAAAGGTTGGTTCGGCCGGTGAAGCTCCGGTGGAGCTGGACCACGTACGCGGCCATGGCGGCGTCCATGGCGCTCGGTCGGGCAAGAGTGGGAGGTTTGAGGGCGGTAGAGACCTCGTGGAGGTGTGTTCTCACCTTGCCTTGGCCTGACGAAGCTTTAGGGCGAAGGAGGTATGTGGTGAAGCTCGGGGTGGTGCGGAACAGGTTCGGGCTCCGGGCGGCGCTGATGGCGACCGCGGCGGCGCTTCTCGAGTTTCGGTGTCGGTGCAGCTCGGTGGATGGCGCGGAGGTGCGCACCACGTGTCCGAGGTGAAAGTGAGGTGGTGCGCGGAAGGAATCGACTGGCGGTGGCTCGGTGGGAGTGGGAACGGAGAGGGGAGTGATGGTGGTGAACGGCGGCGAGCCGGTCGCTCGGCTTGCACGTTCGTTCGCGGGGAGGAGAGGAAGAGAGCAGGAGCGAGTGTGGGTGTGTTGTGCGGGGAGTGAGGGAGCGGTGAGGGGCGCTCGGGGTCTTGGCTGTGGCCTCGGCCGGCCGGTGGTCGTGGCGGGGGCCACGGCGGCGCGGCGGGCGAGGCGGTGGCAGGCGGCTCAGCAGGCGAGGGTGGCGAGCGAGAGGGCGAGCAAGATAGCTTGCGTGATCGATCATGCGGCGATAGGGCGAGCGGGATGCGGTGCAGGCGCTGGCGGCCGCGTGGCGCGGACGCCGGCATACGGCGCGGCGCGGTCGGCGACCGGCGCAGCGCGGCGCGCGCGCGGGCGAGCGGCGTGCGGCTGGGCTTGGGCCGAAAGGCCGCGTGGGCCGGAAGTGAGGGCGCGGGAGAAAAGGCTTTCCTTTTTCTTTTTCTAAAAACCATTCAAAAACAGTTTCAAAAACTCCAAAGTAGGCTTTGACCCAAAAATAAAAGTTGCTCAAAATAATTTTCTCTACAACTTTCATATAAGACACTTCTGCTGAAAAGCCTTTTCTCAAACTCCACAGAAATAAAGCCAATTCTTGAGCTATAAATCATTTTGTCTACCTCATTTTTATTTGCCAAACTATTTTGAACTAGGTTAAAGTATTAATATAAAAAGTATTAGACTCAATGTTTTCTATTTTATAAAATTATTTGCTAAGTCAGAAATCCATTTAATCATCAAGTCCAACAGAAATCAATAATCCAAGTAAATAAACCAGGGACAAAAAGCACTTTCATGCACATGAAATGATGCAATGCATTGCTTATGGGTTTGAGTAGCTAAATGAAGTTCCTAATGCAGTGCTTGACATTAGGGTGTCACAGGTAGTACCGATCGGGGCTCCGGGAGTCCTGTTTCGTGCCTAGTTTCTTTCAGCGGGCGTCTAAGCGGTTGACCAGAAGTACCGGTGGTCGACCGGTAGTACCGACTCTGCGAGCGGTAGTACCGGTCAAGGACCGGAGGTACCGCTCAAGAGAAGTAGTTGTTGTGCTGTTTGCTCCCCTTCATATAAATATGAAGTGGCCGGCTTTGGGGAGCCCCTCTTGACTCTCTAACCTCTTGAACATCCTCTTGAGCTAGACGTACTCCCTCTCACTCATCTCCTTGCTTGATAGCGTGAATCTAAGTGAGATCGAGTGGTTCCAAGTGCATTTGCTTGTGAGTTTGCATCTAGTGGCACTTGGGGATCATTGTTGCTGCGGTTATTCTCTTTACTCTTGGTGGTTGCCGCCACCTAGACGACTTGGGGGCAGCGGTGGAGCTTTGGCACGAGTGGTGATTGTTCGTGGCCATCTCCCGGTGATTTGTGAGGGGTATTGTGCCTTTCCCGGCGAAGAGCCAAAAGGTAACTCTAGTGGATTGCGTGAGTCATTGAGTTACCTCCATTTGTGGGTCGGTTCTTGTGGCGCTCAAGTGTTGAGCTAGGTTTGTGAACACCTATCAGCCACCGAACCACCAAGTGGTTGGTCGACACAACGGGGAGTAGCGTGCCGGCAAGCACGTGAACCTCGGGAGAAAATCTTTGTGTCTTTTGCCTCTTTGGATTTCTCCCGGAGTTTCTTGGTATTCTTATTGTGATTGATTATCTCTTGCTGGCATTGGTATATCTCTCTATCTGTGCATTACTTTCTTTATCACCTGTGTAGAGATATTTATTGCTAGAAGTGAAGGACTGAGAATGCAATAGCAAGGCGACCAGAGGGGGGGGGTGAATGGGAGCTCAAAAATTTTTCTCGAAACTTTGTCCTTTTGTTCCCAAAATCAACCCCAAGAGCTACGATCGAAACCGTGATGCCCATGACCCTTGGAAGAGGGTGGATGATCCCTAGGATCACAGCGAGGCACCACAAAGCGATAGCAAACCGAACGGCAGAAGTACCGGCACAAGTTAGACCCTCAAAAACCAAGTCCCGAACGTAGATAGACGGCTACGTCGAGGGATCCCCAAATACCTATGCTAACAAGTAGCAAAGATACCTAGAGAGGTTCCTTGATCAACTCTAGGACCAAACGAGTAGTCCGGAAACCAAGCGAAGAAGCCGGGAGAGCAAACGCACTAAACCGGAAGCTTCAGCCGACTCCCGGACTGTCTGGACTTGAAGTCCCGGACTGTCCGCCCCTACTGCGGACTGTCCGCCCCTACTGCGGACTGTCCGCCCCTACTACGGACTGTCCGCGAGGGGATGTCGGACTGTCCGCCGGCCAAACACAAGAAACAGCAACTCTGCTGGAACCTCCCTGGACGTTCCCGGACTGTCCGCAGATCACAACGGCGGACTGTCCGCAGTTCAAAAAACACTTGCCCAACAGCGCAGAGTCAAGCCACTGGTCTGACCAACCCCGACGCGCGAACTGTCCGCGGTTCACCTGGCGGACTGTCCGCGGATGAACAGAGAGGGCGATTTCGATCGCCCTTCTCCAAAATCCTCCCAAAATCGATTCAAATGAAAATCCCTTGTTCCCAAAATTGGAGAGGATGATCACGAGGTAGTTAGGAGACTATCCCTAAGAAATCATCCGCTCAAATCAACTCAATCACCAGGAAATCGAAGGGGAAGGAGTATGATTGAAAAAGCGCCATGAAAACGAAATCAACCCGATCTACTTGTTCGTGAGGAGTTAGATGAATTCCTTCGGTGGAAATGATCTCCTCACTATAAAGAACAAGTTGATTCAAACGGATTTCGCAAAGACGCAACGGAGAGGGAGACCGAGTGATGGGAAAATCGCGGAGAAACGAAGAACGCGAAGAACACGAATAAAACGTGAATCAAGTCATCGATCTGAACCGTGTGGCTACCACACGCTACAACAGTGAGATTACGGTCTCACTTCCTAAAAATCTCCAGTACATAGAGGTATGGTTCTCTACGGATCTCAGTAGCTACAGCAGGGGATTGGGAGAGCAGGAAACCCTAGAAGCAAAGAGCAAATGACTGAGATCCATGGGGAGGTGGGTGTCTCCCCCTACTTATCCTAATTCTAATTCCCACTCTACACCTAACTAATTACAGAGGGAACCAGTTAAACCCTAGGGTTATTCTGGACCAGCTCGTGGTAGGTGGTGATCCGACGGCCACGCTCGCACAACTGGTAGCGTTGCCTCGACGCAACCTCACCGATTGCCGCCACGTGCTGCCACTGCTCTGCTTGTCCTTTTCCCGGACGTCGCCCCCGGTTTTGTGGCCCAAACCGGGAAACCAGCCTTCACAGCCAACCCCCGGTTTTGAGGCCCAAACCGGGAAACCAGCCGACCATTGCCTGAGTTTTGTGGCCCAAACTTAGCAAACCCGCAGCACCCAGGTTTTGAGGCCCAAACCTGGAAACCGTCCTCAGCCCGAGTTTTGTGGCCCAAACTCGGAAACCATCAGCGCCCAGGTTTTGAGGCCCAAACCTGGAAACCGTCCACTCGGTGGTTTTTCTGTGGCTCAACCACCAAACCGAGCCGCAGAGGGTATGTACCGCTCGTGCACCCCGTCCACCCGCAAGTCTTCGCTCGTCGCTGTCCCAGGCTGTCAGCCACCACAGCTGATCCTAAGGCCACCGGTCCCTCAGTCCAAGCCTCACGTCCGCACTTCACCACTCTCGGTCCATCAGCACGGCACGTCTCTACTTGACCTTCACCTTGCCTTTGATCACTGTATCCGTGCACGACACCTGCACAACACAAGCCAAAGAACATGCGCATTATCCTAGTTGACAATCACTCATCACTCAGAGACTCGGCATACACCCATGTATCCGCAATCTCCCCCTTGATGAGTGCATTGTCAACTACCAACACAAATCATAATGGAATAGAGGAAGGGAGGAAGAAAGATAGAGAACTCGACCAAATGACCCAAAAGCATAGCAAAGCCAAAGATGGTCAAGTGGAAGGAGCAAAACAACTTGGTTTCCAAAGACATGGGCAATGGCTCGACGCAACCAAGCAAAGCAAAGCTAGCCCTCAAGAAGAGGTAGAACAGGCTCAACACCGCTAGCAAGAAAACTTGATACCAATTGAAAGATCAACTGAAATTCAAGCAAAACAGAGCTAGCCCTCAAGAAGAGGCAGAACGGGCTCAACACCACTAGCGAGGAAGCTGGATACCAACTGTTACCAACTCAAAAATAAAAAGAGTTCGATACCAATTGAAGAGCTGAAAAGAGCTAAAAATGTTTGCTAGTCCCTCAAGAAAGAGGCAAAGGCTCAACACAACTAGCAAACTCCCCCTCAAATAATGCACACAACCCAGGGAACACATGATTTGTCAATATTTTCTCCCCCTTAGTTGAAAAATGCACCATCAAGCAAATGTGCATAAGCACTGAAATTTCCCCCCCTTGACAGAATATCTCCCTCCAAAAATGCATATGAGTTAAAATGCAAGTTAGCAGCTTCAGGAATATAATCAAGAGAGTGCAAAAATGCTCAACACAGTTCTGATCCGATGACTCATAAAATGCATAGAATGCTAGCAAAGGCTCAAACTGATCACTAAATACGAAATATGAACATGAGATCAAAACGAGCAGTTTTCAGCCAAAAAGGTGTTCACCATAAAAATAGCACAAAACATGTATAGACAGGAAGTCAGACAAGTGCTAAACATGTATACAAGGTGAACTACCCCTAGCATAGATCAATCATCATGCTATAGAATGAAACATAGACTTGTGTATCCAAATTTTATCGGAGTTGCAGCGGTTAAATTACACAAGTTTAAATTTCAGCATGCGATTGCGAGAGGTTGAAAGCTTGTCATTGCCTAACTTTTCAACTGTGCGAAGCCTATGCAGAAGCAATCGGAAGCTTAAAGCAACAGTTTCGGTTATACACTACATAGCTCAAGTTTAACTCAAGGTGCAATGAGAAACATTCTCGAAACTATGAAGTGCTGACAAGCAGTCTCATCTCGATCTTTCCAATTCACTTAACTTGGTTCAAAATTAAAGCAGAATATGAATATACCAAGCAAGTGAATGACTCAACACTAGAGACATAGCAACCTAGCATATATGAAGAGCACAAGTGATTTCAACACATTCTACACATGCTAGTTGCATATCTCAATGGTGAACATTTTTAAGTTTCAAGTTTATTAATCAGATTCACCATTCATAAAATAGCTCCGCTCACAACATGTAATAGTGATCAGAAAGAGCATAAGCTACAACATCATTATAAAGCATCGGAGCAAATAATAGACAGAGCATAGTTACATTCTTCAGATTATATACATGAAACTCTGAATGTAAATATGCAAGATGAAATGCAAAGATGCATGAAGAAACCAACTGAAAAACACAAAGTCAGTTTATAGTACAAGAATCAAAATGTTTCCCCCATCTAAAAGGGGAAACACACACCAAGCTCACCTCTCAATCTAGCAAAAGTTGATTGGTCCAAAGGCTTGGTGAAAATATCAGCCAACTGATGATGAGTATCGACATGGCGAAGGTCGATATCACCCTTCTCATAGTGGTCTCGCAGAAAATGAAAGCGCATATCAATGTGTTTGGTCTTAGAGTGCAGCACGGGGTTCTTAGCAACACTAATAGCACTCATGCTGTCACAAAGGAAAGGAACGCGAGAAAAGCTCAGACCAAAATCACGCAAAGTGGCCATCATCCAAAGCAACTGGGAACAGCAGCTAGCTGCAGCAACATACTCAGCCTTCATGGTAGACTGGGCGACACTAGACTGCTTCCGAGAAGACCACGATACAAGAGAAGAACCAATAAACTGACAAGTCCCAGAAGTGGACTTGCGCTCAATGCGACAACCAGCAAAATCGGCATCAGAATAACCACAAAGGGAGAGGGTGGAGGAAGCAGAATACCAAATCCCAAACTCAGGAGTGAAGCATAAGTACCTCATAATGCGCTTGACAGCTTGACGGTGAGAAGTGCGCGGCGACGACTGAAATCGCGCGTAAAGACATACCGCGAACTGAATGTCCGGGCGTGTCGCCATCAGGTACAGCAGCAACCCGATCATACTCCGGTACTCCTTCTGGTCCACTGCTTCTCCATCCTTGTCTGCATCCAGGGTCGTCGTGGTCGACATGGGTGTTGGAAGAGGCTTGGCCTCACCCATATCGAATTTCTTCAGGATATCCTTGGTATACTTACCCTAGTGCACAAACGTTCCCTCTCGAGATTGCTTGATTTGCAATCCGAGGAAAAACGTCAACTCGCCCATCATGCTCATCTCAAACTCCCTGCTCATAGTATCTCCAAACTTGGCAACCAAAGCGTGAGAAGAACCACTGAAAATGATTTCATCCACGTAAATCTGGACCAAGAGAGTGTCACTGCCTTGCTTGAGGAGAAAGAGCGTTTTATCCACACATCCCATTTTAAAACCCTTAGCTAGCAAAAAGGTTTTCAACCTATCATACCAGGCTCTAGGGGCTTGTTTCAAACCATACAAAGCTTTGTGAAGTTTAAAAACATGGTTTGGAAACTTAGGATTTTCGAAACCGGGGGGTTGTTTCACATACACCTCCTCTTCTATGTAGCCATTTAAGAAGGCACTCTTGACATCCATTTGAAAAAGTTTGAACCCTTTGGATGCTGCAAAAGCCAAGAGTATCCTAATCGCCTCCAAATGAGCTACAGGAGCAAAAGTCTCCTCATAGTCTATCCCCTCCTTCTGACTATACCCCTGGGCTACAAGTCTGGCCTTGTTTCTCACAACATGGCCATCTTCTCCTTGTTTGTTTTTGAAAACCCATTTTGTCCCAATAGGGTGACACTCAGGAGGAAGAGGAACAAGAACCCAAACCCGATTTCTCTCAAAGTTTTCAAGCTCCTCATGCATGGCATTGACTCAATCTGGATCCGTCAAAGCGTGTCCAACATCTCGGGGTTCAAAATCAGCAACAAATGCAGAATGAGCAAAGTGAGAGATTTGTTGTGACCTTGACCGAGTGACACATTCGTCGATGCTGCCGATCATCTGTTGAGGCGGGTGTTGGCGCTGAATGTGGTGTGGCGCCTCCTGAGCTGATGTAGCCTCCCCCTCAACAGCAGCCGGTGCCTCCTCGGGTATAAAAGGTACCGCTCGAGGTGGCGGATCCCACGGCCCCCAAGTCGAAGAAGAGGGATCGGGCCCGTGAGTCGTAGTAGAAGCCGCTCTTTGCGGCACAATAGGTGGAGGAGGTGCTGGGTCATCCATCCCTTCAGCACCCTCTTCCTCATCATCAAAAAGAGGTTCGCCAACCTCATGATCACCTGCACGCTCAAAACGAGAAGAAGGACAAAGCATGGTCTCGTCAAAGGTGACATCGGATGTCTCCATGACTCAGTTAGTATCAAGGTTAAGTACACGATAAGCTCGAGTGTGAGTGTCATAACCCAAAAATACACCGTCAGAAGAACGAGACTCAAACTTGTCCATGTTGCCCTTTTTGAGTATAAAACAATGGCAACCGAAAACTCTAAAATAACTCACTTTAGGCAGTTTTCCAAAATGCAACTCATAAGAAGTCTTTTTCAAGAAGGCTCGGAGAAAAATGCGATTGGAAATGTAGCATGCAGTGCTCATAGCTTCGGCCCAATATCGCCTAGGAGTCCTGTGCTCATCGAGCATCATCCTGGCCATCTCTACAAGGGTCCAATTCTTCCTTTCTACAACACCATTCTGAGGTGGTGTGTAGGGAGAAGAAAATTGATGCTCTAAACCCAAAGAGTTATAAAACTTCTCAAAATCCGAGTTTTTGAACTCGGAACCATTATCACTCCTAATAGCTCGCATTGAGTTCAAAGGGAACTCATTCTGAAGACGCAAAATCAGATTGCGAGCAAAAGAGAAAGTCTCAGTTTTCTCAGCTAAAAAGAAAACCCACGAATATCTCGAAAAGTCGTCAACAACAACAAGCACATACCACTTCCCCCCAACTGAGCTCACCCGAGCCGGACCAACAAGGTCCATGTGTAAAAGCTCTCCAGGGCGCTTAGTCATGACCTGAGTCACTGGACGGTGGGGAGCGGCAACCATCTTCCCATGTCTACAAGAATGGCAAACAAGATCCTTCTCCATGCACAACTTGGGCAATCCTCGGATTAGTCCAAGTGAACTAAGCCTTGCTAGCAAGTCGAAGCTCAACTGTCCTAGTCTCCTATGCCACTTCCAAAGATCAGAGGAGTAAGGTCCAGACAAAAGACAACAAGAAACCTCAAACGATTCCGAGAAATCTGCACGAAAGACTTTCCCAAAGGGCGAAATCCCACAAACAAGATTGCCCTGAGGATCCAAAATACGACTGAGATTCGGCTTAAAACGAATCTCATAGTCGTCATCAAAGAGTTGTGAAATAGAAAGAATGTTAAAATGCAAGTTAGTAACAAGAGCAACATCGCGCAACACAAAGTGCTCATTAACTCGCACCGACCCACGAGACAACACTCTACCTTTGCTATTGTCGCCGAAGGTGATAAACTCCTTTCCGGCGACCAGACTAAGACTGGAGAACCACTTGGCGTTTCCGGTCATGTGCCTCGAGCAACCGGAATCCACCAACCAAACGTTCTCCAATCGTTTTACCTACATCAATAAAAAGACATAGGGTGAGCATACGGTCCAACACTGGGGTTAGTGACGTAAGGAGAATACCATTTTTGGGCCGGCTGCTCAAAAGAACGGTTAGCAAAAAAACCATTCCTAGCACGCCTACGGGAAGAGCGATCACCACGTAGAGGAAAACGTGGTCCGCTAAGGGAGGAGCATCCATCGCGATACTCAAAACGCGGTGGGGGAAAACGCTCAACTGCAAAGCCACCGCCACGGGGTCCATATCCTGCAAAACCAGGATCCCGCTGGGCACGTCCTCTTTGCTGCCTAGGCCTAGGAACTTGAGGTTCTGGACCTCTAGGCCTACCAGCATGCCACTGAACATTCGGCACATGTACATCATGGAAAGGATGGTACATGTTCATGTTGTTCATCTCCTTTGCGCGGCGTGCCTCTCTCTTGCGCCGAAAGCAGAACTCACTCTAGTGACCATCTCTCCCACAGTGCTCACAATGGTACCTCACCGCTCTCAAAGGGGGTTGTTGGTACTCACGGTAGTGGGTATGGATCACTTTTCCCTTCTGTGGCATAAGCTCCTGCTGGATGGGTGGCATGGTGTCCAGCTTGTTCTTGAGGTGGTTTGGTTTGGGAGCCCATGATTGTTTCTTGGGTGGAGCTCTCGGAGGTTCAACAAAGACCCCATCCTTGGTGTTAGGCTTGAGAGGCTCTTTGGGTGGAATCTTGGTAAGCTTGGGAGTAGTGGTGGAGTTGGGCTTCTCACATGGGTTCAGACCACTCGACTCTCCAATCTTCCCAAAATACGAAACATCGACACCCGGAGCAAAACCTACACCTGGACCTCCAGCAGCTCGCTTGAATTGGGAGATCATCATCCCGAGCTGTGGCTCACCGCTAAACACCCATGACAAAATGGTCCGAATGTATGTGTTTTCCTCCTCGGTTTGCATCTTGTCATGCTTCACATTAGCGATCTCCATCTCCAAACCCTCACAAAGAACACACCTAGCCACACATGTGCTACCCGAGTTGGCCTCTTCAAGAGACACAATCTTGGCATTCATCTCTGCCAACTCGGATTGCAAGCTCGCACAGGACTTGCACGCACCCAACAGCGAGGATCTAGCCTTCAGCTCATCCACCACTCCTACCAACACAGCATACTTGCCTCTCAAAGTGAGAAGGTCAGTCATGTGTGTGGTGCACATCTCACACTCCTCCTCATCGGTAACAACTACGGTGGACTTGACAGATTCAAGTTCCTTCACCGTATCCTCCCACTTATGCCTAAACTCCTTGCGCTCTCTAGCAGCACGCCTAAGAAACTTATCCTGACTAAGGAGCGCGGCAGTGAGTTCCTTGACCTCAGCAGAAAGCTCATCGGGGGTCTGAGATACCTGGGAGGTGTCGTCGTTGTCGTCGTCGTTCCGAGGGATGTCCTCCAGCTCGCCGTCGACCTCCTTGCCGAGGGCCGTGGTGCAGAAGCCCTCATCGTCGGCGAAGAAGTAGAGGCCGTTCAGCTTGTCCTCGATCCTCTTCTTCTTCTCGGACTCATCGTCACTTGAGGCAGCGGAGTCATCGACGTCGCTGAGCATGGCAAAGAACGCACGCTGCTCAGCTTGGGCCTTCTCCAAGTACTTCATCTTGATGTACTCCTTGTCGAAGCCGCCCTTCCGCTTGTGCTTCGCGGGGACGTACATCTCCTTGCGCTTGCCGGAGTCGTACTTGTACCCATGATCCGCCTTGTCGAAGATCTGCTTATTCTTCTTCGGGCAATTGGCGATGAAGTGGTTGGGGTCGCCGCACTCGAAACATCCCGAGCGTCCTCCTCTGCGGCGACGGTTCATGCGGTTGTTGTGAAACCACGAGAACCGGTTGGCGAGCAATGCCAACTCGTCATCCCCCATGAACTCCAGCTGCTCCTCTGTGACAGAAAGAAGAGAAGAGAGTGCAAAGCCTCCAGAGGGGTTAGCAGAAGAGCCAGAAACCAAAGCCATCGACGGGCCAGAAGGATTTTCATAAGAAGCCCTCGCCATGGCATCAATCTCACTGGACTTGAGCTTACTAAAGAGCTCGTCCCACGTGAGGGTCTCATAGTTAGGCGATTCGATAATCGCCTGAACCTTCGAGTCCCACACTGACCGATCAAGAGTGTGCAAAAGCTTCAATGCTCTCTCATGATCGTCGAAAGGCAACAGCTCCTTGTTCGCCCTCATCCTGTTGACAATCACCTGAAAGCGAGCGAATAAACTTTCTATGCTCTCGCCAGGCATATGTTGAAAGTTCTCATACTCTCGCTTGAACGACTCATAGAGACGGGTTTTGACTTGAGTGGTTCCCTCATGGAAACACATGAGGGTAGCCCAAATCTCCCGAGACGTAGTGAGGTGAGAAACACGATCAAACTCGGACATGCTCAAACATGAGAAAAGAGCATTATGAGCTCGGCTATTGGCATCGTGCTCATCGATCTGATGCTGAGTAACACGAGCAGCCAAGACCCTGTAATCGGCAGAGTTGCCAATATCCCAAATGGAAGCACCAATACTCTACAGATAGGCCGACATGCGTATCTTCCAATACGCATAGTTCGTCCCATCGAAAAACGGTGGTTTGCCCAAGCCGCGATCCATGTCGCCTTCTGTGGATCTGGAACCGACTAAGGTGGAAGATCCTTAACCCGCTCCGATAGCAATTGAAGGACCGAGAATGCAATAGCAATGCGACCAGAGGGGGGGTGAATGGGAGCTCAAAAATTTCTCTCAAAACTTTGGCCTTTTGTTCCCAAAATCAACCCCAAGAGCTACGATCGAAACCGTGATGCCCACGACCCTTGGAAGAGGGTGGATGATCCCTAGGATCATAGCTTGGCACCACAAAGCGATAGCGAATCAAACGCCAAAGGCACCAGCACAAGTTCGACCCTCAAAAATCAAGTCACAAACGTAGATAGACGGCTACGTCGAGGGATCCGCAAAGATACCTAGAGAGGTTCCTTGATCAACTCTAGGACCAAACGAGTAGTACGGAAACCAAGCGAAGAAGTCGGGAGAGCAAACGCACTAAACCGGAAGCTTCAGCCTACTCCCGGAGTGTCCGGACTTGAAGTCCCAGACTGTCCGCCCCTACTGCAGACTGTTCGCGAGGGGATGCCGGACTGTCCGCCGGCCAAACACAAGAAACAGCAACTCTGCTGGAACCTCCCTGGACGTTCCCGGACTGTCCGCAGTTCAAAAAACACTTGCCCAACAGCGCGGAGTCAGGCCACTGGTCTGACCGACCCCGATGCGCGGACTGTCCGCGGTTCACCTGGCGGACTGTCCGCGGATGAACAGAGAGGGCGATTTCGATCGCCCTTCTCCAAAATCCTCCCAAAATCGATTCAACTCAAAATCCCTTGTTCCCAAAATTGGAGAGGATGATCACAAGGTAGTTAGGAGACTATCCCCAAGAAATCATCTGCTCAAATCAACTCAATCACCGAGAAATCGAAGGGGAAGGAGTATGAACGAAAAAGCGCCACGAAAATGAAATCAACCCGATCTACTTGTTCGTGAGGAGTTAGATGAATTCCTTCAGTGGAAATGATCTCCTCACTATAAAGAACAAGTTGATTCAAACGGATTTCGCAAAGACGCAACAGAGAGGGATATCGAGTGACGGGAAAATCGCAGAGAAACAAAGAACGCGAAGAACACGAACAAAACGCGAATCAAGTCATCGATCTGCAACCGTGTGGCTACCACACGCTACAACACTGAGATTACGGTCTCACTTCCTCAAAATCTCCAGTACACAGAGGTACGGTTCTCTGCAGATCTCAGTAGCTACAGCAGGGGATTGGGAGAGCAGGAAACCCTAGAAGCAAAGAGCAAATGACTGAGATCCATGGGGAGGTGGTGATCTCCCCGTACTTATCCTAATTCTAATTCCCACTCTACCCCTAACTAATTATAGAGCAAACCAGCTAAACCCTAGGGTTATTCTGGACCAACTCGTGGTAGGTGGTGATCCGATGGCCACGCCCGCACAACTGGTAGCGTTGCCTCAACGCAACCTCACCGATTGCCGCCACGTGCCGCCACCGCTCTGCTTGTCCTTTTCCCGAACGTCGCCTCCAGTTTTGTGGCCCAAACCGGGAAACCAGCCTTCACAGTCAACCCCCGGTTTTGAGGCCCAAACCGGGAAACCAGCCGACCATCGCCTAAGTTTTGTGGCCCAAACTCAACAAACCCGCAGCACCCAGGTTTTGAGGCCCAAACCTGGAAACCGTCCTCAGCCCGAGTTTTGTGGCCCAAACTCGGAAACCATCAGCGCCTAGGTTTTGAGGCCCAAACCTGGAAACCGTCCACTCGGTGGTTATTCTGTGGCTCAACCACCAAACCGAGTCGTAGAGGGGATGTACCGCCCGTGCACCCCGTCCACCCGCAAGTCTTCGCTCGTCGCTGTCCCAGGCTGTCAGCCACCATAGCTGATCCTCAGGCCATCGGTCCCTCAGTCCAAGCCTCACGTCCGCCCTTCGCCACTCTCGGTCCATCGGCACGGCACGTCTCCACTTGACCTTCACCTTGCCTTTGATCACTGTATCTGTGCTCGACACCTGCACAACACAAGCCAAAGAACATGCGCATTATCCCAGTTGACAATCACTCATCACTCAGAGACTCGGAATACACCCATGTATCCGCAAGAAGTAGCTCTCTAATTAGAAGTAATTATTTCTTGCTAGCTCATTGTTTTAGAGAGTACTGACATATCTTTTGTGTGCCATAGTGATTATAGGTTACTAGAACTGTTGGATAGGTGGCTTGCAACACTTAGTAGAGCTAGAGCAAAAAGCTTCGCTATGTAATTGTCTAACTAGTTGCTCTAAGTGTTTTTGTAGAATTTTTATTAGGCTATTCACCCCCCCTCTAGCCATTTAGGACCTTTCACCTCTCTCGGCCAGTTCATGGGCGTTCGTCCACGAGTCGACGGAGCGTGGGTCGAGACAGTGCTGGTGAAAGTGGGCATGCTCCACCTCCTCCTCCACCGCCTCCTGCTGTAGGTCCCCCCGGATGTCTTCACAACGTGATCATCGGTGGTCAGACGTTGGGGGTTGGTCCCGAAAGGGAGGGTCGTTCCATCGAACCTCGCTTTGGGCAACAATCTCCACTGATTCCAGGGATGGTCTTCATCAACCGTGTGTTTCACCCACTCGGTTTGGCCGGCGCTCAGATGGTATGTCCAGCTCATCCAGGCCAGGTGCTGGACTATTCTGACAGGAAGAGGGCCAATGTGTTGAAGTAGCAGAGGATGGAGAACCCCTATTTGTTCATCAGGGACATCTCAGTGGATAGGCGCTTTTGGTTCCACTTTCAGCATGACTATTATGTGTCTGTCCTCCGGAGAGGCTATTGCGTGAAGGGGCGTCCTCCTCTTATCGATCACAAGCGGTTGCAGATTCGGTCCTTGACCGACAGGAACAATGATGAGATGAATGCCTTAGTTCAGAGGCTTGAAGAATGGAGAATTCTTGGTCTTATCTCAGGGGAAAGAAGCTGGAATCAGGAGATTATCTGCTAGTTTTGGGCGACCCTGTACATTGATCAGCCAGGCAAGGTCCTTCACTGGATGACCCAGGGGACTCATTATCGTTATGATTTTGTGACTTCTGCCAGACTTTTGGGCTTCAACAGGGAAGACCGTGATGCCCCCAGGTTGTCAGAAATGTATGGTGAGGGGATATATCCTTCAGAGCTTCAGGATTCTGGTATCTATATGCCCGGCAAGGTGGCTAATTTTCAGGTCAACGGCCTCAAATCTTATTATTTTGTGCTGAATAACCTGATGAGGGTCACCTTGGATCCAAAGAGTGGGGATAACACTTTCTTGAGAAGTGATGCCCCAAAGGTTCTGTGCCGGTTTGCTTTGCCAGATGCCAGGTTCAGTATCTCCCACTTCATGTGGCAGAAGCATATGTTGATCCTCACAAGGACCTGCCCTATGCTCCGAACATAATGCATATGATTGAGCATGTGATTGGAGCGACTTTTGAGTATGACCGGGTTGTCAAGGAGTAAAACATCCAGAGTTTCTCCTCCACGGGCAAGGCAGCAGAAGAAGAAGAAGGTGATTCTCCAGCTATAGGAGCTGTTCCTAGCAAGGCTCATGGCCAGGAGCAGGCTCGTGAGGAAGTACCTTTTGCTCCTCCTCCTCCGCGTCGTGAGAGGCGTGGGAGTGGGCGCTGTTCGCTTCGCTCTCAGCAAGTTGTTCAAGTGGTTTTGCTACAAGGCTGAGCACGACGATCGGCATCAAAGGCAAGTCAATGAGCATCTTGGTCTTCCTCCGGCATCTCCCCTTCGGGCTTTTCCAGATCCGTTCGCCAAGTATGATGCGCAACATAGTGGGGCAGCTGGTGGTGGCCATGATGATGATGATGACGATGATGAGCATGGTGATGGAGGTGATGGGGGAAATGTTAACACTGCTCTTTATCAGCCTCCGCTGGTGTACCAGCCGCCTCCCTTCTATCCTGGTTATGGTGTTGATCTGTCTCAAGGTGGCACGTCGACTTCTCATGGAGGTGGTGGTGGCTCCTATCCAGGCTTTGCTGCTCCCGACACCGATCCCGCTGGAAGTGGTGGCCTTGGTACTCACTCTGCTCCGTCAGATCCTTCTGTTGATCCTTTAGCATTTCTAGGTGGAGATGTGGGTGCCAACGCTTACTCGTCTCTCTTTGGTGGCCCTTCTAGCAACTATCAATATGATCTTGGTTATGATGGTTCCAGTGGCAGTTTCTTCTAGTTGTGCTTTCTCGAAGCCTACCCTTTTTGGCACTTGATGCCAAAGGGGGAGTGTTAGGCTATCTTATGATGTAATAGTTAGTTTTTGAGAGAGTTTAATTGGTGAACTAGGTGTGGTGGACTACTTTTTAAATTTGTGTGTTAAACTATGTGATGCCTAGTAGAGGTTTTGATACTCTTAAGCTTATTGTAATATTCATATTTGGTTGATCCTCTACATATTATTCATGACATGCTTGGTGTATGTTGTTTTTGATATGGCTATGTAATCTTTGAGTTCTTTTCTGTTGTCCATAGCCATTCGTTTTTTTATCTCATTGTTATGTGAATCACCATGTTATCATGTCCATGCATCACAATTTAATTCATATGTTGTTGTCACACACTTAGGCACCCCACGGATTGCAAAATTTAGGGGGAGCTCTTGTCCTTGTGCATGTAACCTTGCTTAAAAACAAGGTTTGAAATTCAAAATCCATAGCATACACTAAGGGGGAGCTTGAACTAAATTTTGGAATTCAAAAGCTTCAATTCTTTCTATCCTTATTGTAAAGCCTAAGTTGGTTGTCATCAATTACCAAAAAGGGGGAGTTTGTAAGTGCATTCGTCCCCTATGTGGGTTTTGGTTAATTAATGACAATCAAATTAGGGACTAACAGATTTATAAAAGCATGTATGCAGGTGTTAGTCCTTAGAAAGATTTGAAATGTTGAAATCTCGTGATCAAAGCACGTTAAGTATAGTTGGACAAAAGATGCCTAGCTCAAGTGGTGGATTGATAGTTTATTTTTAGACTTGAGTAATAGGTAAGCCGGACTATCAAGAGGGACACAAAATAGGCTAGTTAGATGTGGAGAAAACTGCTCATGTCGACTAACAAGAGTGCACTTGAGAGACACCGCATGATCACGCACACGGAGATGTTTTTCTGTGCAGTCGGTAGTACCGACCAGGGAGGCAGCGCGCAATGCTCTCTGGATGGAGTTCATTTTGAACTGTCGGTAGTACCGCCATAGAATAAGGTAGTACCGACCATCCAGACCATTCTAACACCCTCTCTGTGTAGGCTCATTTTTGACTTGGCGGTAGTACCGCCATAATTGTCGGTACTACCGGGCTCGGTAGTACCGTCCCCGGTCGGTAGGTACCGAGCGCCCGAGTGACTTTCTGCGGAGCTCTCTGTTCGTGCGCCAAATGACTTGGCGGGAGTACCGCTATAAAAGTCGGTACTACCGGGCTCGGTAGTACCAACCCCGGTCGGTAGGTACCGAGCGCCCGAGTGACTTTCTGCAGAGCTCTCTGTTCGTGGCCATTTTGGCCTGGCGGTAGTACCACCATAAGGCCGGTACTACCGACCCTTGGTTGGTGGTTGGATCTAGGTCAACTTAGATCTGGCGCAACAGTTTTAGTCGGTCGGTACTACCGACCATGGGTGGTCGGTACTACCAACAAGCCACGGGATAGGGTGACTATAAAAGCCACCCGCTCAACTTCTAACCGTTAGCAACTCACTTCACTTCATTCATTGCGACCTAACAGATGACAAAAGAGCTCCCAAGCATTGACTCACCCCTCTCTCCCCCCCTTTGCTCCAAGATTCATTCCTTTGCAAGATTTGAGCTAGGGAAGTGAGATTAGAGAGTAGGAAGCTTCGATCTATGACTTGAGCACTTGGTTCCCACATCTTGCCGGCTTGGTTTGTGTTTATTACTCTTGGGTTCTTGGAACCCTAGCCGGTTAGGTGTTCTTCATGGTTGCCCATGCTGATTCACTTGTGAGGGCTCTCCGAAGCATTTGTATTTACCCTGTGATTCTTAGTAGAGAAGCTCGGCTAACCTTTGTGGTGGCTTGAGTGAGGCAAGGAGGTGACAGAGACTCCGACCTTGGTGGTCACCTCAACAACGAGGACGTAGGCACTCCTTAGTGGTATGGCCGAACCTCAGGATAAATCTTTGTGTCCCGCGTTCTTGTTGTTATCTCTACTTTGCATACTATACTTGTGCTTGTGTTCTTCGTGCTCTTCCTATCCCTACCTCATTCTTAGGTTGGAGAGGACCGATCTACACGTCAAGAAGGAACCAAGCTTTGGGAAGGCTTCTATCTTCGTCAACAACACTTAGGGAAGTGGGGTATCTACTAGGTCTGAAATTGCATCTTCTTACATTGGATTTGTAGTTGCTTTTAGGTTCCCGGTAGTGCCGTTTGTTTGCGTCGGTAGTATCGGTGTTTCACACCCGGTAGTACCTACCCAAACAAACCGTTAGTACCGGCAGTTATCTAATTACAAGTTTTAGTCTTTGATGTTTCAGATTATAGAAAATCACATATTCACCCCCCCTCTAGGCTGATTAGATCCTTTCACCCCCGACCAACAGTCGACTGTACTTTTCTCACACACGGGTTAATGTGACATCAAATGCTGGTAGTGTCCGATGCCTCTACCTCGGACGCGTCCGATGCAGAAAAACCCTTTCTGGAACCTCTCTGCATGGCCATCGGACGCTGGCCCCCAGCGTTCGATGCCAGCGTCCGATGTGCCCCTCAGGACACACTCTCATGAACAGTGTTATCATTGCGTCTGATGCGCCCCCACCGGCGCGTTCGATGCATAGATCCCAACACAGCCAAGTCTAAGTGACATCGGACGTGCGTCCGATGCCATCCAGGCCAACGTCTGATGCTCATTTCAGGGCCAAAACGACTTTAGATCATGACGCTGCCTTAACGACTTTTCATCCTCATGACATAAGGGCTCCCTCTGAGATATCTAGAGCTATGAAATACCATGTGTGCACCACACGTACCTCAATAGACTTATCTAGGTCAAGCTACTGATTCACGCTCCCCTTTATAGTACGGCCAAATGAAAAACAAAGACCTAAGACTACTTAAGTGTCCTCCAACACCATATGACACTTAGTGCTAGCCTATCACCGTCTTCGTCGTCCGTCCTTTGAAAACCGAATCGATTTCCATCACCAGGGGACATGAACTCCGTATGCCCATATCGTTGCCATTACCGTGACCTAACTCATCCCTGTTTCTGCAAAACACACGTTAGTCACAATAATCTCGTGTTTCATCAAATCACCGAAACCCACTAGGGGCCTAGATGCTTTCACCAGCCAAGCAACTTAAATAGCCCCCACACTAGTGGGTTAGCTGTTGGGCAAAAACAGCAGTGACCGGACGCGCCTATTGGGCTGACCGGACGCTAAGCCCCAGCGTCCGGTCGCTAGATGGAAGCCAAGTGTCCAGTCAATACGAAGACGGCCGCTCGATCCCAACGTCTATGTCATGTTACACGTCTGTTAATATTTGACCGGGCGCACCGTTAAAAATGATCACACACACTGCCCCTGGCGTCCAGTCCAATCCAGAGAGGTTCCAGAGAGCATTTTTGTGGATCGAACGCGTCAGGTCAAGAGTGATCAAACGCTCCCAGCGTCCGGTCAGCACTTGCTCGCTCTGACCTGCTTACGTCTTCTGATCGGATGCACCAGCGTCGAGTCTGGTTGCAACTCTTCAGCAGCGTTCAGTCAACACCTGAACCGCTGCTTCACCTAGGGTTTGCTACCGGACGCGTCCGATCACTTTTTGACCAGTGTCTGGTAGATGCAAATCAGCTCAGTTTTGCCCCTTTTCAATTTCTATCTTAAACCCTTGCTTCTGTGTGCCAACACTAAAGTGTTTCACCACTTGTTCACTTGTTTTAGAATTTTTCAAAGCATTTTCAAGGGTTTTGTTAGTCACACTAGGTCCAAATGCATATGCATGTAACAATTCAGCTAGTGGCACTTGATAACCGTAATCACCGAGACAATCCCCTCTTAATAGTACGACTATTGATCCTAAACACACCCAAACCCTCTATGGTGTCTTGAGTGCCAAAACAAAATCCCTATTTATACCTTTGCCTTGATCTCCATAGGGTTTTGCTTTTTCTGAAAGGACCTAGGATGCCGCCTAAAGGGGGGTGAATAGGCATTTCTAAAAAAATAACTACTTATAATGCGGAAGCGATTAGTATGCGAACTTCCAATTACTTGGACATGTAAATCAACCCATGTCCGGCACGTCTCTACTTGACCTTCACCTTGCCATCGTCCGGACATGTCTTTTGTATTCTCAGTTCCTCCCAATCGGAGTAAATCAACCCCTCAAGAGAAGAACACTAAGTATATGAAAGATAAGCAATTATAAAAGCAAGTCCCTACACCACAAATGGTTAGAGCAAGATACAAAAGCTGTTGTACAGGAAGCTAATATCGGACATGTCCGGTAGGTATACCGGACACGTCTGGTAAAACCTAAGTTGCTGGCCTTCAGTGCAATACCGGACTTGTTCGGTAATTGCGAATTCCAGCGTCGGGCTCCAAATCAACTCCGGTTTCTTCTCAACTTTCACACACCCTACAGACATACAATATACATATGCACAACACACAGAACCTACAGGGAAAGCTCGAGCCACTCAAATATAACAAAAGCAATAAAGAGAGGAGACACGATATTTGTTTTATCGAAGTTCGGCACCCCCTCGGGTCCTACTCTCCGTTGAGCCGATTGCGAGCTACCACAAAGGTGGGCTCTAGAGGACACCATCGGTCACCTTAGTCGCGGTCTATTTCACCTGCAATGCTCCCTCCACTAGTTGACCTCTTTTGAGGAGAGATCGAACCTTCACAAACGTTTCGAGGCACACCACAAAGCTCTTGGGTGCTCACCGACGACGCCTAGCCATCTAGGACCGAAGAGTCCAAGAGTAACGAATGCGCACAACAAGATCGATGATTTGCACAAGTGCTCAAGAAGTGGCTTGCTCTCTAATTTGAATTTCACTCAACCCACAAAAGGATTTGCAATTAGAGATCAATCACTTACAAAGAGGGGGTTGGAAAGTGTTTTCAAAGCCCTAGAATGAGGTTGGGAACCAGCAGAATTAGTAGCCCCCAAAAGTGGAGGCTTGGGGGTATTTATAGCCCCACTCACGAAACTTGTCGTTGGTTCTGTCAGGTCATACTAGACACGTACCGGACACGTCCGGTATGCGTACCAGACACGTCCGGTATAACTTTACTTTGTGAGAAAATAGTCCACCAACCATGTTATAAACCCCAGTTAAGGGTCAGAACTTCTGACACAAAGGTCAGAACTTCTGACGAGATCATGACAGAGATCTCTGGAGCTGGCTATTAGAAAGCTCATAACTTCCAACTCGAAAGTCGGAACTTCCGACGTTCCACCACAGAGAGGAACTGAGAAAACTGACAAATATCGGACATGTCCGGTACGCATACCGGACATGTTCGGTATGAACTCTATGCGCCAGAACAAGAACCACACCCAAGAGATAGATGCACTGTTGTGGGAACATACCATACTAGACAGACAGTGCAGCAACAAGGTGAAAGTTAGTCCTAGCTCTCTCATGCCTTACTTAGGTTGGTTTGAGCACTTAGGAAAGATCATCTACTATATGTTGCATCCCTCTTAATACTATGACATTCCTATTTACTCAAGTTAAATTGAAAAATGAGTTTTAAACCTCTTGAGTAGATTTCCATTGAACCAAAGCCGCTTCTCTTCACCTTCTTCACTTTGGGGAATGCTTGTTATGATCAATAATACATTTCTCTCGAGCATAGCCATCTTGAGCATGTGACTTGACTCTATACATGTGATGTGAAGAAATCCCAAATGTGTCAAGTCACTCCAATCAAAATTGTTGCTAGGAATGTTGATTCTCCACTCAATGTAATCTTCAAGCTTGATTGATCCTTCAACTAAATACAAATACTTTGTTCTTCACCCTAGCTAGGTTCTTTGGCCGCCAAGCCATCGCTTTACCTTCTCCCTTGCTTAGTACCTCGAAGACTCTTTCCTTGCTATCTTCACCAATTCAAGCCATTCAATCACACTTCGCTTTGAATCCTTTGTTTGCACACTATGAACCATAATTATCCCACAATAGAATAGCCTTTTCATCAATATCATTTTCATTGTTGTCTTGTGCTTGTGACATGATTTTCATACAACAATCCATCATTTTGGCTTTGCGTTTCATTTCAAGTACATTGTGAGATAACCCTTTTCCCGTGTCACACTTAGTGTTGACACTGGTTATCTATCAAAAATTAAAGGATAAATAAATATGAAAAGGGCATGAATTCAATCACCAATAAAGGTTTAGGGTTTTAATTGACAAGATTCCACGAGTTTTGGTGAATTGTGATTCTGCAGGGACTAAATAGGAAAACCAGCACTGATTACTACTCCTAGAAGGAAACCGATGGAAGATTACGGAACCGGCACGGCAGGAATACTCTAGAAGGATCTAGAGGACACCAAAGGACACCACGAGGCGGGACACCACCGGAGGCCGCCAGGTGGGACCGACCGGTCCCACCCTTAGACCGGTCGGTCTCCCCCTGGGCCCGCTAGGCTCCGTCTTCTGGAAGCTTCCTCCACCGCCTTTGAGGATCCATCTCAGCCCTACGTGAAGTCGGTTTGATCTAATGGCCGCGGTTGATCCCTCAGGGCTATATAAACAGGCCCCCAGGCCCTAGGGAAGATGAAGTCTCTCTTCAGAAAAGTCTACGCCTCATTCAGAAACCCTAGAAGAAGACTTCAAGAGCCAGCTTTCAAGTAGAAGACTAGTTACCCCTCTAGTTTAGGTTTAGAACCTAGTCTTATACTAGAACTAGAAGAGAGAGAGAGAGAGAGAGAGAGAGAGGAAGAAATCAAGAAGGAGCTCCGGCCTATCGGATCAACTTCTTCATCTTCTAACTGCGGATTCAAGTTTATGTTCAACTTGCTTCAGCGATTGTTTCGGTAATCAACGTCTATATTTAAGTTTGAGCCATTGTTCTTGTTATTCTTAAGGTTTATGACTCTCTTTTGAGTACTTTAATTCTAGTCATTCTAGAGTTAGAGTAGTTGGATAGTGTAAGCGTGGTGCTTAGACTTGATAGCTCATAAATGCCTCCTATAACGCCGGTAGTAGTGGTTGTTCGCAAGGGTGACTCTGATAGCCTTGTTGATTCTTCTATTGTCCACTTACCCATGTGTAGGCTCGGTAGGATTATACATTTGCATAAAAGACTCATCCTCTGTTTGTGACCTTTTATGGCAACTTCCCCACTAAGAATAATATAAACATATCACTCTTGAATTGGATTTAGATAACCTTAGTGATCCCCTCTATACTTCTAGATGCTCCATCCTTGTTAGCTACTCAGGGGTTAGACTTTAAGACTTAACACTATCCGTTCCTTTCGTTTCGATATTAAAACTGGGTATCTGTGCGCTTGCAGATAAAGTAGAGTGTGCGTTAATTTATACCAACAAGCATTTGTGGCGCCATTGCCAGGGAACTGAAGATCATCTTAAGTCTTAGTTTAACCTTGTAATCATACTTTTATCTTTTCCTTTTGTCCCAATCTTTTCATTATTTTTGTGTTCATTCTTATGAATGTTGTTTTTGAATTCCACTCTTATCTATCACTACCCCATGAGCGCAAGCTATAACCAGTAGGATCTTACACCCTATCATAACATCTGGTTATTAGCTATGCCTACCTTTCCGCTGCACTTCCTTCTGTAATGAGCATAGAAATATAATTATGAAATTATTCCTTCGGGTATTCTTGTCACTAACCTTTCCAGGTCCGGAGTAGAAAAGAACGAAGGAACAACAAACACAAGGTATGTCCAACCAATCACCATGTAACATTGAATTACATTCATCCAATCTTGATTTGTGCAAAATTCAAGCTTGGGGAATAGACTTTCTAAGAGCATCTCTTGTCGTGTTGCTATGTTGGTTATCCCTATCTTTAAGATATGCTCATATACTAATCATACTCTTTCATCACCATTTGAATAAATATCTACAATGCTTTCATGTTATCTTTATTTGCTATAGTATATTCTTTGGTTTTGAAGTATTATCATACACCTTTTAAATTAGGCATGGAGCTTAGTTTAACTGTTTTCATGAATTAAAGTAAGACATGGTGTCTGGTTTGATTCTTGAGCTAAAAGGTGTGCTGATTTTACCTCTAAAGGCTTTTAAATTAAGTATGGTGCTTAGGTTAAAATGCCTTCCTAGATCAAATTAGACATGGTGTCTAGGTTGATTTCTGAACTGATAGTATGTTATAGTAGATATTGGATATTTTGTTGGACTAACCCCTGTAGGAAAACTTTCATTATTAATTTGGGAAAGTTCAGAGATGAAGAGACACATGAATTTCAACAACTCTTGCACAATGAAGACTCAGCTCATTCATCATGTATGAAAGAACTGTGAGTATCAAAGTTTATTTTGTCTTCTACTGCAAGTTATGTTTTGCCTTGAATCATGTTAAAGTGCAGCCAACACATAAAATACTAGTCTATGCTAAAATAATCCTAAAAACATCTTTTTATTAGCATAGATGCAAAATACATAAGTTGTGGATAATAACCCATGCTTCAAATTCTTGCAATCCTTCGGGTATATGTCCACTAACATTACGCAGGAGAGAGATTTTGTTCATCCATGGTTTGGTCTGAACATTGAAGATCCAAAACTCAAACCATAGACACACAAACCTACTCTCAGATCCTGTCAAAAAAAACTCTCAGATCACAAATGGTGCTAGCCTAGCTTTGAGTCTTGCTTGGGCGCTAATGACAAATAGGATGCAACTTACCTCATATGAGACAACCTATGCCTGCAACCATCATTGCCCAAGACATCAAGACAAGAAGTGGGGAGTTACCTTCTTTTCTAATCAAGAGCTAGCTTGGCAGACAAGATGGTACCACTACAACAATAGCAAGATCTACAAGTCAAACACATGAACATGTTGTTTGGGAATCCATCTACATCACAAGCCAGCCTGGGAGAGACAATTCCGTTGTCTAGACGTGTTTCACAATCAAAGGGGAGGAAGGAGAAAACTAGCTTCAAGACATATTGATCTTCTACTCACCACTTTGATCAGTACAAACCAGTAGATGATGTCCCAGTCGAGAAGAAGAATATGATCCATCACTCATTCTTGGAAGATCGTTCTTAAACACCATCAATGTTATCATCCTTATCGAACCTGGAGAAGTCAACTTTTGGATCTTTCGCTACACCTTCAACATCTACATCACTTATGAGTAGCCAAAGTGAACCAAGAAAAGACGCCAAAGGGAGAACCAACTGCCAAGAATTGAGGAGGGCATCATGAAGGATGAAGCCACTGCACCACAAGGGTTAGAATATGGAGAGATAGTACCTGAGCCAGCAAATCGAGAAGAACAGTCAATAAGATCTCCATCATCTAGACACTATTGAGAGGACAAATCTCAGTTGTGACATTACAAGACATACTATCATGGAGACACTCGAGTAATAGTTCTAACTTCCAAGTCTCTTATCAACCCAATAATTAAAAAAAACAAGAAAGGTTGACAAGAGAAGAATGCGGAATTGTCCCTACATCCTCATAGTACAAAATTGATACAAGAAAGAGAGAGGATCCTAGACAGCATACTCGAGGAACAATGTGCCTTCACTGATAAGTCAACACATAGAGAAGGAAGGTCGGTACCTATAAAGATGATTCCACTGTGATCTTCCTCCTCTCAAGCATACTGTGAGACAAACAAGAGAAGACAAGTCATTCATAAACAACAACCAGCTAGACAAGAGAAGCTTCCACAAGGAGGTTTGACACAATCACTCTTCAATGACAAAGTAACATTTCAAGGTAAGTGACCATCACTTTAAAAGTTTCTCTTTGATTCTGATATGAACATAAATAAAGAACCAAACATGTTTAAGTTGCACCTCACTTGAACCAACCTAATCAACTCAACATGTTTAGTCCTTTGATCTTTGTTCCTAGCTTTACTCTCTTGAATCTCACTGTCTCAACTAAATGAGCAAAAATGTTGTGCATCTAACCTTTGGAAGATGATATATCTCAATCATGAAAAGAACGACGCTTTATGCATAAATTATCCTTCCTTGGGTTAAGTAATTTGATCTGTCAAATATTTTAAGATGTTACTTTTGTGCTCATCCTCTGATCCTATCACTCATATCAAGATTAAATAGAACACATAAACAAAAAGTTTATCTTGTGCAATGTGCCTAAGGTTAGAGAGGAATAAACAAAACTTTTGGTTATGTTGGTGTTTTTGCACCAACAGAGCCCATGCACTTGATCTCTACCTTGTCTTTATGAGCAGGACACACTCTTGAGCAAAACATGGAGAAGTTTGTCACTCCCAAATTCTACAGAGTGAAGGTCCTAGATCTACAAGAACATGCACACCGAGCAAGATGCTGCCACCGTCCACAATTAACGCTTCACTTCAAACTGCTGGACGAACAAATGACATGAGTGACACCATATCAAGAGGCACAAACAAGAAGGAATGATGGAAGACGTCGTAGTAAGAATTAGAGGTCATGATGTCCCCACAGACTTTTTGATCCTCGACATGAGAAGACGATGACGTCCACCTCATCCTAGGAAGACCATTCCTCTATGCTACAAGTACAATCATTTACAAGAGGAAATCCATTTTCACTTTCCTGGAGAAAAGGCACGATGCAACTTCATCAACTAAATGCCTAATGGAGCACCCAAGAAGAATAGAAGTGAAAGATGCCACTGTCAAAGCCAAGAAGACAAGCTATCAAGAATAGAGAGGCCAAACATGAAGAAGCTATCGACACTGTCCCAGAAAAGAAAGAAGAGAAACCTCAAGACAGTGAACCACACGAAGTGAAGACTCAGACCAAGAAAGTATGGGAGAAAATATCTGCACCTAAGAGGTACAATTAATAACAACTTTCCAAATGTCTGACATACCTTGGGAGGTCTGAACCAAGGGAAGGTCCGGTTCGTCGGACCTAAATATCCGAACCTTCGCTAAAAGGTAAAAATCGGTAGTTATCTTTATATTTACTTTGCTGCATATTTCTCATATCCATTTCTTGCATCATCATATTTAATTCACAAACATTTTAATTTCCGCATTGCATTAGAAAAGAAAATAAAAATATTGCATTTGTTACACTGCATCATAAACCATAAAGCCCCATGTGAATAATTATGGTGTGTAAAAACCCTCAGGAATGTTCACCGTGGTGGCATAAAAAAATAATAATAAAAATAAATATGCATACAATCATCATGTTATATTTTTTCTCTTGCATCATAAAAATATTAAAATGCAAAAATATTGAGAAAGAGATCTTACTGAAATTCTAGACAACTAAGGCTTAAGTGGCCAACCACTAACGCTTAATCTGTTCCACAAGTTTTGTTGTCTATTTGAGTTTCACAGGATTTGAAAGGCCAAGAAAAGCTGACGAGCAAGTGAATGCGCCATGCACTGTTGGAGCACTGTCTCAACAAACATCAACGTCAATCAAAGCTCTAATAAAGGAAGGACATATCCACTGTCAGTTTGCTACATTACAAGATCGAACGACTACGTCAACATTCAGCTTGGGGGAAAGCACCACCATGTATCCACGTAAGTATCTTTATCCTCTTAAGTTTTTCATTCTATAAACAAATTCAAAAAAATGTAAGCACATGAAGGCTCACTCCTAAAAAGAAAAGAACAAAAATATGTGATCACATGAAGGCTCACCATTAATTAAAAAAGAACAAAAAATGTGAGCACATGAAGGCTCACCATTAATGAAAAAAGAGACAAAAATATATGGGCACATGAAGGCTCAACGTTATTAAGGGAACCAGCTTGGGGGAGACGCACACCCGTTATCTTCGCGATTCAGGTATGTCTTTACTATTATTATTAGCTTTTATATTATATCTTAAAGTGTGTTAGATTAAATAAATAAAATATTGTGTTTTAAGAAGTTGATGACTAAAAGAGAACCCTCTCTCTCTAATCTTTTGGATGGAAATGATGAATAGTTGCTCTATCGAATTTCTTTCAAGTACCTAGCCTTCAAAGCATGAGTTCTCCTAATTAATAATGATGCCTTAAAATAAAATTAAATGCATGGTTGGCAAATACTTGATCTAAGGTATAGGTAAATGGGGATATGACATGTGATGATCCGAGCTGCTATTATCTTGTTCTAAACAACACTAAAGTTCCAGAGATTTCTAAATATGAATATGACTAATAATTGCATTGAGTTAAATTAAGCTTTGTGACCCTGTGAGATGTTATCTTGCCATTGAATTGAGATCACTTATACATTTCATCCATCTTTCACATAAATGCTCATAATTATCTATTGCTACCCTCTCAGAAGTTTGTTGGAAGCATGTGACTATTAAAAAAAAAGAGAAAAAAAGAAAGAAAAGAAAAAAAGAGAGATCCGAGGAAATAAAAAGGGACAAGTGTCCGAAACCTCAAAAAGATAGATCCCGAGGAAATAAAAAGGGACAAGTGTCCGGAACCTCGAAAAAAAATCAGAAAAGAATGGGCACGTGCCCGACAGTAGAATTAGCCTAATAGCCATATGTCTCTGATAAACAGAAGAGAGTGAATACATTCAAAAGAGCATCCGACTCCATTTTTCCATACACATGCACTTCTTGATTCAATGGTTGGTTGACTTTCTCTTTGGACCCATTGTTTAATTTGACAACACATGTATTAAAGCTTTTAAAATCAATTAAAACTCTAGGATAAAGGTGAAGTGAAAGAACTAGAAACATAGTGCTTAATTTGATCGTTCAATCTTTCAATTACTCAAGATCTAAGGTAAAAGTAATAAGCCCCATGAAGAATAACATGTTATGTTTCAGAGAATTTTTGTTTAACAGCAGGTATACTTGTTGGAAGTGAAGATATTGTAGCAACTCCTGATCCATTGTTAATTTTTGGTTTTGCTAAGGAACTAGCAAAAGGTAAGCTTGGGGGAGTTGTTGACACTGGTTATCTATCAAAATTAAAGGATAAATAAATATGAAAAGGGCATGAATTCAATCACCAATAAAGGTTTAGGGTTTTAATTGACAATATTCCACGAGTTTTGGTGAATTGTGATTCTGCAGGGACTAAACAGGAAAACCAGCACTGATTACTTCTCCTAGAAGGAAACCGACAGAAGATTACGGAACCGGCACGACATGAATACTCCAGAAGGATCTAGAGGACACCAGAGGACACCACGAGGCGGGACACCCCAGGAGGCCACCAGGTGGGACCGACTGGTCCCACCCTTAGACCGGTCGGTCTCCCCCTAGGCCAGCTGGGCTCCGTCTTCTGGAAGCTTCCTCCACCGCCTTTGAGGATCCATCTCAGCCCTACGTGAAGTCGATTTGATCTAACGATCGCGGTTGATCCCTTAGGGCTATATAAACAGGGCCCCAGGCCCCAGGGAAGATCAAGTCTCTCTTCAGAAAAGTCTACGCCTCATTCAGAAACCCTAGAAGAAGACTTCAAGAGCCAGCTTTCAAGTAGAAGACTAGTTACCCCTTTAGTTTAGGTTTAGAACCTAGTCTTATACTAGAACTAGAAGAGAGAGAGAGAGAGGAAGAGATCAAGAAGGAGCTCCGGCCTATCGGATCAACTTCTTCATCTTGTACCTGCGGATTCAAGTTTATCTTCAACTTGCTTCAGCGATTGTTTCGGTAATCAACGTCTATATTTAAGTTTGAGCCATTGTTCTTGTTATTCTTAAGGTTTATGACTCTCTTTTGAGTACTTTAATTCTAGTCATTCTAGAGTTAGAGTAGTTGGATAGTGTAAGCGTGGTGCTTAGACTTGATAGCTCATAAATGCCTCGTATAACGACGGTAGTAGTGGTTGTTCGCAAGGGTGACTCTTATAGCCTTGTTGATTCTTCTATAGTCCACTTACCCATGTGTAGGCTCGGTAGGATTATACATTTGCATAAAAGACTCATACTCTGTTTGTGACCTTTTATGGCAACTTCCCCACTAAGAATAATATAAACATATCACTCTTCAATTGGATTTAGATAACCTTAGTGATCCCCTCTATACTTCTAGATTCTCCATCCTTGTTAGCTACTCAGGGGTTAGACTTTAAGACTTAACACTATCCGTTCCTTTCGTTTCGATATTAAAACTAGGTTACTCTGGAGAAGTGCTACATCGGTAGATATTATCTGTGCGCTTGCGGATAAAGTAGAGTGTGCGTTAATTTATACCAACACTTAGTAAACACATTAGTCCTTTAATCAATGATGTCATCAAGTCATCCAAAACATACTTAAGCGCAACATGCACTTTCACTCTTCTCCTTTTCCAAATGTGGAGCACTTGAACTATCTTTTGGTCATCACCATCAACACCATGGTCATCATCTAACTCCCACACTTGGTTTGTACCAACCTAGCTCATAAACACTTCATGAAAAAAGTTAGTACCATAGGTGACATCAATTATCCAAAACCAAACAAGGACTTTCATCTTCCCTACGACCCATCATGCATGCCCTTCAGCGTTCGATGCAACTCAGCTGACCACATGTCGCTTGTGTTCAATCTCGCGCGTTAGATCTCAATGGTCAGATTCAAAATGTCACGCTTAAAGTGGCATTGGACGTGTGTGAACACAAGGTTGATATGTGCCCTTGTGGTTCCACCCTGAGTGATGAGCGATTGGTCAACAGACTCACCGGGAGGGGTGTGGGAGATCATGTGTTTCTTGGCTGTGTTGATATGCAGGTGTGGAGCTCGGAGATAGTGGTCGATGGTGAGGTGAAGGTCAAGTAGAGACGTGTCATGCCGAGGGACCGAGAGCGGTGATGGATGGGCGTGTCGTGCGGCGGACGTGCCATGTCGATGGACCTAGAGCGGTGAAGGGCGGACGTGAGGCTTGGACCGACGTACCGGAAGGTAGGAGGACCAGCTGTGGTAGCTGGCACTTGGCATCGACATGGGGATGTGCGAAGGCATCGGCCGAGTCGGGAGGAATACTATGGTGTCATGGCACTTGGTGGGAGGTCGGACACGAGCTTGCGTGCGGCGCAAGTGTCACCGGCCAAGTCAGGAAGGAAGGCGAAGGCGTTGTGCCCGACGTGGAGGCTGGACAGTGGACATGGATCGGCATCGGTGTCAGTGGTCGGGGTGTGACAACCACACTCCGTCTACGGCGCGGGTTCGGTAGTTGAGCCTCAGAAAGCTACCCTCGAAGGTTTCTGAGTTTGGGCCTCAAAACTCGGGGTGGATGGTTTGCCAGGTTTGGGCCTCAAAACCTAGGTGGCAGGTTTTTGAGTTTGGGCCACTGTTGGTGGTCCTTAACACATATTTTATACCACCAACTTCATTATAAAAATATATAACAATATTCCCAAGACTAGTGAATAGGGCTTTACACTAATGCATTCCACGAGTTTTGGTGATTATTCGCTTACAGGCATACATCGATGGAAATGCATATAAAGGCAAGGAAAATAATGCATAAAACATCATTATGCAACACAAATACCAAGTGGCCCACCTACCATGCAATCCAGGGAATAAGAAGCATGCATTTTACTCATATATATACACTTATTGCTAACCAAGTTCCACATGTAGTGCAAAGTTATGTTTTGCAGACCATAAACATGCATACAGGTGGATAACAACCAAAAAGGCGCAATCCAACACGCCGAAATGTGCAAAATGAACAAGGACACAAAAAGCCCATATAGAAGTGCATCAAACTTCAACCAGATTCAGACCCAGCAAGACATTTCAGGCCAAATGGGCTTTGGCCCAGCCCACGGGGGCCCAGCCAGGGGGCGGCCGCCCCCTGGGGGCGACCGCCCCCCCAGAACGTCGGTTTCAGCCCAATTTTGTTGAGGCGGTGCATTAACTCCTCCCTAAGGCGGTTCCGGATGAATTTTGCAGCGAAGTTCCTCCTAAACCGACCTAAAGCACCTATATAAGGAGAGGAGGAGGGGAGGCCAAGAGAACAACACACAAAGGAATAGAAGAGCACCTCTCTCTTGAGTAGATCCCCACTCCTTAGGGCTATGCCCTAGTAGCTTTCTAGAGTTGGAGAGTGAGATGTGAGGGAAGAGAGCGGGGAAGTACCGGGCTTGTCGGTCTCTCCCCGAGCTTGTACCTCGACGAGCCCTTACCTTGTACCCACATCGGGATCCATACATAGTAAGTGTTCATGGTTTCTACAGTATTATTGTTCTTTTGATTAGATAAGCTTTATCTCTTCTTGTTTGCGGGTTCGTCGTCCGTTCTCGTAGCGGATACTCTAGTTGAGGAACCTCTGAATCATTTGGAGGGGTTCCTGTGCAACGCTAGAGTAGTGATCAATAGCGTAGACATGGTGTCTAGGCTAGGGTTCACCTTTGTTTGCCTCGTAATCCACGGGTGAGGGATCGGCGGCAGGTGGTGACAGCCCTATTTGCCCTTAGTTTTCCCCCACGTTCGGTTACGGCGTAGAGCTACACAAAGGCCGGAGTTACCTGGCAGACCAGGTATAAGTCGGTGCCCGAAGTGAACAAGTAGAAGTAACGTTTATCTATCTTTAGACAGTAAAGCTTTAGCGATCCGTCTCTATTCCCCTCTCTTTCTCTACCCTTGTGTTGTCCTTGGACGAACTAGATAGAAGAAATACCTCCGTTCCTCGTGGAAATACGATACCCTGAATACCACCGGGTGAAGTGCTACAGCGGTACTTCCGTGCGCTTGCGGATTCTTCTGCTTACGCTAAGAAATACCAACAAGCATTTCTGGCGCCGTTGCCGGGGATGGATCGTAAGGTCCATTCTTAGTAACGACGTTAGTAAGTGTCAACAAGCATTTCTGGCGCCGTTGCCGGGGAACGGTCGCTATTTTCTTCGAACCTAGTTCATCCTCGTATCTGTATCCTTTTTTATAAAAACCAAAAATATTTTCTTTTTACCTTTTCTATCATGAAGCCAACCACTCAACTTCAAAATCTATCTGCTTCAAAGGGGGAGTTCGTCGAGCCAAAACCTTCTCCAAAACTTTCATCCAATGATGGACTCCACCCTTATTTAAAATCCATAGCTCGGGCACTACACTTCTCTGGTTTTCATAATGAAGATTCTTTTAACCACTTGCTAGATCTTGAGGAAATTTGTTCATGCCTAAGCATCCCAGGCATGACAAAAGAAACGATTATGTGGAAATTGTTTTCGTCTTCCCTCAATGGGGAGGCGAAACAATGGTACGCTAATGTCGTAGAAAGTGTGAATGGGGATTGGGAAGAACTTAAAAACAAGTTTTATCTTGCATTCTTCCCTAGATCCCGTATCACCTCTATACCAAAGGAAATCCTCCATTTCGAGCAAGATGAGGAGTCTATAGGTGCAGCCTGGGCCAGGTATTTGATGATACTACACGCTAGCCCAAACATGTCTTTACCCGAGAGCGTGCAATTGCATCTCTTTTCTACGGGTCTAGATGAAGATGCTGCCCCAGTCCTTGACAGGGCCGCTAGAGGGTCGTTTTCAAGCAAATCTACAATGGAACAGAGAAAAATCCTTGATAACTTCCTAGAGAAGCACACTTCTCCCGTTGTAGAACCAAAACCTCTCCAAAACAAGGGCATGTCAAGTTTTGAGGAGCCCTCATCAGTCGAATCTACAACTTTGCCATACATAGATTCGACTTTTGAGCCCTCACCCGAGCTGCAAACACCGATAATGCTTTATCCTTCGGAGTTTGCAATTGAATTCGAGGATTATGACAGAATCACGAACCTTCGTAGGTACGAAAAACGCTCGACATATGAAGTGTCCCCTAAAATAGAGCCATCAAAAGAATTGTTAGTGGAGGTGAAACGTTATTCTGATGTAATTCAGATTCTTTCACCCTCCACGACCATATCTTGCACATTTAGGGGAACAATTGTCGATGCTCTTCACAACCCATCGGTCGGAACAAATATCATGTCAAAATTCTTAGCGGAATCTCTTTTGGGTAACACTCCGCTAATCCCGACCGACAAACTCTTTGAAGGTCCGCCAGGGTTTCTCTAGGAGTGTTGTGGAGTTGCTAAGGCCGTACCTTTTGAAATAAACGAAAACGTGGTTCACCTAGATTTTCATATCTACGACATCCTCGAATTCGAACTTCTGTTAGGCCACCCTTTTGAAAAACTTTCCATAGAGAAACCATTCCGTGGGGGCCATGATGAACAGTTGGGAGCAATCACTTCCGCTGAGTCTATCGCTAGTTCCGCAAATCCAAAGGCGAAGGAGCAGCCCAACGCTAACTCATGCGAGGTGGTAAAATGCATAGCTCCGTGCGTTTCGTTTGAGTTTCAATCTCATCCTTGCGAAACGATACGTCCACTACCATCCTTGCTCGAGCTTACTCCATGTCCCTCTGGCCATCATAACGTTGTTCTTGACAGCAGTCAAGTATCAACGCTCGTCTTTCATGATAGATCTTTCCAGTGCGGAAACTTTCATGCCATGGACATGTGTGAAGCAACAACTCTAGAAACCAAGCAAGAATCTGTTAATGAGCATGATAACTTCTCTTTTGAGATCCCTCATGTCACATGCTCACTTTTAGGTTCTCTAGAGTTCGTTTTGCATCAAACCACATGCTTCTACGAGGATCACAACCTTCTCTTGATTCTCGTTGTCAAACTCTTTAAGAGAATGGTTGTGGATGCTTATGTTTATCACAAACATTGCAAATCTCGTAATTGCATGGTGGTGCTAACCTTGCAGCTTGAGTATTAATGCCAAATACTTGGTGGTGAACTGGGAATTACACCACCACTATAGGCTGCAAGATGAAGTTCCCAAGGTCGAGCTTAAGACTATAACTTAAGCACTGCCGGGAGATACCCCGGATCCTAAAAAAAAAAGAGAGTTTTCCTAAATGATAAAAATAAAAAAAAGGTTTTTCATAATAAAATTGAGCCTTCCCAGTTTTCAAACTGGTAGAGCCTTTCTTGTTGTTTCTTTTGTTTTGTTTCAATAAACAGGTACAAGAATAAGTGTGGGGGAGATCTCCCAAGTATAACCTTTCACACAATTGAGATCTCCCCAACACTTTGCACAACATCGAGAAACCCAACATGGAGAAGGACAAGGTAAAAGGTTTTAGAATGGATTGACTTAACTTCCGGGTTGGTCAAATCATTTCTAACTCATCGTAAACTCCTTCATCTTCAAATGATGGTTTGTGCAAAACTCTATCCTCACATCTCCCATGTTTTGAAGATTAAAACTAAACAAATTAAAAAGACAAAACTTTTGACATGTCATCTCCAAGTTATCCTTTGATAAAATTTGCATACTCTTTATTCCTTGCTAATATTCCTATAACTTGTGAACACATTTCATAGGGACCCCATGCTATCTAAGTAATTGAAATATGAGATATAGTAGGATGAAAATGAACCTTGCTCTTTCATGTGAAGAACTTGGGATTTATTTTACAAAAACAAAGTTCAAATAGCATGCTCCTCAATGATATGAAAATTCCTACCAAAGCCAAATCTAGTGTTAGATTTTAAAACCTCCAAATACTTGCAACTTACTACTGCATTGAGTTTTGTCAAGTCTTGTTGATGCCTTGTTGAGAAACTTATCATGCCCCTAAGATCAAGATTCACGTACACCCACATAAAAAAATGCTAACTCTTGCACTAAGAGTTACGCAAAAACATGCCTTTCCATTCCACCAAAATAAAAACTCCACCACTTGTGTTATGAACCTCTCTTCCCAAAATTCCTTTTTACTTTTGCAAAATATGGGCTATGAAAAAAAATAATCCCATGCCAAAAAGCATGAAGAAAAGAGAAAAGATGCCATGCCAAAGAAGCATGTGCCAAAAAATGAGAGAGCAGAAAAAATGGACAAGTGTCCAAATGAGAAAACAATGGGTACTTCAATGCCCGCCTCTCTCTAAAAAAATAATAACAAAGATAGCCCATATTTTCATAATTTTCTGAAAAAGGGGGAGAGAGAAGCATGACAAAGGAGTTCAAAAGAAAAAAAATATATATATATACATATATATTCCCCACACTTGCACTTCTTGATCTAAGGGTATGGCATCTTTCTCCTCGGATCCGAGATTTGACTTAGCAAAATATGCGGAGTAAGTATGCCTTCATATCTTTACCTACCCAAACTCCACAAAAGCTTTTTAGGAATAGGAAAGAAAGAAGGCAACACTTTGGTATGCCTTGGTGAGGAACCAAACACATAAATGAGCGATTTGAGAGAATCATTTGAGGAGCTAAGCTATGGTTTACATTTTCAAAATGAAAACCCAAGTTTCTGAATTGATTAATGCAAGGGGATTTGAATCCATGTTGTTCCATTTTTCAATCACCCAAGATATCATGGTAGACACTTCAGAGTTCATAAGTGCAGGTGAAGCTTGGAATAACTTGTATGCAGGTTACATATCAGAGAGATGACCCATCTTAGTCCTAATCTTTACTCGAGGACGAGCAAAGGGCTAAGTGTGGGGGAGTTTGTTGGTGGCCCTTAACTCATATTTTATACCACCAACTTCATTATAAAAATATATAACAATATTCCCAAGACTAGTGAATAGGGCTTTACACTAATGCATTCCACGAGTTTTGGTGATTATTCGCTTACAGGCATACATCGATGGAAATGCATATAAAGGCAAGGAAAATAATGCATAAAACATCATTATCCAACACAAATACCAAGTGGCCCACCTACCATGCAATCCAGGGAATAAGAAGCATCCATTTTACTCATATATATACATTTATTACTAACCAAGTTCCACATGTAGTGCAAAGTTATGTTTTGCAGACCATAAACATGCATACAGGTGGATAACAACCAAAAAGGCGCAATCCAACACGCCGAAATGCGCAAAATGAACAAGGACACAAAAAGCCCATATAGAAGTGCATCAAACTTCAACCAGATTCAGACCCAGCATGACATTTCAGGCCAAATGGGCTTTGGCCCAGCCCACGGGGGCCCAGCCAGGGGGCGGCCGCCCCCTGGGGGCGACCGCGCCCCTAGAACGTCGGTTTCAGCCCAATTTTGTTGAGGCGGTGCATCACCTCCTCCCTAAGGCGGTTCCGGGTGAATTTTGCAGCGAAGTCCCTCCTAAACCGACCTAAAGCACCTATATAAGGAGAGGAGGAGGGGAGGCCAAGAGAACAACACACAAAGGAATAGAAGAGCACCTCTCTCTTGAGTAGATCCCCACTCCTTAGGGCTATGCCCTAGTAGCTTTCTAGAGTTGGAGAGTGAGATGTGAGGGAAGAGAGCGGGGAAGTACCGGGCTTGTCGGTCTCTCCCCGAGCTTGTACCTCGACGAGCCCTTACCTTGTACCCACATCAGGATCCATACATAGTAAGTGTTCCCGGTTTCTACAGTATTATTGTTCTTTAGATTAGATAAGCTTTATCTCTTCTTGTTTGCGGGTTCGTCATCCGTTCTCATAGCGGATACTCTAGTAGAGGAACCTCTGAATCATTTGGAGGGGTTCCTGCGCAACGCTAGAGTAGTGATCAATAGCGTAGACGTGGTGTCTAGGCTAGGGTTCACCTTCGTTTGCCTCGTAATCCACGGGTGAGGGATCGGCGGCAGGTGGTGACAACCCTGTTTGCCCTTAGTTTTCCCCACGTTCGGTTACGGCGTAGAGCTACACAAAGGCCGGAGTTACCTGGCAGACCAGGTATAAGTCGGTGCCCGAAGTGAACAAGTAGAAGTAACGTTTATCTATCTTTAGACAGTAAAGCTTTAGCGATCCGTCTCTATTCCCCTCTCTTTCTCTACCCTTGTGTTGTCCTTGGACGAACTAGATAGAAGAAATACCTTCGTTCCTCGTGGAAATACGATACCCTGAATACCACCGGGTGAAGTGCTACAGCGGTACTTCCGTGCGCTTGCGGATTCTTCTGCTTACGCTAAGAAATACCAACAAGCATTTCTGGCACCGTTGCCGGGGATGGATCGTAAGGTCCATTCTTAGTAACGACGTTAGTAAGTGTCAACAGCCACAAAACTCAATGAGGACGGTTTGCCGGTTTGGGCCTCAAAACCGGGCGAAGGTTCCTATGCGGAATGGGTCGACGCGTGGTGGTACCGAGAGGCTTGCGTTGAAGCGAAGCTATCGGTGAGGAGGCGCGGCGGTCGACGGGACGGCACATGGCGGGATCCTAGAGCTTGCGTCAAGGCGAAGCGAAGGATGAGAAGGCATGTGGCCGTCAGATGAGAACCTAACAAAGTTGGACTGGAATACCCCTAGGGTTAGCCTGTTCGCTCTTGTATCTAGATGTAGAAGGGGAATAATGTATTAGGACTATAAATATAGAGGCAGCCCCTCCTCTCATTCCATCCTTGCAGCATTTACATTTAGCAGACTCTATTCATCTGTTAGGCTCTCCCATCCTCTAGCTGCTTGTGATCCGCAGAGTGCTACAATTCCTCTGTGTATTTTGTGATTCTCAGGAAAAGGGACTGTAATCCCTTTGTCTCCTCGTGGGGACGAGTTTCAGCTGAAAACGAGATCGAATTCGCGTTTTGTCTTATGTTCTTCGTAGTTTCTTCTTTGCCCCTCTTTGATCCATCGCGAGATTTCTTGTTATGAGGGATGATTTGAAAAAACACTTGAATCATCATCTAGGTATTCGTGACGAGCATCTTTTGGCTGAAGGATTTTATCTAACTCCTCAGGAGCTAGTAGATCAGACAGTTTTTCATTTGGATTGAGTTCTTGCTCCTTTGCCTCGAATTTCTTCGATTCACCGATTTGGAGTTAGGTTCGAGCCATGATCTCCTAGGAGTAGCTCACTAACCTCCTTGTGACCCCTCATACCGAGTCTAAGCCTTAGAGCAATTGATTCGAGGGAGATCGGATTGAATCACAAAAAAACTACATTGTTTTCGGGGGCATCGGATGCTAGCTACAGGAGCATAGGACGCTGAGTTCATAGCATTAGACGGTCCTGTGCCACGTGTCAAGAGCAGAGATTTTTGAGTGAGCGCATCGGACACTAGGCATCAGACGCTCTGACGCCTAGACATCAGACTCTGAACTAACACTGTAGCAGCGTCCAATGGTCATGCAGTAAGGTTCCAGAACTACTTTTTTTTGCATCGGACACGTCCGACACTTAGCCATCGGGCAGCGGTTTTTGCACTGTTTCATTCGTCGTTCGTCCGTTTGACTTCAGATTTGGTTTCTGGCTTTTCCGTTGGGTTTCTTGGATTGCGTAGAGTCCCGCTGTGCTTTTCAGAAGCATCCACCCTATCGGTAGGGTGGTGGACACTACCAAGTCCTTGTCTTGCTTTTGGGGTTGATCTTGGGATAGCGGCTGTAGATTCTCGAGAAGAATTTTTAAGTTCCCATTCAACCCCTGGTCACCTTTTCGGTCCTTCAACGTGCTGGCACCAGCGTCCGATCTGAGCACTAAGCGCTCCATCGGCTCTCTGATAGCCCATCAGACGTGCCTTGTGAGACGATGATGTGCTCTATGAGACGATCGGATGCTCCCGAGGCCAGTGTCTCATGTCTATGCAGAGAGCATCCAAGAGTGTCAGATCGTGATCTCGATCGGATGCCACCAGCGTTCGATCCATGTTGCTCAGCTTTCCTACTCCATGACATTAGCATCGGACGTGCCACATGTGCTTCCGATGGATGCCTAGGCAGTGTCCGATGCCCCTCAGCGTCTAGATGCCCTAGGGTTAGCCATCAGACATGTCGGATCCCAATAGGGACCGCGTCCGATGTTATTCAGTGAGCTCTATTTCATTTCCCACTGAAAGGACCACGACGCCTAAGAAGGGGGGTGAATTAGGCAACTTAAAACTTCTAATCTAAACTATGGCCTCTAAGTTCCACCTAGTCAAAACCTATGCAAGATAGTAAACTACCTAGAGTGCAACTAAGGTTTTGCTAGGTGTTTTGACATCTCTACCGCAAAAGAGTTTTGCAACCTATGATCCAAACCTATCAACTAGCCTATCAACTAAGCTAGGAAAGGTAAAGCACACAACAAAGGTAGCTAAAGAGTGTGGTAAAGATGCAAACTCCCATCGACGACTCCGGTATTTTTACTGAGGTATCGAGAAGCGCACAAGCTTTCCCCTAATCCTCGTTGGAGCCCCTCGCAAGGAATCCCTCGCAAGGGCCAAGCTCCCAGTCAGGTAACTCCGTGGGGATAGCCCCGGGCCTTCCCCATGCGCAAGTGGGTCTCCGGTTAAGCCTCGCAAGGCATGGCCTCTCCCGGATGCTCCCCGCCATCTTCACTGTCAAGCTTTCGGTCGAACCGCCACGGGCCTTGTTCCCTTTGGTACACGGTGGTGGCCACACCACAAACGCGGTTGGTGTGGTCTCGCAAGACTACAAGCCCCTCTGATGTACAACAACGGTGCGCGCAAGCACCGGCAGGTAAGAGGTATGCAAACCTCAATAAACACTAGGTTTAACACCTAGAGCAAGCGCAAAGCGGTGGTCTAACTAGCCTAAGCACTTCGCAAAGCACCTACACTAATCACCTAGTATATTCACTAAGGACTTTGGTGGCTAGAGCAACTAAATATGTGTCTATGCACTTGGTACACTTCCTTGAGCTCCAACATTGTTGTTTTGGCTGGCCATGGGGGTATATATAGAGCCCCAACCAAATAGAGTCGTTGGAGAAACACATTGGACTACACAACGTAGCATCGGACGCTAAAGTCGTGACCATCGGACGCGCGCCCGATGCTCCATTAACGGCTAGTTGCCAGCCTGGCACTGAGTCACATCGGACTCTGACCAGCGTCTGATGTGGTGACACCTGACGCGTCCGATGTCTTCAGAGCCTCTCTGGAACCTCCCTGCATAGGCATCAGACTCTGGGACTGTAGCGTCCGATGTAACGTTGTGCACGATGCAAAGTGTTACCGTCGCATCCGATGTGGTACCATCGGCGTGTCCGATGCTTCTGCTGGTGCCAACCCGAGCTAGGGTTTACCATCGGTGCATCCGACACTTTTGAGCCAGCGTCCAATGTCCCTGTTTCTTCGTTTCTTCATGATTTCTTGTGCCATCTTGGTTCCATTCTTGTGCCTTGGACTTTGCTTGATCTTTGTGAGTCTTCTACTGAGCTTTCAATGTCTTGCTTGAGGTGTTGATCATCGAATCACCACGTCGCCTTAGTCCAAGTCACATTTGCACCCTATTGAACTACAAAATAAACACTTGCAAACACATTAGTCCAATATGGTTGTGTTGATCATCAAACACCAAAATCCAAAGTCAAATGGGCCGAGGTCCATTTTCCTTACACCCACGTCATCTCTTGTGCAAATGTGTTAACTCCACCAAGCTTCCATCACTTGTGTACGTGAGTTAGCATTTGTCAATTACTTTTTCAAGGAAAGTTAGCATCCACTAGAGTCTAAATGCATATGCAAAGTGTAGATCATATAGTGGCACATTGATAACCGAATTTCACATACAAGTTTCACTCCTCTTAATGTCGGCTATCGATTCTAAATGTGGTCACACTCTCTGCAGTGTCTTGACCACCAAAAACAAAATAGGTCTATGGATTATACATTTGCCTTGGGTTCATCTTTGTTTTTCTTTTTTCTTCTTTTCCATGTTAGAGCACTTGATCAATCATCATGTAGACATCACCATCCATCTAGCCCCATCGTGTATATAACCTATCTTATATTCACTTAGAGCACATAGGTTAGTACACATAGGTTTCATCTATTATCCAAAACCAAACTAGGGCTTTCATATGGCCCTCTCTCTACAGCCTCCCATAGTTCAGCAATGAATGCATAGATTGAGGGTGGCTGCTCCTCGTCCTACGCAGGCGATTCAGGTACCTACAAGCACAGGTTCCCTAGTTGATCGACGATTAAGTCCAAGTTGATGAAGTTGATTTCTCACCTAGCTGCATCTTCTTCGCATGCGTGTCGAACTTGAATATGAGGCCTATTTGAAACACAACGAATTTATACATGAAAGATCCCTACTTGGCGCGCCAACTATCAAAAGAATTAGCCCCTAGAAGTTATTCATGTAAGATGAATCAAATGGATAACACACAAGAAACATGGATTATACTAGTTCATGCACATGGTTGCCTACGTCCAATTGGGAGTAGCTTCTTCTTTGTATTCATACTAGTAGAAATCGCGTGCCCTTGCGCGTGACCCTAGTTTGTGTATGGAAGTATGTGTAGGTTTATATGGGTTTGTTAGATATGCTGCATATATAGGTGTTGTATACACTACTACAGAAATCTTTTGTGTGACGGACATTTTTGTTTAACTGTGATGGGTAATTCAGCCCGTCGCGGACGCCTCGTCACAGTAAATCGAGGCTAACCACGGCGGGCTCAATAGCCCGTCACGGTTAATACCATTAACTGTGACGGGCAGCGTAACCTTGAAGGACCGAGAAAGCACTAGCAAGGCGACCAGAGGGGGGTGAATGGGAGCTCAAAAATTTCTCTCAAAACCTTGGCCTATTGTCCCCAAAATCTACCCCCGAAAACTTCGATCGAAACCCTGATGCCCACGACCCTTGGAAGAGGGTGGATGATCCCTAGGATCACAGCGAGGCACCACAAAGCGATAGCAAACCAACCAGCAAAAGCAACGGATCAAGTTCGACCCTCAAAAACCAAGTCCCAAATGTAGATAGACGGCTACGTCGAGAAATCCCCAAATACCGATGCTAACAAGTAGCAAAGATACCTAGAGAGGTTCCTTGGTCAACTACAAGGCCAAACGAGAAGTCCAAAAACCAAGCGAGGAAGCCGGGAGAGGAAACGGACTAAACCGGAGGCTACAGCAGGATCCCGGACTGTCCGCCGGTACGGTCGTGGACTGTCTGCCCTGTGGCGGACTGTCCGGGCTCAGGTCGCGGACTGTCTGCCGGCCAAAAGAGCAAAACCGCACTGCTGCTGAAGTCCCCTGGACAGTTCCCGGACTGTCCGCGAAAACCAACGGCGGTCTGTCCGCCGGTCAAAAACTAAAACAGCAAAGCTGCTGAACAGTCCCTGGACGACTCCCGGACTGTCAGCGAGTTCCTTCGACGGACTGTCCGCCGGTCAAGGAACAGTAACCCGACCGAGACCCGCAGCCACTGACCTGGCTCGATCCCGACGCGCGGACTGTCCGCCGGTCAAACCGTGGACTGTCTGCGGATGAACAGAGAGGGCGATTTCAGTCGCCCCTCTTCCCAATCCTCTCAAATCCGAATCAAACCTGGAGAGGATGATCACGGAGTAGTTAGGAGACTATCCCCAAGAAATAATCCACTCAAATCCACTCAAACAACGGGAAATCGAAAGGGGAGGAGTATGAACCGAAAAAATGCCACAAAAACGAAATCAACCCGATCTACTTGTTTGTTAGGAGTTAGATGAATTCCTTCGATGGAAATGATCTCCCTTCAAAAATGAACAAGATGATTCAAACGGATTTCGCAAAGACGCAGTAGGGAGAGAGATCGAGTGACGGGAAAATCGCGGAGAAATGAAGAGCGCGAAGAACACGAACAAAACGCGAATCAACACATCGATCTGCAACCGTGTGGCTACCACACGCTACAACAGTGAGGTTACGGCCTTACTTCCTCAAAATCTCCAGTACATAGAGGTATGGTTCTCTGCGGATCTCAGCTAGCTACAGCAGGGGATTGGGAGAGCAGGAAACCCTAGGTGCAAAGAGCAAATGACTGAGATAAATGGGGAGGTGGGTGTCTCCCCCTACTTATCCTAATTCTAAACTATTCCTAATTCCCACTCTACCCCTAACTACTTACAGAGCGAACCAGCTAAACCCTAAGGTTATTCTGGACCAACTCGATGGTAGGTGGATCCGACAGCCACGCCCGCACAACTCGTAGCGTTGCTTCGACGCAACCTCCTGATTGCCGCCACGTGCCGCCACCGCTCTGCGTCCTTTTCCCGGAGGTCACACCCCCGGTTTTGTGGCCCAAACCGGGAAACTAGCCTTCACAGCCAACCCCCGGTTTTGAGGCCCAAACCGGGAAACCAGCCCACCAGTGCCTGAGTTTTGTGGCTGAAACTCAACAAACCCGTAGCACCCAGGTTTTGAGGCCCAAACCTGGAAACCGTCCTCAGCCCGAGTTTTGTGGCCAAACTCGGAAACCATCCGCACCCAGGTTTTGAGTCCCAAACCAGGAAACTGTCCACCCGATGGTTTTTCTCTGGCTCTACCACCAAACCGAAGCTGTAGAGGGGATGCACCGCCCGTGCACCCCATCCACCGACACGTGTCCCCAAGTCCACGACTTAGGCAACACATGACCGCAAGTCTTCGCTCGTCGCTGTCCCAGGCTGTCAGCCACCACAGCTGATCCTCGGGCCACCGGTCCCTCAGTCCAAGCCTCACGTCCGCCCTTCGGCACTCTCGGTCCATCGGCACGGCACGTCTCTACTTGACCTTCACCTTGCCTCTGATCACAGTATCCGTGCTCGACACCTGCACAACACAAGCCAAAGAACATGCGCATCATCCCAGTTGACAATCACTCATCACTCAGAGACTCAGCATACACCCGTGTATCCGCAAACCTTCCCGTCATGGTTAATGGTATTAACCGTGATGGGCTGCGTAACTTGCCCGTCAAGGTAAATGGTATCAACCATGACGGGCAGGTTACGCTGCCCGTCACGGTTAAAGTTTTCAGGTTTTGAAAAAAATACAGCAGCACATATTTGAATGCATAATCGAATCCATATTTAACAGGTCAAACACAGACATAACACATGACACATACGTATACATACATACATTAACTTGTTCTCATTGTCATCCATAGAACATCGACGAAATCGTTAAAGTCTTATATTACATGTCAGATTGCAAACAAACTAATTGACGAAGTCCATGTACATATAATCCTTCATCTCTTTGCGTAGCATGGTGCTCCATTTCCTGAGCTTCTCGTACTCGGGAAGCAGTGCTAACGGGGCATCTGTATCAAAGAATGGTTGCCCTTCATGCACTACACGGTTAATGACAAACTTGCACAAGTCTGCCACTATTTGATCGAAGTTATGTTGATTGCCCTGCTCTCTTTCCCACCATTCAGTTGCTTTCTTGAGCTGCCGCCAGCTACCGTTGTACTTCCTGCAGGCCCTTAGGTACTCGCAGACGTAGTACCCACACAAAGTTGTCCTTGGTGGTTGCTTGGTGTTGGGACGGTACCCAGACCGCTGGTGCCTTCAACCCGCTATACCGAAAGATGATGGAGCTTTCGCGCAGATGTGCGCATTCGCGCGAAAGCACGCGCTCGTCTTTGGCCCCGCGAGACCGAAGGTGGCAGAGCTTTCGTGCGAAAGGAAGCATTCGCGCGGAAGCACGCGTCTCGGCTCGGCGACCAAGGGAAGATGGAGCTTTCATGCGAAAGGAAGCATTCGCGCGGAAGCACGCGTTTTGGCCCGCAGGACCGGAGAATGACAGAGTTTTTTTGCGAAAGGAAGCATTCACGCGATAGGAGTCCGGCGTTCCGATGGGAGTTTTCGTCTTTCATAACCTCGGTTTTTCATAGACTTTCGAAGGTCGTCGTGAGCCTGGGTCAAAGGAAGAGGGCCCACCGGTCAGGAAAAGGAGTCGGGGGACGCTGGGCCCGTCAGAGGACGAAGTTACGACGATGCCCCTCGTGCCAGAAGAGACGGTGTACTGCCACAGAGTAGTTGAATAGGGCATCATTGTAATTGTAAAAGAGTGGTTGGAAGGGCAATCTTGTACTTTCAAGCTGATCTGGATTAATATAAAAAGCTCCCGGCCTCCCAATGGAAGGGAGGAGGAGAACACTGTTCACTTGACCTTGATTCCCTCTTTTACTGCGTTTACTTCCACTTTCGTTCTGTGCATTCGCTCGTGCGACAACCTGCTGTTTCGGGGTCTCGGTCCTGAAACAACATTGGCGCCCACCGTGGTTGTTGCCCGAGCTTACCATGCCACTGAGGAAGGCGCCAAAGACGGTCGACAATCCCAAAACGGTTGCCGCGAACAAGGATGGCCACGACATCCATCTTAGCAACACAAATACCACCGAATACCACCCAAAACACCCAAGCTTTCGGCGGTACACTCCCAACGGGAACCTAGCTACCGCCGGTTGCAACCTCAAGTCACGACTTGCAGCCTTTCGGCAGAGATGGCACGCCGGAAGGATACGTCCAAGACGAGCCCAGCGACGAAGAAGACGACGATGCTGAAGTCACCAGGCATGCCCAATCAATCAGAACGGTGACAGAGCAGCAAGAAGAAATCGAATGGTTGATTCAGCAAAGAGATCAGTTGCAGTGGCAGCTTGCGGCAAGAGCAAGGGAAGATGAAACCCGCGATGCGTTTCGTCAGGCAGAGGCGCAAAGGAGACAACTCGAAAAGGAAATTCAGGAACTACGAAAGGCTGGAGGAGGCCCGATCCCAATAATTCAAGAAAATGTGTTTGTCCCAAGGCAAGAGCAGCCACCAGCTTTCGACAATGCAATCGACAAAACCTCCCCGCTTTCAAGAGAATTGCAAGCCCATCCGTGGCCGCTCAACTACAAGCCACGCATTCTGACTTTCGACGGCAAGGCGAATCCGCGCAAATTCTTGGCAAGCTACGAGACAGCCGTGTTTTCGGCAGGCGGGGACAATCAGGCCCTGGCGAAATCTCTCATTCAGGCCATTATCCATCTATTCGTGGGCTCAGTTGAAGGCCGAATTGCTTGCCACTTTCCAAGGATTCCGGCCGAATGTCAAGACCACGCAAGACCTCATGAATTGCACCCAGCAAGACGATGAACCCTTGTCTGAGTACCTCAAACGCTTCATCCAGTTGAAAGCTCAAGCTCCGAATGTGCCGGAAGCCGCGGTGATTGTAGCATCCACCGAGGGCTTGGGAATCGGATAGTGTGCCGCTCACTTGTCCAGAGAACCACCGAAAACTGTCAAGGAATTGTTCGATGTGATGAACGCATATGCAAGGTCGGATGATGACTTTCGGCAGCGCAAAGCCACCCGCTTGACGCAGAGGCAAAAGACGAAAGCAAGTGGACCACCGCCAGTGCCGAATCAAAGAATGGTTAGACCCTTCCGATCAATCAACACTTTGCAGGAAGAAACAGCACAATCAGAGATGGGCATGGAGAGGCCGAATATGACCAACTTCCAGCCGCAAAGAGGTTTTGATCAATATTTTCGCGGAGGACGCGGCAGAAGGACAGCACGTGGTGGTCGAGACGGTAGAGGCCGCGAAAGAGGAGCCAAGCCTCCGTATTGTGTCATTTGCGATGGCAATTTCGGCCACACCACCCGAGACTGTAAATATAGCAAGATGGCGAAAGAGCTAAAAGACAAGGATCAAGCATCAGCTTCTGCCGAAAGCTCCAAGCATGTTTTTCACAATTCGCAAGACCCAGCAGCAGGGGCAGTAGCATGCAGCAACTACGCAAGCACGCCTATGCATCCCCCGCAGTACATGCCTCCCCAAAATTTACATTGGTACAATCCGGCATATCAGGGTTACCAGTTCCCGGTCTTTGCACCCCAGTCGGTAGCAGTTTCGTCACCCACGCACTATCAGCGCCAGCCAACACCGCCACCAGCGCTTTCGGCTCAAGCCCAACCCCAGGGGCAGCAAGCACAACCCAGCTAGCAGCAGGGGCAGGAGATAGAAAATGAGACCAGCGCAATCAACAACATCCTCCCATCAAGAGGCCACATTTTCGCCATCACGGGCGGATCCAACCTGGAGCACGAAAGTAAAAGGGCGAGAAAGGACTATCATCGAAGAGTGCAGACGGTATCACCAAGGCTCCCGCTAAATAGGCCAGCTTGGTCGCTAGCGCCGATATGTTTCGATGAGTCAGACTTCAAAGTTTGCGACTTTCCGTATTGTGACGCTTTCGTCGCCACGGCCAATGTGGCCGGTTTCACCTTGCACAACATCTTGATTGACACCGGAAGTTCAGCTGACATTTTATTCGTTAAGGCTTTCGAAGCGATGCGAATGGACAGACGCAGTTTGGACCCTGCTGGCAATTCCTTGTACGGATTTGGGGGAAGAAAGATCGACGCTATTGGCAAGAAACAAATCCCAGTATCTTTTGCTGAGGAAGAAAGAGTACGCACCGAGATGGTGACGTTTGATATAGTGAACATGGACTACCCATACACAACCATTTTCGGCAGAGGTTTCACAAACAAGTTCAATGTAATAATCAAGCAAAGCTACTTGTGTATGAAAATGCCATCACCTGTCGGCATCATTACTGTGCACGGAGATCAGCAAGCATCCAGAAGAATCGAAGGTAGGCCAACCCCAGGCTACAGTCTCATAAACGAGGTGGCAAAAAATGATGAAACACAAGCAACCGTCCAAGTGCATGTCGCCGTTAGCTCGACCGAATATAAGACCGGGGCAGCCGAAGAAACAATGAGAATCTCACTCGCATCTTCAAAGCCCGAAAGAACTATGCACATCGGGACAAGCATGTCGGAAGAAGAAAGGAACGCTCTGGCATCATTTCTCGCAAACAACGATGACATTTTCGCTTGGTCAGCAAACGACTTGCAAGGCGTTAGCAGAGATCTCGCCCAGCATAGCTTGAACATCGCAAGCGGCGCTAAGCCAAGAAAGCAAAAACTGAGAAAGATGTCAAACGAAAGGGCAGATGCGGCGAAAGCCGAAGTGCAGAGATTGCTCAATGCGGGAGTAATCCGACCAGTCCAATACCCCGAATGGCTGGCAAACGTTGTCTTGGTGATGAAGAAGAATGGGAAATGGCGAATGTGCGTCGATTTCACCGACCTCAACAAATGCTGCCCGAAGGATCCATATCCTCTGCCTCGTATCGACAAGCTCATCGACATTGCAGCTGGATGTGAAATAATGAGTTTGCTAGATTACTTTTCAGGTTATCACCAGATATGGCTCCATCCCGATGATGAGGAGAAAACCAGTTTCATCACCCCAACAGGCACATATTGCTATCGGCGGATGCCGGAAGCAGGCCCAACTTTCTCACGGATGACCGACAAGGTTTTCGAAAGCCAGAAGCAGAAGAAGAACTTGTTGGCTTATGTTGACGATATAGTGGTCAAAAGTGACAGACAGGAAGATCATCAAGCAGACTTACTCGAGACTTTCGGTAACCTCCGCAAAAGCAGCTTGAAGCTCAACCCTGACAAGTGTATTTTCAGCATCAAGAAAGGCAAACTCCTTGGTTGCCTGGTGTCGGCAAGGGGAATTGAAGCCAATCCTGACAAAATAACGGCGATCATCAACATGCAACCGCCCTCGAGCCGAAAGCAAGTGTAGAAGTTGACAGGAAGGCTTGCTTCTTTGAACAGATTTATCGCAAGGTCCGCCGAAAAAGGGTTGCCTTTCTTCAGAACTCTGCGTAGCTCCGACCCTTTCGATTGGGGGGAAGAACAGCGGAAGGCTTTCGAGCAGCTAAAATAATACTTGACAAGGCTAACCACGTTATCCAAACCGTCGCCGGAAGCGACGCTCTTGTTGTATCTCGCATCATCACATACCACCGTAAGCGCAGTATTGGTGGAAGAGAAGGAACACGAAAACAAGATGACGCAGTTCCTGGTCTACTTCGTCTCTGAGGCCCTGTCGGGAGCAAAATTGAACTATTCAGAGCTGAAGAAGATAGCATATACGGTGGTAATGGCTTCTAGGAAGCTAAAGCATTACATTCAATCTCACCACATCATAGTCCTATCGGCTCAACCATTGGAAGCTCTGTTCCGCAACAACGAAGCTATCGGCCGAATTGGCAAGTGGGCGGCGGAGCTAAACGAATACGTGATCGATTTCCAACACCGATCCGCAATCAAGTCGCAGGCATTGGCGGATTTCATAGCAGACTAGACTCCCGCGGTTTTCGACACAACTCTTGAATTCGAGGAGCCCGTTTGGACAGTAAATTGTGATGGCGCTTGGGGAATGGTCGGAGCCGGAATCTCGGCGATTTTAACCCCGCCAAGAGGACCGAAGGTCAGATTTGCTGCAAGGCTGCAATTCCTCACAACCAACAACACCGCCGAATATGAAGTCGTGTTGCTAGGATTACGAAAGCTCCGAGCAATTGGAGCGAGAAGATGTATAGTCAAATCAGATTCCCAAGTCGTCGTTAGCCACGCCGAAAAGGATTTCACAGCAAGAGAACCAGAGCTAGCCAAGTATCTGGCAGCAATCAGAAGAATGGAGAAGTATTTCACAGGTTTCACTTTACGCCACATTCCAAGAGCCAAAAACACAGAGGCAGACGAATTGGCCAAAGCCGCAGCACAAAATCTGCCACTACCACCAGACGTGTTCTACCAAGTCCTTTCGGCCAAAACTGTAAAAGAAGAGGAAGATCACCCAAGTTCGGTGCATGTTATCGCCAGTGATGACTGGAGGTCGCAGATATTCGCTTACTTAGTCGGAACATACGAGCCGGAATCTAGAAAAGACACCGAAAGGATGGCCAGCAGAGCGAAAGGGTACTAAATCATCGGAGAACAACTATTCAAGAATGGGATAGCAGCCCCCTTCTGAAATTCATAAGCAGGCGTGAGGGCATTCAGCTACTCGAACAAATGCACACCGGAATGTGCGGAGCGCACAGAGGACCTCACGAGAGAGCGCACAGAGCAATGAGGCAGGGATTTTACTGGCCTTCCGCCGCATCAGACGCCAGAGAGCTAGTCAAGTGTTGCAAAGGCTGCTTTCGCTAGAAACCAGAAAGCCCCAGCAAACGAAACCGCGCCGATAGTGCCAACCTGGCCCTTGCAGAGATGGGGCATTGACATAGTAGGCCCGCTACCAGCAGCACCGGGCAACCTGCGTTTTGCAGCGGTTGCGCTCGAGTATTTCACCAAGTGGGTGGAAGCAAAGGCCCTCGCAAGCATAACTTCCACCTCTTTAACCAAATTCGTCTGGCAGAGGATAGTCTGTCGTTTCGGCATTCCCTCCTTCATCACCTGCGACAACGGGAAGCAGTTCGACTGTGCCGACCTTAGGAGTTTTTCCGAAGAACTCAGCATCAAGCTTAATTTTGCCTCAGTAAACTACCCGCAAGCAAACAGGGCCATCGAAAGAGTGAATGGCCTAATCTTTTCAGCAATATCAAAAACCTTGTACGACTCACCGAAAGGCAAGTGGGCCAACACCCTAACAACAGCTGTATGGGGACACAATATCTCACGATCCAGAGCTACCGGCTTCACTCCGTTCCGATTGCTTTACGGTGAGGAAGCCGTCACGCCGGAAGAGGTAAAACTGGGTTCATTCCGGACTGAAATGACTCAAGTAACTCAGGACCAAAGGCACCTCGAGCTTGACACCATCGAAGAGGTAAGGCTGCAAGCTGCAGACAATCTCGAAAAATACCACACCGAAACAAAGCACCACAGGGACAAGACCATAGTCCGAAGGGACATCAGGCCTGGAGACATGGTCACCATTCGGCAGCCGGACAAACAAGGTAAGCTGCAGTCGCAGTGGCAGGGCCCTTTTATCGTGGCAAGCATGGCAGCACCCGGTGTATTCCGGTTGCTGAATGATAAGGACGAAGAATCAGCCCACACATGGAATGCAAGCAACTTGCGCCGTTTTTACCCTTAGACCGTATCTTCGAATTTGGATGTAATTTTTTCTTCTTTTCTTTACTTTCTGCAATCAAAGTCGGCTGCACTCATTTTCCTCGCCGGGGAAGCCCTTCATCGGGGTGCGAGGTTTTTTAACGAGGCAGCCGAATGTAACCGCTACATTATGAAGCATCCGCAATCCCCAAGAAAAATTGTGTGGCCTGACAAAGGATGAAGTCAACCAAACATAAGGTTGAGACATTCGTCATTTCGATCTAACAAATGAGAATGTCGGCTTGCTGGGCGAAAGAAATCCTCCACAACCACCGACAATCTCAGAAAGCCTGCGGGCTATACAAAAACCGACCCTCCGATAAAATGAGAGGGCGGAACGAAAGCCTGCGGGCTATACAAAAACCGACCCTCTGACAAAACGAGAGGGCGGAACGAAAGCCCGCGGGCTATACAAAAACCGACCCTCCGACAAAACGAGAGGGCGGAACGAAAGCCTGCGGGCTATACAAAAACCGACCCTCCAACAAAACGAGAGGGCGAAACCAAAGCCCGCGGGCTATACAAAAACCGACCCTCCGACAAAACGAGAGGGCGAAACGAAAGCCTGCGGGCTATACAAAAACCGACCCTCCGACAAAACGAGAGGGCGGAACGAAAGCCCGCGGGCTATACAAAAACCGACCCTCCGACAAAACGAGAGGGCGGAACGAAAGCCTGCGGGCTATACAAAAACCGACCCTCCAACAAAACGAGAGGGCGGAAGGAAAGCCTGTGGGCTATACAAAAACCGACCCTCCGACAAAACGAGAGGGCGGAAGGAAAGTCTGCGGGCTATGCAAAAACCGACCCTCCGACAAAGCGAGAGGGCGGAACGAAAGCCCGCGGGCTATGAAAAAACCGACCCTCCGACAACACGAGAGGGCGGAACGAAAGCCTGCGGGCCATACAAAACCGACCCCCCCAGCAAAAGGGGAGAATGGTAGCAAAGGCCAAGTCGAGCAGCCATCGTGGGGCGAAAAGAAGGACAGCTGGCAGGCATCAGTAGCTGCAAAAGCATAAATGTCATATTAACTTTTCACCTACCAAACGCTTAGAAGTACAGCCAAGGGATTAAATGCAGTCCTCCCATAGCAGGGGCAGGGCGATATAAATAGACACCAAGGTGCAAGCCTCCCAGCCATCCAAAACTACCGAATCTTTTCAAATATCAGTCCCAAAAAGTTAGCTCAAAAGCAAAGTGCGAATAGGAAGCACCAGGAATCGGGGTTTCGCTTTTATGATTGTGTCATCGACATCGCGCTTAGACAGCGTCACCAATCCAGTAACTTTAGGCGAAAGCCTTGTCAAGCGGCGCATACATCGCAAGCTGTGGCTAGAAGGCGAGCGAAAGCAAGCGCACTACTAGATGACACCAAGAGCAATATCGTAATCATAGTCGATTGTAAAACCCCCACCTCATCGCATTTGTAACAACACTTTCGGCAAAAGAATTATCAAGCGTCAATGCTACCGCCCCTCGTCTAAGTGTGTGGGGGCGGGAGCATCTTTACTATCAGCCGAGGGGCTCGCAACGAAAGCGCCCTCGCGCGAATGCTATCGCCTCTCGTCTAAGTGTGTGGGGGCGAGCGCGTCTTTACTATCGTCCGAGGGGCTCGCAACGAAAGCGCCCTCGCGCGAATGCTACCGCCCCTCGTCTAAGTGTGTGGGGGCCGGCGCGTCTTTACTATCGGCCGAGGGGCACGCAACGAAAGCGCCCTCGCGCGAATGATACCGCCCCTTGCCTAAGTGTGTGGGGGCGGGCGCGTCTTTACTATCGGCCGAGGGCCTCGCAACGAAAGCGCCCTCGCGCGAATGCTACCGCCCCTCGTCTAAGTGTATGGGGGCGGGCGCGTCTTTACTATCGACCGAGGGGCTCGCAACGAAAGCACCCTCGTGCGAAGGCTACCGCCCCTCGTCTAAGTGTGTGGGGGCGGGCGCGTCCTAACTATCGGCCGAGGGGCTCACAACGAAAGCGCCCTCGCGCGAATGCTACCGCCCCTCGTCTAAGTGTATGGGGGCGGGCGCGTCTTTACTATCGGCCGAGGGGCTCACAACGAAAGCGCCCTCGCGCGAATGCTACCACCCCTCGTCTAAGTGTATGGGGGCGGGCGCGTCTTTACTATCGGCCGAGGGGCTCGCAATGAAAGCACCCTCGCACAAAGGCTACCGCCCCTCGTCTAAGTGTGTGGGGGCGGGCGCGTCTTCACTGTCGGCCGAGGGGCTCGCAATGAAAGCGCCCTCGCACGAATGCTACCGCCCCTCGTCTAAGTTTGTGGGGGCGGGCGCGTCTTTACTATCGGCCGAGGGGCTCGCAACGAAAGCACCCTCGCGCGAATGCAACCGCCCCTCGTCTAAGTGTGTGGCGCGGGCGAGACTTTACTATCGGCCGAGGGGCTCGCAACGAAAGCGCCCTCGCGCGAATGCTACCGCCCCTCGTCTAAGTGTATGGGGGCGGGCGCGTCCTAACTATCGGCCGAGGGGCTCGCAACGAAAGCGCCCTCGCGCGAATGCTACCGCCCCTCGTCTAAGTGTATGGGGGTGGGCGCGTCTTTACTATCGGTCGAGGGGCTCGCAACGAAAGTGCCCTCGCGCGAATGCTACCACCCCTCGTCTAAGTGTATGGGGGCGGGCACGTCTTTACTATCGGCCGAGGGGTTCGCAACGAAAGCACCCTCGCGCGAAGGCTACCGCCCCTCGTCTAAGTGTGTGGGGGCTGGCGCGTCTTTACTATCGGCCGAGGGGCTCGCAACGAAAGCACCCTCGCGCGAAGGCTGCCGCCCCTCGTCTAAGTGTGTGGGGGCGGGCGCGTCCTAACTATCGGCCGAGGGGCTCGCAACGAAAGCGCCCTCGCGCGAATGCTACCGCCCCTCGTCTAAGTGTGTGGGGCGGGTGAGACTTTACTATCGGCCGAGGGGCTCGCAATGAAAGCGCCCTCGCACGAATGCTACCGCCCCTCGTCTAAGTGTGTGGGGGCGAGCACGTCTTTACTATTGGCCGAGGGGCTCGCAACGAAAGCGCCCTCGCGCGAATGCTACCGCCCCTCGTCTAAGTGTGTGGGGCGGGCGCATCTTTACTATCGGCCGAGGGGCTCGCAACGAAAGCGCCCTTGCACGAATGCTACCGCCCCTCATCTAAGTGTGTGGGGGCGGGCGCGTCTTTACTATCGGCCGAGGGCCTCGCAACGAAAGCGCCCTCGCGCGAATGCTACCGCCCCTCGTCTAAGTGTATGGGGGCGGGCGCGTCTTTACTATCGGCCGAGGGGCTCGCAATGAAAGCACCCTCGCACAAAGGCTACCGCCCCTCGTCTAAGTGTGTGGGGGCGGGCGCGTCTTCACTGTCGGCCGAGGGGCTCGCAACGAAAGCGCCCTCGCACGAATGCTACCGCCCCTCGTCTAAGTTTGTGGGGGCGGGCGCGTCTTTACTATCAGCCGAGGGGCTCGCAACGAAAGCACCCTCGCGCGAATGCAACCACCCCTCGTCTAAGTGTGTGGCGCGGGCGAGACTTTACTATCGGCCGAGGGGCTCGCAACGAAAGCGCCCTCGTGCGAATGCTACCGCCCCTCGTCTAAGTGTATGGGGGCGGGCGCGTCCTAACTATCGGCCGAGGGGCTCGCAACGAAAGCGCCCTCGCGCGAATGCTACCGCCCCTCGTCTAAGTGTGTGGGGCGGGTGAGACTTTACTATCGGCCGAGGGGCTCGCAACGAAAGCGCCCTCGCGCGAATGCTACCGCCCCTCGTCTAAGTGTATGGGGGTGGGCGCGTCTTTACTATCGGCCGAGGGGCTCGCAACGAAAGTGCCCTCGCGCGAATGCTACCACCCCTCGTCTAAGTGTATGGGGGCGGGCACGTCTTTACTATCGGCCGAGGGGTTCGCAACGAAAGCACCCTCGCGCGAAGGCTACCGCCCCTCGTCTAAGTGTGTGGGGGCTGGCGCGTCTTTACTATCGGCCGAGGGGCTCGCAACGAAAGCACCCTCGCGCGAAGGCTGCCGCCCCTCGTCTAAGTGTGTGGGGGCGGGCGCGTCCTAACTATCGGCCGAGGGGCTCGCAACGAAAGCGCCCTCGCGCGAATGCTACCGCCCCTCGTCTAAGTGTGTGGGGCGGGTGAGACTTTACTATCGGCCGAGGGGCTAGCAATGAAAGCGCCCTCGCACGAATGCTACCGCCCCTCGTCTAAGTGTGTGGGGGCGAGCACGTCTTTACTATTGGCCGAGGGGCTCGCAACGAAAGCGCCCTCGCGCGAATGCTACCGCCCCTCGTCTAAGTGTGTGGGGCGGGCGCATCTTTACTATCGGCCGAGGGGCTCGCAACGAAAGCGCCCTTGCACGAATGCTACAGCCCCTCGTCTAAGTGTGTGGGGGCGGGCGCGTCTTTACTATCGGCCGAGGGCCTCGCAACGAAAGCGCCCTCGCGCGAATGCTACCGCCCCTCGTCTAAGTGTATGGGGGCGGGCGCGTCTTTACTATCGACCGAGGGGCTCGCAACGAAAGCACCCTCGTGCGAAGGCTATCGCCCCTCATCTAAGTGTGTGGGGGCGGGCGCGTCCTAACTATCGGCCGAGGGGCTCACAACGAAAGCGCCCTCGCGCGAATGCTACCGCCCCTTGTCTAAGTGTATGGGGGCAGGCGCGTCTTTACTATCGGCCGAGGGGCTCACAATGAAAGCGCCCTCGCGCGAATGCTACTGCCCCTCGTCTAATTGTATGGGGGCGGGCGCGTCTTTACTATCGGCCGAGGGGCTCTCAATGAAAGCACCCTCGCACAAAGGCTACCGCCCCTCGTCTAAGTGTGTGGGGGCGGGCGCGTCTTTACTGTCGGCCGAGGGGCTCGCAACGAAAGCGCCCTCGCACGAATGCTACCGCCCCTCGTCTAAGTGTGTGGGGGCAGACGCGTCTTTACTATCGGCCGAGGGGCTCACAACGAAAGCACCCTCGCGCGAATGCTACCGCGCCTCGTCTAAGTGTGTGGGGGCGGGCGCGTCTTTACTATCGACCGAGGGGCTCGCAACAAACGCACCCTCGCTCGAATGATACCGCCCCTCGCCTAAGTGTGTGGGGGCGGGCATGTCCTAGCTACCGGCCGAGGGGCTCACTTCATAAAGTCCTATCATGCAGAAGGCACGGCCATGCGGCTACGCGCGTGAGTACCCGAACATTCGGCCATCCATCGACAGGCCATCGTTCGCAATCCAGATGAACATAAGAACAAGGTTCGCATTTTCAAAAATATACGTATATGTATATATAACAGTGACGACACCGAAAGACAAAGTCACAGTAGCCCGTTTCTTTACATTCAATCTCTAAGCAAATTCATACAGTGTATTCAAGCTCGCAAACTACTCCAGCGAGTGAAGCAAAATGCTATATCGCCTAGCATCCGGCGAAAGCACGGCGTCTTCGGGCTCCACCTTAACAAACGGGGAGCCCTCGAAGCTTGGCGCCGCACGCGAAGTTTCGCGCCTTTTCCGCCTCGTCTCGAGTTCGCGTCAGTCAAAGCTCTCGTAAAAAGCACACAAATGCTCCTCCATGCGCTTAAGTTTTCTGGCGCGTTTGTTCAGATAAGACGAAAGCGATACCGTCGGAAACCTAGCGCGAAAGCTCCGCCACAAGTCACCTCCAACAAAAAGATCGCCAGATCTAATCATTAGCAGGCAAATGTCGAGAACGTCCGGCGTTCCCGCATCGGCATCTTGTTCAATACAACATTCCATTTTAAGTTCAAAATCATGCGCAACAACAAGTCTGGCAAATACAACCGACACATAAAAAAGCCCTATTTCATTCATCTACTGCATCGAGGGGAGTGTTCGCATCGCGGGATGCAGCAGTAGCCGAGCTTTCGGGGACCTCCTCATCCGGCTGGGGCTGGCTTGCTTCGTCTTCCGGGTCGGCTTCACGCGCTCGCCTCTCGGAGATGAAGTCCGAAAACACCTTTCGGATGTGCGTTTTCTCTTCCGGAGTCTGCATCAAGAGCAATAGCTCAAAAGTGGCGTCGCGCCACAAAAATAAAAGAAAGGAGACAACGATAAAATGAAAGCTGTTGGAACGCACTTGCCCAACCTCCGCACTTGTGCAGTGGGTATAGCGAAGGCGGCCAAGCGTCGGATGCAGTGGCGGAGGTAAGACGGAAGTGGAAGGTGCTCAAATCCCCCAAAAAATCGTCCCTTACACTGTTCATCCCCTTGGTATTTATAGGGAATGCCAAGGGGCACGGGCCAAATTACAAAAGGGTACAGCAAAGATTCCTCGCCTCCGCGCAGGGAGGAAGGGCAAAAGCGTAAATACACAGCTGAAGCGGAAACCCTAATCGGTCACACTCCAGCGCGCCGCCACCTGGCCCTTGTTCGCCTTCGGGGAGAGGTGCGGCGGTCTTGACCTTCGGCCGCGCTCGCCCTCGGGCCCGCGCACCTCCGCCGTCTGCCGGACCTCCGGCTTTACTTGCTTCCGGGGAAGAAGAACGAAGGTTTAACCTTCGGCCGTGCTTGCCGGACCTTCGGCTTCGCTTGCCTCTGGGGCGACGCACACTTGCCGCTTGCCTGGACCTTCGCTCCAAGCGAAGGTGGCGTCGTGAGTCAGCGAAGGTTTCCTGCAGTGCGACCGTCGCCTTAGACCTGCACGGAAGCACAACAAAGCGACGAGGGTTGACCCCGCATCCGGGGGTCAGGGTAACGGTCTCCAATAGGAGAGGGACCTCGCAAGCACACCAGGCGTTACGCGAGGGCTAATTTCGAGCACCAGTTCGGGCGGCGCTTCCGCCAAGGGTCCTTTCCCCCAACAGTAGCCCCTCGTTGTCTTGGATCTAAAAGAACGTGTTTAGGCCCAAGCAGCGCCTTTTAATGGGGACAAAAACGGGGCCCTCGGCAGCGACGCCCGCGGCTGCTTTGGGCTGGGCCGTTGTGGTGTTGTTTTATACTATTGAAGCCTGTTTCGTTTTTTGCGCCGCGTTCTTTGGTTGTCGTGCCGACTTCGTCGGGTGAGGGGCTCGTCTCCGGCCTATAAATAGAAAGAGTGAGCGGGGAGTTTTGATTGTGCCTTCTCCTGCTATAGCCATCCTGCTGTTGCAATTTGCTTTGTAGCGAAGGTTTGTTTTAGCTTGTCTGCGGGGGTTGAGACAGGCGTTCGTTGTTCGGTAGCGTTAGCAGCTGAAGAGATGGCTAGGTTGAAGCAAACTGCTCGCGCTGTTTCTCCCACAGCCGCGGATGAGGGGATTACCTTCGAGTTTGGTCCTAGCCGGGTTTGCGCAAGTGAGATTGCATCTTATGTGCGGTGGGGCTGGGTTGAGGAAGGCAAGGCGAGGGCCAGCAGTGGGGAGACCGTGCCGAAGCCAGACGCAGATGAAGTTGTGGTATTTGAAGAGTTCTTTTCGGCTGGCCTTCGCTTCCCAGCTGACTCCTTCGTGATTTCGGTCCTGCGGAGGTTCAACCTGCGGTTTCATCAGCTTACACCTTCTTGCTTCACAAAGATGTCGGTCTACGTCTGGGCCTGCAGGTCTCAGGGGGTTGTTCCTCATGTCGAGGGTTTTGTTCGCACTCATCGCGTTCACATGCAGCCTCGCAAGATTACGGACAGCGAGGGCAAGACCAGCCTTGGACAATTCGCGGTGTACACTTTTTGCCATCGCGCCGGCGCGGAGCTGCCGGTGCAAGCGCAGAAGAACAAATGGAGCAGCGGGTGGCAGGAGTTCTGGTTCTATTACAAACTTAGTGACAGCTCCGAGCTTTGCGGCGAGCTTCCGGTGCTTGGAGATGTGGGCGCCGAAGCTAAGATGAGCATCGAGGCCCATGCTGCTGTTGATTGCCTGAGGGTCGTTGCGCGTTCTCAGTGTGCGCGTGATTTGGTGGAGGAATATTGCTGTGCCAAGATTTGGCCTCTTGGCCGGAGGCGGACTTGGTTCGTTGTGGAGAATGACCCAAGGTACGAAGGTAGGGGCTTGAAGAAACCTAGTTTGGATCTGGAGAAGGTTTGGGAAAAAACGCTTAAGAAATTTCCGAGGCGCGAGGACGGGAACGAAGCTGTTTTCAAGCGAGATCAGCAGTGGACGGACGAGCTCGTGGGGAAGCTTTCCCCACTGGAAGTGAAGGCTATCCATAGCTTGGTGGGCGGCGAAGGTCGAGTGAACAGAATGTTTGACATTCTTGGTATTCGGTACGCCGACTGGCCCGCTCCTTCGAGCGACGACGCGCCGAAGAAGAGGAAGCGTAAGGCTTCGGGAGGAACGGAGATCGTCTCTCGGCCGAAGAGAGGCCGTGGTCGAGGCCGTGGCGGAGCTGGTGGCCGAGCGAAGGTGCTTGCGATGAAGGTCGCTGCTGGCTCTGTTGCTGCGGGCAGTTCTTCCTTGGCCGTGGCTCGGAGTGGCCGGGGTGCCGGTTCAGTCGGGGGACGCGTGCCTCGCGTTGGAGGGATCGGCGCTTTGGTCCAGACTTCGGGCGACGAGGATGAAACTGATGAAGATGAGGTGGAGGAGAAGGACGCAAAGGAGGGGGAGGCGGACGAGGGTTCATCTGATGAAGGCAGCGAGGGTTCTAGTGAAGGGCATGACACGGATGAGGAGGTGTCTATTGGAGGCGGAGCCTCGCCTAGTGTTGGTGCGATGGTTGCCCAGGGCGCAATTGAGATTGTACAAGATATTGAGCCAGGTAGCCCTCGGCGAGGTGCGGTTCCTAGCTTTGCGGGCTCGCACCTTTGGGTGGAGGGGTCTGAGTTTGATGGGGAACTTGACTCTGCGCGGTCCCGGGGAAAAAGACCGTTTGGCGAGGCTAGCCGGTCGAGCCTTCCGGAATACGCTAAGAGGCTTGGGATTTCTGATCCGGCAACTGCACTGTTCACCAGTCCTGACCTTCGGGATTGCCATTTGCAATGTAGCCCGGAGGAAAGGCGTTTTCTGGGCCGGATCTTCGGCCGCATTTGTGTGCCGGAGGCGGAGGTTCTTCTTGCAGATCAAGCGGTTGGCGATACCTTTGATGACGTTGACGTCAAGTTGGCGGAGCTGATGCTCTTGAACCGCTCGGCGAGGCGGAAGGTTAGCTCCGACATGGAGTTTATGAGGAATCATATTACTGAACTTGAGAAGGAGAATAGCAAACTGGCGCGGAGCCTAGAGATCAAAGAGAATGAAATGAAGATTGCTTCTGAGAAGGCTGCGAAGGCTCGAGAGGAGGCGGTTGAGCTGGCGAAGCGTAATGCTGATCTGACTGCCGCGGGAAAGGAGAAGGACAAGGCTTTGGCTGAGGCCGAGGGTCGGCTAGGTGATTTGAAAAAATCTTGGCGAACGAGCATGGAGAACGTCAAACGTAAACTTGACTGTTGTCTGACCGAGGCCGGGGGCTCAGCCGGAGAGCCATTGCCTGCAGCTGATGCAGAGGCCTTCGAGGGCTGGCTGGGAAACGAGCTTGATGTGTTTAGCTCGCTAGTTTCCAATGCAGCCGATTTTGGTGGCTACGCCGGGGCCTTGGCAATGGCGAGCACGCTTCGGCTGGCGGATTGTGATCATCTTCGCAAGGTCAAAAGGCCGAGCCATGTCTTTCCGTCGGTTGAAGAGGTTCGCCAGATGAAGGTTGATGACGCAGAAGTTCGAAACTGTGCGATGCGTTTGCTTCGCAAGTTTTGGATCTCCGGAGGTGGCCGAGCTCTCGCCTTCGAAGAAGCTGCCGAGGCTACGCGCCAGGTTCGCATTTTTTTAAGTTTTTGATTTTTGTTGCTTTTGTTTTAGGGGGGTTGTTTGTTGAATTTTGGCGAGGTTTGTCTTTTGTTTTGCTTATAGGCTCGACGAGATGCTATGCCCTCGCCGCCTACGGAAGCTGCACCGAGGGGTGACTCCGAAGCCGCCCCCGAGCCAGGCTGTTCGGGGGTTACGCTTGCCGAGATTGAGGCGTTGACCGGGGGCGGGCCGATTGTTGAAGGAGATGCTTCGCGGGCGACGGCGATGGAAGAGGAGACTACGACAAACGTTGAGGCTGCTGCGGAGGGATCCACGGCGGAGGAGGCGTCAGCTGGGACCTCGACTGTCGCCGCTGGCGAGGGTTTGGACATCAACCGAGGGGAAGCTGGGCAGGTGTGATGCCTGGGTTTGTTGGGGCGAGGGAGGCCTTTTTGTAGATACTATGGTTGTTTGTAAAAACTTGACGAGGCTGAGACATCTTGTATTTTTTGTGCAACATGCAGGTTCCTGACGGAACCGTGCTAGACGTATTCGACGTGACCTCGCTGATGTTGAACTACCAAGATGTTTTTATTACTGGTGAATCATGGGCTCGCGCTAGATTTAAATATCCTTCGCTTTCCTTTGAACGTTTTTGGTGGTCGAAGGTGCGGAGATATGATTTAAAAAATAGTAGGTCGAGTCGATTTTGGCGCGAAACAGATTATACAGACCGCCAAGCCGATCGTTATTTGTTTGGGTCTTCTTCGACCTCGCAAGCTGGCGGTGACGATGATATTGACGAGAACGCAGCTTTGGAATATTTGTTTGGGCAAAGGGAGCTTGAAGTTGGTTCGGATGGGGCGCTTGTGATCCCGAAGGAAGAAACTTCGGAAGTTAACGAGACGAGGCATAGGTATATGTATAGGGCGAGGGTTTTACCCGGGGAGCTGCCAATTGTCCCTGCAGCTCCTTTGTTGTGGGGACCCCTGGTTCCAGTGGAGGGGGGGTTTGAGGTGGAGGCCGAAGGTTTGGATGATTTGGTGTTAATTGAGGGGAGCGGTGGTTCCTTGTAAAGATTTTTTATTTTGGGATATGTTCGTTGTTGTAACGTTATTTTGTAACGGTATGAGAAAAGCGTATGGGTAGTGTGCCATGTTTGCTGTGCTATTTTGACGTTTGTTATGTTGTTTTAACGGCGACGCCCTGCTTAATTTTTGGCGAGGCTCGCGCGCTTGCTCGTGTAAGCTTGTTTGAAAAAAACAGCGACGCCCCCTTTTTCTTTTAGCGAGGCTCGCGCACTTGCTCGTGTAAGCTTGTTTTGAAAAAAAAACAGCGACGCCCCCTTTTTCTTTTAGCGAGGCTCGCGCACTTGCTCGTGTAAGCTTGTTTTGAAAAAACAGCGACGCCCCCTTTTTCTTTTAGCGAGGCTCGCGCACTTGCTCGTGTAAGCTTGTTTTGAAAAAACAGCGACGCCCCCTTTTTCTTTTAGCGAGGCTCGCGCACTTGCTCGTGAAAGCTTGTTTTGAAAAAACAGCGACGCCCCCTTTTTCTTTTAGCGAGGCTCGCGCACTGCTTTTGAATCGCGTTGATGTGGCCCCGCCCGAGGTCTGGGTTGGAGGGCTCGGGCGAGACGGAGGAATTGGGCCCGCCCGAGGCCTGGCTTGGAGGGCTCGGGCGAGACGGAGAAAGTGGGCCCGCCCGAGGCCTGGCTTGGATGGCTCGGGCGAGACGGAGAATGTGGGCCCGCCCGAGGCCTGGCTTGGAGGGCTCGGGCGAGACGGAGAATGTGGGCCCGCCCGAGGCCTGGCTTGGAGGGCTCGGGCGAGACGGAGAATGTGGGTCCGCCCGAGGCCTGGCTTGGAGGGCTCGGGCGAGACGGAGAATGTGGGCCCGCCCGAGGCCTGGCTGGAGGGCTCGGGCGAGACGGAGAATGTGGGCCCGCCCGAGGCCTGGCTTGGAGGGCTCGGGCGGGACGGAGAAGGTGGGCCCGCGCCGAGGCCTGGCTTGCTTGTGCGAGAATGCTCGACTTTTTGGACTTCGCGCCTTCCCTTATTTCTGGCGGAGGTGAAGTTTGCTTTTTTGCGAGCCCCTGTCGTTTGTGCCAGGGTGCTCGACTTTCCTCCCCTTATCTTAGGCGGAGGTGAGTCTGCTTTTGCGAGCCCCTGTCGTTTGTGCCAGGGTGCTCGACTTTCCTCCCCTTATCTTAGGCGGCGGTGAGTTTGCTTTTGCGAGCCCCTGTCGTTTGTGCCAGGGTGCTCGACTTTCCTCCCCTTATCTTAGGCGGAGGTGAGTTTGCTTTTGCGAGCCCCTGTCGTTTGTGCCAGGGTGCTCGACTTTCCTCCCCTTATCTTAGGCGGAGGTGAGTTTGCTTTTGCGAGCCCCTGTCGTTTGTGCCAGGGTGCTCGACTTTCCTCCTCTTATCTTAGGCGGAGGTGAAGTTTGCTTTGAAAAGAAAAGGAATGTTTTTCGAAGCAATCTTAGCAGGTTTTCATCGAATGTAGCGCTCTTGGCAGAGATCCGCTTTTTCGATGCTTGGGAGTAGAGGGTTGGAGATTTTGCTTCTTTGGGGGTTCTAGCCTGTATTAATGCTTTGGATACTGCCTCATTAAAAAACCTTACGCCCCTTCGTAAGGAAAAAGAGTGCAGCTCCTGTTTTTGTCAAGTACATGAATGTAGATAATATAGTAAGTGACAAAGATTACATAACGCGAGGGCTCGCTAAGGCTCCGCTATGGGTAGAATTTGCGAAGGTCGTCGATGTTCTAGGTGTGTGGTAGGATATTACCTTCGCTGTCGGAGAGGTGGAAAGAGCCTGGTCGATTGCATTCTGCGATCAGGAACGGGCCTGTCCACTTAGGCTGGAACTTTCCGGCCATGCTGGCGTTTTGTTTACGGATGAGGACGAGGTCACCCTTCTGCAGGTTCTTGATTCTGACCTTTTTATCTCTCCACTTCCTGGTCTCTTCCTGATACTTGCGAAGGTTGTGAACTGCGCTGCATCTTGTTTCTTCTAGCAAGTCCTTGTCAGTTAGCTTGGCTGGCTCATCACTTGCGAGGGTTGTTCTTGGTGAAACGTATTTTAGCTCCTCTGGTAACATGGCTTCTTCGTCGAACAAAAGTTTGAAGGGTGTGAACTTGGTTGCTCTGCATTCGGAGGTATTGTGAGACCAGGTGACTGCAGTTAGCTCGTCTGCCCATTTGCCTTTTGGCCTGCCTTGCAATTTTTTGGATATGGATTGGAAGATTGTTGCGTTGGCTCTTTCGACTAGGCCGTTGGACTGCGGGTGTCGGACTGAGGCGAAGCATAGAATTGTTCCGATTTGTGCGCAGAACTCTTTGAAAACCTCGCTGTCAAACTGGGTGCCGTTGTCGACGGTTAGATGTTGGGGGACTTCGAAGCGACAAACTATCTGCTGCCAGAAAAACCTTTTTACTGCGAGGGAGGTTATGGAGGAAAGCGGTCTTGTTTCGGTCCATTTGGTGAAATATTCCACGGCTACCACCGCATAGCGAAGGTTCCCCGGGGCCGTCGGTAGTGGGCCCACGAGATCCATTGCCCACCTTTGTAGAGGCCAGGTAGGGCATATGAGGGTTGTGGGAGCCCCTGGGGCGTTTTGGTTTTTTGCTGTCAGTTGACAACCTTCGCACTTCTTGACGATGGTTTTAGCGTCTCTCAGCACAGTTGGCCAGTAGAAACCTTGCCGGAAAGCCTTTCCCACTAGTGCCCTCAGGCCATTGTGTGAACCACATATACCTTCATGGATGAGTTTGAGAATGTCGTTACCTTCGGACTGTGACACGCACTTGAGCCAGGGTGAGGTTACCGAAGCTTTGAACAAGGTGTTATCCACAATCTTGTACCCTCGCACTCTTTGCTTTAGTCTGTTCTCTTCTTCTTTGGAGCTGGGCTCGTGGAGTCCTTTCATGTAGGCCATGATAGGTGCTCTCCAATCCTCGCATTGAATTGTGTTGATCAGCTTGATGCTGATTTCGGAAGCTTCGAAGGCTGACCGAGTGGAAACTTCGTAGAACACGTCCGGAGGGAGCTGTAGCTGCTGCGCTGCTGCTTTGGCTAAGCAATCTGCTTCGCTATTTTCAGTCCTCGATATTGGTTTTACTGTTATGCCGAGGAAGAAGGATTCTAACCTTCGTACATATTGAAAATACTTTTGAAGCTCTGGATCTTTTGCTTTGTAGTTCTTTTCAATGTGCCCCGCAATGACTTGAGAGTCTGTGTTGATGAGTGCCCTTCGGACTGATAACGATCGCAACCTTGAAAGTGCCAGAATCACAGCCTCATATTCAGCGGAGTTGTTTGTGCACTTGAAGTCCAGCCTTCGTGCGTATCTCAGCTTCGACCCGGAAGGCGAGATTAGAATAGCCGAGGCACCGGCTCCGGTTGCGCCCCAGGCCCCGTCGACGTAAACGATCCAAAACTGGTCCTGCTGCAGCTCACCGGGGCGAGGGTCTGGTGTCCATTCTGCTATGAAATCAGCCAGCACCTGCGATTTGATCGCTGTTCTGCCAACGAAGGTTACAGCATAACTATTAAGCTCGACTGCCCATTTTGCTATTCTTCCAACGGCTTCGTTGTTTTTGAAAATGTTCTCGAGAGGGTACGTCGAAGGTACATGTATCTCGTGCGCCTGGAAATAGTGCTTTAGCTTTCTTGATGCCATGACGACGGCGTATGCTATTTTCTCAAGCTCCGAATAATTTCTCTTTGGGCCTTCGAGGGTTTCTGAAACATAGTAGATTGGGGCTTGTCTGGTTTTGTTGTTTTCGCGGAGCTCCTTGATGAGGACTGCGCTTGCAGCGTGTGGCGAAGCTACGACGTAGAGTAACAATAAGTCTCCCTTGCCTGGGCTGGTTAGGGCAGTCAAGCTTGTCAGGTACTTTTTCAACTCCTCGAAGGCCTTTTGCTGCTGGGGACCCCAGTTGAATGGAGCGTTGCTTCTGAGTGTTTCGAAAAATGGTAACCCTCGCTCTGCGGATCTTGAGATGAATCTGCTAAGTGCTGCCAAACGACCGGTCAGACGCTGAGCTGCTTTCTTGGTCGTCGGAGGTTCCATGTTCATGATGGCATCAATCTTCTCAGGGTTGGCTTCGATTCCTCTGGCTGAGACGATGCAACCTAGCAATTTACCTTCGCTTACCCCGAAAACACATTTTTCTGGGTTAAGTTTCAGTCCGGCAGACCGGAGGTTGCTGAATACCCTCGATAAATCTGGTATGTGGTTCTCTTTTAGTTCACTTTGAACGACTAGGTCGTCGACATAGGCGGAGACAGCATGCTCATCCTTGAAAACTTCGGAGGTCATGCGAGCGAAGGTTGAGCCTGCATTTTTCAAACCTTCTGCCATCCTTCGGAAGCAAAAGGTGCCCAAGGGTGTGATAAAGCTTGTTTTTTCTTCGTCTTCTTCATTCATCCAGATCTGGTGATAGCCTGAGAAGCAATCAAGGAGGGATAGCATTTGGCAACCTGCCGCTCTGTCGACCAGGGTGCTTATGTTTGGGAGGGGGAAATCATCTTTCGGACAGGCTTTGTTCAAGCAAGTGAAATCGACGCACATTCGCCATTTTTTGTTCTTCTTTTGGACTAGGACCACGTTTGAGAGTCAAGTTGGGTATTTGACTGGGCGAATGACGCCTGCGTCCAGAAGCCTTTTTACTTCAGCCTTCGCTGCCTCCTTTCTTTCTTCTGACATCTTGCGAAGCTTTTGTTTGATTGGGCGGTAGCCTGTTTTGATGTTCAGGCTATGCTCGATCATTGATCTGTTGACTCCTTTTAGGTCTTCTGCGGACCAAGCGAAGGTGTCGGAATTTTCTCTGAGGAAGGTGACGAGGCTGCCTTCCGATTGAGGGCCTAGATTGGCTGAAATAATCACCTTTCTTTCGGCATTACCCTCGAAGAGTTGGACTTGTTTGGTTTCGTCCTTTGGCGCCGCTTTTACTTTGTCATTGCGGACCTCGCCCTCGACGCTGATACCGGGGGTTTGAGGTTTGGACAAATTGTGTACATTACGTTGCCCCGGGGCTACGTTCCCTTCAGCTGTCCTTGCAATGTCCTGGTCCCCAAATACTGCGACCACACCCTTCGGAGCGGGAAGTTTCATACATAGGTAGGCGGGATGGATGACCGCGTTGAACGCGTTTGTGTCCCCTCGGCCAAAAATGGCATTGTATGGGTAGAACATGTCGACGACATCAAATGTTATATGTTCCGTCCTGCAGTTGATTTGGTCGCCGAAGGTCACGGGTAGAGAAATTTTCCCGACGGCTCTCACTTGTTGACCACCGAAGCCGTATAGGGGGTTGTCGGCCGGTTGCAGAAGGTTTCTGTCAAGCTTCATGCTGTCGAAGGTTGAAGCGAACAAGATGTCAGCGGAGCTACCTATATCGACCAGTATTTTGGTGACAGTCCACCCAGCGAGGTTGGTTTCGATCACCATGGCATCTGTGTGAGGGTAATCCCTTAGCTTCATGTCACTGGAATCGAAGGTTATGGGGACGTGAGACCAACGGCCGAATTTATGTGGTCCTTCGACGGCCACGTGGTGAACGCGTCTGGCATGTTCCTTCCTTTGCCGTTTGTTACCATGGTCTTCATTTGAACCTCCGGTGATAGCTAGAATCACACCGAAGGTCGATGTTGGATTGTTGATGGTCATTTGGCTCGAGGCTTCGGCTTTTACAGGTTGTGGTGCTGGTAAGGCGGGGATTGGCAGTGGTGGTGGCAGAGCGCTGGTGGCTTGGTGGGTTGTTTGAATTTGGTTTTGGGGGGGTAGCTGGGTATGTGACTGTGTAAGGTGGGTTTTGGCGTTGTGGGGTGGTGGTTGGCTGATAATGGGTTTGGTTGTAGAGTGGGTGGTGGGTGTAGGGGGGTTGTTGCGAAGGTAGGCCGTAGTTTATGGGGGTATAGTGGTATGTTGGATTTGGTGGGTGAAAGCTTGGTTTCCTTGTATGGTTTATGGTTCGGGGGTCTGACAGAGCAGGTTTCCTGGATTCCTGGAATTATTTTCCCTTGGCGAAGCATTCGCATTGCTTTGTTGTGTGCCCCTTTCCCATTCCACAGAAGTGACAATACATTTTGGCAGGATCTCGCTGCTGGTAGCGCTGGTTCGGCGGAGGTGGCAAAACCTGCGGGGCTTGGCTGCTCGGGTGCTGAGCGTCCCGTGTTTGATGTTCATAGTTTGTTGCTTTGTTGATTGCACCGACGTTGCTTTGCTCTTGGCGAAGGTTGCTTTCTCTCGGTTGAGGCCTCGGCTGTGGCCTCTGCTGAGACCTCCGAGCGTCGGACTTCGCTCTGAAATCCATGTCGGCTCTACAGTATCTTTCCATTGTTTCATGCAACTCCTCGATTGAGTTTGCCGGTTTTCTGGCAAATTTGGAGGAGCATGGTCCTGGGCGCAGGCCACTGACTGCAGCGAGGATGACAGCCTCGTCAGATATCCCAGGGGTCCTTGCTCTGATTTGAATGAACCTTCGCCAGTAATCTTGGAGCGGCTCGCGTTCTTCTTGCTTGCAATTGAATAGCTCAATGGGGTTTAACGGGGCTGGAGTGATGCCCTTGAAGTTTGTGCACAGCTTGTCTCTGAGGGAGGCCCAGGAATCCACAGTTCCGGGGCGAAGGTTGCTGTACCAAGTTTGTGCGATGTCTCGCAGAATGATGACAAAGGATTTTGCCATTGTTGATTCGTCACCGCCTGCTGCGGCAACGGCTGCTTCGTAGCTCATGATGAACTGGCGAGGGTCGGAAAGTCCATCATAGCGGGGTAGGTTTTGTGGATTATAGCATGGTGGCCAAGGCTGGGTTTGGAGTATTTGGGAGAGTGGTGACTTTGGATCGTATGGCATTTGGTGTTGTTGATGCCTTCGCTGAATGCGAAGGTTTTGCTCTCTCTCATCTGGGTAGAGTTGGCGGAAATTTGGGTGTCTCACAGGGTATGGCTCTGGGTGTACTGGTGGTGGTGGGGGTGGTGGATGGTGACGAAGGTTATCTTGATTTGGCTCCTCATTCCCCTCTCGCAACGGGGGTATCTCCTCATTATCCCAGCCCTCGGCTTCGGCTTCTGCCGCGGCGAGGGATTCCTCCATGCGGCGAAGCTGCTCCCTGGCCTCGTCTGCCCTCTGTCTGATCGAGCGCAGTCGGTTATGCCTCTCAAGCTGTTCCAGGCGCCTCTTCTTCTCTTGCAGCTCAGCCTCGAGCCTTTCAAGGGCCTCGAGGCCCACCTCTTCTTCTTGTCCTTCCCCTTCTCCCGAAGTGTGTGGGTGTGGCTGTGTCGCCACTCGGGCCTGGGGGCCCAGGGATTGGGGTTCCGGGGTGACATTCTCTCCTCCCGAGGGCTGTGCAATTTCCTCAGCAGGCGGGACCACCGCTGCCGCCTCTCTAGCAACGCGCTGGTCCCTCGTCGAAAGTGCTCTCCTGTTTCCCGCCATTTCAGACTTCGCTCCCCACGGACGGCGCCAAACTGTTGGAACGCACTTGCCCAACCTCCGCACTTGTGCAGTGGGTATAGCGAAGGCGGCCAAGCGTCGGATGCAGTGGCGGAGGTAAGACGGAAGTGGAAGGTGCTCAAATCCCCCAAAAAATCGTCCCTTACACTGTTCATCCCCTTGGTATTTATAGGGAATGCCAAGGGGCACGGGCCAAATTACAAAAGGGTACAGCAAAGATTCCTCGCCTCCGCGCAGGGAGGAAGGGCAAAAGCGTAAATACACAGCTGAAGCGGAAACCCTAATCGGTCACACTCCAGCGCGCCGCCACCTGGCCCTTGTTCGCCTTCGGGGAGAGGTGCGGCGGTCTTGACCTTCGGCCGCGCTCGCCCTCGGGCCCGCGCACCTCCGCCGTCTGCCGGACCTCCGGCTTTACTTGCTTCCGGGGAAGAAGAACGAAGGTTTAACCTTCGGCCGTGCTCGCCGGACCTTCGGCTTCGCTTGCCTCTGGGGCGACGCACACTTGCCGCTTGCCTGGACCTTCGCTCCAAGCGAAGGTGGCGTCGTGAGTCAGCGAAGGTTTCCTGCAGTGCGACCGTCGCCTTAGACCTGCACGGAAGCACAACAAAGCGACGAGGGTTGACCCCGCATCCGGGGGTCAGGGTAACGGTCTCCAATAGGAGAGGGACCTCGCAAGCACACCAGGCGTTACGCGAGGGCTAATTTCGAGCACCAGTTCGGGCGGCGCTTCCGCCGAGGGTCCTTTCCCCCAACAAAAGCACAAACAATTGTCTCAATGTACCTTGCCGCGGCCCATGGCGGACTGCATTAGCGACATGTCGTTCCCACCCGCCAGCCAGAATTCGTCAAAGAATTTCTTGCCCAAGATCTTCGCCGCTTCAGGGGTCCGCCAGTAGTAGTCCACCTCCTTGACCGAAAGGTCCACGATATGGGAGCAGCCGGCGTCCACAAGGCCATGACCGGTCGCCTTGATGCCAGTGACGGCGGCGTAGTCTCGGCCGAGGGCCATGTGTCCCTCCAGCGACTCCATCTCAGAACGAATCTAGCCAATGAGGCTATCGACGTTACGCTCCGAGGGACCTTCCGCCTCGACGCCAATGCTGCGAAGGCATTCGCGGAAGCGAGATACAACCTCTTCATCGGAAGTCAGAAGTGCTCTCTCCCTATCGGCCTGAGTAGCTCGCAGCTGCGAAAGCTCCCGCTTGAGATTCTCAACCTCTTTCTAGCTCGCCTTCCTTGAGGTGCGTTCATCCTCGGTTTTGTTGGTCTTCAATTCAAGATCAGCGGCGAGTTTCTTCACCTGGGTGTCAAACTTCTTCACCTAAGTGTCAAGCTCCTGCTTCTCGCGCTCGATCTTGCGAGTGTAGAGATCTCTTTGGCTGCTCTGGCTGTGAGCGACAATGGCAGCCTGCGAATGGCAATGAAACAAAGGCAAAATTTTAAAAAAAGGAAGCTAGACCAAAAGAGCCACGAAGGCCACAGCGAAACCAAACACTTACGCTCGCCAGGTGAAAAGATAGGGCGTCGTCGAGTTTTAGGCTGCTAACTTTGAGGAGATCTCTTTCGATCTCTGGCGCGACGAAAGCTTTCTGTGAGAATTCAACAAACTTGTTGGCTTCTTCACTGCCGCCAGGAAGGATTCCAGCCCGTCGATAATCAAGTCGGCATGCGAGTTGAGCGTCCGAGGCTGCACCCAAAGAACGAGCAATGCGATAAGACTCTTCTTTCGCTTCATCAGCTTCGCTCGACGAACTCAGGCCAGTGTAAAAGCACGGGTTCTCGTAATCCGAAGGCACCCCGTCGATAACCAATCGCCCATAGCCGAGGAGTTGCCCTTCCACCATCTCCTGCGTCAGGCGAATGCACCGTGACGAAGACTGTGACTTACCTTTATCAACAGCAGCGGGAGCCGGCATGCTCCCAGACCCGGGCCCTTTCCCGCCAGGAGCCATCTTCTCGCCGACGGCCCGAGAGGAGGGCTCGGGGCGTGGAGCTTTCGGTTTCTTGGCCTAGCGCTCTGTAGCATCCGGCGGACCCGAAGCCTTCCACGAGCCAAGCTTCGCGAAGGTCGGGAGCTCTGCAACCGAGGCGTCATCATCAAACGCCGAGTGCGAGAGGTGCACATTCGGCCTCTTCGGAGCCATCTCAGCAGCGTAATATGCACTCTGCAAAACACGTCAAAAACACAATGTTTTAAACGCACAGCGTGAGCCTTGAGAACGACAACAACTCAAGCACGAGAGCAAAGACAAAAAGGCATAATCAAACCGAAACGAAAGCTGAGAAACTAACTACCCTTGGGTGATTGAAAGGATCAACATCTGGAATCGACTCCAGTGCTACCCCTTGGCTTTTAAGCATTGGTTTGGCAACTAGGCGACCAATGCGAATATCTCCAACTTCAGCAGCTTTTTGCTGAGGGATCACTCCGCTGCGCCCCCCACGCCAGGCCACGGTTTTGCCTTTCGCCCTCGGATTCCCAGTCTCCTCCTTGCCTTCGTCAACCAAAGGCCTCTCGGCGTATTTGATGCCCTTGGCGTCGAAAGCGTGGTTCAATCGGCGACTTCGGCCAAGGTTGCTGAGCTGAAACTCGCTTTCCTTTCGCAGATACGGACCGCAAACTTTCCTCGTTTCATTTTCGATATGCTTCATGTAGCTCTCGTCATCACTAAAATCAGCAGGCCTCTCCAACAGCAGAAAGGGGCCCCGATACCCGTCCTTGTCGGAGAAATCTGCGAAAGTTGTTGCACTGCAGAGCGGGTTCATCCCGATGGCCATCCACTCTTCAACCAAGTCTCGGCTGATCTGAAATCGCGCAGTGAGTGCGAATGCGTCTCCACAACGAATTGCCTCCTCGTCACTCAGCACGACAGGCGGAAGGTGTCTTCCGGGGCACCTCTCTAAAACCGACACAAGCGGAGAGCCTTTCTTCTTCCCCTTACCCAGTTCAGCGGCGACGGTTTCGTTTGAACAAACGCGATAGTAGAACCATGAGCAATTCCAGTCGGGCCATTTGTTCCGGTACGTAAGCGAAATGGAAACACTGCCCCAAGTCTTTCGCGGAACAAAGTTGATGCACCCGATTTCGCTGGGCAGTTTACTTCCCAGCAAGGGGTCGTCCACCTTTGTTGGTCGACAATGAATATCATAAAAGCACACAAAAACGTCCGCTTGTGGCTAACAATCCAGCATCTTCATCGCTTCCGCGAAAACACCGAGCCTGACGAAAGCATTCAGTGTGAGCTGGTGGAGCTGTATCTCAAACCCCGAAAGGACGTCCGGGACAAACTCCTCGAGCGGGAAATCCAAACCAGCGGTGAAATAATCGCGAAAGACAACAGCTTCGTTGCACCGCGGAATTGGCACCTCTTCATCTCCAGGGATGCGACAATTCGCTAGATGGTCCGCCCTTAGAGGCCCTTCGTCGACCATTGTTTGCAAGCTAGCAGCAGTCACTCACGAGGGACCAAGATAAAAAGAACAATCGGTAGGCACCGAAACCAACCCAGAGTCTCCATCATCAAACAAGCTTCCACTGTGACTTGGGATCCGCGGAGCCCCCCCGGAGCCAATCGATACGTCAGCGCTGCTTTCGCGGCGGACAGACTCAGAAGCGCCGCTGCTTTCGCTAGAGCTCGAAGTCAACGTGGAACTGGAAGACGCCATCTAGCATGGCGCGAAAGACGAATGAACAAAAAGGATGCATACAAAATAAGAAGAAAACGAGAAACAAGATATGGGCGATACCACTCAAACTTAAGACAACCAATTCGAAACGTGAGGCAAGTCGAGAATAACACCAAGATAAGAGAGAGTCACGCACCACCACCGTCGATCGGCGAATGATGGACGAAGGCACCGTTAGCTCTCGCTCGAGAGAAATACTTGACGCGGGCACCGGAAGCTTCTGCTCAGGCGAATGATGCGAGGCTTGAGAAGCGCGAGCCAAAGGGGCGGGAATGCGTTAGGCGGCCAGGTAGCCCCTCCGCACCAAGCCCCCATGCTTATATACAAGTAGGCGGCACACGGTTTTCGAGGGAGATTAATAGACACCCACGCACGAATTTCGAAGCGTCGCAACAACACGCCAATACACATACACGGCTTTCAAGGAATACGAAAAGACGTTTGGACACGAAACACTAAGCATCGCAATGACCTGACAGACGTCACATTGTGTCAGCAGAATGACAAGACACCCGGGCACGTCAAAAAAAACTTGGCTTTGAAACAAAGCAAAGGTTTTTTGGGCGGGCGTAGGCGCCTAAGTGAAAGGACACGGTCGAACCTCGCAAGCTTACGGATCCGGCCGTGAGGGGCTATTGTTGTGACGGTACCCAGACCGCTGGCGCCTTCAACCCGCTATACCAAAAGATGACGAAGCTTTCGCGCGGATGTGCGCATTCGCGCGAAAGCACGCGCTCGTCTTCGGCCCCGTGAGACCGAAGGTGGCGGAGCTTTCGTGCGAAAGGAAGCATTCGTGTGGAAACACGCGTCTCGGCTCGGGGACCAAGGGAAGATGGAGCTTTCATGCGAAAGGAAGCATTTGCGCGGAAGCACGCGTTTTGGCCCGCAGGACCGGAGAATGGCGGAGTTTTCGTGCGAAAGGAAGCATTCGCGCGATAGGAGTCTGGCGTTCCGGCGGGAGTTTTCGTCTTTCGTAACCTCGGTTTTTCATAGACTTTCGCAGGTTGTCATGAGCCTGGGTCAAAGGAAGCGGGCCCACCGGTCAGGAAAAGGAGCCGGGGGACGCTGGGCCCGTCAGAGGACGAAGTTACGACGATGCCCCTCGTGCCAGAAGAGATGGTGTACTGCCACAGAGTAGTTGAATAGGGCATCATTGTAATTGTAAAAGAGTGGTTGGAAGGGCAATCTTGTACTTTCAAGCTGATCTGGATTAATATAAAAAGCTCTCGGCCTCCCAATGGAAGGGAGGAGGAGAACACTGTTCACTTGACCTTGATTCCCTCTTTTACTGTGTTTACTTCCACTTTCGTTCTGTGCATTCGCTCGTGCGACAACCTGCTGTTTCGGGGTCTCGGTCCCGAAACAACACTTGGCACACTGCACGATACACAAGCATTACAACACTTTGGTATAGATCGATAATATATGCATGGTGTGGGAAAAAGTATAAGTGAAGCTTCAAGTAAACGTACCAAGAACGGACGCTTGATTTTGATTCTATTCCCATGCTTCTTCTTGAACTTCTCTGTCCTTCGATCAAATTCACTTGGCTCCTTTACGTACTCCTTATAAGCGATGTATATATGTACTCCACTAGTGTTAGTCAAAGTTGTAAAACGTATGATAAAAATTAACTAATATGAAGTTCCTTGACTTACAATCTCAAGCAATCTTCAAAGTGCTTGTACCCTGCTTTGTTTGAATGCCTCAATGAGTCAAATATGCAGGCCCTGCCTTCCTGAGGATAGATGATGAATGCAATCCAGTGCCCATGGAGGCCCTCGCTGCACCATTCGAACAAAACAAAGACTACGATGACCATGGATGATCTTAGGTAGCCACTTATCCCATCAGCATACATGCTTTCGACTTACCCAAAGTGGACGACAGCGAGGATACAACCATCTCTCCTGACCTTCTTCATGACTCCTAAGATGTATGTCCCCACTTTCAACTTCTCGGCGTCGATGGCCTTTTTGCGTTCGTTATCTCTATGACGATTGGTCAAGTCAATAAGGTCAGGGTGGTTGTCCGGTTTCTCGTATCCAATGATCTGTTTCTCAGCAACATGCATTGGAGAGAGATAGAGCACACCAAGGTTGCATTCGTTGCTTACATGGGCCATCATCCTGCAAGTACAAGTCGTCTCATGGCATTAGTTAAATTGACAAGGTACCTATAAGAATGTAGGGGATGTGTGAAAAGTGGTAATCCGCTTACATAGAAAACAAGGTGAGGTGAGCGACGTCAAGGTCCTTCCTACGCAGTAGTCTATGCATGTCTCCGAATTCCAAGACGAGTTGAACATATGTGCCCAAGTTAAAGATCTCTACCGGAATCCTGGCCCTGATGTTTGAAAAGCCGCCTTTGGCCGCTTGCATATACCACAAATGGAACCTCCGTACCTCCCACTTCTCGTCGCATGCAAGTTGGGCCAGAGGTAACATGAACTTCCCATTCACAAAATCGTCGGGGCATTCATCTGTGACGAATCCCCTATGAGGTGGTGATCTCGGCCTACAACAATGGGATAGCAATGTTAGTGTGTGAAAACGAGAAGCTCAAAACCTATAAATAGATTGATTACACGCAAGACAGAAGCATATATACCTTTCCAATTTGGTATAGAATGCGGCGCGCTCGGGTCTAGCCTCCTCGGTGTCTATAGTCTTTTTTGGCGCGCGAGGACACTGGCTGGAGCTCGGTTGGCTTGCAGGTGGTGTCATCGGCCCCGCACCTCCGGTCAGTACTTTGTTTTCACATGTGTCGCTTGTGGCTGGCGGTGTCTTCGCCTTCGGTTCTGCCTCCATAGATTCCACTCCTTTGCTCGGGGCGTTAAGCGGTCGATTGTCGGGAGGCGGAGAGCTTGGTCGTTGTGGACCGCTCGTGCTCGGATGTCTTGGAGGCGTCGTTGTCCTCTCCTCCAGTGCTGCCTCCTTACCTCCATTGGCATTGGTCGGTCCAATGGGAGGGCTTGCAGGAGGGTCCGTGCCGCGGGCTTCATTGTTCTCCATGTCTTGCTTGCCATCATCGTCGTCTTCATCATCACCGCCGCCATCCGGATCCGGGGGACAAGATCCGGCTACCGACGAGGGTTGTGATGTCGGCGTCAGGGTCAGCGTTGGCGTGTTCCCATAGATCTTGATGTCTTCAGTACACCATGGCACTTCTAAATTGATCGCCTGACCAAGGACCCTAACCCCAGTCATAGCGGGATAGTCAAATTCATATTCTTCGAACTCTGGCCTACACCACTGTTGGTTCACACTTGCCCTACCTCCGCACACGTGCAGGGGAGTGGCAAAGGTGGCCAATTGTCTGAACTGGACTGAAAGTATAATAGGAACCGAAATCAGTGCGAAGGTTTAAGGAGGCAAGAACAAAGTTTAAGGAAGCGAGAACAGTGCTTCTGTGGCTCTATTCCCAAAAAACGTACCCGATACACTGTTCACCCCCTGGTATTTATAGGGGATACCAAGGGGTGCTGACCAAATTACAAAAGGGTACAAAAAAGATTCCTCTGCGTTGTACGCACTGGAGGGCAGAATCGTACAAACACAACTAGGCTGAAACCCTAGCTTGCTCTACATGCGCCCGCCGCCGCTTGGTTCGTGATCACCTTCGCTGAAATGCGGGGCTGACCTCCGTCTTGCGAGGATATCGAAACTGTTGCGAAGCCCGGGTACCTTCGCCTCTCGCTAAGGCCTGGGCCTCTTGGTGAAGGCACGCGGCCTCGCGAAGATTGCTCCCAGCGCCCTTCGCGTCCTCTGCCTGTAAGAACTTACAAAGCCAGTCCGAAGGTCGGATTAGCACTCGAGGGCCAGAATAGCGATTTGAGGGACTTAGCAGATAAAGTGGCGGGTTTTTCCGAAGGTACGCGAGACGTGCGGGGGTCATCTTGTTGAGTCAGCGCGCGTGGCACCACTGCCTGGGCCTCTTGGCGAAGGCACGCGACATCTTGTTTCAAACCATATAAAGCTTTGTGGAGTTTGAAAACATGGTTTGGAAACTTGGGATTTTCAAAACCGGGGGGTTGTTCAACTTAAACCTCTTCTTCTATGTAGCCGTTTAAGAAGGCACTCTTGACATCCATTTGAAAAAGTTTGAAACCTTTGGATGTTGCAAAAGCCAAGAGTATCCTAATAGCCTCCAAATGAGCTACAGGAGCAAAAGTCTACTTATAGTCTATCCCCTCCTTCTGACTATAACCCTTCGCTACAATCCTGGCCTTGTTTCTAACAACATGGCCATCCTCTCCTTGCTTGTTTTTGAAAACCCATTTTGTCCCAATAGGCTTATAGTCTGGAGGAGGTGGAACTAGCACCCAAACCCGATTTCGCTCAAAGTTCTCTAACTCCTCATGCATAGCATTGACCCAATCCGGATCCGTCAAAGCATGTCCAACATCTCGGGGCTCAAAATTAGCAACAAAAGCAGAATGAGCAAAGTGAGAGATTTGAGACTTGGACCGAGTAACAAGTTCGTCGATGCTGCCGATCATCTGCTGAGGGGGGTGTTGGCGCTGGATGTGTTGTGGCGCCTCTCGTGCAGAAGTGATCTCCCCCTCAACAACAGCTGGTGCCTCCCGGGTACAAAAGGTACCGCTCGGGGTGGCGGATCCCACGGCCCCCAGGAAGAAGACATGTCGGGGCCGTGAGTCGTCGTTGAAGCTGCTCCTTGCGGCACAGCAGGTGGAGGGGGTGCTGGATCATCCATACCTTCAGCACCCTCGTCCTCGTCATCAAAAAGAGGCTCACCAACCTCATGATCACCTGCACGCTCAAAACGAGAAGAAGGACAAACCATGGTCTCGTCGAAGGTGACATCAGATGTCTCCATGACTCGGTTAGTGTCAAGGTTAAGTACACGATAAGCACGAGTATGAGCGCCATAACCCAAAAACACACCGTCAGAAGAACGAGACTCAAATTTGTCCAAGTTGCCTTTCTTCAATATAAAACAGTGGCAACCGAAAACTCTAAAATAACTTACCTTGGGCTGTCTCCCAAATCGCAACTCATAAGAAGTCTTTTTCAAGAAAGCTCGGAGAAAAATGCGATTGGAAATATAGCATGCAGTGTTCATAGCTTCGGCCCAATATCGCCTAGGAGTCCTATGCTCATCGAGCATCGTCCTGGCCATCTCTACAAGGGTCCGATTCTTCCTCTATACAACACCATTTTGGGGCGGTGTGTAGGAGGAAGAAAACTGATGCTACAAACCCAAGGAGTTACAAAATTTCTCAAAATCCGAATTTTTGAATTCGGAACCATTATCACTCCTAATAGCTCGCATCGAGTTCGAAGGGAACTCGTTCTGAAGACGTAAAATCAGATTGCGAGCAAAGGAGAAAGTCTCGGTCTTCTTAGCTAAAAAGAAGACCCACGAATATCTCGAAAAGTCATCAACAATAACAAGCACATACCACTTCCCCCCAACCGAGCTCACCCGAGCCGGACCAACAAGGTCCATGTGCAAAAGCTCTCTAGGGCGCTTGGTCATGACCTGAGTCACTGGATGGTGGGGAGCGGCAACCATCTTCCCATGTCTACAAGAGTGGCAAACAAGATCCTTCTCTACATGCAACTTGGGCAATCCTTGGATTAGGCCAAGTGAACTAAGCCTTGCAAGCAAGTCGAAGCTCAAATGTTCAAGTCTCCTATGCCACTTCCAAAGATCAGAGGAGGAAGGTCCAGCCACAAGACAACGAGAAGTGCCAAAAGACTCCGAGAAATTCGCACGAAAGACTATTCCAAAGGGTGAAATCAAACACACAAGATTGCCCTGAGGATCCAAAATACGACTGAGATTCGGTTTAAAACGAATCTCATAGTCATCATCGAAAAGTAGCGAAATAGAAAGAAGGTTAAAATGCAAGTTAGAAACAAGAGCAACATCGCGCAACACAAAGTGCTCATTAACTCGCACCGACCCACGAGAGAAAACCTTACATTTGCTATTGTCGCCAAAGGTGATAAACTCTTTCCCGGCGACCGGACTAAGACTGGAGAACCACTTGGCGTTTCTGGTCATGTGCCTCGAACAACCGGAATCCACCAACCAAACGTTCTCCAATCGTTTTACCTACATCAATAAAAAGACATAGGGTGAGCATACGGTCCAACACTAGGGTTAGTGAAGTAGGAGGAATACCAGTGTTGGGCCGGCTGCTCAAAAGAACGGTTAGTAGAAAAACCATTCCTAGCACGCCTACGGGGGGAAGCGATCACCATGTTGAGGAAAACGTGGTCCGCTAAGGGAAGAGCGTCCATCGCGATACTCAAAACGCGGTGGGGGAAAACACTCAACTACAAAGCCACCGCCACGGGGTCCATAGCCTACAACTGCAGGCTCCCACTGGGCACGTCCTCTCCGCTGCCTAGGCCTGGGAACTTGAGGTTCTGGACCTCTGGGCCTAGCAGCACTCCTCTGAACATTCGGCGCATGTACATCATGGATAGAATGGTACATGTCTCCCACAGTGCTCACAATGGTACCTCACCGCTCTCAAAGGGGGATGTTGGTACTCACGGTAGTGGGTGTGGATCACTTTGCCCTTCTGTGGCATAAGCTCCTCCTGGATGGGTGGCATGGTGTCCAGCTTGTTCTTGAGGTGGTTTGGTTTGGGAGCCCATTTCTGGTCTTGGTTGGAGTTCTCGGAGGCTCAACAAAGACCCCATCCTTGGTGTTAGACTTGAGTGGCTCTTTGGGTGGAATCTTGGTAAGCTTGGGAGTAGTGGTGGAGTTAGGCTTCTCACATGGGTTAAGACCACTCGACTCTCCAATCTTCCCAAAAGATGAAACATCAACACCCGGAGCAAAACCTACACCAGGACCTCCAGCAGCTCGCTTGAATTGGGAGATCATCATCCCAAGCTGTGGCTCACCGCTAGACACCCATGACAAGATAGTTCAAAGGTATGTGTTTTCCTCCTCGGTTTGCATCTTGTCATGCTTCACATTAGCAATCTCCATCTCCAAACCCTCACAAAGAACACACCTAGCCACACATGTGCAACCTGAGTTGGCCTCTTCAAGAGACACAATCTTGGCATTCTTCTCTGCCAACTCAGATTGCAAGACAGGACAAGTCTTGCACGCACCCAACAGCGAGGGTCTAGCCTTCAGCTCATCCACCTCTCCTACCAACGTAGCATACTTACCTCTCAATGTGAGAAGGTCAGTCATGTGCTTGGTGCACATCTCACACTCCACCTCCTCAGAAACGACCACGGTGGACTTAGCAAACTCGAGCTCCCTCACCTTTTCCTCCCACTTCTGCCTAAACTCCTTGCGCTCTCGAGCAGCACGCCTAAGCAACTTATCTTGACTAAGCAAGGCGGCAGTAAGCTTCTCAACCTCAGCAGAAAGCTCGTCGTGGGTGAAGGATACCTGAGAGGTGTCGTCGTCGTCGTCGTTTCGAGGGGAGTCCTCCAGCTTGCCGTCGACCTCATCACCAAGGGCCATGGTGCAGAGGTCGTCGTCGTCGGTGAAGAAGCAGAGACCGTTCAGCTTGTCCTCGATCCTCTTCTTCTTCTCGGACTCATCATCGCTTGAGCAAGCGGAGTCATCATCCGTGCCATCGATGTCACTCAGCGTGGCAAAAAACGCGCGCTGCTCAGCCTGGGCCTTCTCCATGTACTTCTTCTTGATGTACTCCTTGTCGAAGCCGCCCCTCTGCTTGTGCCTCGCGGGGACGTACTTCTCCTTGCGCTTGCCGGAGTCGTACTTGTGCCCATGATCGCCCTTGCCAGATGTGTTCTTCTTCTTGGGACAGTTGGTGATGAAGTGGTCGGGGTCGCCACACTCAAAGCATCCTGAGCGTCCTCCTCCACGGCGACGGTTCATACGGTTGTTGTGGAACCGCGAGAACCGGTTGGCGAGCATCGCCAACTCGTCATCCCCCAAAGACTCCAGCTGGTCCTCTGTGACAGAAAAGAGTGAAGAGAGTGCAAATCCTCCAGAGGGGTTAGCAGAAGAGCCAGAAACCAAAGCCATAGTCGAGCCAGAAGGATTTTCATAAGAAGCCCTCGACATGGCATCAATCTCACTAGACTTGAGCTTACTAAAGAGCTCGTCGCAAGTGAGGGTCTCATAGTTAGACGATTCGATGATCGCCTGGACCTTTGAGTCCCACACCGACCGATCAAGAGTGTGCAAAAGCGTCAAAGCCCTCTCATGATCATCAAAAGGCAACAGCTCCTTGTTCGCTCTCATCTTGTTGACAATGTCCTGAAAGCGAGCGAATAAACTTTCTATGCTCCCGCTAGGCATGTGTCAAAAATTCTCGTACTCCCGCTTGTGCGACTCGTAGAGACGAGATTTGACTTGAGAGGTTCCCTCATGGAAACACATGAGGGTCGCCCAAATCTCACGAGCCGTGGGGAGGTGAGAAACGCGATCAGCCTCGGACATGCTCAAACAGGAGAAAAGAGCGTTACGCGCTCGGCTATTGGCATCGTGCTCATCCATCTAAAGCTGAGTAACACGAGCAGCCAAGACAACGTAATCGTCCCTATTGCAAATCTCCCAAACAGAAGAACCCATGCTCTGGAGATAGGCTGACATGCGTATCTTCCAATACGCATAGTTCGTCCCATCGAAAACTGGCGGTTTGCCCACGCCGCGATCCATGTCACCTTCTGTGGATCTGGAACCGGCTAAGGTGGAAGATCCTTAACCTGCTCCGATACCAATTGAAGGACCGAGAATGCAACCAGAAAGCGACCAGAGGGGGGGTGAATGGGAGCTTCAAATTTTCCTTTCGGAAACCTGTTGCCACTGTCCCGAGAATCAACCCTAAGAGCAAATCTAGAGCTTGCAAGTGTCCAAGACCCTAGATGTAGGGTGGATGCTTCCTAGAAGCACAGCGGGACTCCTCGCAACCCTAGAAACACAACGCAAAAGACGGAAACCAAATCCATTAATGATCGAACGAACCGCGGATGAAACAGCGCAGAACAGACTCGACCGGACTCTGACAGCGTTCGGTCAGACAACATCGAACGCGTCCGGTCTGCGAAAAACCTTTCTGGACCCTTACTGTTCGTGATCGGACTCACCAGGGAACAGCGTCCGGTCAAGAGCAGAGCGTCCGGTCACTCCCAGTCACACAGGTGAACAGTACAACGAGTGAGTCCGATCACTATGCAGCAAGTGCGTCCGGTCAGCTATGGAAAACCCACGTGTGACATTCAACGACCGGACTCACTGTGATAGCGTCCGGTCGCCGCGATGCATGCGTCCGGTCACCCCGTGTCAGCCCCGTTCCTCCACCGATTCGGCTCGATCTCACCCAAAATAAATCCTCTAGGGATCAAACTTGGTGAGAGGAGTCACAAGGAGGATAGTGAGCTATCTCTAAGAAATCATGGCTCGAACCTATCTTCAAATTGGTGAATCGAAGAAGTTCGGGAGAGGGAGAGAAACTTGACCCGAAACGAAAATCGATCGATCTACTAGGTCGTGAGGTTAGAGATGAATTCCTTTGGTGGAAAGAAGTGCCTCATGATCTAGGACATCTCTGTTCAAACGGAATCGTAAAAGACACAACGAACAAAGAGATTGATCAACGGGAAAATCATGGAGAAAGGCAACCCGCGAAGAACTCGAACAAAACGCGAATCACTATCACAAATTTGGAACCGTGTGGCTACCACACGCTACAACCGTGAGATTACGGTCTCACTTCCTCAAAATCTCACGGGCACAGAGGTATTGTTCTCTTCTCTATGGATCTCAGGTTCGCTACAGCAGGGGAGAGGGAGAGCAGGAAAACCTAGAAGGCAAAATAGCAAATGACTGAGATGTTTGGGGAGGTGGGTGTCTCCCCCTACTTATCCTAATTCTAACTATTCCTAATTCCCACTCTACCCCTAACTACTTACAGAGCGATCCAGCCAAACCCTAAGGTTATTCTGGACCAACTCGATGGTAGGTGGATCCGACGGCCACGCCCGCACAACTGGTAGCGTTGCCTCGACGCAACCTCACCGATTGCCGCCACGTGCCGCCACGGCTCTGCGTCCTTTTCCTGGACGTCGCACCCCCGGTTTTGTGGCCCAAACCGGGAAACCAGCCTTCACAGCCAAACCCCGGTTTTGAGGCCCAAACCGGGAAACCAGCCCACGTAGCCTGAGTTTTGTGGCCCAAACTCAGCAAACCCGCAGCACCCAGGTTTTGAGGCCCAAACCTGGAAACCGTCCTCAGCACGAGTTTTGTGGCCAAACTCGGAAACCATCAGCGCCCAGGTTTTGAGGCCCAAACCTGAAAACCGTCCACCCGATGGTTTTTCTCTGGCTCTACCACCAAACCGAAGCTGTAGAGGGGATGCACCGCCCGTGCACCCCGTCCACCGACATGTGTCCCCAGGTCCTCGACCCGAGCAACACCATGTCCTGCAAGTCTTCGCTCGTTGCTGTCCCAGGCTGCCACCACCACAGCTGATCCTCAGGCCACCGGTCCCTCAGTCCAAGCCTCACGTCCGCCCTTCGCCACTCTCGGTCCATCGGCACGGCACATCTCTACTTGACCTTCACCTTGCCCTCGATCAGTGTCTCTATGCTCGACACCTGCACAACACAAGCCAAAGAACATGCGCATTATCCCAGTTGACAATCACTCATCACTCTGAGACTCGGCATACACCCATGTATCCGCAATGGGCATTAGGTAATGGCTCATATTTTATATTTAATTTGTTTGTCATTTTCACAAACAACAAGAAAACCTAAAACTACCAAAGCGGCGAGTACATACCTCAACGGAGATGGAGGACGGAGGACGGTGGAGAGACGGGCTCCAGGTGGCGCCGGAGGTCGGGCTCCAGGCGGAGGCGGAGGACGGGCTCGAGTCGGCGGTGGACGGGATCAAGGCGGTGTGGGACCCCAGAGCTAGGGTTTCGGGCTTACCGAGATGAAACTCCGGGACGGATCTCCGACGAGGCTGAAGGAGTGGAGAAGAGGGCGAGCCGTAGCCCCGTGGTGTCGAGCGAGGACGACCCCTGCCGCGCCGTTGTGTCAACAGAGCAGGTAGTAGAGGCAGGCACGCAAGGAAGAGAGGGGCACGGTGGCGGCGGAGAGGGGCACAGAGAGGGGCGGCGGCGGGTCACGGTGGCGGCGGAGAGGGGCACCACGTACACGTGGAGAAGAGGAGCGTGAGGACGGTCACGCGGTGACGGTGGCGGCGCTAGGGCACCTCGGCATCGGCGGGGGTGGCGGAAAATTTTGCCGGCCCTTCGGGGTCGAGAAGAGAACCGAATGGGCAGACTTGGTTGACTCGGTGCATGTGGGGACTTTGTACAGCCCATCTTTTACCGTGGCGGGCTGTTTAGAACGCCCGTCGCGGTTAATATTTACCGTGGCGGGCCCTTTAGAACGCACGTCGCGGTTAATATTTACTGTGGCGGGCCCTTTAGAACGCCCGTCGCGGTTAATATTTACCGTAACGGGCGGCTTTAAAAGCCCGTCATGGTAAATATTAACCGCGACGGGCTTTCTAAAGGGCCCACCATGGTAAAATATTTTGACCTTTTCCCTTTGTCCAATTTCAATTTTTGTTTTTCCCTTAGGTAATTAGGCATAATACTAGCTATAGATGAGTATGTATAGTAGTAGTAGGTAATTAGGTATAATACTATAGTAGTAGTAGAGTCATAGTTGGATAAGTTGTTAGCTATAGAGGAGTGTATACAAGCTTGTTTCATTTGTTTGAACATAGAGATATGAAAAAGAAACAAAACAACAGAACACAATTAATAAATTTTGGTTCCACTGCAATATTACAACTTGTCTTATGGTTTGCCTGCACATATCATTTTGGTGCAGGCGCTTTCACTGTCCTCTTTTCACCGTCGTTGCGGGCCCAGGGCATCATCCTCGTCCTGTTGAATCGGTCTTCGACAGCCTTGATCTTCTTTGGATGATCGGTAAATAGTTGGAGCTCTTCGTAGTTGTTGTATTGTTCGCGGCTCTGGACCCCATCAGCTCCCACGATCCGTTGCATCCCTGACACAACCACATGCCTTTTAGGGTCTTCTGCGTAGACATAGTAGGCTACTTGTGCGACATCGATTGCTACTACCCAAGGATCATCTTTGTAGCCGATACTATGAAGGTCCACGGTTGTAAGCCCATAACCGTCAACTACAACCGCCACGGAAGACGGTTATGCTTAGGTTTCGGCCATAGTCAAGTTCCCATATTTCTTCGACCTGCCCAAAATATGACGTCCTCTGGCCCGTGGCCTCGTCGATGCCCTCGTATCGAACACCGTTGTTTTGTGCCGCACTCTTCTTGTCCTTCTCTTTTGTGTGGAACCTATAACCCGACACGTCATAACCTTGCCAAGTGGTGATTTGGGTGGACGGGCCTTTCTGAAGCTTCTGAATTTCCTCATGATTTTCCTCTGATTCTTCAATTGGTATGTCCTGCTCTTTGAGCCACCCTATGAAGTTGTTCTTGTGATGGTTCTGGACCCAGTCCTCCGTGACCTGCCCATCATGAGTTGCACGGATCTCGTTCAGGTGCTTTTCGACAAATGTCTCCATGCTAACTAAGTGATGAAGTATGTTGTAATGAGCTTGTTGCACCGTTTCGTTTGGTACATCAGTGCGTAGTTTTCGTCTGATGCACCCCATCCCTGAGGTTCTGCCTTCATGTTGATGGACAGGCAACCCAATCATCCTCCCATCTTTTATGTACCTCATACACCAGTTCACGGCCTCCTCCGTTGTGTATGCCTCGATCATAGAGCCCTCAGGGTAAACACAGTTATGGACGTATCTGTTAAGGGTGGACATGAACCGCTCGTATGTCCACATCTGATGTAGGTACACGGGGCCCAGTTGTTGGATCTGATCGACCATGTGCATCATCAAGTGTGGCATAATATCAAAGTATGCTGGTGGAAAGCACATCTCGAGCTGGCAAAGGGTCTCTGCGATGAACTCCTTCAAGGCAGGTAGCTCGGCCTCATCAATGACCTTCTGGGTGATGCGGTTAAAGAAGTATGACATACGCGTGATGACCATCTTCACGTACTCTGGACGGATAACCCTGATCGCAATTGGCAGGAACGCCGTCAACATGACGTGGCAGTCATGTGAGTTGTAGCCGGTCATTGTGAGGTCTTTCATCGAGACCAGACTCTTGATATTGGAAGAAAACCCAGTTGGCACCTTGATACCCCTAAGCAACTTGAGAAAAGTCGTCTTCTCGTCATGCGTCAGGTTGCAGGCTGCGCTTGGGATATCGACATTACCGTTCGGAGCCGGTACCGGGTGAAGGTCCGGCCTGATGCCTTGATTGACAAGATCCATACGTGACTTAAGACCATCCTTTGTCTTCCCCTTGACGTCCAGTAGGACACCAATCGTGCTTTCAAAGACATTTTTCTCTAAGTGCATGCAGTCGATGGCATGGGGTGTATTCAGCGTTTTCCAGTATGAAAGGTACTTAAAGAAAATTGACTTCTTCTTGAAAGGAACGACGGCTGTGACTTCCTTCTCTGTTTTGTTGCCCCCTCTTCCGGTAGCTTCTTCTTCTTTCCAAACTCAATCTGTTCCCTGTCCTTGACCATCTCATACACCTTTCCCCCCAACTAGTTTGCACTGGTTGATCACGTTGCGGCTCGTCCTGATTGTCAAAATATTTATTCATAACACTCCTTTTGTACCTGTGATATCTAACGAGGAACCGTCTGTGCCTCGTGTACACCATCTTATTGGATCCTTTAAGGTAAGTGTAACAAGTCCCGTCGATGCAAATTATGCAGCCGGTCTTCCCTTTGATCTGCCCAGACAATGAGAAGAGACCGGGATAATCAGTGATGGTGACAAAGATAATTGCTTTTAGGGTGAACTTCTCCTTGCGGTATGCATCCACCATCTCGACTCCAACATCAAATAGTTTCTTCATTTCCTCCATGAATGGCTCCAAAAACACATCTATGTCGTTGTCGGGCTGCTTTGGTCCGGAGATAAGCATAGTCAACATAAGGTACCTGCGCTTCTGACATAGATGGGGAGGCAAGTTGTACATGGTGAGGACGACAGGCCAAGTGCTGTGCGAGCTGCTAAGCTCACCAAATGGGTTCATCCCGTCAGTACTTAATGCAAACCTTACGTGCCTAGGCTCCTTGCCAAACTCTGGGTAAGCCATGTTGAAATCCTTCCACTGCTTCGCATCGGACGGGTGCCGCAACTTGCCATCGTCTCTCAGTCGATCAGCTGACGCATGCCAGGACATGAGCTTGGCATCCTCTGGGTTCCCGAATATTGCACGCAGATGATCTTCCACGGGTAGATACCACACCGACAGTGCTGGACTTTTCCTGTGTGTGTAACCCTCTTCTTCCTCGTCTTGCTGAGCCGAGATCTGCTTGGTCGCACTGCTCTTCGTCTTTGCCCCCATCTTCTTCTTCTTCACACCACCCCGCAAGCCTCTGTCATCTTCTGCATCCACATGACAACCTGCATTTTTCTTGTACCGACTAAAGCTGCAGTGCGGACAACTAGTCAAATTCTCGTACTCACCCCGATACAGGATGCAGTGGTTAGGGGATGCATCAAACTTTCTCAGCTTCATCGCCACTGGTCGGATTAGCTTCTTCGCTCGATAAGTATTGGCGGGCACCTTGTTGGCCGTTGGGAACGTGGTGGCAAGGTAGCTTAACAGCTCATTGAAGCTAGTTTCAGACCAACCATGTCGAGCCTTCAACATTAACATATGGAGGTTAAAACGGAGAGCTGTGCACTCCTTCGGACACTCGCCCCCGTCCTTATAGAGAGGATCAATTGCCGCCTGCTTCATTTCTCTAAAATTCTCCAACCACTTCGGACTACCATACACAACATCGTCTTCATCGATGTGTTTGACTAAATCCTCAACAAGACGCATATCTTCGGGGTCGCTCACAACAGCCTCCTGACCATCACCACTATTGTGCTCTTCGTCGGCCAAGTCTTGGATTACATCCTCCACCGTGCTGTAATCTCGAGAACCATTATCGCAACCAGCTGACATGGCTGCTGAAGATGATGATCCAGGTGCTCCTACAGGATTGCCCTGATTCACTGGTATAGATGTCGGCGTCGACGTCGCTGAGCTCACTCCAGATGGACCACCACTTGCACCTTCTCTTTCACCGTGAAGAGTCCAGACTGTGTAATCCTTCACGAAACCATACCTAATCAAATGAGATTGCACCATGGGATCTGGGTGGGCTTTCGTGTTCTTGCATTTATGTAACACCCGGTTTTAAAGAACAAAACCAGGTACGCTATATGTGTGCCCAGGAAGTCCACACATACAACCACAGAAGGAAAAGATATCAAAAACAGTGTTCTATTTAACGAAACACAGTTATAACTAAAACTTACATCAAAGTTAAGCGGAACAGAAACTAAACTTCTCTTCAGACTCCATTCTTCACAGGGACAGTTGACTGGGGGTAACATACGCCTAGCACTTCTGTCAGTATTCTGGAAACTCATCTGTGTCTTCACCATGCTTCCGCTGCGCAACTCTGATGGAGACTGAGGGTGTGGGGGAAATAGCAAGGGTGAGCACATGTCGTACTCAGCAAATACAACATGGGGTTATGAAGCTCAAAAGGCTTGACACTGGTTTACTGCGGTTAGCACTTTTAGTTGAGTCAATATTTTAGCATTAGATAGTCATCAAGTTATGCTTACATCCCATTCAAACCACATGAATAATATTATGAGCAACCACATCAAAGATTAACAAGTTGACAGAAATAATATGAACATAAAGTATATTTCGTTTAAGTTATTAGTCTGCAAGTTTTCCGAGCCGCTCGTGACCGTGAGCACGGCTGATATATCAGTTTATTACTCTGCAGAGTTTGTAAAACTTTACCCGTGAGCCGTGATCCCCATATGCCAGGGGTTGCAAATCCCATATCACCTCTTCCAAGGAGGTGCGGCAGGGTACACTATGAAGTCTTTCGAAGTTCCCCTAACAAGATAGTGGCCACTAGGTTTCCAATCGGCAAGCAGATATAGGAACCCCCCTTTCCGATGGCACATTCCTTCCCGGCTATACACATGAGACCAGGCGGCCGTCCTATACCCGTCTCGTCAAGCCCCTTTTGTGCCCTTTCAGGTAACCACCATCAAGCGAGGAGAGGTCCTCGAACCAACTAAAACCAGAGCCATGTAGCCCTCACGGTTGTACTGTATGTCCCAGCTTTTGCCCACAGAAGATCATTTAGAGGGATGACATGTTCACATTACCATGGAAACAAGTTATCAGTATGTGTTGCACGTATTATTAGTCATCTCGTTTGTTCATATAGTTTGGAGTTAAGCACTAGCAGATCTACCCATATGCATATATCCCGTGGTAGCAAGGTATAAAGTTGAATCATCTAGATAAACCTATGGCTTGCAAATTTGACACATGCACATGAATAGTGAATTATAAATGAGTAGGCAACAAGGATGGTCCCAAGTTATACTTGCCTGATACACTTGACCAAATCTCACATCGGCAGCTTTTGGTCATCATCTTCTGACCTTCAGCGTCCACAAGCGGTCGTCGTCTACTCGTAGCAAGCACCACACATAGACAGGCATACAAGCAAACAACAAAGACGACTAAGAACAACACCACCCGAGACAAAACAACATACTAAAAGAGAGCTCGCACTACGGTCGCGGGATCGCACGGAACGACTGAAAGACACGTCTACCAGAAATTTTATATTATAAAAGAAAAACTACCGGCTTGCTTTATTTTAATTAATAAGATCATGATAAAATATTAATTCAGATTAGACAAAGCATATTTTAAATTTAGAAGAACGGATTAAACTAATCATATTTTAATTATAAATATTGTCATATAATTTAATCAATTTAAACATTAGCTTAGTAAAAGAAAATAAACATGTGAGAGTAACTAATCGTATTTATATGACAACGATTAGCCTAACCAGATTATAAATTAAAAACATATTTATGTTAGTGATTAATCATATTAACATTTGTGTATAAAATATCGAAACATAAAACCTACATTGATTTTAATTATAAATCAGTTATAGATTTATTAATCAATTTAATATTTAACTTTATACGGAATAGCATGTGAGATGAAAAACGTTAACACTGCTGCGTAGATCGCGGCGACACGAAACTTACGCAACTGGAACGGACTAAAACGGAGATAAAACGAATAAACGGCGGATAGATAAACATGCGTGGCAGAACCGTAAATAATACCTCTGGTCGGTCTTCACGAACGTGGCCATGGCAGCCTCCTGCTGCTGGCCTCGCATGGGGAAGGGAGGGCCACGGCCCTGGCTTGGCCGGCCAGCGGCGGCGCGGGGCTGGGGTGGATTGGTGCTGCTGTTCTGCACCGAGGGGTTGGGGATGGCCGATGCCGGACCGTTCAGCGGTGGCCAGCCAAGGTCCGACGGTGGCTGGCCTGGTTACGTACAGACCGGGGCAGGGCCACACGGATGGCGGCGGCCACCGGCCCTGCACGCACGGCGTAGGGGCACCGCGAGGCAGGCCAGGGCGCGTGCGCTGGGCACCCAGCCCAGGACGACCGCGTGGTCGGAACACGAGGCCGAGGATGAGCCGGCCGCAACTGCTGCAACCCAGAAACGAACGTGGGTCTCCAACGGTGAGTTCGCCGGAAAAGATTGAGAAAGTTAGGGAACAATTAAACGGTGATGGATTCGTGAAAAGGAAGACACCACGGTGTAGAGAACGAAGAGGGCTACCTCGTGGTGGTGACGGTTTTCGCCGGAACGCGACGGTTTGGCCGGAAAAGCTCGCCGGAAGTTCGCCGGAAGTTCGCCGGAGAAGAGCAGATGCGAAACTTCGGCTTCAGATCTGGGTTGATGGGAGTGGCGGCTGCGAAAACGGATCGTACTTCTGTAATCCTCGCGTCGAGATGAACACCGGCATATATATAGTGTTAGGGTTTGGATAAGATGGAAAAACGAGATATTTTATTATTTTCGGAATTAATTAATTTCGGGATTAAAATAATTCCAGAAAAGTCCAGAATTGTTGTTTAAGCCACGAAAAATAATCCGATGGCTCCGAAAATTCTAGGAAAATTCTCAGAGACACTTTGAAATATAATGAACCCAAATAAAGTATTTGGAGCTCATGAAATGATATTTTGGAGCATCTAAAAATTAGATTATGCTTGCAGAAAGATCGGAAACTATTCCGGAAAAGGCCAGAAAAATAACCGAGAAGTTTGTAGCGATATGATGATGGATGATGGACTTAAAGGAGTGACTCGGAATATAATTAAAAGGATTTTGGAAAAAAAAGTCCAACAAGAGGATAGAGCTCGGAACGATAAATTTGGTTTTAGAAAAAGATAGGAACAAACCAGATATAGATAGACAACCTACCAACGTATTTTGAAACTCTACCGACTCACAACACAAGGTCAAACAACAACCAACATCACATCAAACAACCCATCAAATTAGTTTAGGAAAATTTTGAAAATTCTTGTTTTACTACGACTAAAGTGGCGCTAGCTCGGACTAAACTTGTCAAATTTTATTTAAATATTAAAATTATTTATTTTATTTAATGTTTTCTACTCACAACCAAAAATCAAAAATTTTGGGGTGTGACAAACTACCCCACTTAACATGAATCTCGTCCCGAGATTCGAAGAGACTCGGGAGAAAGATAAAACTGATCTTCAAGTTGTCACGATGTCTTGATATGAGATTGATGAACGATAAGACATGGATCGAGGATGGCCAAACGAAGGCTAGAAAGATAAAGATTGATCTCAAGTTCTTTTTGCCTCGATACTTGAGACTCAAGGCTTGCTGTTGGTGATAGTAGCCGCTACCCCACTTAACAAAAGCTTTGCTCATCTTCAAAACTTGATCTTCACGGTCTTCTTCGGAACACAAAGATGGAGACGTCACACCAGCAACACACCAAGCAAGACAAACACGCAGCACAATAACGATACTATACGTGCTTTTGTTCAACTGGTGGGCATCCTAATGGGTAGATTAGATGATGAGAGGCCATCGAGATTTTAAACAAGATGATTTCAAAATTTTAATAAAGCAAATAAAATACAAATTCAAGGATACCAGAAACCAATAGCTCAAAGGTAGCTCTCAAGGAGAGGAGGTAATGGGACAAGGATTGAGAAACAATTAATTCAAAGGACAAGGTGGTATAAAACATTTTATAGCAAAACAAACTTCAAAAGGCGTCCAGTGCTAACTAGGCATACGTCCTACAGTCAACATTGCTTTGATACCAATCTGTAACACCCGGTTTTAAAGAACAAAACCAGGTACGCTATATGTGTGCCCAGGAAGTCCACACATACAACCACAGAAGGAAAAGATATAAAAAACAGTGTTCTATTTAACGAAACACAGTTATAACTAAAACTTACATCAAAGTTAAGCGGAACAGAAACTAAACTTCTCTTCAGACTCCATTCTTCACAGGGACAGTTGACTGGGGGTAACATACGCCTAGCACTTCTGTCAGTATTCTGGAAACTCATCTGTGTCTTCACCATGCTTCCGCTGCGCAACTCTGATGGAGACTGAGGGTGTGGGGGAAATAGCAAGGGTGAGCACATGTCGTACTCAGCAAATACAACATGGGGTTATGAAGCTCAAAAGGCTTGACACTGGTTTACTGCGGTTAGCACTTTTAGTTGAGTCAATATTTTAGCATTAGATAGTCATCAAGTTATGCTTACATCCCATTCAAACCACATGAATAATATTATGAGCAACCACATCAAAGATTAACAAGTTGACAGAAATAATATGAACATAAAGTATATTTCGTTTAAGTTATTAGTCTGCAAGTTTTCCGAGCCGCTCGTGACCGTGAGCACGGCTGATATATCAGTTTATTACTCTGCAGAGTTTGTACAACTTTACCCGTGAGCCGTGATCCCCATATGCCAGGGGTTGCAAATCCCATATCACCTCTTCCAAGGAGGTGCGGCAGGGTACACTATGAAGTCTTTCGAAGTTCCCCTAACAAGATAGTGGCCACTAGGTTTCCAATCGGCAAGCAGATATAGGAACCCCCTTTCCGATGGCACATTCCTTCCCGGCTATACACATGAGACCAGGCGGCCGTCCTATACCCGTCTCGTCAAGCCCCTTTTGTGCCCTTTCAGGTAACCACCATCAAGCGAGGAGAGGTCCTCGAACCAACTAAAACCAGAGCCATGTAGCCCTCACGGTTGTACTGTATGTCCCAGCTTTTGCCCACAGAAGATCATTTAGAGGGATGACATGTTCACATTACCATGGAAACAAGTTATCAGTATGTGTTGCACGTATTATTAGTCATCTCGTTTGTTCATATAGTTTGGAGTTAAGCACTAGCAGATCTACCCATATGCATATATCCCGTGGTAGCAAGGTATAAAGTTGAATCATCTAGATAAACCTATGGCTTGCAAATTTGACACATGCACATGAATAGTGAATTATAAATGAGTAGGCAACAAGGATGGTCCCAAGTTATACTTGCCTGATACACTTGACCAAATCTCACATCGGCAGCTTTTGGTCATCATCTTCTGACCTTCAGCGTCCACAAGCGGTCGTCGTCTACTCGTAGCAAGCACCACACATAGACACGCATACAAGCAAACAACAAAGACGACTAAGAACAACACCACCCGAGACAAAACAACATACTAAAAGAGAGCTCGCACTACGGTCGCGGGATCGCACGGAACGACTGAAAGACACGTCTACCAGAAATTTTATATTATAAAAGAAAAACTACCGGCTTGCTTTATTTTAATTAATAAGATCATGATAAAATATTAATTCAGATTAGACAAAGCATATTTTAAATTTAGAAGAACGGATTAAACTAATCATATTTTAATTATAAATATTGTCATATAATTTAATCAATTTAAACATTAGCTTAGTAAAAGAAAATAAACATGTGAGAGTAACTAATCGTATTTATATGACAACGATTAGCCTAACCAGATTATAAATTAAAAACATATTTATGTTAGTGATTAATCATATTAACATTTGTGTATAAAATATCGAAACATAAAACCTACATTGATTTTAATTATAAATCAGTTATAGATTTATTAATCAATTTAATATTTAACTTTATACGGAATAGCATGTGAGATGAAAAACGTTAACACTGCTGCGTAGATCGCGGCGACACGAAACTTACGCAACTGGAACGGACTAAAACGGAGATAAAACGAATAAACGGCGGATAGATAAACATGCGTGGCAGAACCGTAAATAATACCTCTGGTCGGTCTTCACGAACGTGGCCATGGCAGCCTCCTGCTGCTGGCCTCGCATGGGGAAGGGAGGGCCACGGCCCTGGCTTGGCCGGCCAGCGGCGGCGCGGGGCTGGGGTGGATTGGTGCTGCTGTTCTGCACCGAGGGGTTGGGGATGGCCGATGCCGGACCGTTCAGCGGTGGCCAGCCAAGGTCCGACGGTGGCTGGCCTGGTTACGTACAGACCGGGGCAGGGCCACACGGATGGCGGCGGCCACCGGCCCTGCACGCACGGCGTAGGGGCACCGCGAGGCAGGCCAGGGCGCGTGCGCTGGGCACCCAGCCCAGGACGACCGCGTGGTCGGAACACGAGGCCGAGGATGAGCCGGCCGCAACTGCTGCAACCCAGAAACGAACGTGGGTCTCCAACGGTGAGTTCGCCGGAAAAGATTGAGAAAGTTAGGGAACAATTAAACGGTGATGGATTCGTGAAAAGGAAGACACCACGGTGTAGAGAACGAAGAGGGCTACCTCGTGGTGGTGACGGTTTTCGCCGGAACGCGACGGTTTGGCCGGAAAAGCTCGCCGGAAGTTCGCTGGAAGTTCGCCGGAGAAGAGCAGATGCGAAACTTCGGCTTCAGATCTGGGTTGATGGGAGTGGCGGCTGCGAAAACGGATCGTACTTCTGTAATCCTCGCGTCGAGATGAACACCGGCATATATATAGTGTTAGGGTTTGGATAAGATGGAAAAACGAGATATTTTATTATTTTCGGAATTAATTAATTTCGGGATTAAAATAATTCCAGAAAAGTCCAGAATTATTGTTTAAGCCACGAAAAATAATCCGATGGCTCCGAAAATTCTAGGAAAATTCTCAGAGACACTTTGAAATATAATGAACCCAAATAAAGTATTTGGAGCTCATGAAATGATATTTTGGAGCATCTAAAAATTAGATTATGCTTGCAGAAAGATCGGAAACTATTCCGGAAAAGGCCAGAAAAATAACCGAGAAGTTTGTAGCGATATGATGATGGATGATGGACTTAAAGGAGTGACTCGGAATATAATTAAAAGGATTTTGGAAAAAAAAAGTCCAACAAGAGGATAGAGCTCGGAACGATAAATTTGGTTTTAGAAAAAGATAGGAACAAACCAGATATAGATAGACAACCTACCAACGTATTTTGAAACTCTACCGACTCACAACACAAGGTCAAACAACAACCAACATCACATCAAACAACCCATCAAATTAGTTTAGGAAAATTTTGAAAATTCTTGTTTTACTACGACTAAAGTGGCGCTAGCTCGGACTAAACTTGTCAAATTTTATTTAAATATTAAAATTATTTATTTTATTTAATGTTTTCTACTCACAACCCAAAATCAAAAATTTTGGGGTGTGACAATTTATTACACGGACATATGGTTGCAATCAGCTTCAATTTCTCACGATGCCTTTTTACAATAGTAATAAACTTCCTCACTTCCTCCAGGTACCGTGGATCACCCACTCTATCGAACCGGTACATTCATTCAGACCTCTCCATCATACCTACACCATATAAGCAAAAGAAATAGACAAAATGATTAAAAAATAGAAAAAACATCTTCCAAAGAGAGAAGGGTCGGGAGATCCACCATAGAACATGGTACATTGATGCATAGAAAGAGAGAGAATTGATCTAGATCTAGATCTAGATCTACATCTAGATCTAGAACACTTGAGCCAAAAAGAGGGGAAAAGAGAGATAAAGGGTGGGAGAGAGACATTAGGAACCTTTTGTGTTGCCCTCCACCCCCAAATTCAATCCTTAGACCTCAATTCAAAAAGTTTGTCAAATTTTAGGGCAAAGCCTCCTCCCCCAAATGTTGGAAGAAGAAAGCTCGTGGGGAAGAAGAGGGGGTTGGCTGCTGTTTATATGGAAAATCTTAATCGTGGCGGGCATCCTAAGAAGTCCGTCACAGTTAATGGTCTATTAACCATGACGGGCCACTAAGGTCGCCCGCCACGGTTAAAATATTAACCATGACGGATGGTTTAAGTAGCCCATCACGGTTAATAGACCATTAACCGTGACGGTCCACTTAGGTCGCCCGCCACGGTTAACCAATTAACCGTGACGAGCGCCTGGGCGACCAGGTGGCTAGGCCAGCCACCCAATAACCGCGACGGTCAGGTCAGAAGCCCGTCACGGTTAACTAATGCAAGGTATCACACAAAATAATTTCTGTAGTAGTGATATAATTAGAACATATATATACACACTAAATTATTTGTGAACAACGAAGTAGTTAAAAGAGCACACATAGGTAATATTATACGCATGGTAAGGGGCCTCTCACCTAATACCATGATTGAGCCACTTTCACTCAGACCACAACACCACAAGGCATGCACACAGAAGATGAAGACAAATAAACATTTAGAACACATCAGTTTGGGTAGAACTCATAGGGGGATAGCAGATGATAAGGTCATAAAAGTTAGTTCATGCAGTTCTAATATTCTGTAGTACTTCCAGCAACCAGATAGACAACAATGCAGGGCATGACTTAGTGAGAGGAGATACATATATACATAACACTGAGTTTCGAAATGAAGTTAATCTACAATATAGCTGATGATAGGAAGTTTTGCTACATTAAGATTGCAAGCTGTTTGGCAGAGTTGAGAGATAGTGATACGACGAAGCAGCTTTTGTTTGTCCTGGACGTAGCTGTATCGGCAGAAATGATTATTCCATTTTCCAATAAGTGCGGTCTGATTCCTGGTCTCTCTCATCATCATCTGAGTTGTGTCGTGGACTAACTATAAATACGGTTAGATTCAGTAAGTACTGTGATAGAAATAGTAGTCCATGAGCAGGTGGTGGCAAGTAAGAGGCTTGAGTGGTGAGCTCTAGCCCTTGTCGTACCGCAAAAGGAGGTCGTACATCTCCAAAATGGTACGGTGTCCTGTGGTAAGAAAAACAAAGAAGCTTTTGAGGAGATTCTGTAACACCTTAAAGCATGGAAGATTTAGCAGTATTGCTGATAAAGCTTAGTCATAAATTATTAGGAAACAAGGCTATTAGGAGACAGAAATATTTGAGCTGCAGAAATGATTTCAAAAATAAGCACATATAATTGACAACTTGCATGCGTATAGGAAGTGCAGTGTTGGAGTAGTAAACCTGACTATTTAATATATTGTCAATTCTTAAGCTGTATATGTTTTGTAGGTTCCAGTTACATCTATATGTGGATGTAGACATACTGTTTCTTTATTTATAAAACCAAAGTGTGTTGGTTGTATGAGGGTGAGTTATCTTTTTTTTAACTATTTTTTTGGGGGTCAAAGCTTTAGGTTTAGGTTTGGGGTGAGCACATATAACATATTTTTCCTTTGAGCTTTAGGTTTTGGCTGTATTATGAATAAATCATGATAAGATGTAAGCCTGCTTAGTCTTAGTATGAAGGGTCTTTTAAATGCACAATCTGGATAAATAAAGTAATTTTATTTACCTTTTAGCCCTGTGCTCTGGTGGCAAGTGGGGCAAAATAGTTTCATCGTTTCAGGGAGGCTATCAGATTCGGAATCTCCATCACTGATGGAATCCTACAATGTGAATGTAAATTAGTAAGAAAGGCAAGGGTGTGTTAATTGGGAAATTAGTATATATGGCACTCTACGAAAACTACTCGAATTAGTTCCTCTTAAACTTAACAGGAAGCAGGGCTACATGGAACTCATAAACACCACGAAGCATATTTTTATAATATATATTTGGTGAGGCAATGATAGTCTAGCATGTAGATGTATAAGTTTCATTGATCATCAGTACGTTATTGGCCATCCTAAATTAGTAAGGTCATCTTTTTTGTAAAATGTTACCATCAGGACATGAGCACCCAAAACATGTGAGGTTCAATCTTCAGAAAAAAAACATGTGAGATTCAATCTTCAGGTATACAGGCACAATTGTTGTAGCCTAGATTTTATTAGCTGAAATGAGAATACATAACGTGCCAGTTATGCAGCTATGGAAGTTTTATTATGATATATGTCATGTGCCATGAAAGGTTTGTCTGCATATTCCTGGATTATGGTTTTGACTTAGAGGGACTAACGTGGTGTAAGTAACAGGTACATCATTGAATGGAAGAACAAAACAAACAAGGTACAAGGAAGCAAAAAAAAACTGTGAATGAATGTAGGCCTTACAACATTGTTAGATGGTACACTACTTCCTATACAAATTTATAAGCAACTAAGAGAATGAATTTATAATTTATGGTTGTTTACAATTTATAACATGAGAAGAACAAACACATTGACATCAGTGTGCACATGTAGTGATCGTGATAGATAAGATTAAATGCAATCAAATTAGGCTTTCTACTAAAAAAATATTAAACATCCAAATAAACAAAGAATTCATAAAATTCCACGTCTAAACATTTCCATGGACACCAGAACAGAACAATCAAGTGAACTAATTCAGAATATAAGGGTCCACGCACTGAGCTGTAGCGCATGACATATATATCTAGTTCAAATTTTGAGTGAAAATATAGACAACAAAAATGAGTAGACACCAGCACATGTAGTCCACCCCTGAACATGGATGTTGAGTGACTAAATTTGTAAGAAAATATGCAGCCGTTGCAAATCACATGAGCCTATAGCAAGTACTCTCGCCACAGATTTATATTGAGCGAAACAACTATTTTTGGTTACATCTAATGCTGGGCCGTCAAATTAGGTGTACAAAGAAGCATTTTTTATTGTAAAATGTAGAGAGTAAGGCTTAGGCTAGTTTTTTTAAGACAGCATCGACAGTAAGGCATAATCGTATATCACTAAGCTGATCGCTTTGTAGAAGCTATTATTGGAACAAATGAAAGCAAAAGACCATACGAAGCACTCTCAACTGTTTTTCAAGATGTATAGACTAAAGACCATATGAAAGGTAAATGTTAGCTACATGTATGGCCATAACAAAAAGGTGATAAAAAAAAGAACGGAACCCAAGCAACCATGAAAAAACATTATATCTGAAATCGAAAATCAAAAACAGGACGTCAGAAATTCAGTTCTGACCAAAACAGGAGACCATCTCTAAAAGTGCTCAGTGAATGCTTGCGAAATACCATATGTTGACTGCACTGCAAAGAGCAAAGAAATTAGTGGCTGAACTGATTGGACAGGGATGGTGCAAATAAAATTGGGCTACTACTGTATAGGGAGACCTGCAATTTCGATCATGGAGCCAACAAGCTAACAACCAGTCACGGCAATACATAGGAAACATTAGTAATACACGCAACATAATTACGGCCAGGTTTATCAACCAATATGTAGGGTATCTAGAGCCTATCAATTGTGGTTACAGTTTTCTACACCGAAGATAGCTCAAAATTAGATGGTCTACCATGGTCACGTTTTTTTTGAAACCAATGGTCAAAAATTTGCTAACTATATATTTTTAACTTGTGGTAAGCTTGAGCTGTCTATTTAGGGAGGCTATGGTATATTCTCTGTCCATGTAGACTATATACACAAGGGTAAAGTGTCTGGAGATTTATTGAAATTTGGTAATACCGCAGGGGGATAAAGTGTTGATGTTACAACAAAATCTGAGAGGGCTGTTTTTTCTCGTCAGATGGAACAATAGAGCCCCTGCTTTGCTTCGAAAACCTAAGCACACAGGGATCCAGGAAGTGTAAAAATCTGATGCTACCTCACTCAGATACTATGTAAACCTGAATCGATCCAGCAACTAATAGTGTGTGGTGAGGCTACTGCACAGACATGGATACCTTGATGAAGTCCATGCCCTTGGCATTGGTGGGGAAGCACTTACTACAACACATAAGGCCACACTTCCTGATGAGACCATGCGGGACCTAGCTTCAAAAATAGAAGCATATTATCCAGTGAAACAAGACTATTTTGTTATATAGTAAAATATACTAATTAAACATATAGGTAAGTGATTGATTTTATATTTTTTTATAAATCAGTCTTTTTATAAATAGGTACTCTTTTGTGTTGCATAGCCATCAGAAATTACAATACCTCCACACTATAAAGGTTAAAATAAACATGTGTGACAAATTTAAGCAGAAGCAAAGCCAAAATTTTTATGTAATAGTCTTAGTGAAGCACAAAGCACACTATAAACATCTAGCACCAGCTTCTTTGCCAAAAAGGGAACCAACATGAATAAAACATCGTAATATATCTTCAAAATTTATTCTCTCAATATGACAGTAGGTATGTGTTGTATAGAACTAAATAATATATCATTTGATTTGGTAAATATCATTTACCTGCTACCTAAACATCACAAAGTCATTCAACTAAGCAAACATGAGGAGTCAGGATCAGTTATGGCCAAACTAAAACAGAACGTAACACTGTAACATGCATTAAAAATGAGTCTAAAAATGAGTACTAATCAATTTGAGGAGAAACACAACATATTTAGCACAAGACGCAAGGCATACCTAAAAAAGGAAACAAAAGACATTAGCAAAATCGAAGCATGGATCTGCAACAAAGTGAGAGACTATCTGCAGGCAAGGAAGACCATAGATTAAAGCAGTATGATGGTTGTGTCAAAACCAAAGTCGCCATGTTTCCTTCATGAATTTCCTAAAATAATATGGATAACCATCGTCATTTAAAGAGAATTTTCAGGCTGCATAGGAATTCCAAAGTTTGTTCCAACATAATAAGGGGCACATTGTAGGCTAGCGCATGACATATATAGTCAGTTTAAATTTCAATAGAAAATATAGACAACAAAAATGAGCAGACACCAACACATGTAGTACCAACCCTGAACATGGATGTTGAGTGACTAAATTTTGTAAGAAAATATGCAGCCGCTGCAAATCACATGAGCCTATAGTAAGTACCCTCGCCATGGATTTATTCTGAGCGAAACAACTTTTTTTGGTTGCATGTAATGTTCGGCCGCTAGATTAGGCGTACAAAGAAGCATTTTTTACTGTAAAATATAGGCAGTATGGGTTAGGCCAGGATTTTTAAAAGACAGCATCATCAGTAAGCCAGGATCGTATATCGCTAACTTGATCATTTTGTAGAAGCTACTATTGGAACAAACAAAAGCAAAAGACCATACGAAGCACTCTCAACTGTTTTTCAAGATGTACATACTGAAGACCATATGAAAGGTAAATGTTAGCTACATGTGTGACCATAATAAAAAGGTGATCAAAAGAGAGAACGGAACCCAAACAGCCCTGACAAAACAACATATCTGAAATTGAAAATAAGAAACAACACGCCGGAAATAAGGTTCTGACTGAAACAGGAGACGATCTCTAGAAGTGCTTCATGAGTGAATGTCTGGGAAATACCGTGTCCTGACTGCACTGCAAAGAGCAAAGGAAGAGCCTATCAACTATGGTGACAGTTCCCCACAGAGAAGATAGCTCAAGATTAGGCTATAGAGATCCATAAGAAACACCAAACCTGTAGAGAGCGTCCATTATCCTTCCAGATAGATACCAAGACATCTATCCAGCTTCACTGGCTGAAAAGGAGTCACAATTTTAGGCTGCAGTAAATGAGCAAAAAGGAAATCTTTGACAATTTTGACATTGGTCAGACCAATGGTGCGTACCTCATCTTGCTCTGAACACAAAAAGGTTGCTGCTTCTGCAGTTCTGCTATCGTTATAAGATTAATGATGAAATAATCACATCACCCAATAGTTAATCGACCAAATAAGATGATCATCAAGAGCTCTACGAAGCATAAGAACAGGTATGACAACAATTGGATTACCTGCCTAGTCTCTATATACAAAATACATAGTATTGACATGCAAGGTAGAACGATACCAGTGGATCCAAACTCACAGATATAGCAACATTTTAATATGAAGCACTATCTATTAGTACATATCTAAAGTAGTTCCGGATTATAAAATTAGATAGCTAAATCTTTTTTCAAATGAAAAAAGCATTTCATGAAATGATAAAATATTTGCAGCAATGTGCAGCAATTAGTTTGTCGGCTTTAGAAATGGATTTGGGTTCTAACCATGAGCACAGAACTATTTGATAAAACATTTTAAACATCTGAAAAATGTTGACATTACAATTTATGATCTCAGCACACAAACCGAAACAAAAAAAACAACTCTACCTATATATTTGAGTCATGAACATAGAAACACACATTATAGCAATAAAACACAGATAGTAAGCATAGGCATTGCTGGGTATAGAGATCATAACTTACATCTATTTTTTTTTTTGCTACTGGAACAGATGCATCCTATTTTGTGCACATTGTATAATTTCTGTACAGGGTGTATAACATACGAATACAAACTGTAAATTAAAATTGTAATCCAACAACACCATTGCAAGTAGATACCAAGGGATAGTTAATTACATGAATATATCTAGTTTGTATGGTCGCAATGACATTAAGATTAAATACAAAAGGGAAGTATAGTTAATTATAGGAGTAATTGGTATAAGAAACACATTCTAAAATAATCCAGTTTCATACAGGGATGCATAAGTTAGTTTCATGCATGTTATGCACTAAGATAATTATAATATGACAGCACCCAAGGTAACTAAACTGCAACCTGTAACTGATCAATGATGATTGAGTATGCAGGCTGGTAGGGCATGTGAAGAAGCTGGCGAGAACTCTATGAATCAAGAAGCACAATATCGTTTACAACTAAAATGCAACAAAGTCAAAGCCGGTGCACAGGATGCAAATCATTCTAACAAATTACTTTGCCTACTCTGCGTCTCTTGCAGGATGCAAGCAGCTGTTCTGCTAGGCTGTCCATCCTTAAGTGCAGGCTACAGCTCTAGAAGTCTGAAAGCAAAAAAAAACATATTGTTAGCGCACTATTTCCTTTGCGCAGATAAATACAGAGCAAGAGAACAACAAAACAACATAGAAATAGAGCACCTGCTTATCAGAAAGGCTGAAATCTATTCTGACTGTAGGCAGCTGGCCTTTTTTTGCATCCACAAAACCTGTTGACGCAAAATTCGTCACCTCGCGTCAAGGCACACAGCAAGCCGAACGAGGCTGGCTTCAATCGGGTGCCCGGAGCGTACTGAATCCAGAAACGTGCCAGTCGGTTTAACCTGAAAAAACCAACAAGAACCAACAAGGGACAAAAGTGTGAGAATACCTTGGAACATGTTGGGTGAGACCAGACAGTTCCATATGTACGGCTTTGAAAGCCAATCACGATGGCACAAAGCTATAGAAGCTGTTTGCCGAAACAGGTTTATAATGTCATTCGGCAAGTATAAAAGATAAATTTCATAAACATGTTGAATGCCGAACGCATATGTGACAAAAGGATAAAGAGGGTAACTTGTAAGTACAAATCTATTCAGATAACATATGCATAGGCCAATCCAGCTAGTCTGCCGCACGTCCAGCCTTCATAAACCCGTCAGGCATAAACTCAAGCAAAGCTAATCCACCGCATGATACCACTTGCTATAAATCTACACCACTTCTTATAATTAGATTAATCCACCGCATGATACGATCTAATTATAAGAAGCTAAAAGCACACATACATCCGAACAGATCTATACATACTCATTACTCATGTAAGCTTAACCAGAATCGGCAAACTAGCCGAACTGGGGTCCATGAAGAAGAAACACACATGCAAAGCATGATTAAACTAATCTGAAACCTGTACCTGCTGCACGGCACCCAGCTCTATCAAAACCTAAACATGATCGGCATGTATGAACCCGCAACATGTAACAACCTAGATTGAAAGTCGATTCGGCCATCATGATCTTATAATTAGCAGAGCACAAGCAAACTCGCGCAACAAGGCCGAACGAAGATCAATCTAGATTGGGCAGAAAGTGTCGTACGAGTTAAATAAATAAAATATATAACACGTGATAACTTAATGAATCTATTAGATCTGCCAAATCTAACAGAGCCGATAACTATTCTTACTCATGACTCAATCCGCCGCACGATACAAGTCATAGGTAAAAACTTCCCGTCATAAGCTTAAATCCGCCGCACGATACTAAGCTTAACATATGAGACTACTTGCATCATATCTAAATCCACCGCATGATACTAGACATGATAACAAGGTTGCCGGTACTTACGGAGGTCGACGGATCGATAATTCCTCTCGAAGAACTCGACAACACGACTATAAGGACTCGAAGGTGGCACGGGGCCGGTTGTATTGATGTGGTTGTGAACAGTTTTACAATGGTCGAGGGCTTATATTTATACCCTGGACGAAACATGAGTCCTAGACGATCACGACTTTACAAAGAGATACGGAAAAGATACAAATTCTATATTATTTGGTGCCTTCCATCACCATGTGTCTTCTCGTGCAAGCCAGCTTTACGTGCGATACGCGATCCTGAATGGAACTATGGCCTCGTCAAATAGCCGACCGCGTAGACAGTCACCGAAACTTAGAGGACCAAACAGTTGCCGATCGTTTGCCGAATCCTTCTCCTTCTGCTGGCTGGGCCCATCTGTCATATCCTTACGTGTGCAAAAATCTGGTGTCAACACATGCCCCCTAATTTTGGGATAAATGTTTTATTCTAAAATTCTATTCTTTTCACACTAACATGGAAAACTCCAGAAGCATTTGCCCTCTTCATATCATCATTACCGTGTCTGCCGATTCGCTTCCCAATGCACTTGGGGTCTTTTAAACTCTCCCCTTTACTTCGTTCCGGCTCGTGCATTTCGGACTCCTCTGCTTTAGCCTCCAAACCAGAAAACTCTCTTCTCCCTCGCTACTCTAAAAATCAGCCAGAAGATGTCTTCCCAAGCGAGCCGCCACAGCCTCGAGCTCGGTGCCTCCAGTTCTTCCAAAAGAAGGTTACTTCCCTCTTTTCTCCTCTCCAAAGAATCTGGCTTCATTTCATTGCTTTTGCTTCAGGAGGACTACCGACGATCTCACCGAGGATTTGAACCAGAAAATCATAAATCTTCAGCTTGACTTGGAAAAGAAGGATCAGGAAATTACCCAAATCTCCCAAGAGCGTGACGCCGCTTGAAAAAGAGTCACCAGTAAGTGTTTTTCTTGCCATTCCTTTCTGTACTCTTTTTTTTTACTGATTTCTTCTTTTCTCAGCCTTGGCGGCCAAACTCCATGATCTCGAGACTGCCATTACTAAGCTTGCCACCACAGCCGATGTAACGGGCACAACACCCTTGAAACGGGTAAACGAAGTCAACCGCACCCTCCCCATCATCTCCAAAGCCGGCATGGGGTACGGTGCGGCACTCGCTTTTTCCGTCGTGAAGATTCATTCCAGCGCCGATTACCACAGATTCAATGTCTGTGAACAAGATCTAGAGGATAGAGTAGAACATTCCGCAGATGACATGAAGGTGGATGGATCAGATCTGGCCGACACTTTTGACCATTTTCTCCCGATTAGGCGTAGGATGGAGTGGATAAATTAACTCTCTGTAATCTTGTTTCTCATTCTGTAAATATGAAGCTCCCTTGTTCGTCCTTTTAAAATTGACCCACGACTGATCTTCCGAGATCACCACGCGTTCTGCCCCCTTTTTTTATATCAACCACTGATTTCTGTCTTTCCGCTTCAATCGGTGATGCATACACATTGGTTACCGTGGTGACCATACCGGAGAACTCCACTTTGCAGAGAACACTGAAACTGGGCATTTCAGATCCGAAGTTCTGATCTTCTTCTTCAAATTTCCAATGATGTCAGAACAACCTTCTTCAAGGAATCCTTTTGCCTCTGCTTTCATTGTTAATTGGCAATATGAGCTTTCAAACAGCCAATTAAAACTGAAAAAACTTTAGCCGAATCCCATTGGCCTTCTGATCCTAAAGCAACAACTTTCTCCAACCATCAAAAGATTCGGCCTGGCCCAACAACGGTCCATAAACTGTGCAAACCCTACCCCGACGCTTGGTCTCCATGGTGCAGGCTATAGTTCTATAAAGATGACCGCATATAAGTTGTGACCTCAATCAAACAACTCATCTTGCAAAACTCTCACCTTTCAACTTCCAGTTCAAGTCAGAGAGAAAAAACAATGGCAGGGAACGGCGATTACGGCAAGTCTCCTACTGAAGGCGAAGCAGGAGAAAGCCGAACACGAACTCACCGGCGTCACAGGTAAGAAACCAATTCTCTACCCCCTTGTGATAGCTCGTGCCTTGATTTGTTGTTTACCCTCTCTCTAGGGTGGAGTCTTCTTCCAGCCATGCTCAGGTTCCCTCTTCAGAAACGGTAGATCTAAAAAGCTCCTCTTCCAATTTTCTTCAAACCATTAGATTTTGAGTTTAACGATTCACTTTAGCAGGTCCGTTTAGATGCTCCTCGGTACCGTGAGGAAAGGGACAAAGCTCAGAAAGAACTAGGGAATGTATGTAAGAAGCATAGCACTGAAGAGGCTGAGTGGGCAGAACAACGGAAGCACCTCTGCAGCATCATTGCAGGTTAACAAAATCTCGGTTCTCCCCTTCCTTCTGATTGAATCTGCTTTTGCTTATCATATTTTTGCCTCTCGTCAGCCTTGTCCGCAGAGAATGACCGCTTGAAGGCAGCAGTAGACAGAGTCGCTCTCAATGTAAATGCCCGTGGGGATTCTGTCGAAGCTCGTCTTGACGCCGTGAATGGCCGCATAGATTAGGCCGTCATCCAAGGCGTGCGCGCCGGGGTTTCTTTCGGGCTAGCAGCAATAAGTTCCTGGACCAAAGAAGATTACTCCTCCCTATCAGTTGGATTCGCATGCGACCCGGATGAGTTTGAGGATCTTGAAGTTTATGATAATCATGCCGCTGCTATTGCTGAGATTGTTGATCCGCAATCCATTGTAAACAAATTGTTCCAAGGGTAGCTTGTACTTAGGATGGATCTATAAATGAAGTTTGCAGCGGATGAACTTGTCCTTCTCTGAATAGCGTCTATCTGCATCTTTCAATCCTTCAGTGATTTCCCTGATTGCAGAATTTCTTCAGAAGAACGTTTGCCGAATGTATGACGTCGTCTTAGCCGACTGAATCTCGCTTCCGTCATGTCATGTCACTCGGCATCTTCACTTACTGCTTCACCTTTCTCTATCCCCAATAATCCTGCCATCTCAAAAAATGCTAGGGTCACCAAAGTCATAAACATCCGTACTAAAGGCGATATAAATATCGGCTATAACTTAATTTCTTGGATTTTTTTTTTGCTAAAGGCGATGCTTTTACATCGGCTGTATAAAATATCTTTTGAGTTACACATTTTTTTCACGCATTCGGCTTTAACAAGTAGTGCCGAAGCTTCAACCGACAAACAGTACACATGAATCACCAACTTCGTCACAGCCGAATCCCCTTCCTTGGGTTCAACATTTTCGGCTAAAGCAAACTGCCATTCATTTTTCCCTCAAAACTAATATAAGAGCCGACCCTATTATAAGGCTTATCGGCCGTCACGTACAACCCGAAATAATCACCAAGCTGTAGAAGTGCGGATACATGGGTGTATGCCGGGTCTCTGAGTGATGAGTGATTGTCAACTGGGATGATGCGCATGTTCTTTGGCTTGTGTTGTGCAGGTGTCGAGCACGGATGCAGTGATCGAAGGCGAGGTGAAGGTCAAGTAGAGACGTGCCGTGCCGATGGACCGAGAGTGGCGAAGGGCGGACGTGAGGCTCGAACTGAGGGACCAGAGGCCCGAGGATCAGCTGTGGTGGCTGGCAGCCTGTGACGACGACAAGTGAAGAAGTGCGGTCATGTGTTGCCTGAGTCGTGGACTCGGGGACACGTGTCGGTGGACGGGATGCACGGGAGGTGCATCCCATCTACAACGTCGGTTTGGTGGTAGAGCCAGAGAAAAACCATCGGATGGACGGTTTCCAGGTTTGGGCCTCAAAACCTGGGCGTGGACGGTTTCCGAGTTTGGCCACAAAACTCGGGCTGAGGGTTTCCGAGTTTGGCCACAAAACTCGGGCTGAGGACGGTTTCCAGGTTTGGGCCTCAAAACCTGGGCTCTGAGGGTTTGCTGAGTTTGGCCTCAAAACTCAGATGCTGGTGGGCTGGTTTCCCGGTTTAGGCCTCAAAACCGGGGGTTGGCTGGAAAAGGCTGGTTTCCCGGTTTGGGCCACAAAACCAGGGGTGCAGAGCGAGGGCGGCACGTGGCGGCAATCGGGAGGTTGCATCGAGGCAACGCTTCGGTTTGTGCGGGCATGGCCGTCGGATACACCTACCCCCAAGTTGGTCCAGAATAACCCTAGGGTTTAGGTAGTTCGCTCTGTAATTAGAATAGAGAGGTGTAGAGTAGGAAATAGACTTAGGCTAGTAGTAGGATAAGTAGTCGGGAGACACCCTCCTCCCATCTATCTCAGTCATTTGCTATTTCACACTTAGGGTTTCCTGCTCTCCTTATCCCCTGCTGTAGCTAGCTGAGATCCGCAGAGAGACTTGCCTCTGTGTACTGTTGATTCCGAGGAAGTGAGGCCGTATCCTCACGGTTGTAGCGTGTGTTTTGCGCTACGGTTGCAGATTCGTGATTGTGATTCGCGTTTTTGTTCGTGTTCTTCGCGGAATCCTTTTTCTCCACGTTCTTCTCGTCGCTTGATCTCTTTGCTCGGTTCATCTTTTGCAAATCCACTTGAACCAAGTTGTTCTAGATCGTGAGGCACTTCTTTCCATCGAAGGAATTAATCTCTAACCTCATGGTCTAGGAGATCGATCGATTTTTGTTTCAGGCCAAGTTTTCTCCCTTCCCCCGAAATTCTTCGATCCATCGATTTAGAGATAGGTTCGAGCCATGATCTCTTAGAGATAGCTCACTATACTTTTTGTGACTCCTCTCACCAAGTTTGATCCCTAGAGGATTTGTTTTGGGTAAGATCGAGTTGAATCGGTGGACGAATAGAGTGCCTATTGACCGGACGCAGGGTGAGTCCGGTCAGTGTTGTCTCAACGCGTTTTCGTTCGTGATTCGTTCGTTCTTTGTCAGATTTGGTTTCCGTCTTTTGCGTTGGGTTTCCAGAGTTGTGTAGTGTCCCGCTGTGCATCATGGAAGCATCCACCCTACATCTAGGGTCATGGACACTAGCAAGCTCTAAGGTTTGTCGTTTGGGGTGATTCTCGGGACAGTGGCTACTAGTTTCCGAAAGGAAAATTTGAAGCTCCCATTCACCCCCCTCTGGTCGCTTTCTGAGTGCTTCTCGGTCCTTCAATTGGTATCGGAGCAGGTTAAGGATCTTCCACCTTAGCCGGTTCCAGATCCACAGAAGGCAACATGGATCGCGGCGTGGGCAAACTGCCGTTCTTTGATGGGACGAACTATGCGTATTGGAAGATACGCATGTCGGCCTATCTTCAGAGCATGGGCTCTTCTGTTTGGGAGATTTGCAACAGGGATGATTACGTTGTCTTGGCTGCTCGTGTTACTCAGCTTCAGATAGATGAGCACGATGCCAATAGCCGAGCACGTAATGCTCTTTTCTCCTGTTTGAGCATGTCTGAGTTTGATCGAGTTTCTCACCTCCCCATGGCTCGTGAGATTTGGGCTACCCTCATGCGTTTCCATGAGGGAACTTCTCAAGTCAAATCTCGTCTCTACGAGTCGCACAAGCGGGAGTACGAGAACTTTCGACACATGCCTGGCGAGAGCATAGAGAGTTTATTCGCTCGCTTTCAGGTCATTGTCAACAAGATGAGAGCGAACAAGGAGCTGTTGCCTTTTGACGATCATGAGAGGGCTTTGAAGCTTTTGCACACTCTTGATCGGTCAGTGTGGGACTCAAAGGTCCAGGCGATCATCGAATCGTCTAATTATGAGACCCTCACCTGCGACGAACTCTTTAGTAAGCTCAAGTCTAGTGAGATTGACGCCATGTCGAGGGCTTCTTATGAGAATCCTTCTGGCCCGACTATGGCTTTGGTTTCTAGCTCTTCTAACCCCTCTAGAGGTTTTGCTCTTTCGTCTCTCTTTTCTGTCACAGAGGACCAGCTTGAGTCGTTGGGGGACGACGAGTTGGCAATGCTAGCCAACTGGTTCTCGCGGTTTCACAACAACCGCATGAACCGTCGCTGCGGAGGAGGACGCTCAGGATGCTACGAGTGCGGCGACCCCGACCACTTCATCACCAACTGCCCCAAGAAGAACAAGCATTCGGGGAAGGGCGATCATGGGCACAAGTACGACTCCGGCAAGCACAAGGAGAAGTACGTCCCCCCGAGGCACAAGCGGAGGGGCGGCTTCGACAAGGAGTACATCAAGAAGAAGTACTTGGAGAAGGCCCAGGCTGAGCAGCGTGCGTTCTTCGCCACGCTCAACGACGTCGACGGCTCGGATGACGACTCCGCTTGCTCAAGCGATGACGAGTCCGAGAAGAAGAAGAGGATCGAGCACAAGCTGAACGGTCTCAGCTTCTTCGCCGACGACGATGGCTTCTGCACCATGGCGCTTGGTGATGAGGTCGACGGCAAGCTGGAGAACTCCCCTCGGAACGACGACGATGACACCTCCCAGGTATCTCTCACCCACGACGAGCTTTCTGCTGAGGTCGAGAAGCTTACTGCCGCGCTCCTTAGTCAGGACAAGTTGCTTAGGCGTGCCGCTAGAGAGCGTAAGGAGTTTAGGCAGAAGTGGGAGGACACGGTGAGGGAGCTTGAGTTTGCCAAGTCCACCGTGGTCGTGTCGGAGGAGGTTGAGTGTGAGATGTGCACCACGCACATGACTGACCTTCTCACTTTGAGAGGTAAGTATGCTGCGTTGGTAGGAGAGGTGGATGAGCTGAAGGCTAGACCTTCTCTGTTGGGTGCATGCAAGACTTGTCCTGTCTTGCAATCTGAGTTGGCAGAGAAGAATGCCAAGATTGTGTCTCTTGAAGAGGCGAACTCAGGTAGCACTTGTTTGACTAGGTGTGCTCTCTGTGAGGGTTTGGAGATGGAGATAGCCAATGTGAAGCATGACAAGATGCAAACCGAGGAGGAAAACACATACCTTCGGACCATCTTGTCATGGGTGTCTTGTAGTGAGCCATAGCTCGGGATGATGATCTCCCAATTCAAGCGAGCTGCTGGAGGTCCCGGTGTAGGCTTTGCTCAGGGTGTTGATCTTTCTGCTTTTGGGAAGATTGGAGAGTCGAGTGGTCTGAATCCGAGTGAGAAACCCAACTCCACCACTACTCCCAAACTAACCAAGCTTCCACCCAAAGAGCCTCTCAAGCCTAACACCAAGGATGGGGTGTTTGAGGAACCCCCGAGAGCTCCACCCAAGAACCAAGTATGGCATCCCAAACCTAACCACCTGAAAAACAAGCTTGATACTATGCCACCTATCCAGGAGGAGTTGCCACAGAAAGGCCAAGTGAACCATACCCACAACCATGTGTACCAACAACCCCCTTTGCGTGCGGTGAGGTACCATTGTGACTTCTGTGGGAGAGATGGTCACTTAAGTGAGTTCTGTTTTCGGCGTAAGAGAGAGGCACGCCGTGCTAGGGAGATGAACAACCCGGACATGTACCATCCTTTCCATGATGTACATGCGCCGAATGTTCAGAGGAGAGCACCGAGACATGCTGCTAGGCCCAGAGGTCCAGAACCTCAAGTTCCCAGGCCTAGACAGCAGAGAGCTTCGAGGAGATATGCGAGGCCTAGAGGCACAGTGCCTCAAGTTGCTAGGCCTAGGCCTCGTAGAGAGCGTGCCCGGCGGGAGCCTGCAGTTGTAGGCTATGGACCCCGTGGCGGAGGTTTTGTAGTTGAGCGTTTTCCCCCACCATGTTTTGAGTATTGCGATGGACGCTCCTCCCTTAGCGGACCACGTTTTCCTCTACGCGGTGATCGCTCCTCTCGTAGACGTGCTAGGAATGGTTTTTCTGCTAACCATTCTTTTGAGCAGCCGGCCCAACACTGGTATTCCCCTTACTTCACTAACCCCAGTGTTGGACCGTATGCTCACCCTATGTCTTTTTATTGATGTAGGTAAAACGGTTGGAGGACATTTGGTTGGTGGATTCCGGTTGCTCGAGGCACATGACCGGAAACACCAAGTGGTTCTCCAGCCTTAGTCCTGAGCCGGAAAGGAGTACATAACCTTCAGCGACAATAGCAAAGGTAAGGTATTGTCTCGCGGGTCTGTGCGAGTTAATGAGCACTTTGTGTTGCGCGATGTTGCTCTTGTTTCTAACTTGCATTTTAATCTTCTTTCTGTTTCACAACTCTTTGACGATGACTATGAGATTCGTTTTAAACCGAATCTCAGTCGTATTTTGGATCCTCAGGGCAATCTTGTGTGTTTGATTTCGCCCTTTGGAAAAGTCTTTCGTGCGAATTTCTCGGAGTCTTTTGGCACTTCTCGTTGTCTTGTGGCTGGACCTTCCTCCTTTGATCTTTGGAAGTGGCATAGGAGACTTGGACATTTGAGCTTCGACTTGCTTGCAAGGCTTAGTTCACTTGGCCTAATCCGAGGATTGCCCAAGTTGCATATGGAGAAGGATCTTGTTTGCCACTCTTGTAGACACGGGAAGATGGTTGCCACTCCCCACCATCCAGTGACTCAGGTCATGACCAAGCGCCCTGGAGAGCTTTTGCACATGGACCTTGTTGGTCCGGCTCGGGTGAGCTCGGTTGGGGGGAAGTGGTATGTGCTTGTTGTTGTTGATGAATTTTCGAGATATTCATGGGTCTTCTTTTTAGCTAAGAAGACAGAGACTTTCTCCTTTGCTCGCAATCTGATTTTGCGTCTTCAGAATGAGTTCCCTTTGAACTCGATGCGAGCAATTTGGAGTGATCATGGTTCTGAATTTAAAAATTCGGATTTTGAGAAGTTTTGTAACTTTTTGGGTTTAGAGCATCAGTTTTCTTCCCCCTACACACCGCCACAAAATGGTGTTGTAGAGAGGAAGAATCGGACCCTTGTAGAGATGGCCAGGACGATGCTCGATGAGCATAGGACTCCTAGGCGATATTGGGCCGAAGCTATGAGCACTGCATGCTACATTTCCAATCGCATTTTTCTCCGAGCTTTCTTGAAAAAGACCTCTTATGAGTTGCGTTTTGGAAAACTACCCAAGGTGAGTTATTTTCGAGTTTTTGGTTGCCATTGTTTTATACTCAAAAAGGGCAACTTGGACAAATTTGAGTCTCGTTCTTCTGACGGAGTATTTTTGGGTTATGGCACTCACACTCGCGCATATCGTGTACTTAACCTTGACACTAACCGAGTCATGGAGACATCAGATGTCACCTTCGACGAGACCATGGTTTGTCCTTCTTCTCGTTTTGAGCGTGCAGGAGATCATGAGGTTGGTGAGCCTCTTTTTGATGACGAGGACGAGGGTGCTGAAGGTATGGATGATCCAGCACCCCCTCCACCTGCTGTGCCGCAAAGAGCGGCCTCTACGACGACTCACGGCCCTGACACCTCTTCTTCCTGGGGGTCGTGGGATCCGCCACCCCGAGCGGTACCATTTGTACCCGGGGAGGCACCAGCTGCTGTTGAGGGGGAGGCCACTTCGGCAAGGGAGGCGCCACGACGTATTCAGCGCCAACACCCGCCTCAGCAGATGATCGGCAGCATTGACGAACGTGTCACTCGGTCCAGGTCACAGCACATTTCTCACTTTGCTCATTCTGCATTTGTTGCTGATTTTGAGCCCCGAGATGTTGGACACGCTTTGACGAATCCTGATTGGGTCAATGCCATGCATGAGGAGTTAGAAAATTTTGAGAGAAATCGGGTTTGGGTTCTAGTTCCACCTCCTCCTGAGTGTAAGCCTATTGGGACAAAATGGGTTTTCAAAAACAAGCAAGGAGAGGATGGCCACGTTGTTAGAAACAAGGCCAGGCTTGTAGCGAAGGGTTACAGTCAGAAGGAGGGGATAGACTATGAGGAGACGTTTGCTCCTATAGCTCGTTTGGAGGCAATTAGGATACTCTTGGCTTTTGCTGCATCCAAAGGTTTCAAACTTTTTCAAATGGATGTCAAGAGTGCCTTCTTAAACGACTACATAGAACAAGAGGTTTATGTTGAGCAACCCCCCGGTTTTGAAAATCCCAAGTTTCCAAACCATGTTTTCAAACTCCACAAAGCTTTATATGGTTTGAAACAAGCCCCTAGAGCCTAGTATGATAGGTTGAAAACCTTTTTGTTTGCTAAGGGTTTTAAAATGGGATGTGTTGATAAAACGCTTTTTCTCCTCAAGCAAGGCAAAGACACTCTCTTGGTCCAGATTTACGTGGATGATATCATTTTCGGTGGTTCTTCTCACGCTTTGGTTGCCAAGTTTGCAGATACTATGAGCAGGGAGTTCGAGATGAGCATGATGGGCGAGCTGACGTTTTTCCTCGGGTTGCAAATCAAGCAATCCCGGGAAGGAACGTTCGTGCACTAGGGCAAGTACACCAAGGACTTGCTGAAGCGGTTCGATATGGGTGAGGCCAAGCCTCTTCCAACACCCATGTCAACGACGACTGCCCTGGATGCGGACAAGGATGGAGAAGCAGTGGACCAGAAGGAGTACCGAAGCATGATCGGGTCGCTCCTCTACCTGACGGCGACACGCCCGGACATCCAGTTCGCGGTGTGTCTGTGTGCGCGCTTTCAGGCGTCGCCACGCACTTCTCACCTGTCAGGCGGTGAAGCGGATTTTCAGGTACCTTCGTTTCACACCTGAGTTTGGGATTTGGTATTCTGCTTCCTCCACCCTCTCCCTTTGCGGTTATTCGGATGCCGATTTTGCTGGTTGCCGTATTGAGCGCAAGTCCACTTCTGGGACTTGCCAGTTTATTGGTTCTTCTCTTGTTTCGTGGTCTTCTCGCAAGCAGTCTAGTGTCACCCAGTCTACCACGGAGGCTGAGTATGTTGCTGCGGCTAGCTGCTGTTCCCAGTTGCTCTGGATGATGGCCACTTTGCGTGATTTTGGTCTGAGCTTTTCTCGCGTGCCTTTGCTTTGTGATAGCACGAGTGCCATTAGCGTTGCTAAGAACCCCGTGCTTCACTCGAAGACCAAACACATTGATGTGCGCTTTCATTTTCTGCGGACCACCAGGAGAAGGGTGATATCGACCTTCGCCATGTCGATACTCATCATCAACTGGCTGATATTTTCACCAAGCCTTTAGACGAATCAACCTTTAATCGGTTCAGGGGTGAGCTTGGTGTGTGTTTCCCCTTTTAGTTGGGGGAAACATTTTGGTTCTTGTATAATAGACTGACTCTTTTCGTTGTCTTTCTTTCTTTGCACTTCAGCATACGCATTTACATTCTGAGCTTCATGTTTATAATCACTAGATTGTAACTATGCTCTATGTGGTATGCTCCGATGCTTATGATGATGCTCGTAGCTTATGCTCCTTCTGATCACTAGTACATGCTGTGAGCTGAGCTGTTTTTGAAATGGTGAACTTGCTTAGTAACTTAAAATCTGAAAATGTTCACCATTGAGATATGCAACTAGCATGTGTAGGATGTGTTGAGTTTACTCGTGCTTTTCATATATGCTAGGTTGCTATGTCTCTAGTTCTGAGTCATTCACTTGCTTGGTCTGTTCATATCATGTTTAAAATTTGAACCAAGTTTTAGTGAATTAAAAAGATTCGAGATGGGACTGCTTGTCAACACATCACGGTATCGAGACGGTTTCTCATTGCACTTTGAGTTAAACTTGAGCCGTGTAGTGTATGACCGAAAGCGTAGCTTTAAGCTTCTGATTGCTTCGGCATAGGCTTCGCTCGGTTGAAAAGTTAGGCAATGACAAGCTTTCAACCTCTCGCAATCACATGCTTTTAATTGAACTTGTGAAATTTCACCGCTGCAACTCCGATCTGAACTTGAATTCACAAGTGTATGTTTCATTCTTAAGCATGATGATTGAACTTTGCTAGGGATAGTTCACCTTGTATACATGTTTAGCACTTGTTCAGACTCCTATTTATACCTTGCTAGTGCTATTTTGATGGTGAATATCTTTTGACTCAAAACTGCTCCTTTTGCTCACATGTTCATATTTCGCATCTGGTGATCAGTTTGAGCCTTTGCTGAGCTTGTATGTTGTTGTTGAGTCGTTGGAGTTATACTGTTTAGAGCATCTTTGTATTCTCCTGAATATATGCCTGAAGCTGCTAACTTGCATTTTGACTCATATGCATGTTGGAAGAGGGAGAACCTCCCTTGTTAGCACTTTTGTTGGTACCTTTTCTGATGGGGAGAGTCTTTTACTTGATTAGTGCATTTTCAACTAAGGGGGAGAGTTTGCAAATCATATGTTTCCTGGATGTTCAACTAAGGGGGAGTTTGAGGGAAAATTTTCAAATCTTTGTGTTATTCCCAAGTTGGACCTAAGGGGGAGTATTTTTCCTGGTTGTATGCACTATTCGAGGAGGAGCTTGCTGCTTTTTGTTGGCCGTAAGTCATTGGTATCGAGCTTTCTTTGCTAGTTGTGTTGAGCCCCTGTGCCTCTATCTTGAGGGACTAGCATTTTGCTTCGATTTTCCGATTGAGTTTTGCTAGCGGTGTTGAGCCTGTTCTACCTCTTCTTGAGGGCTAGCTTTGCTTTGCTTGGTTGCGTCGAGCTGTTGCCCATGTCTTTGGGGACCAAGTTCTTTCGCTCTTTCCACTTGACCTTCTTCGGCTTTGCTATGCTTTTGGGTCATTTGGTTGAGTTCTCTCTTCTTCCTTCTTCCTTCTTCTTATTCTCTTTTCATTATGATTTGTGTGAGTAGTTGACAATGCACTCATCAAGGGGGAGATTGCGGATACATGGGTGTATGCCGGGTCTCTGAGTGATGAGTGATTGTCAACTGGGATGATGCGCATGTTCTTTGGCTTGTGTTGTGCAGGTGTCGAGCACGGATGCAGTGATCGAAGGCGAGGTGAAGGTCAAGTAGAGACTGTGCCGTGCCGATGGACCGAGAGTGGCGAAGGGCGGACGTGAGGCTTGGACTGAGGGACCAGAGGCCCGAGGATCAGCTGTGGTGGCTGGCAGCCTGTGACGACGACAAGTGAAGAAGTGCGGTCATGTGTTGCCTGAGTCGTGGACTCGGGGACACGTGTCGGTGGACGGGATGCACGGGAGGTGCATCCCATCTACGACGTCGGTTTGGTGGTAGAGCCAGAGAAAAACCATCGGATGGACGGTTTCCAGGTTTGGGCCTCAAAACCTGGGCGTGGACGGTTTCCGAGTTTGGCCACAAAACTCGGGCTGAGGGTTTCCGAGTTTGGCCACAAAACTCGGGCTGAGGACGGTTTCCAGGTTTGGGCCTGAAAACCTGGGCTCTGAGGGTTTGCTGAGTTTGGCCTCAAAACTCAGATGCTGGTGGGCTGGTTTCCCGGTTTGGGCCTCAAAACTGGGGGTTGGCTGGAAAAGGCTGGTTTCCCGGTTTGGGCCACAAAACCGGGGGTGCAGAGCGAGGGCGGCACGTGGCGGCAATCGGGAGGTTGCGTCGAGGCAACGCTTCGGTTTGTGCGGGCGTGGCCGTCGGATACACCTACCACCAAGTTGGTCCAGAATAACCCTAGAGTTTAGCTGGTTCGCTCTGTAATTAGAATAGAGAGGGGTAGAGTAGGAAATAGACTTAGGCTAGTAGTAGGATAAGTAGTCGGGAGACACCCTCCTCCCATCTATCTCAGTCATTTGCTATTTCACACTTAGGGTTTCCTGCTCTCCTTATCCCCTGCTGTAGCTAGCTGAGATCCGCAGAGAGACTTGCCTCTGTGTACTGTTGATTCCGAGGAAGTGAGGCCGTATCCTCACGGTTGTAGCGTGTGTTTTGCGCTACGGTTGCAGATTCGTGGTTGTGATTCGCGTTTTTGTTCGTGTTCTTCGCGGAATCCTTTTTCTCCACGTTCTTCACGTCGCTTGATCTCTTTGCTCGGTTCATCTTTTGCAAATCCACTTGAACCAAGTTGTTCTAGATCGTGAGGCACTTCTTTCCACCGAAGGAATTAATCTCTAACCTCACGGTCTAGGAGATCGATCGATTTTTGTTTCGGGCCAAGTTTTCTCCCTTCCCCCGAAATTCTTCGATCCATCGATTTAGAGATAGGTTTGAGCCATGATCTCTTAGAGATAGCTCACTATACTCGTTGTGACTCCTCTCACCAAGTTTGATCCCTAGAGGATTTGTTTTGGGTAAGATCGAGTTGAATCGGTGGACGAATAGAGTGCTGTCGGGGTGACCGAACGCTGTCCTCGTGTTGACCGGACGCGTCCGGTGGTTGAATATCGCGCAGCGCTTTTCTGACATGACCGGACGCTGGTGTTTGCACCTGACCGGACGCTCTGGTTTTACTGTTCACGTGTTTTGGCTTGTGTGATCGGACGCACTGTGAACTGACCGGATGCTCGACTCTGGTGAGTTCGGTCCAACACAGAGAGCATCGAAATCCGTCTTTGGCTGACCGGACGCGTCCGGTGCCTGTTGACCGGACGCAGGGTGAGTCCGGTCAGTGTTGTCTTTGCGCGTTTTCGTTCGCGATTCGTTCGTTCTTTGTCGGATTTGGTTTCCGTCTTTTGCGTTGGGTTTCCAGAGTTGTGTAGTGTCTCGTTGTGCTTCTTGGAAGCATCCACCCTACATCTAGGGTCGTGGACACTTGCAAGCTCTAAGGAAAATTTGAAGCTCCCATTCACACCCCCCCCTCTGGTCGCTTTCTGAGTGCTTCTCGGTCCTTCAAGAAGCACTTTTACATATCCTCAAACTCATCATAAAGCTTCTGTTGTACGCCACCTCGTAAGAATTTTCTCTGAGTTTCCACGAGCCCCGGTAATGAAGAAATAATCAGAACCCCTAAAGGTTTGCAGATTTTGAAGCATATTTGAGACCCAAACTTGAACATACTGATCCAACTTCGGCTCCATTATCAACACTTTATTCCTTGTCAGTCGATATGAGACTTTGGCTCTAGCTTTCTCCATCACCATTAATTGGATTTTAAAAATTACTCTGAGAGCCGATTGTCCGAATCGGCTGTTGGTCCTCGTCGAAGACATTCACAAGACCTGCTTCCCAGGCTCTTCCAGAGAAACACTCGACACTGTGACACCCTAGTGTCAAGCACTGCATTAGGAATTGCAATTAGCTACTAAGAAGCATAAGCAATGCATTGCATCATTTCATGTGCATGAGAGTGCTTTTGTCTTTTGTTTATTTGGATTTGGATTTCTATTTGACTCGATGATTTAAGTGGATCTCTGCTTGGGCAAAGAGTTTTATAAAATAGAGTTGGAGTTTTTGACCTAGTTCAAAATAGTTTATCAGATAAAAATGAGGCAAAGAAAATGGTTTATGTTGCAAAACTGGCTTTATTTATGTGGAGGTTGTAAAAATGGTTTTCAGAAAAAGTGTCTTATATGAAAGTTGTAGAGAAAATTATTTTGAGCAACTTTCATATTTGGGTCAAAACCTAGTTTGGAGTTTTTGAAACTGTTTTTGAGTGGTCAAAGTTTGAAAAGTTTTTGGAAAAAAAAGGAAAACCGAATTTTCCCCCGCGCCCCATCTTTCGGCCCATCCGGCCTTTTTCCGGCCCAGGCCCTCGTCCGCGCACCCCGCGCCGCTCGCCAGCGCTCGCCCGCGTGCCGCGCGCGCCGCGCGCTGCTGCCGCTGACATGCCGCGCCGTACGCCGGCCGCAACCGCCACGTGGCCGCCGCATTCTGCCGAGGATCCTCGCCGGCCACTCCTCGCTCAATCCTCTCTCACCCGAGCACGCAAGCTATCTCCCCCGGCCACTCTCCGCTCGCCTCGCCTGCCGCACCCGCTCGCCGTGCACGGCATCGCCCGCGCTGCCTCGCCGACTGCGCCGCCGTGGTCCCGCCACGACCACCGGCCGGTCAAGCTGATCAAAACCCCGAGCACCCCCTTCACTCCCTCGCTCACCCGCGCACACAACTCGCACTCGCTCTCTCACTCTCACTCGCATTCTCGCCCGTGCACGAACACGAACCGAGCGCTCCCCGCTCGCCGCGACCACCGCCGCAACCACCCCTCTCCGTTCTGACCTCGTCGGAGCACCTCCCTTCGATTCCCTCCGTACACCGCTCCGCCTACACCGTGCACACGCCGTGCGCACGTTGTCGTCCCCGACCAAGCCCCATCGCCGCCGGAGGACGAAGCGCCCCATTCGGTTCATCGTCGCCACCGCAGAGCCCGCATCGTCGTTCCTCCCCGACATGACCTCCAGCGTCTTCCTCCTTCGCCGTCAAGCATCGCCAAGCCAAGGCAAGGTGAGAACACGACCCAGTCTCAACGCTACCGCCTTCTACCTCCCTCTTCTCCCCGACCGAGCGCCATGGGCGCCGCCGCGGACCTCGCTCGTGGCCAAGCTCCTCTGGAGCCATCCGAGCCAAACCAACCCCGTAGCTTTGCTCCTTAGGGTTCACTCGAGCTTTTGCCTCCCCCAATTTCTCCGGCCGCCGCCGGAAACGGCATAGCCGCGCGTTGCCGCCATCACCGTGCGCCGCCGCTCGCCGCCGGCATGCTCCGGCCGTGCGCTAGCCAAACCACCTACACCTCTCGGTGCGCCTCGTCGAGGCGAGTTCACAAGCCTAGCTTCCCCGCCGGCGACCTCACCGTCGGCGAGGAATCGACGGTCAAACCTCTCCCTTGTTTTCCGTCTCGCCCGAGCCTCCGAGCCAGGCCTCGGACGGGCGATTCTTTTGCGTCTCGCCCACGCCTCGAGCCAGGCCTCGGACGGGCGATTGTTTTCCGTCTCGCCCGAGCCTCTGAGCCAGGCCTCGGACGGGCGATTGTTTTCCGTCTCGCCCGAGCCTCCGAGCCAGGCCTCGGACGGGCGATTGTTTTCCGTCTCGCCCGCGCCTCGAGCCAGGCCTCGAGCGAACCCTCGGGCACTGTCTCGTTCGAGCCGGGCCTCGAGCGAACACACACCTGTCGCCGTGCGCTCGAGCCAGGTTGAGTCGAGTTGGACTGGGCCGAAAGCCCCGTTTGGGCTAGAATAAAGTTTTTCTTTTTTTTAGTTTTCTGCTCAGTAACTAAGTTTGTTAATTTTGCTATAATTAATCTGTAGCTCTGTTAAATATGAAATTTCAGTTTTGCTAGTTTGTTTATGAGTAGATCTACCATGGAAAAATATAAAAGTATTTTTGGTAGGAGTTTATTTTACTATTTTCATTTATTCCAGTTTATATGCTTTTGCTAAGATAAATGGTTATATATGTTTTCTGGTTGAGTTAATTCCTGGAAAAATTTGTGTAAGTTTATTATCTTGTTTTACACCTGTGAAAAATATATGATGCACTGTTTATGTGGAAAAAGTTTCTGTTATGCTTAAAAGTCCTTTTTGGTTAATTTCTTAGGATAAATGTTAAGGTGTTTTATATGTCAAAATAAAATATGAGAAAATTTGTACAGTCTCTGTTTATAATGTTCAAGCTAAGAAAAATTAAAGCATGATCTGTTATGAAAAGAAATCCGAAGTTGTTTTACAAATGTGCTTTTCTGTGTTTTTCTTTGGAAATTCATGTAAGAAATAATATAATGTTTCTGTTCATGGAACTTTCTTGATAAACATAAAATGTGAAGTAAGATCTGGAAAAAATATGAAGTTGAGTTTATCACCCTTTTCCAGTAGGGTTGTAGTTCAAGTGGTTTATTTTGGGATAGATTTGTTTATTTGGTGTAGGCTTGTATGTTTATGAGCTGGCCACAAGTTTTCTGCAGTAGAATGCTTTTGAGTAAAAGAAGCCAGGAAAATTATGAACTCTGCTGTTTGACACTTTATGGATAAGGAGCTAGTTCAAAGTACCTTTTGAGCGGTTTATTTGTTATTTTTGTATCCGCAGTTCGGTATTTTATGTTTGGCTGAAATTTGTTCAGTGGAGTCCAGCAACTGTTGTTCGCCTTCTGGAATTTTCATGGATTTTTCTGAGTTAAGAAAAATGCACTTGCAGTTCAAACCTGAATTTCGTTTGAATTATTAAATAAGAAAAAGGTGAATAAAAGGATTTTGTTTCATGAATTAAATAAGTATTTACCTCAATGTCAAAAGTGGTTCAACAAGTTGGTTTTGTTGGTTTGCAAGAAATGCTCTTCTCATACCACACATCTTGCACCCGCATTGCAAATATTTATTATTCGTCGCATGCAATAGGATCGACCCCTCCGGAGCCCGAGCAGGAGCCAGAAGCAAACTCCGAGCAGCAGATTCCGGAGCTTCAGCAAGCCGAGGAGGTCGACCCCGCCAGGGACACTAACTTGCCCGAGTGCCCCTCCCACGAGGCCTCGGTCTTCACCCAAGGCAAGCCCCGGAGCATTCTAAGTCTCCCAGTTTTTATAATTAAATTACTTGAGTCCTTTTATATTGCGATGCATTAGGTTAGGAGTTGATTGAATCCTACTTGCTGCATTATCGTTCCTTGATTATTGATTATTACCCACCTTGTTATCCTGTTACTTACTATTATAATGTAGAATTGCTTAGCCTGCTGAATAAAAGTAATAGTTGAGAATGTTTCCGTAATACCCTGATGGGTAGTTACCGGATCACGGTTGGCTATATTTGCTATCGTGGAAAAGAACCTGAGTTGTAGTGAAATACGGTCAACTGGAAGGCAAGGCACAAGTTTGGAAACTTGGAGCAGTCCGTCCGTTGGATCGTGTAGGTTTGTATCGATGTTGGCCCTCGTTCATTTTTGAACGCGCCCTTTTACTTAGGGATATGTCGGTGCCGTAATCATCGACCCCAAAGCCGGTTAGAAGCTGTTCGGGCCGGTCTCAACCCGTGTCGTGCCCTCTAGTATGGAAATTGCGATCTGCCGCGTGAGGCCATCGCCAGGTTCCAATTGGGCGGTCCATGCTGTGAGCCGCGACAATTACCACCACGAACAAGCATCAAGCGGTTGCCCAATGCATGGACCCGACGGGGAAAGTGTGGGCTGGTATTAAAGGTCTTTCATCAGCTGATTTGGAATTCGATTCGAGTCGCCGTCTCCCCCGGTTAGTGGGAAACTATGGCGAGCTTCACCACGATACAACTCCATGTGATGATTTAAGGTTCAACTAAAATGTGGATAAGTCAACCGGATATGGTTATATTATTGATTGATAGATTCAAGTGAGTGCTCTAGTACAGGTGAAAAACCTAGAGATTAAGGAATAGGTCTAAAAAATGGCAGCTCATCATTATCATTAATTACCACCTATCTGAATTTGTGCTTTTCGCAACTAAAAGATCCCAGCTCCACACAAAAGACCTTGCATACCCTTGGAGTCTTTATTTTCAGTTGGACGGGTAAGTCTAGCTGAGTACATTCCCGTACTCAGGGTTTATCCCGTTATTGCAGATGGCCAGGTCTACTTCGGCTATTGTAAGCACTGCCTCTACCCAGTGGAAGGTGATGAGGAGTAGGCCCAGGGCAGCGTCGTCCAGAAGCTTCCCTTTTCTTTTGCTGGTCTGAGACTTCTAGTGGCACATTATCTAAAAAGGGAAGAGTGAGTTGTGTGAGTTGGCTTATCCGACAATGTTTTATTTGGACCACATGTGTAGTGGTCGCGTTTCAAACTAATTCAGCTTCCGCACTTTTAAATTCAGTATTGTAATAACTCCGTTTTAAATTTGCACTCTGATATTTTAAAATTTGGTTTCGTTTTCGCTATGATGTATCTTTACGAATGTAATCCTTGAACGATGCGATCCTGTATGATGTATGGTGTTAGAAATCCTTCGAGATTTCCGGACAACCGGGGTTATATGGGTTCAAGTATCAGTTGAAGTCAGACGAATTTGGCTAAGATAATACTTGAGCTCTTATAATCAGGACGGTTCCGCCACAGCTGGTATCGGAGCATGGTTCAAGTGATTACCTCCGTAAAGAGCTATTTTCAAACTAAAATGGGTATTTCAAAACTACTTTCAAAACTATTTTCAATTACTAAGTGTGCCCAGTCTCGTCCTTAAGCCCTATACTAGGATTCAGGTGGCTTAACTGCTAACAGGGTTCAGGGTTTTGCTTCATGCTGGATCTTTATTTGCTGGTCCATTCTCAGGGAAAAGAGAATGCGTCGATCGCGAAAACATGCATAAAATGATTTTGTGAGATATGAGAGCATGACCGTCCAACCGTCGGTCTAGGTGAGAGTTCTTATACCAAGTATGTGCGAGCTCCACGCGGACACATACGAGGGTATCAATGTTTTCAAGGGTGTTTTCTATGTTGGTGCATGGTGTTTAGTGTTGGCTTCTATGTATTTTGCGCATATTGGCCAATACTCAATTGTTTAATCATTGGGAATTGCTTTGGGCTGAAATGAATCTTCTGTAGGTACACTAACTATGTGAACGAGTAGAACGTGTAGATAACGCATGAGGGATCGTTCTTGCCACCGACTAGAACGTTTGGACTTACGAGTCATATTAGTGAGTGAGAACGTAGGTACGATCATGCATCATGTTTATATTCATGCATTTACATTACCTCCCCTTAAATTAAAAGTTGTCCCTTTTCTATAAAATTTGCCAACTTAATATCCGTCTCATGAGAGTTCGAAACCCTTTTGTTCTACAGATGGCCCGGACTAAGCTAACCGCTCGCAAGGCCACCGGAGGCAAAGGAGTTCCGCGTCACCGCTTGGCCACCAAGCTGACCCGGAAGACGTTCTTGTCCTACTTCGGGTTGCCGACCATCCTTTGGAGGATTCTGCAGGCCGTAGGCTATGAGGAAGGACAGGAGCCCAGGTACTCATGGCAGAAGGAGATCTACGGGCAGGATTCCTTGGTCATGGTGGAGATCAAAGTCAAGGCCTTGCCCGCCAAGCCTCACTGGACAGGGTGGACGGAGATCACCAGAGGCACTTGTGCCAAGGATGGAGCCAACAGGGCAGCATACCTAGTGCTGAAGGATATCATCGCCCGCTTCCCCGCCGACCTAGCTAGCGCTATGGCAGAAGTGTTTCCCCGTGGATCACTTTTTCCATTGCGCTGGAAGCAGACTTCGGAGTCAGTCTTGACAGGAAGCCCAGAGGAGAGGTTCTACTGTGAGACGCCTGCGATGAGCGCCACCGGAGCTTTGTTGGGTGTATGTGAGAGTTTGGAGCGCACTCTTGAGAGCGTGTCCTTCACCCTCACCGCCACCTACCAGAGCAAGAGGAAGCTACAGGAGGACTTCGACGCTGAGGTTGCTCGTCTGCAGGAGAGGATTCAGCAGGTCACTCTTGAGCGTGACGACGCCCGCACCACAACAACAGCACAGTCCACTACCAGGACCGTTGCAGAGCAGATGTACCTGACCACCGCTCTTCAGAGAGATGAGGCCCGCATCGCGCTCGACCAGCTTAGAGAGGGAGCCCACTTGTTGATACAACAGATCCATGGACAGCAGGCCTACATCGACCAGCTCCACGAGGCAGTGCATCAGATGCACCATGCCGCGCAGGAGGCCGCCGCCCCAGCAGCTGAGGTCCCGGATCCCCAGGACTGAGAGGTCCTTGGTCCTAACGCCCCACCAGAGGACGCTGCATCCACCGCTGGAGACCCCTGAGCGTTAGTTGTTAGAGATCGTTTTTTTTGTATAGCTTGAGCTTGCTCGCTAAGTGATGTAACACCCGAGACATGTGATGGTTTATGTTTAAATGTTGATGGCATGTAAGCTTTTGGACAAAGTCCGGACTTCGATCCGGCATCTTTTATGGAAATCCGTCGTTTGCATGTCAAATTTCGAGCGATTGTTTGTGATGTTGTATGGAAATGAATAATTATACTTGGTCGTGTGCTAAATTTTCGAATTATGTACAGCGCAGTATTTATTCATGATCCATGTAACATCACCTAATGATTGCTTACTAATGGGATATGCAGCTGCCGGCACACACTCGCAGCCAGCGTGGACAGGGGGGCAGGACAGGAGGAGAATCTGCCACCTCCCCCACCGCCGCCTATGACGCCGGAAGCGTTCTTTGGCCAGTTCTTGGGTAGCCAACGGAACATGGAGGAGATGCAGAGGCACATGGAGGCCACCCTCCGCAATATCGCTAACAACACTGCGCAGCAGCATCATCAACGCCAAGGCCCAGAGCCCAACCAGTACAGCTCCTACCGTGACTTCTTGGACACTCGCCCTCTTGTGTTCAAGGAAGCCACCGAACCGCTCGAAGCTGATGAATGGCTCAATTCCATCACTCAGAAGTTCCGTCTGCTTCGTCTGACAGAACGCCGCACACATGTTGGAAGGACCCGCAGGTTTGTGGTGGGCCCAGTACCGTGCATCCTTGCCTGCAAATGCACGTGTCACTTGGGATCAGTTCTCCACCGCCATGCGCAACCACTACATCCCTAGTGGTCTGATGGAAATGAAGGTCGCAGAGTTCATGAGGTTATCCCAGAGGACTAGGTCTATGTCCGAGTACCTCCACAGTTTCAACAACCTAGCTCGCTACGCCCCAGACTTTGTTGATACTGAGGCCAAGAAGATCGCAAGTTTCAAACGTGGCATGAGTGCCGCCATGCTCTCCAAGATGGGCAACAGTCACCGCACCACCTTCAGTGACTTCGTCAGTGACTGCCTAAATCAAGAGGCTAACGACAGCCGACTAGCGTCAGAGACCCGCCGTCGTGCGAACGAAGGAGGTTCGTCTCAGCAGAGGACCCCTTTCGGAGCACGCGCCCCATATCGCCCGCCTGTCACAGGAGCAAGGTACCGTCCCCCACAGAGGAAGATCACCACCAACCGTTCCCGTCCTAGTTATCAGAAGCCCTACACTGCTCCCATGATGCAGAATAAGAACAAAGCAGGAAGTGCAGGAGGTCCCAAGACCCCGTACGTGATTGGTCCATGCTATAATTGTGGTCAGACTGGACACCTGTCACGTCAGTGCCCTCGCCCAAAGAAGCAGTACGCTCAGCCTCCACCTCGCGCAGGTCATGGGAGCAGTGTAGGGCCTCGAGCCAGGCCTCGAGCGAACCCTCGGGCACTGTCTCGTTCGAGCCGGGCCTCGAGCGAACACACACCTGCCGCCGTGCGCTCGAGCCAGGTTGAGTCGAGTTGGACTGGGCCGAAAGCCCCGTTTGGGCTAGAATAAAGTTTTTCTTTTTTTAGTTTTCTGCTCAGTAACTAAGTTTGTTAATTTTGCTATAATTAATCTGTAGCTCTGTTAAATATGAAATTTCAGTTTTGCTAGTTTGTTTATGAGTAGATCTACCATGGAAAAATATAAAAGTATTTTTGGTAGGAGTTTATTTTACTATTTTCATTTATTCCAGTTTATATGCTTTTGCTAAGATAAATGGTTATATATGTTTTCTGGTTGAGTTAATTCCTGGAAAAATTTGTGTAAGTTTATTATCTTGTTTTACACCTGTGAAAATATATGATGCACTGTTTATGTGGAAAAAGTTTCTGTTATGCTTAAAAGTCCTTTTTGGTTAATTTCTTAGGATAAATGTTAAGGTGTTTTATATGTCAAAATAAAATATGAGAAAATTTGTACAGTCTCTGTTTATAATGTTCAAGCTAAGAAAAATTAAAGCATGATCTGTTATGAAAAGAAATCCGAAGTTGTTTTACAAATGTGCTTTTCTGTGTTTTTCTTTGGAAATTCATGTAAGAAATAATATAATGTTTCTGTTCATGGAACTTTCTTGATAAACATAAAATGTGAAGTAGGATCTGGAAAAAATATGAAGTTGAGTTTATCACCCTTTTCCAGTAGGGTTGTAGTTCAAGTGGTTTATTTTGGGATAGATTTGTTTATTTGGTGTAGGCTTGTATGTTTATGAGCTGGCCACAAGTTTTCTGCAGTAGAATGCTTTTGAGTAAAAGAAGCCAGGAAAATTATGAACTCTGCTGTTTGACACTTTATGGATAAGGAGCTAGTTCAAAGTACCTTTTGAGCGGTTTATTTGTTATTTTTGTATCCGCAGTTCGGTATTTTATGTTTGGCTGAAATTTGTTCAGTGGAGTCCAGCAACTGTTGTTCGCCTTCTGGAATTTTCATGGATTTTTCTGAGTTAAGAAAAATGCACTTGCAGTTCAAACCTGAATTTCGTTTGAATTATTAAATAAGAAATAGGTGAATAAAAGGATTTTGTTTCATGAATTAAATAAGTATTTACCTCAATGTCAAAAGTGGTTCAACAAGTTGGTTTTGTTGGTTTGCAAGAAATGCTCTTCTCATACCACACATCTTGCACCCGCATTGCAAATATTTATTATTCGTCGCATGCAATAGGATCGACCCCCTCCGGAGCCCGAGCAGGAGCCAGAAGCAAACTCCGAGCAGCAGATTCCGGAGCTTCAGCAAGCCGAGGAGGTCGACCCCGCCAGGGACACTAACTTGCCCGAGTGCCCCTCCCACGAGGCCTCGGTCTTCACCCAAGGCAAGCCCCGGAGCATTCTAAGTCTCCCAGTTTTTATAATTAAATTACTTGAGTCCTTTTATATTGCGATGCATTAGGTTAGGAGTTGATTGAATCCTACTTGCTGCATTATCGTTCCTTGATTATTGATTATTACCCACCTTGTTATCCTGTTACTTACTATTATAATGTAGAATTGCTTAGCCTGCTGAATAAAAGTAATAGTTGAGAATGTTTCCGTAATACCCTGATGGGTAGTTACCGGATCACGGTTGGCTATATTTGCTATCGTGGAAAAGAACCTGAGTTGTAGTGAAATACGGTCAACTGGAAGGCAAGGCACAAGTTTGGAAACTTGGAGCAGTCCGTCCGTTGGATCGTGTAGGTTTGTATCGATGTTGGCCCTCGTTCATTTTTGAACGCGCCCTTTTACTTAGGGATATGTCGGTGCGTAATCATCGACCCCAAAGCCGGTTAGAAGCTGTTCGGGCCGTGTCTCAACCCGTGTCGTGCCCTCTAGTATGGAAATTGCGATCTGCCGCGTGAGGCCATCGCCAGGTTCCAATTGGGCGGTCCATGCTGTGAGCCGCGACAATTACCACCACGAACAAGCATCAAGCGGTTGCCCAATGCATGGACCCGACGGGGAAAGTGTGGCTGGTATTAAAGGTCTTTCATCAGCTGATTTGGAATTCGATTCGAGTCGCCGTCTCCCCCGGTTAGTGGGAAAACTATGGCGAGCTTCACCACGATACAACTCCATGTGATGATTTAAGGTTCAACTAAAATGTGGATAAGTCAACCGGATATGGTTATATTATTGATTGATAGATTCAAGTGAGTGCTCTAGTACAGGTGAAAAACCTAGAGATTAAGGAATAGGTCTAAAAAATGGGCAGCTCATCATTATCATTAATTACCACCTATCTGAATTTGTGCTTTTCGCAACTAAAAGATCCCAGCTCCACACAAAAGACCTTGCATACCCTTGGAGTCTTTATTTTCAGTTGGACGGGTAAGTCTAGCTGAGTACATTCCCGTACTCACGGTTTATCCCGTTATTGCAGATGGCCAGGTCTACTTCGGCTATTGTAAGCACTGCCTCTACCAGTGGAAGGTGATGAGGAGTAGGCCCAGGGCAGGGTCGTCCAGAAGCTTCCTTTTCTTTTGCTGGTCTGAGACTTCTAGTGGCACATTATCTAAAAGGGGAAGAGTGAGTTGTGTGAGTTGGCTTATCCGACAATGTTTTATTTGGACCACATGTGTAGTGGTCGCGTTTCAAACTAATTCAGCTTCCGCACTTTTAAATTCAGTATTGTAATAACTCCGTTTTAAATTCGCACTCTGATATTTTAAAATTTGGTTTCGTTTTCGCTATGATGTATCTTTACGAATGTAATCCTTGAACGATGCGATCCTGTATGATGTATGGTGTTAGAAATCCTTCGAGATTTCCGGACTAACCGGGGTTATATGGGTTCAAGTATCAGTTGAAGTCAGACGAATTTGGCTAAGATAATACTTGAGCTCTTATAATCAGGACGGTTCCGCCACAGCTGGTATCGGAGCATGGTTCAAGTGATTACCTCCGTAAAGAGCTATTTTCAAACTAAAATGGGTATTTCAAAACTACTTTCAAAAACTATTTTCAATTACTAAGTGTGCCCAGTCTCGTCCTTAAGCCCTATACTAGGATTCAGGTGGCTTAACTGCTAACAGGGTTCAGGGTTTTGCTTCGTGCTGGATCTTTATTTGCTGGTCCATTCTCAGGGAAAAGAGAATGCGTCGATCGCGAAACATGCATAAAATGATTTTGTGAGATATGAGAGCATGACCGTCCAACCGTCGGTCTAGGTGAGAGTTCTTATACCAAGTATGTGCGAGCTCCACGCGGACACATACGAGGGTATCAATGTTTTCAAGGGTGTTTTCTATGTTGGTGCATGGTGTTTAGTGTTGGCTTCTATGTATTTTGCGCATATTGGCCAATACTCAATTGTTTAATCATTGGGAATTGCTTTGGGCTGAAATGAATCTTCTGTAGGTACACTAACTATGTGAACGAGTAGAACGTGTAGATAACGCATGAGGGATCGTTCTTGCCACCGACTAGAACGTTTGGACTTACGAGTCATATTAGTGAGTGAGAACGTAGGTACGATCATGCATCATGTTTATATTCATGCATTTACATTACCTCCCCTTAAATTAAAAGTTGTCCCTTTTCTATAAAATTTGCCAACTTAATATCCGTCTCATGAGAGTTCGAAACCCTTTTGTTCTACAGATGGCCCGGACTAAGCTAACCGCTCGCAAGGCCACCGGAGGCAAAGGAGTTCCGCGTCACCGCTTGGCCACCAAGCTGACCCGGAAGACGTTCTTGTCCTACTTCGGGTTGCCGACCATCCTTTGGAGGATTCTGCAGGCCGTAGGCTATGAGGAAGGACAGGAGCCCAGGTACTCATGGCAGAAGGAGATCTACGGGCAGGATTCCTTGGTCATGGTGGAGATCAAAGTCAAGGCCTTGCCCGCCAAGCCTCACTGGACAGGGTGGACGGAGATCACCAGAGGCACTTGTGCCAAGGATGGAGCCAACAGGGCAGCATACCTAGTGCTGAAGGATATCATCGCCCGCTTCCCCGCCGACCTAGCTAGCGCTATGGCAGAAGTGTTTCCCCGTGGATCACTTTTTCCATTGCGCTGGAAGCAGACTTCGGAGTCAGTCTTGACAGGAAGCCCAGAGGAGAGGTTCTACTGTGAGACGCCTGCGATGAGCGCCACCGGAGCTTTGTTGGTGTATGTGAGAGTTTGGAGCGCACTCTTGAGAGCGTGTCCTTCACCCTCACCGCCACCTACCAGAGCAAGAGGAAGCTACAGGAGGACTTCGACGCTGAGGTTGCTCGTCTGCAGGAGAGGATTCAGCAGGTCACTCTTGAGCGTGACGACGCCCGCACCACAACAACAGCACAGTCCACTACCAAGACCGTTGCAGAGCAGATGTACCTGACCACCGCTCTTCAGAGAGATGAGGCCCGCATCGCGCTCGACCAGCTTAGAGAGGGAGCCCACTTGTTGATACAGCAGATCCATGGACAGCAGGCCTACATCGACCAGCTCCACGAGGCAGTGCATCAGATGCACCATGCCGCGCAGGAGGCCGCCGCCCCAGCAGCTGAGGTCCCGGATCCCCAGGACTGAGAGGTCCTTGGTCCTAACGCCCCACCAGAGGACGCTGCATCCACCGCTGGAGACCCCTGAGCGTTAGTTGTTAGAGATCGTTTTTTTTTGTATAGCTTGAGCTTGCTCGCTAAGTGATGTAACACCCGAGACATGTGATGGTTTTGTTTAAATGTTGATGGCATGTAAGCTTTTGGACAAAGTCCGGACTTCGATCCGGCATCTTTTATGGAAATCCGTCGTTTGCATGTCAAATTTCGAGCGATTGTTTGTGATGTTGTATGGAAATGAATAATTATACTTGGTCGTGTGCTAAATTTTCGAATTATGTACAGCGCAGTATTTATTCATGATCCATGTAACATCACCTAATGATTGCTTACTAATGGGATATGCAGCTGCTGCGGCACACACTCGCAGCCAGCGTGGACGGGGGCAGGACAGGAGGAGAATCTGCCACCTCCCCCACCGCCGCCTATGACGCCGGAAGCGTTCTTTGGCCAGTTCTTGGGTAGCCAACGGAACATGGAGGAGATGCAGAGGCACATGGAGGCCACCCTCCGCAATATCGCTAACAACACTGCGCAGCAGCATCATCAACGCCAAGGCCCAGAGCCAACCAGTACAGCTCCTACCGTGACTTCTTGGACACTCTCGCCCTCTTGTGTTCAAGGAAGCCACCGAACCGCTCGAAGCTGATGAATGGCTCAATTCCATCACTCAGAAGTTCCGTCTGCTTCGTCTGACGGAAGAGCTCAAGGCAGAATACGCCGCGCACATGTTGGAAGGACCCGCAGGTTTGTGGTGGGCCCAGTACCGTGCATCCTTGCCTGCAAATGCACGTGTCACTTGGGATCAGTTCTCCACCGCCATGCGCAACCACTACATCCCTAGTGGTCTGATGGAAATGAAGGTCGCAGAGTTCATGAGGTTATCCCAGAGGACTAGGTCTATGTCCGAGTACCTCCACAGTTTCACAACACCTAGCTCGCTACGCCCCAGACTTTGTTGATACTGAGGCCAAGAAGATCGCAAGTTTCAAACGTGGCATGAGTGCCGCCATGCTCTCCAAGATGGGCAACAGTCACCGCACCACCTTCAGTGACTTCGTCAGTGACTGCCTAAATCAAGAGGCTAACGACAGCCGACTAGCGTCAGAGACCCGCCGTCGTGCGAACGAAGGAGGTTCGTCTCAGCAGAGGACCCCTTTCGAGCACGCGCCCCATATCGCCCGCCTGTCACAGGAGCAAGGTACCGTCCCCCACAGAGGAAGATCACCACCAACCGTTCCCGTCCTAGTTATCAGAAGCCCTACACTGCTCCCATGATGCAGAATAAGAACAAAGCAGGAAGTGCAGGAGGTCCCAAGACCCCGTACGTGATTGGTCCATGCTATAATTGTGGTCAGACTGGACACCTGTCACGTCAGTGCCCTCGCCCAAAGAAGCAGTACGCTCAGCCTCCACCTCGCGCAGGTCATGTACACCACACCACCGTGGAAGAAGTGCCAGAAGGAGAGCCTGTCACCGCTAGTACGTTTCTTGTTAATCAATGCCCCGCTGTTGTGCTGTTTGATTCTGGAGCATCGCATTCTTTTATAAGTGAGAATTTTGTTATAAGAAGTAATCTTGAGTTGATAGAGTTAGACCGGGGATATCAGATAAGTTCCGCCGGAGCTGTTCTCTCTCGCGCGTAAAATGGCTAAAGGAGTGGAAATGACCTTTGGAATAAGAAGGCCATAGTGGATCCTATCGTATTCCTGGTCTAGGTCTGGATGTAATCTTGGGAATGGGTTGGATGAAACTCTGGAAAGTCAACCTCGATGTCGCAACGCGAGTAGTTTCTATGGTTAGCCCTCGTAGTGGGTCTGCCTTTCGGTTCAAGTTACCTCGAAACCCCCATGAGATCGGAGTGTTGTTCAACGTCACAGCAAAACAGATAGCTGAGATCCCAATAGTGTGTGATTTTCCAGATGTTTTTCCTGATGAGTTGCCTGGACTACCGCCAGATAGGGATGTGGAGTTTGCTATAGAGTTAATCCCTGGAACAGCACCCATATCTCGGAGACCGTATAGAATGCACGCTAAGGAGTTAGCAGAGCTTAAGGTTCAGTTGCAAGAGCTTTTGGATAAGGGTTTGATACGCCCTAGTTCGTCACCTTGGGGATGTCCCGCTATCTTTGTGATGAAGAAGGATAAAACTTTAAGGATGTGCGTGGACTACAGACCGCTTAATGCAGTAACTATAAAGAACAAATATCCCTTACCCCGAATCGATGTCTTGTTTGATCAGTTGTCAAAGGCAAAGGTGTTCTCCAAGATCGACCTGAGGTTAGGATACCATCAGATTAAGATCAGAAGAGAAGATGTGCCAAAAACAGCTTTCTCTACCAGATACGGACTCTATGAGTATTTAGTTATGTCCTTTGGATTGACCAATGCACCGGCACATTTCATGTACCTGATGAATTCGGTCTTCATGCCAGAGTTGGATAAGTTTTGTTGTAGTGTTCATCGATGATATCTTGGTATACTCTGAGAATGAGAAGGACCATGCTGAGCATCTACGAGTCGTTCTGGCCCGGCTTAGAGAGCACAAGTTGTATGCTAAGTTCAGCAAGTGTGAGTTTTGGTTGAAGAAGGTACCTTTCCTTGGTCACGTCCTTTCAGAGGAAGGAATCTCTGTGGACCCTTCTAAGGTACAGGAAGTTATGGATTGGCAAGCACCCACCACCGTACATGAGGTACGCAGCTTTTTGGGTTTGGCCGGATACTACCGTTGATTTATTCCGGATTTTTCAAGAATAGCCAAGCCTATGACCCGTTTAACGCAGAAGAACAAGAAGTTCGAATGGACTCCAGAGTGTGAAACAGCTTTTCGCACCCTGCGAACGTTGTTGACTTCAGCGCCTGTTTTGGCTCAGCCAAACTTAGAGGAACCTTTTGATGTGTTTTGTGACGCATCCAAGATTGGACTCGGATGTGTACTCATGCAAAATGGAAGAGTTATCGCCTATGCTTCTCGCCAGTTGAGACCGCACGAAGGGAATTACCCCACTCATGATTTGGAATTAGCAGCCGTCGTGCATGCCCTCAAGATTTGGAGACATTATCTTATGGGAAATCTATGTCATGTGTACACGGATCATAAAAGTCTGAAATATATCTTCACCCAGCCAGAGTTGAACATGAGGCAGAGAAGATGGTTAGAGCTAATTAAGGATTACAACCTAGAAGTGCATTACCACCCTGGAAAGCAAACGTTGTAGCCGATGCCTTGAGTCGCAAGACTCATTGCAACTCCCTACAACCACTTTTGGAAGATGGATTTAACCTTATGCACCCCGTTATGGTGAACAACATCACTCTTCAGTGCACCTTAGAAAGTGACATCATCGAGAAACAAAAGACCGATGAAGAGATCTGTCAGATTAAGAAGAGGATGGAAACCAGTAGTTCTTTGAACTTCAGGATAGATGAGCAGGGAATTCTATGGTATAATCAGAGGTTGGTTGTTCCTAAAGACACCGAGCTGAAAGAAAGAATTCTGAATGAAGCTCACAATTCAAAGCTATCTATTCACCCAGGAAGCAGTAAGATGTACCAGGATTTGAGAACCAGGTATTGGTGGTCAAAGATGAAGAAAGAAGTCACAGCCTATGTCGCCAGATGTGATACTTGCTGCAGGATAAAAGCTATACACTTGAGAGCTGCCGGATTGTTGCAACCGTTATCGATCCCAGAGTGGAAATGGGAAGAAGTTAGTATGGATTTCATCACAGGTCTTCCCACCACTCAAAAAGGAAATGATTCTATCTGGGTTATCGTAGATCGGTTATCTAAAGTGGCTCACTTCATACCAGTTAAGACTACGCACCGCCCTCATCAGTATGCAGACCTGTATATTCAGAATATCTTGAGGTTGCATGGAGTTCCAAAAAGGATTGTCTCTGATAGAGGACCCCAGTTCATAGCACGTTTTTGGGAACAGTTGCACAAGGAACTAGGAACTAAGTTGGTAAGAAGTTCCGCCTATCACCCCCAAACTGCAGGACAGACGGAGAGAGTAAATCAGATTCTGGAAGATATCCTAAGAGCTTGTGTTCTATCTTCCGGAGAGTCATGGGAGAAATGGTTACCCCTTGCCGAGTTTTCATATAACAACAGCTATCAAGAGAGTATAAAGATGGCACCATTTGAAGTTCTATATGGACGAAGATGCAGAACCCCACTAAATTGGGTTGAATCAGGAGATCGAGGATTCTATGGGTCAGATTACGTAAAGGATGCAGAGGAGATTGTGCAAACAGTACAGCAGCACATTAAGGTAGCACAATCCAGACAAAAGAGTTATGCCGACACCCGGAGAAGACCCCTGGAATTTCAAGTAGGAGACTATGTATACCTTAAGGTCTCACCCATGAGAAAAGTCCAACGTTTTGGAATTAAGAAGAAGCTAGCACCTCGATATGTGGGACCTTACCAGATCATAGCAAAGAAAGGAGAAGTGGCCTACGAAGTGCAGTTACCCCCAGAGATGAGCACAGTCTTTCCCGTGTTTCATGTATCACAGTTGAAGAAGTGTCTTCGAGTTCCAGAACAAGAAGAAGTTCGGATCCCAGATGTTACGATCAGATCAGATCTGGAGTACTACGAGCAACCCAAGGAGATTTTGGATACCAAGACCCGAGAGACGCGTCACCGAACAGTGAAGACTCACAAGATTCTTTGGAGCAATCACGGACCCAATGATGCGACTTGGAAAACAGAAGAGTACTTACGCGTAAACTACCCCGCTTTTTATAAAGATTGGTACATAACTCAAATCTCGGTACGAGATTTCTTTAAGGGGGGAAGGGCTGTGACACCCTAGTGTCAAGCACTGCATTAGGAATTGCAATTAGCTACTAAGAAGCATAAGCAATGCATTGCATCATTTCATGTGCATGAGAGTGCTTTTGTCTTTTGTTTATTTGGATTTGGATTTCTATTTGACTCGATGATTTAAGTGGATCTCTGCATGGGCAAAGAGTTTTTATAAATAGAGTTGGAGTTTTTGACCTAGTTCAAAATAGTTTATCAGATAAAAATGAGGCAAAGAAAATGGTTTATGTTGCAAAACTGGCTTTATTTATGTGGAGGTTGTAAAATGGTTTTCAGAAAAAGTGTCTTATATGAAAGTTGTAGAGAAAATTATTTTGAGCAACTTTCATATTTGGGTCAAAACCTAGTTTGGAGTTTTTGAAACTGTTTTTGAGTGGTCAAAGTTTGAAAAGTTTTTGGAAAAAAGGAAAACCGAATTTTCCCCCGCGCCCCACCTTCCGGCCCATCCGGCCCAGGCCCTCCCCCGCGCACCCCCGCGCCGCTCGCCAGCGCTCGCCCGCGTGCTGGTGCCGCTGACATGCCGCGCCGTACGCCGGCCGCAACCGCCACGTGGCCGCCGCTTCTGCCGAGGATCCTCGCCGGCCACTCCTCGCTCGATCCTCTCTCACCCGAGCACGCAAGCTATCTCCCCCCGCCACCTCTCTCCCCTCGCCTCGCCTGCCGCACCGCCGCCGCCATCGCGTTCGCCATCGCCCGTGCTGCCTCGCGCGCCGCCCCGCGCCGTAGTCCCGCCACGACCACCGGCTGGTCAAGCTGATCAAACCCCCGAGCACCCCCTTCACTCCCTCGCTCACCCGCGCACACAACTCGCACTCGCTCTCTCACTCTCACTCGCATTCTCTCGCCCGTGCACGAACACGAACCGAGCGCTCCCCGCTCGCCGCGACCACCGCCGCAACCACCCCTCTCCGTTCTGACCTCGTCGGAGCACCTCCCTTCGATTCCCTCCGTACACTGCTCCGCCTACACCGTGCACACGCCGTGCGCACGTTGTTGTCCCTGACCAAGCCCCATCGCCGCCGGAGGACGAAGCGCCCCCTTCGGTTCGTCGTCGCCACCGCAGAGCCTGCATCGTCGTTCCTCCCCGACACGACCTCCAGTGTCTTCCTCCTTCGCCGTCAAGCATCGCCAAGCCAAGGCAAGGTGAGAACACGACCCAGTCTCAACGCTACCGCTCTACCTCCCTCTCTCTCCCTGGCCGAGCGCCATGGGCGCCGCCGCGGACCTCGCTCGTGGCCAAGCTCCTCTGGAGCCATCCGAGCCAAACCAACCCCGTAGCTTTGCTCCTTAGGGTTCACTCGAGCTTTTGCCTCCCCAATTTCTCCGGCCGCCGCCGGAAACGGCGTAGCGCGCGTTGCCGCATCACCGTGCGCCGCCGCTCGCCGCCGGCATGCTCCGGCCGTGCGCTAGCCAAACCACCTACACCTCTCGGTGCGCCTCGTCGAGGCGAGTTCACAAGCCTAGCTTCCCCGCCGGCGACCTCACCGTCGGCGAGGAATCGACGGTCAAACCTCTCCCTTGTTTTCCGTCTCGCCCGAGCCTCCGAGCCAGGCCTCGGACGGACGATTGTTTTGCGTCTCGCCCGCGCCTCGAGCCAGGCCTCGGACGGGCGATTGTTTTCCGTCTCGCCCGAGCCTCCGAGCCAGGCCTCGGACGGGCGATTGTTTTCCGTCTCGCCCGAGCCTCCGAGCCAGGCCTCGGACGGGCGATTGTTTTCCGTCTCGCCCGAGCCTCCGAGCCAGGCCTCGGACGGGCGATTGTTTTCCGTCTCGCCCGAGCCTCCGAGTCAGGCCTCGGACGGGCGATTGTTTTCCGTCTCGCCCGAGCCTCCGAGCCAGGCCTCGGACGGGCGATTGTTTTCCGTCTCGCCCGCGCCTCGAGCCAGGCCTCGAGCGAACCCTCGGGCACTGTCTCATTCGAGCCGGGCCTCGAGCGAACACACACCTGCCGCCGTGCGCTCGAGCCAAGTTGAGTCGAGTTGGACTGGGCCGAAAGCCCCGTTTGGGCTAGAATAATGTTTTTCTTTTTTTTAGTTTTCTGCTCAGTAACTAAGTTTGTTAATTTTGCTATAATTAATCTGTAGCTCTATTAAATATGAAATTTCAGTTTTGCTAGTTTGTTTATGAGTAGATCTACCATGGAAAAATATAAAAGTATTTTTGGTAGGAGTTTATTTTACTGTTTTCATTTATTCCAGTTTATATGCTTTTGCTAAGATAAATGGTTATATATGTTTTTCTGGTTGAGTTAATTCTTGGAAAAATTTGTGTAAGTTTATTATCCTGTTTTACACCTGTGAAAAATATATGATGCACTGTTTATGTGGAAAAAGTTTCTGTTATGCTTAAAAGTCCTTTTTGGTTGATTTCTTAGGATAAATGTTAAGGTGTTTTATATGTCAAAATAAAATATGAGAAAATTTGTACAGTCTCTGTTTATAATGTTCAAGCTAAAAAAATTAAAAGCATGATCTGTTATGAAAAGAAATCCGAGTTGTTTTAACAATGTGCTTTTCTATTTTTTTATTTGGAAATTCATGTAAGAAATAATATAATGTTTTCTATTCATGGAACTTTCCTTGATAAGCATAAAATGTGAAGTAAGATCTGGGAAAATAATGAGTTGAGTTTATCACCCTTTTTCAGTAGGGTTGTAGTTCAAGTGGTTTATTTTGGGATAGATTTGTTTATTTGGTGTAGCTTGTATGTTTATTGCTCTGGCCACAGTTTTCTGCAGTAGAATGCTTTTGAGTAAAAGAGCCAGGAAAATTATGAACTCTGCTGTTTGACACTTTATGGATAAGTGAGCTAGTTCAAAGTACCTTTTTGAGAGGGTCGGTTTATTTGTTATTTTTGTATCTGCAGTTCGGTATTTTATGTTTGGCTGAAATTAGTTCAGTGGAGTCCAGCAACTGTTGTGTTTGCCTTCTGGAATTTTTCGTGGATTTTTCTGAGTTCAGAAAAATACACTTGCAGTTCAAACCTGAATTTCGTTTGAATTATTAAATAAGAAATAGGTGAATAAAAGGATTTTGTTTTCATGAATTAAATAAGTATTTACCTCAATGTCAAAAGTGTTCAACAAGTTGGTTTTTGTTGGTTTGCAAGAATGCTCTTCTCATACCACACATCTTGCACCCGCATTGTTGGGAACGCACTTGCCTCACCTCCTCACTTGTGCAGGGGGAGGGGCGAAGGCGGCCAAGCGTCGGAAGCGGTAGCGAAGGTAAGGCGGAAGTGGAAGATGCTCAATTCCCCCAAAGGTCCTCCCATTACACTGTCACCCCCCTTGGCTTTTATAGGGAATGCCCAGGGCACGGGCCAATTACAAAAGGGTACACAGGAAAGATTCCTCACCTCCCACGCAGGAGGAAGAGCAAAATCGTAAATACACAGCTGAAGCGAAAACCCTAATCGGCCCACCCCCCAATGCGCCGCCCCCACCTGTGGTTCTTGTTCACCTTCGGGGAGAGGTGCGGAGGTTTTTGACCTTCGGCCTCGCGCCGCGCTCGCCCTTGGGCCCGCGCCCCTCCTCCATCTGCCGGACCTCCGGCTTTACTTGCCTTCGGGGGAGAAGACCGAAGGTTTGACCTCGGCCGTTCTTGCCGGACCTAACGTCTTCGCTTGCCTTCGGGGCAGCGCACACTCGCCGCTTGCTTGAACCTTCGCTCCAACGAAGGTGGCGTTGTGAGCCAGCGAAGGGTTTCCTGCAGTGCGACTGTCGACTTAGACCTGCATGGAATGCAACAAAGCGACGAGGTTGAACCCGCGTCCGGGGTCATGGTAACGGTCCCAATAGGAGAGGGACCTCGCAAGGACCCATAGACTGCTCGAGAGGTTATTTCGAGCACCATTCGAGCGGCGCTTCTGCCGATGGTCTTTCCCCAACAGTAGCCCCTCGTTGTCTTGGATCTAAAAACCTGTGTTTAGGCCCAAGCAGCGCCTTTCATTGGGGACAATAACGGGACCCTCGGCAGCGACGCCCGCTCGAGACTGCTTTGGGCTGGGCCGTTGTAATGTTGTTTGTACTATTGGAGCCTATTTCGTTTTTGCGCCGTGTTTTTCGGTTGTTCGTGCTGATTTCGTCGGGTGAGGGGCTCGTCTCCCAGCCTATAAATAGAGAGGGTGGGTGAAGAGTTTGAATTGTGCCCTCTGCTATAGCCGTCCTGCTGCTTTTGCGATTTGCTTGTAGCGAAGGTTTGTTTTAGCTTGCGTGCGAGGGTTGAGACGGGCATTGGCGAGCACACTTGCGTGCGAGGGTTTGTATGATAGTGTAAGGATTTAGAGAAATGGCCAGATTGAAGCAGACTGCTCGCGCTGTTTTCTCTCCTCCCACTATGGCGGATGAGGGATGCCTTCGAGTTCGGTCTCGCCGTGTGTTTGCGCCAGCAAGATCGCATCTTATGTGAGGTGGGCTGGATTGAGGAAGGAAAGCGAGGACCAGTGTCGGGGAGACCGTGGCCGAAGCCGGACGCGGATGAAGTTTAGTGTTTGAAGAGTTCCTTTCGCTGGTCTTCGCTTCCCAGCTGATTCCTTCGTGACTTCGGTCCTGGCGAAGGTTTCAATTTGCGGTTTCATCAGCTTACGCCTTCTTTGCTTCACAAAGATGTCGGTCTATGTCTGGCCCTGCAGGTCTCAGGGGTTGTCCCTCATGTCGAGGGGTTTGTTCGCACTCCTCGCGTTCATATGCAGCCTCGCAAGATTACGGACAGCGAGGGCAAGACCAGCCTTGGACAGTTCGCGGTGTACACTTTTTGCCATCGCTGCCGGCGCGGAGCTGCCGGTGCAAGCGCAGAAAGAACAAGTGAGCGCGGGTGGCAGGAGTTTTGGTTCTATTACAAGCTCAGTGATAGCTCCGAGCTTTGCGGCGAGCTTCCGGTGCTTGTAGATGTGAGCGCCGAAGCTAAGATGAGCGTCGAGGCCCATGCTGCTGTTGATTGTCTGAGGGTCGTTGCGCGTTCTCAGTGTGCGCGTGATTTAGTGGAGGAATATTGCTGTGCCAAGATTTGGCCTCTTGGCCGGAGGCGGACTTGGTTCACGGTGGAGAATGACCCTAGGTACGAAGGTAGGGGCTTGAAGAAACCGAGTTTGGATCTGGAGAAGGTTTGGGAAAAACTCTTAAGAAGTTTCCGAGGCACGAGGACGGAACGAAGCTATTTACAAACGAGTTCAGCAGTGGACGGACGAGCTGTGGGGAAGCTTTCCACGCTGGAAGTGAAGCTATCCATAGCTTGGTGGGTGCGAAGGTCGAGTGAACAGAATGTTTGACATTCTTGGTATTCGGTACGCAGACTGGCCCGCTCCTTCCGCGACGACGCGCCGAAGAAGAGGAAGCGTAAAGCTTCGGAAGAAAAGGAGATCGTCTCTCGGCCGAAGAGGGGCCGTGGTCGAGGCCGTGGCGGAGCTGGTGGCCGAGCGAAGGTGCTTGCGATGAAGGTCGCTGCTGGCTCTGGTGCTGCAGGTACTTTCCTCCTTGGCCGTAGCTCCAAGCGGCCGAGGTGCCGTGCAGTCGGGGGACGCGTGCCTCGCTTGGAGGGATCACGCTTTAGTTCAGATTTCGGGCGCGCGAGGATGAATCTGATGATGATAGGTGGAGGAGAAGGACGCAAAGGAGGGGGAGCGGACGAGGTTCTTTTGATGAAAGCAGCGAGAGTTCTATTGAAAGACATGACACGGATGGGAGGTGTCCATTGGAGGCAGAGCTCGCCGAGTGTTGGTGCGATGGTGCCCAGGGCGCAGTTGATATCGCTCAAGATATTGAGCCAGGTAGCCCTCGACGAGGGCGGTTCCCAGCTTTGCGGGCTCGCACCTTTGGGTGGAGGGGTTTGAGTTCGATGGGAACTTGACTCTGCGCGATCCCGGGGAAGAGGCCGTTCGGCGAGGCTAGCCGGTCGAGCCTCCCGGAATATTGCTAAGAAGCTTGGGATTTCTGATCCGGCAACTGAGCTGTTCACTAGTCCGGACCTTCGGGATTGCCACTTGTAGTGTAGCCCGGAGGAAGGCGTTTTCTAGGCCGAATCTTCGGCCGCATTTGTGTGCCGGAGGCAGAGGTTCTACTTGCGGACCAAGCGGTTGGTGACACCTTCGACGACGTTGACGTCAAGTTGGCGGAGCTAATGCTCTTGAACCGCTCAGCGAGGCGGAAGGTTGGCTCCGACATGGAATTTATGAGGAACCATATTACTGATCTGGAGAAGGAATAGCAAACTGGCGCGGAGTCTAGAGAAGAAAGAAATTGAACTGAAGAATGCTTCGGAGAAGGCCCGGAAGGCTCGAGAGGAGGCGGTTGAACTGGCGAAGCGTATGCTGATCTGTTATTGCCGCGGAAGGAGAAAGACAAGGCTTTGGCCGAGGCCGATGGTCGGCTAGGTGATTTGAACAAATCTTGGCGAGCGAGTATGGAGAATGTCAAACGTAAACTTGATTGTTGTCTGACCGAGGCTGGAGGCTCTCTGCCGAGAGCCATTGCCTGCAGCTGACGCAGAGGCCTTCGAGGGCTTGCTGGGTAACGAGCTTGATGTATTTAGCTCATTAGTTTTCCAATGCAGCCGATTTTGGTGGCTACGTCGGGGCCTTGGCAAGGGCGAGCACACGCTTCGTCTGGCGGATTGTGATCATCTTCGCAGAGATCAAAAGGCCGAGCCATGTCTTTCCGTCGGATTGAATGAAGTTCGTCGGATGAAGGTTGATGACGCGAAGTTCGGAACTGTGCGATGCGTCTGCTTCGCAAGTTTTGGATCTCCGGAGGTGGCCGAGCTCTCGCCTTCGAAGAAGCTGCCGAGGCTACACGTCAGGTTCGCACTCTTTTTAAGATTTTTTGATTTTGTTGGTTTGTTTTAGAGGGGTTGTTGTTGATTTTTGGCGAGGTTTTTTTTTTTGTTTTGCTTATAGGCTCGACGAGATGCAATGCCCTCGCCGCCGCCCATGGAAGTTGCAGCGAGGGGTGGCTCCGAAGCCGCCCCTGAGCCAAGTTGTGCGGTGGTTACGCTCACCGAGATCGAGGCATTGACCGTGGGCCCTGCCGATCACTGACTGAGGAAACGCTTCGCAGGCAACGGCGATGGAAGAGGAGACTGCTACGAATGTCGAGGCTGCTGTGGGAGTCCACGGCGGAGGAGGCGTCAGCTGGGACCCGGTCGACTGTCGCCGTTGGCGAGGGTTTGGAGATTATCCAGGAGGGGAAGCTGGTCAGGTGTGATTCCTGGGTTTGTTGTGGCGAGGTAGCCGTTTTGTAGATACTGGGTTGTAAAGACTTGATGAGGCTGAAGCAACTTTTGTATTTTTGTGAAACGTGCAGGTTCCTGATGGAACCGTGCTAAACGTGTTTGGACGTCATTCCGCTGGTGTTAATTACCAAGACGTTTTTTATAACTGGTGAATCGTGGGCTCGCGCTAAGTTTAAACATCCTTCGCTTCTCCTTTGAACGTTTTGGTGGTCAAAGGTGCGAAGGTATGATTTAAAGAATGGTAGGTTCGCATCGTTTTTGGCGCGATGGCAGATTATACTGATCGTCAAGCCGACCGCTATTGTTTGGATCTTCTTCGATCTCGCAAGCCAGCGGAGATGATGATATTGACGAGAACACAGCTTTGGAATATTTATTCGGGCAAAGGGAGCTTGGAGTTGGTTCGGATGGGGCGCTTTTGATTCCGAAGGAAGAACCTTCGAAGTTAATGAGACGAGGCATAGATACATGTATAGGGCGAGGGTTTTACCCGGGGAGCTGCCAATTGTCCCTGTAGCTCCTTTGTTGTGGGGACCCCTGGTTCCAGTGGAGGGGGGGGGTTGAGGAGGAGGCCGAAGGTTTCGGTGATTTGATGTTGATTGAGGGGAGCGATGGTTCCTTGTAAAGAATTTTTTATTTTTCGGATATGTTTGTTGTTGTGACGTTACTTTGTAACGGCATGAGAAATGTAGGGTTGTGTGCCATGTTTGCTGCGCTATTTAACGTTTCTTATATTGTTTAACAGCGACGCCCCGTTTTACTTTTGGCGAGCTCGCGTCTTGCTCTCGTGAGCTTGTTTTGAAAAACACGGACGCCCCCCCTTTTCTTAGCGAGGCTCGCGCATTTGCTCGTGAGCTTGTTTTGAAAAAACAGCGACGCCCCCCTTTTTCTTTTAGCGAGGCTCGCGCATTTGCTCGTGAGCTTGTTTTGAAAAAACAGTGACGCCCCCTTTTTCTTTTAGCGAGCTCCGCGCATTGCTCGTGAGCTTGTTTTGAAAAAACAGCGACGCCCCCTTTTCTTTTGCGAGGCTCGCGCATGTGCTCTCGTGAGCTTGTTTTGAAAAAAACAGCGACGCCCCTTTTTCTTTTTGCGAGGCTCGCGCATTTTTGCTCTCGTGAGCTTGTTTTGAAAAAACAGCGATGCCCCCTTTTTCTTTTAGCGAGGCTCGCGCAATGCTTTTTAACATGCTGATTTGGAGAGGACAGCGACCCGTACGTCTATAGTCACTATTTCGAGGGTGCTACGAAGGTCGATGGTTTGGAGTTTGCGGTTTGCAAAACGGTGCGGCATTGCTATGCCGAGACTCTACTACTGACGAGGGTGCCGCATTGGTCGGGCAAGCGGGAGAAAGTGCACCCGCCCGGGCCTGACTTGGAGGGCTCGGGCGAGACGGAGAATGCGCACCCGCCCGAGGCCTGGCTTTGGAGGGCTCGGGCGAGACGGAGAATGCGCACCCGCCCGAGCCTAGCTTGGAGGGCTCGGCGAGACGGAGAATGCGCACCCGCCCGAGGCTTGGCTTGGAGGGCTCGGGCGAGACGGAGAATGTGCGCCCGCCCGAGGCCTGGCTTGGAGGGCTCGGGCGAGACGGAGAATGTGGACCCCCCGCCCGAGGCCTGGCTTGGAGGGCTCGGCGAGACGGAGAATGTGGACCCGCCCGAGCCGGTTTTGGAGGGCTCGGGTGAGACGGAGAATGCGGACCCGCCTGAGGCCTGCCTTGGAGGGCTCGGGCGAGACGGAGAATGTGACACCCCGCCCCTAGGCCTGGCTTGGAGGGCTCGGGCGAGACGGAGAATGTGACCCCCGCCGAGGCCTGCCTTTGCTTGTGCGAGAGTGCTCGACTTTTGGACTTCGCGCCTCCCCTTATTTCAGGCGGAGGTGAAGTTTGCTGCTTTTTTGCGAGCCCCTGTCGTTTGTGCCAGGGTGCTCGACTTTTTTGGACTTCGCGCCTCCCCTTATCTTAGGCGGAGGTGAAGTTTGCTTTTTGCGAGCCCCGGTCGTTTGTGCCAGGGTGCTCGACTTTTTTGGGACTTCGCGCCTCCCCTTGTCTTAGGCGGAGGTGAAGTTTGCTTTTTGCGAGCCCCTGTCGTTTTGTGCAGGGTGCTCGACTTTTTGGGACTTCGCCCCTCCCCTTATCTTAGGCGGAGGTGAAGTTTGCTTTTTTTGCGAGCCCCTGTCGTTTGTGCCAGGTGCTCGACTTTTTTGGACTTCGCCCCTCCCCTTATCTTAGGCGGAGGTGAAGTTTGCTTTTTTGCGAGCCCATGTCGTTTGTGCCAGGGTGCTCGACTTTTTTGGGACATCGCGCCTCCCCTTGTCTTAGGCGGAGGTGAATTTGCTTTTTTGCGAGCCCCTGTCGTTTGTGCCAGGGTGCTCGACTTTTTTGGGACTTTCATCCCTCCCTTATCTTAGGCGGAGGTGAAGTTTGCTTTTTTTGCGAGCCCCTGTCGTTTGTGCCAGGTGCTCGACTTTTTTGGGACTTCGCGCCTCCCCTTATCTTAGGCGGAGGTGAAGTTTGCTTTGAAAGAAAGTAATGTTTTTCGAAGCAATCTTAGCAGGTTTTCATCGAATGTAAGCGCTCTTGAAAGAGACCCGCTTTTTCGATGTTTTGGATATTTTACTTTTTGGGGGTTCTAACCTGTATTAATGCTTTGGATACTGCCCTCGTTAAAAACCTTACGCCCCTTCGTAAGGAAAAAGAGTGCAGCTCCTATTTTTGTTAAGTACATGAATGTAGATAGCGTAATGTGCGACAAAGATTACATATCGCGAGGGCTCGCTAGGGCTCCGCTATGGGTAGAATTTGCGAAGGTCGTCAATGTTCCAGGTGTGTGGTAGGATGTTGCCTTCGCTGTCGGAGAGATGGAAGGAGCCTAGGCGATTGCATTCTGCGATCAGGAACGGGCCTGTCCATTTAGGCTGAAACTTTCCGGCCATGTTGGCGTTTTGTTTACGGATGAGGACGAGGTCACCCTTCTGCAGTTTTTTGATTCTGACCTTTTTATCTCTCCATTTTTTGGTCTCTTCCTGATACTTGCGAAGGTTGTGCACTGCGCTGCATCTTGTTTCTTCTCTAGTAAGTCTTTGTCAATCAGGTTAGCTGGCTCATCATTTGCGAGGGTTGTTCTCGGTGAAACGTATTTTAGCTCCTCTGGTAACACGCTTCTTCGCCGAACAGAAGTTTGAAGGGTGTGAATTGGTTGCTCTGCATTCGGAGGTATTGTGAGACCAGGTGACTGAAGTTAGCTCGTCTGCCCATTTTGCCTTTGGATCTGCCTTGCAACTTTTTGGATATGGATTGGAAGATTGTTGCGTTGGCTCTTTCAACTAGGCCATTGGACTGCGGGTGTCGGACTGAGGCGAAGCATAGAAGTGTTCCGATTTGTGCACAGAATTCTTTGAAAACCTCGCTGTCAAACTGGGTGCCATTGTCGACGGTTAGATGTCGGGGGACTCCGAAACGACAACTATCTGCTGCCCAACAAAAAAAAATTTTACTGCGAGGGAGGTTATGGAGGACAGCGGTCTTGTTTCAGTCCATTTTGTGAAATATTCCACGGCTACCACCCGCATAGCGAAGGTTCCCTAGAGCCGTCGGTATGGGCCCACAAGATCCATTGCCCACCTTTGCAGAGGCCAGGTTGGGCATATGAGGGTTGTGGGAGCCCCTGGGTGTTTTGATTTTTTGCTGTCAGTTGACAACCCTCGCACTTCTTGACGATGGTTTCAGCATCTCTCAGTGCAGTCGGCCAGTAGAAACCTTGCCGGAAAGCTTTTCCTACTAGTGCCCTCGGGCCATTGTGTGAACCACATATACCTTCGTGGATGAGTTTGAGAATGTCATTACCTTCGGACTGTGACACGCACTTGAGCCAAGGTGAGGTTACCGAAGCTTTGATAGGGTGTTATCCACAATCTTGTACCCTCTCGCACTCTTTGTTTTAGTCTGTTCTCTTCTTCTTCTTTAGAGCTGGTTCATGGAGTCCTTTGATGTAGGCCATGATAGGTGCTCTCCATCCTCGCACTGAATTGCGCTGATCAGCTTGATGCTGACTTCGGGAGCTTCGAAGGCTGACCGAGTGGTAACCTCGTAAACACATCCGGTGGAAGCTGTAGCTGCTGTGCGACTGCTTTGCTAAGCAATCAAGCCTCGCTATTTTCGGGTTCTTGATATTGCTTTTACAGTTATGCCGAGGAAGAAGGATTCTAACCTTTGGATATATTGAAAATATTTTTGGAGCTCTGGATCTTTTGCTTTGTAGTTCTTTTCAATGTGCCCCTCATGACTTGAGAGTCTGTGTTGATGAGTGCCCTTCGGACTGATAACGACCGTAGTCTTGAGAGTGCCAGAATCACACAGCTTCGTACTCTGCTGAGTTGTTTGTGCACTTGAAGTCAAGCCTTCTTGCGTATCTCAGCCTCGATCCAGAGGGCGAGATTAGAATGGCCGAGGCACCGGCTCCAGCTGCACCCCATGCTCCGTCGACGTAAACGATCCAAAACTGGTCATGATGCGGCTCACCAGGGCGAGGGTCTGGAGTCCATTCTGCTATGAAATCAGCCAGTATTTGTGATTTGACTGCTGTCCTGCCGACGAAGGTCACAGCGTAACTGTTAAGCTCGACTGCCCACTTTGCTATTCTCTTCCCACTGCTTCGCTGTTTTTTTTGAATGTTCTCGAGGGGGTACGACGAAGGTACCTGGATCTCGTGGGCTTGGAAATAGTGCTTGAGCTTTCTTGACGCCATAACGACGGCGTATGCTATTTTCTCAAGCTCCGAATAATTTCTCTTTGGGCCTTCGAGGGTTTCTGAAACATAGTAGATTGGGGCTTGTCTGGTCTTGTTGTTTTCGCGGAGCTCCTTGATGAGGACTGCGCTTGCTGCTGTGGTGGCGGCTGCGACGTAGAGTAACAATAAGTCTCCCTTGCTTGGGCTAGTTAGGGCAGTCAAGCTGGTCAGATACTTTTTACAACTCCTCGAAGGCCTTTTGCTGCTGGGGGACCCCAGTTGAATGGAGCGTTGCTTCTGAGTGTTTCAAAGAAGGGTAGCCCTCGCTCTGCGGATCTGGAGATGAATCTGCTAAGTGCTGCTAAACGACCGGTCAGACGCTGAGCTGCTTTCTTGGTCGCCGGGTTCCATGTTCATGATGGCATCAATCTTCTCAGGGTTAGCTTCGATTCCTCTGGCTGAGACGATGCAACCTAGCAACTTACCTTCGCTTACCCCGAAAACACATTTTTCCGGGTTTAGTTTCAGTCCGGCGGACCGAGGTTGCTGAATACCCTCGATAAGTCTGGTATGTGGTTCTCTTTTAGTTCACTCTGGACAACGAGGTCGTCGACATAGGCAGAGACAGCCTGCTCATCCTGAAAACTTTGGAGGTCATGCGAGCGAAGGTTGAGCCTGCATTTTTCAAACCTTCTGCCATCCTTCGGAAGCAAAAGGTGCCTGAGGGTGTGATAAAGCTTGTTTTTTCTTCGTCTTCTTCATTCATCCAAATCTGGTGATAGCCTGAAAAGCAATCAAGGAGGGATAGCATTTGGCACCTGCCGCTCTGTCGACCAGGGTGCTTATGTTTGGGAGAGGGAAGTCATCCTTCGGACAAGCTTTGTTCAAGCAAGTGAAGTCCATGCACATTCGCCATTTTTTGTTCTTCTTTTGGACTAGGACCACGTTTGAGAGCCAAGTGGGTATTTGACTGGGCGGATGACACCTGCGTCCAAACTTCAGCCTTCGCTGCCCAGCCTTCACCTCACTCGCCTCTTTTCTTCTTCTGACATTTGCGAAGCTTTGTTGATTGGGCGATAGCCTGTTTTGATGTTCAGGCTATGCTCGATGATTGATCTGTTGACTCCTTTTAGGTCTTCTGCGGACCAAGCGAAGGTGTCGGAATTTTCTCTGAGGAAGGTGACGAAGTTGCCTTCTGATTGAGGGTCTAGATCGGCTTGATGATCACCTTTCTTTCGGCGTTACCCTCAAAGAGTTGGACTTGTTTGGTTTCCTCCTTTGGCGCTGCCTTCACTCTGTCCTTGCAGGCTTCACCCTCGTCGCTGATACCGGGGGTTTGAGGTTTTGACAAGTTGTGTACGTTACGTTGCCCCCGGGCTACGTTCCCTTCAGCTGCCCTTGCAATGTCTTGGTCCCCAAATACTGCGACCACACCCTTCGGAGTGGGAAGCTTCATGCATAGGTAAGCGGGATGGATGACCGCATTGAACGCGTTTGTGACCCCTCGGCCAAAAATGGCATTGTATGGGTAGAACATGTCGACGACATCAAATGTTATGTGCTCAGTCCTGCAGTTGATTTCGTCGCCGAAGGTCACGGGCAAAGAAATTTTTCCGACGGCTCTCACTTGTTGACCACCGAAGCCGTATAGGTGGTTGTCAGCAGGTTGCAGAAGGTTTCTGTCAAGTTTCATGCTGTCGAAGGTTGAAGCGAACAAGATGTCAGCGGAGCTTCCTGTATCGACCAGTATTTTGGTGACAGTCCACCCAGCGAGGTTGGTTTCGATCACCATAGCATCGGTGTGAGGGTAATCTCTCAGCTTCATGTCACTGGAATCGAAGGTTATGGGGATGTGAGACCAACGCCCAAATCTATGGGGTCCTTCGACGGCTACGTGGTGGACTCGTCTGGCATGTTCCTTCCTCTGCCGTTTGTTACCATGGTCTTCATTTGAACCTCCGGTGATAGCTAGAATCACACCGAAGGTTGATGTTGGATTGTTGATGGTCGTTTGGCTCGGGGCTTCGGCTTTGACAGGTTGTGGTGCTGGTAACGCAGGGATTGGCGGTGGTGGTGGCAGAGCGTTGCTAGCTTGGTAGGTTGTTGGAATTTGGGTTTGAGGGGTAGTTGGGTATGTGACTGTGTAAGTTGAATTTTGGCGTTGTGGGATGGTGGTTGGCTGATAAGAGGTTTGGTTGTGGAGTGGGTGATGAGTGTAAGAGGGTTGTTGCGAAGGTAGGCCGTAGTTTATGGGGGTATAGTGGTATGGTGGATTTGGTGGGTGGAAACTTGGCTTCCTTGTGTGGTTGATGGTTCGGGTGTCGGACGGAGCAGCTTTCCTGGATTCTTGGTATTCTTTTCCCTTGGCGAAGCATTCGCATTGCTTTGTTGTGTGTCCCTTTCCCTTTCCACAGAAGTGGCAATACATGTTGGCAGGATCTCGCTGCTGGTGCCGCTGATTCGGCGGAGGTGGCAAACCCTGCGGGGCTTGGTTGCTCGGAGGTTGAGCGTTCCGTCTTTGATCTTCGCAATTTGCTGCTTTGTTGATTGCACCGACGTTACTTTGCTCTTGGCGAAGGTTGCTTTCTCTCGGTTGAGGCCTCGGCTGTGGCCTCTGCTGAGACCTTCGAGCATCGGACTTCGCTCTGAAGTCCATATCAGCTCTACAGTATCTTTCCATTGTTTCATGCAACTCTTCGATTGAGTTTGCCGGTTTTCTGGCAAATTTTGAGGAGCATGGTCCTGGGCGCAGGCCACTGACTGCAGCGAGGATGACAGCCTCGTCAGATATCCCCGGGGTCCTTGCTCTGATTTGAATAAACCTTCGCCAGTAATCTTGGAGCGGCTCGCGCTCTTCTTGCTTGCAATTGAACAGCTCGATGGGGTTTGACGGGGCTGGAGTGATGCCCTTGAAATTTGTACACAGCTTGTCTCTGAGGGTGGCCCAGGAATCCACAGTTCTGGGGCGAAGGTTGCTGTACCATGTTTGTGCGATATCTCGCAGAATGATGACAAAGGACTTTGCCATTGTTGATTCATCACCGCCTGCTGCGGCAACTGCTGCTTCGTAGCTCATGATGAACTGGCGAAGGTCGGAAAGTCCATCATAGCGAGGTAGGTTTTGTGGATTGTAACATGGTGGCCAGGGCTAGGTTTGGAGTATTTGGGAGAGTGGTGACTTTGGATCATACGGCATTTGGTGTTGCTGATGCCTTCGCTGAATGCGAAGGATTTGTTCTCTCTCATTTGGGTAGAGTTGGCGGAAATTTGGGTGTCTCACAGGATATGGCTCTGGGTGTGCTGGTGGTGGTGGGGGTGGTGGATGGTGACGAAGGTTATCTTGATTCGGATCCTCATTCCCCTCTTGCAGCGGGGGTATCTCCCCATCATTCCAGCCTTCGGCTTCGTCTTCTGCCGCGGCGAGGGATTCCTCCATACGGCGATGCTGCTCCCTGGCCTCGTCAGCCCTCTGTCTGATCGAGCGCAATCGGTTATGCCTCTCAAGCTGTTCTAGGCGCCTCTTCTTCTCTTGCAGTTCAGCCTCGAGCCTTTCAAGGGCCTCAAGGCCCATCTCTTCTTCTTCTCCCTCTCCTTCTCACGAAGTGTGTGGGTGCGGTTGCGTCGCCACTCGGACCTGGGGGCCCAGGGATTGGGGTTCCGGGGTGACGTTCTCTCCCCCCGAGGGTTGCACGATTTCTTCCGCAGGAGGGACCACCGCCGCTGTCTCTCTGGCTACACGTTGGTCCCTCACTGGGTGAGCTCTTCTGTTTCCTGCCATGTCAAACTTTCGCTCCCCACGGACGGCGCCAAACTGTTGGGAACGCACTTGCCTCACCTCCGCACTTGTGCAGGGGGAGGGGCGAAGGCGGCCAAGCGTCGGAAGCGGTAGCGAAGGTAAGGCGGAAGTGGAAGATGCTCAATTCCCCCAAAGGTCCTCCCATTACACTGTTCTCCCCCTTGGTATTTATAGGGAATGCCAAGGGGCACGGGCCAAATTACAAAAGGGTACAGGAAAGATTCCTCACCTCCACGCAGGGAGGAAGGGCAAAAGCATAAATACACAGCTGAAGCGGAAACCCTAATCGGCCACCCTCCAATGCGCAGCCACCTGGTTCTTGTTCACCTTCGGGGAGAGGTGCGGAGGTTTTGACCTTCGGCCGCGCTCGCCCTTGGGCCCGCGCCCCTCCGCCATCTGCCGGACCTCCGGCTTTACTTGCCTTCGGGGGAGAAGACCGAAGGTTTGACCTTCGGCCGTGCTCGCCGGACCTACGGCTTCGCTTGCCTTCGGGGCAGCGCACACTCGCCGCTTGCTTGAACCTTCGCTCCAAGCGAAGGTGGCGTTGTGAGCCAGCGAAGGTTTCCTGCAGTGCGACTGTCGACTTAGACCTGCATGGAATGCAACAAAGCGACGAGGGTTGAACCCGCGTCCGGGGGTCAGGGTAATGGTCCCCAATAGGAGAGGGACCTCGCAAGGACACATAGACTGCGCGAGGGTTATTTCGAGCACCAGTTCGAGTGGCGCTTCTGCCGAGGGTCCTTTCCCCCAACACGCATTGCAAATATTTATTATTCGTCGCATGCAATAGGATCGACCCCTCCGGAGCCCGAGCAGGAGCCAGAAGCAAACGTCGAGCAGCAGATTCCGGAGCTTCAGCAAGCCGAGGAGGTCGACCCCGCCAGCGACACTAACTTGCCCGAGTGCCCCTCCCACGAGGCCTCGGTCTTCACCCAAGGCAAGCCCCGGAGCATTCTAAGTCTCCCAGTTTTTATAATTAAATTATTTGAGTCCTTTTATATTGTGATGCATTAGGTTAGGAGTTGATTGAATCCTACTTGCTGCATTATCGTTCCTTGATTATTGATTATTACCCACCTTGTTATCCTGTTACTTACTATTATAATGTAGAATTGCTTAGCCTGCTGAATAAAAGTAATAGTTGAGAATGTTTCCGTAATACCCTGATGGGTAGTTACCGGATCACGGTTGGCTATATTTGCTATCGTGGAAAAGAACCTGAGTTGTAGTGAAATACGGTCAACTGGAAGGCAAGGCACAAGTTTGGAAACTTGGAGCAGTCCGTCCGTTGGATCGTGTAGGTTTGTATCGATGTTTGCCCTCATTCATTTTTGAACACGCCCTTTTACTTAGGGATATGTCGGTGCCGTAATCATCGACCCCAAAGCCGGTTAGAAGCTGTTCGGGCTGGTCTCAACCCGTGTCGTGCCCTCTAGTATGGAAATTGCGATCTGCCGCGTGAGGCCATCGCCAGGTTCCAATTGGACGGTCCGTGTTGTGAGCCGCGACGATTACCACCACGAACAAGCATCGAGCGATTGCCCAATGCATGGACCCGGCGGGGAAAGTGTGGGTTGGTATTAAAATTCTTTCATCAGCTGATTTGGAATTCGATTCGAGTCGCCGTCTCCCCCGGTTAGTGGGAAACTATGGCGAGCTTCACCACGATACAACTCCATGTGATGATTTAAGGTTCAACTCAAATGTGGATAAGTTAACCGGATATGGTTATATTATTGATTGATATATTCAAGTGAGTGCTCTAGTACAGGTGAAAAACCTAGAGATTAAGGAATAGGTCTAAAAAATGGCAGCTCATCATTATCATTAGTTACCTCCTATCTGAATTTGTGCTTTTCGCAACTAAAAGATCCCAGCTCCACCCAAAAGACCTTGCATACCCTTGGAGTCTTTATTTTCAGTTGGACGGGTAAGTCTAGCTGAGTACATTCCCGTACTCAGGGTTTATCCCGTTGTTGCAGATGGCCAGGTCTACTTCGGCTATTGTAAGCACTGCCTCTACCCAGTGGAAGGTGATGAGGAGTAGGCCCAGGGCAGGGTCATCCAGAAGCTTCCTTTTTCTTTTGCTGGTCTGAGACTTCTAGTGGCACATTATCTAAAAAGGGAAGAGTGAGTTGTGTGAGTTGGCTTATCAGACAATGTTTTATTTGGACCACATGTGTAGTGGTCGCGTTTCAAACTAATTCAGCTTCCGCACTTTTAAATTCAGTATTGTAATAACTCCGTTTTAAATTCGCACTCTGATATTTTAAATTCGGTTTCGTTTTCGCTATGATGTATCTTTACGAATGTAATCCTTGAACGATGCGATCCTGTATGATGTATGGTGTTAGAAATCCTTCGAGATTTTCGGACTACCGGGGTTATATGGGTTCAAGTATCAGTTGAAGTCAGATGAATTTGGCTAAGATAATACTTGAGCTCTTATAATCAGGACGGTTCCGCCACAGACACCTTCATACTCCCAATAAATTGGTTCTGTATTAGCAACACTAACCGAATCATCAGCATGAACGATCTCAATATCATCTCCGATCCACTGTATGAGGAACTGATGCATAGTTGATGGTACACAACAGTTTGCATGTATCCAATCTCTTCCCAGCAGCAAACTGTATGCCCCCTTGCCATCAATGACGAAGAAGGTGGTGATCCAGGTTTTAGACCCAATCATCAACTCGACATGGACTGCCCCTCGTGTATCAGAAGAATTGCCTGCAAAATCCCTCAATACCATGTCGGTCTTTAGTAGATCTTCACTTGTCATGCCAAGCTTTCTGAAAGTGGTATATGGCATGATATTGATAGTAGCTCCTCCATCGATGAACATCTTGGTTATTGGCTTGCCATTGACATACCCTCTCATATATAATGGTTTCAAGTGTCGGTGTCTGATTGGTTTATCGAATACTGCCTTATCAGCCAAGACGACATGAGCCAATAAGTCCTGAAATTCACTCTCATCAAAATCTGAATACGTTTCTTCTTGGACATCTTTATTCTCAGGGGCTATGAACTCTGATGGTAAAAAGAATGTCATGCATGTGTCAGCTGAACGACTACCTTCACTCGGCCCCCCTTTAGGACGCCAGACTTGTTTTGCTCTAGTGCCCACTTGTGCCAATTCTTTGTTCCTTAAGCGCTGCACTCTCCTTTTCTGGCTTTTCCTTAAACCTGGCGGGCACCATTGCCCTTTTTGCCAGACATACTCGCGTTCTCTCTATTCTTCTTCTTCGGTATGAGCCTAGCTTCGATCGGCAAATCTCCCCTGCCAATTCTCAAAGCTATCTATTTTTAAGCGTCGATCGTCCTCAGGGATTCTTGCCCCAAGTCTTTTGTGGACAGAACAGCGGTTGACTCGAGACTGCCTATATTCGGAGTACTGATTACTGCATTCAGGGCAGTTGCTCTTGACAGGCAGCTTCAAGCCTTCTTTCCAACAATACTGAAAGAACGAGCATTCCCAATGAGACTGTTCCTGATTCTTCATATCTTCTCGTTCTTCTCGGTACATCTCTTCCTCGTACCTTCTCTGCTTTTCCAAGAACCTTTGCTCTTCATAAAACTTTTGCTTCTGATATCGTTCCTGTTCCCGATGCCACTTGTTCAATAGAATACGTGTCATAACTCTGGGCCTAGAGGTTTCACCTGCCCCAGTTCGGCTATTCTGAAACTGAACCCTTTGCTGAAATTCCTCACTTGTAATCTGCCGATCGGGGTCAACAGCACCAGCTTCCTTTGCCTTAGTAGAAGTTAAAACTCTCACTTTGTTCTTACCCCCAATTCGGCTATTGATAACATTTACGTATTCCAAATTTCTCATCATTATACTCATCCATCAGAGACATATTCTGTCCAAAGGACTACTCTATTTTCATCTTTCCATCAAACCTCAGGTGTCCGTCTTGGATAGCCTTTTGAATCCGCACTCTGAACACTCGACAATCATTTATGGAGTGGGATCTGGTATTGTGGAAACCACAATACTTCTTGTCTTTGACACCCTCAGGGAGCAGCATAGGGTGACCTTCCGGCAACTTGATGCGTCCTTCCTTAAGCAGATATTCAAATAACTTATCTGAATTGGAAACATCAAAATCATAGGTACCTTTTTGTTGCCTCAACCATCGCTGGCTGACTTGAGTTGGGTCTTTGGCCCAGACTATCTCGGCTGCAGCTACTTCATCTTCATCGTTGTAATCAACTACATCTTCCAAGAAAGCCTGATACATCTCGGTAGCTATGTCACCCTTCTGGAACTGGTTGCTCCTCTTGAATCCCTGAGCTTGATTGCTCATCATAGCTAATCTTTGTGATAACTGCCCAAGATCTTCAAAGTCCATGCCGAACAACTTTTCTTTGATGCTCGGCAACATGCCAGCTATGGCTATCCATGGTAACTGATCATCTGGCAAATTCAGAGAATAGCAAAGATTTTTGGTTTCCCTGAATCAGCGTAGATACTCTTGCAGCGTCTCGCCAGGCTTCATCCTCAAGCTCATGAGATCGATCAACTTCTTCTCACTGGTTCCCGTAAAGAAGTATGAGTGGAATTTCTGCTCAAGCTCTGCCCATGTATTGATAGAATTTGCTGGCAGAGATGCGAACCAAGAGAAGGCAGGTCCTGTCAATGACAACGGGAAGTATCGAATCCTCCAAGCTTCATCTGCCGATGCTTCGCCAAGCTGCATCAGGTAACGGCTGATATGCTCCCTGGTACTGGTATCATCTTGGCCCAAAAACTTGGTCAGGTCAGTGGGAGGCTTGACTCTCGGAGGAAGAACTACCCGATTGTACCACTCTGGGTAAGGAGATTTGTATGTGTATGTCTAATTCTTTGGCTTTAGGCCGAACTAATTCTGCATTATATCAGCCATCTTATGCATGATGAGGTCAACATTTGAATCAGGAGTTGTTTGTGCTTGCCCCCCAGCATGTAACCCTGCTGGACTCCTGTATCCGGGATTCGGAAGAGCGTTAATCGAGTTGTAGTCCACAAACTCCCGATACCCATCTCCAAACATATTCTTCTGAATCCTATTCGCCACAGGAGAGACTCTAGAGGCAGATTGTGGGACATCCCCTGTCGTACCGAATGTGAGCTGGCCATAGGTCTGGGGAGGTTGTTGCATCTCCTGAAAAATCACCCCACCTGTGCTTGGGTCAGCTCCGCTGCTTTCGGCAACTCTCTGACGTTGAGGCACTTGGAACAATAATGGTCCCCGCATCGGACCAGCAGCCTCTTCAAAGTACTTATCCGCGTTTGGACCGAAAGTATTGACCATGATAGCACGAAAGGTGTTCAACAAAGTCGATTGATGACTGGTCACGGCTCCTGATACAACTCTATGCATTATATCAGTCATCTTCTGGATAGCTTCTTCTCACCACCGTCGGGCAGCTCAGGTCGGTGATGAGGAACAACCTTCGGGAACGTCTGCTTCTGATAGACCTTGCCGCTTTTATTCTTGGAGAAAGTCTCCAAGCACTTGCGCTGGAATTCATTGCAAGCTCGCTGCAACAGATCTTTTGATTCTAGCGGCAAATCGTCCATGGTCACCTCGAAGACTTGATCCTCGTTAATCTCAGGCATCTTGAAATGAAGTGTCCCAACGGGCGTGCCAAAAAGTGTGTTGACGCAAAATTCGTCACCTCGCGTCAAGGCACACAACAAGCCGAACGAGGCTGGCTTCAATCGGGTGCCCGGAGCGTACTGAATCCGGAAACGTGCCAGTCGGTTTGACCTGAAAAAACCAACAAGGGACAAAAGTGTGAGAATACCTTGGAACATGCTGGGTGAGACCAGATAGTTCCATATGTACGGCTTTGAAAGCCAATCATGATGGCACACAGCTACAGAAGTTGTTTGCCGAAACAGGTTTATAATGACATTCGGCAAGTATAAAAGATAAATCTCATAAACATGTTGAATGCCGAACACATATGTGACAAAAGGATAAAGAGGGTAACTTGTAAGTACAAATCTATTCAGATAACATATGCATAGGCCAATCCAGCTAGTCTGCCGCACGTCCAGCCTTCATAAACCCGTCAGGCATAAACTCAAGCAAAGCTAATCCACCGCATGATACCACTTGCTATAAATCTACACCACTTCTTATAATTAGATTAATCCACCGCATGATACGATCTAATTATAAGAAGCTAAAAGCACACATACATCCGAACAGATCTATACATACTCATTACTCATGTAAGCTTAACCAGAATCGGCAAACTAGCCGAACTGGGGTCCATGAAGAAGAAACACACAGGCAAAGCATGATTAAACTAATCTGAAACCTGTACCTGCCGCACGACACCCAGCTCTATCAAAGCCTAAACATGATCGGCATGTATGAACCCGCAACATGTAACAACCAAGATTGAAAGTCGATTCGGCCATCATGATCTTATAATTAGCAGAGCACAAGCAAACTCGCGCAACAAGGCCGAACGAAGATCAATCTAGATTGGGCAGAAAGTGTTGTACGAGTTAAATAAATAAAACACATAACACGTGATAACTTAATGAATCTATTAGATCTGCCAAATCTAACAGAGCCGATAACTATTCTTACTCATGACTCAATCCGCCGCACGATACAAGTCATAGGTAAAACTTCCCGTCATAAGCTTAAATCCGCCGCACGATACTGAGCTTAACATACGAGACTACTTGCATCATATCTAAATCCACCGCATGATACTAGACATGATAACAAGGTTGCCGGTACTTACGGAGGTCGACGGATCGATAATTCCTCTCGAAGAACTCGACGACACGACTATAAGGACTCGAAGGTGGCACGGGGCCGGTTGTATTGATGTGGTTGTGAACAGTTTTACAATGGTCGAGGGCTTATATTTATACCCTGGACGAAACATGAGTCCTAGACGATCAAGACTTTACAAAGAGATACGGAAAAGATACAAATTCTATATTATTTGGTGCCTTCCATCACCATGTGTCTTCTCGTGCAAGCCAGCTTTACCTGCGATACGCGTTCCCGAATGGAACTATGGCCTCGTCAAATAGCCGACCGCGTAGACAGTCACCGAAACTTAGAGGACCAAACAGCTGCCGATCATTTGTCGAATCCTTCTCCTTCTGCTGGCTGGGCCCATCTGTCATATCCTTACGTGTGCAAAAATCTAGTGTCAACAAAACCTAAATGTAGCAACAAGAAATCAATTTTGTTAAAGCAAAAGAGAGGACAAGGGAAGCATCTTAATATGAATCTAACACTGCATCGCCTTGGAGAGAATTGCAGCGAGCACGAGCTCATCAGGAAGGCAGAAATCTATTCTGACTCTAGGCAGTTGGCCTTTGTTTTTCTTTTGCATCCACAAAACCTAAATGTAGCAACAAGAAATCAATTTTCTTAAAGCAAAAGAGAGGACAAGGGAACCATCTTAATCTGAATCACACACTGCATCGCCTTGGAGAGAAGTACGGACCTAACAGAAGGGCACAAAGGGGAAGAAACCGTGGTGCACTGTGTTGGATCGGGGCTGGTGGCCGGTGCGCGATCACCAGCGCTGGCGCATCGCCCGATTTAGGGCCGGGGGTGGTTCCGTGCCCGACTGATCTGGGACATCCGGTGACGAAGAGGCGAAACCCTAGGCCAACGCCGGGTGTCGTGCTGAGGGTCTGTCGTCGCTCCACCCATGTGGCGCGAGCAGGGTGTGGATGAGGACAAGGGCGGCCGCCGCCACGCTGAGAGCCGGCCGCCGTTGAGAGCCGCTCACACCGCCGCCTTGCTTGCGTCAAGAGAGATGGGGAGAGAGAGGCAGGGGAAGAGAAGGGACTGCTAGAACTCTCACCCGCGCATGGAACGAAGAGGGAGGAGGCCACCGGTGCGCCGTTCGCGGGGGCGGCGTCGCTCCGTCCGCCACCACCTCGGGAGAGACCGAGCGAGAGATGATAGGGATAGCTGTATTTTTTTTACCGATGAGGAGAGGACGGGTGCGAGATATTTTTGTGAGGGGGTATTTCTGGGTGACGTGGCCACACCGTGACCATGGAAGGTGAGCAGTGGCCACGAGTGGGAAAAACTTTCGGGCGACGTGGCCCAGCTCACCGCGCGTGGGAGCATCGGTGAATGTAGGAGTAAATATGCTCGATTACAAGGGTTGTTGCTTGTAGTTATGCGCTAGAATGTAGAATGTGGGATCCCGATCGGAGACCTCGTACCCCTCGTTATGTACCAAGGGTAGGATTACAGTAGGTCCAATCGGCTAATAGATGTGTTTTCTAGGCCCTGTTTGGATGTATCAACTAAATTTTAGCTAGCTAAATTTAGCTGCTAGACATCCAAATACCCTAGCTAAAGTTTAGTTACATTTAGCTATTCTAACTCACCTAAAACCAGCTAAAATTTAGCTGAGTCTATTAGCTGGAGTATCCAAACACCCAGCTAAAATTTAGCTGAGAAAACTTTAGTTAGCTAAAGTTTACATTAAAATTTGGCAGAATAGCTGATTTGGTCCCTGAACTATTACTCGGGGCTCAGTTTCATCCCTGAACTTTTAAAACGTTCATTTTAGTCTTCAAACTCTACTTTTAGGTTCAATTCCATCCAAGAACTATGAAAATGATCGTTTCGGTCCTCAAACTTTGTATTTTTGGCTTAGCATCATCCTAGAACTATGAAGAAGACCATTCTAGTCCTCAAACTTTGATTTTTTGGTCTTTAAACATTTATTTTCAAACTCAACTTGTATTTTTTATGTATAGGCTAAAAACAACTCATATTTAAGAATTTTTAGGTCTATATTAGTGTTCATCTTAAAATATGAACATAAATGTTGAAAGTGTGTATCCGATTCGATAGTTGAGAGGACACTAGGGACAATAATACCAAACGATGTATGTCCATCTCAAATCACGGGTGATGTTGGACAAGGACGAAATTGTGCCAAAATGCATTTGATAATTCATGGATGAAATTGTGCCTAAAATATACTTTTTTGGTAGACAAAGTTGAGATGAAAACAAAATTTTAAAGACCAAAATGTACTTTAATAGTTTTTGGATGAAATTGAGCCCAAATGCAAGTTTGAGGACTAAAATGATTATCTTCGTAGTTCTAGGAGGAAACTGAGCCTAAAAGTAGAGTTGCGGATACATGGGTGTATGTCGGATCTTGAGTGATGAGTGATTGTCAACTGGGATAATGTGAATGTTCTTTGGCTTGTGTTGTGCAGGTGTCGAGCACAGATACAGTGATCGAAGGCAAGGTGAAGGTCAAGTAGAGACGTGCCGTGTCGACGGACCGGGAGCGGTGAAGGGCGAACGTGAGGCTTGGACTGAGGGACCGGTGTCCTGAGGATCAGCTGTGGTGGCTGATAGCCTGGGACAGCGACGAGCGGAGACTTGCGGGGCACGATGTTGCTCGGGTCAAGGACCTGGGGACACGTGTCGGTGGACGGGGTGCACAGGCGGTGCATCCCCTCTACGGCTTGGTTTGGTGGTTGAGCCATAGAAAAACCACCGGGTGGACGGTTTCTAGGTTTGGGCCTCAAAACCTGGGTGCGGTCGGTTTTCGAATTTGGGCCACAAAACTCGGGCTGAGGACGGTTTCCAGGTTTGGGCCTCAAAACCTGGGCGCTGGCAGGTTTCTGAGTTTGGGCCACAAAACTCAGGCGATGGACGGCGGGTTTCCCGGTTTGGGCCTCAAAACCGGGGGTTGGTCGTGAAGGCTGGTTTCCGTGTTTGGCCCTCAAAACCGGGGGCGAAGTTCAGGAAAAGGACAAGCAGAGCGGTGGCGGCACGTGGCGGCAATCGGTGAGGTCGTGTCGAGGCGAAGCTACCACGAGTTGGTCCAGAATAACCTTAGGGTTTAGCTGGTTCGCTCTATAATTAGTTAGGGGTAGAGTGGGAATTAGAATTAGGATAAGTAGAAGGAGACACCCACCTCCCATCTGATCTCAGTCATTTGCTATTTTCCACCTAGGGTTTCCTGCTCTCCCAATCCCCTGCTGTAGCGAACTGAGATCCACAGAGAAGACAATCATACCTCTGTGTTCGTGAGATTTTGAGGAAGTGAGACCGTAATCTCACTGTTGTAGCGTGTGGTAGCCACACGGTTGCAAATTCGTGGTTGTGATTTGCGTTTTGGTGTTGTTCTTCGCGGGTTGCTTTTCTCCACGATTTTCCCGTTGATCGATCTCTTCACTCAGTGCGTCTTTTGCGATTCCGTTTGAACTGAGTTGTTCTAGATCATTGGGTACATCTTTCCACCGAAGGAATTTACCTCTAACCTCACGAGCTAGTAGACCAGTCGATTTTCATTTCGGATCGAGTTTTGCTCCTTTGCCTCGAATTCTTCTGATTCACCGATTTGAAGTTAGGTTCGAGCCATGATCTTTTTGGGATAGCTCACTAACCTCCTTGGAACTCCTCATACCAAGTCTAAGTCTTAGAGCTTTTGATTCGGAGGAGATCGGGTTAAATCCATGGAAGAATAGTGCAGTTTCGGGGGCATCGGACGCTCACGTCGGGAGCATCAGACGTTGTGTTCATCACATCGGACGCGTCCGATGCCACGTGTCATCTGACAGCATTTTTAAAGGAGCATCGGATGCTGACCATCGGACCGTCCGTTTTCATCGAACGCGCCGGGGATCCAGCATCGGACGCTAGGGCTTCACTGTAGCAGCGTCCGATGTTAGTCCAGTAAGGGTCATTTTGCATCGGACGCGTCCGGTGCCTGGCCATTGGACGCAGGCCAGCGTCCGATGCTGCCTATTCGGCACGTTTTCGTCCGCGGTTCATTCGTCCGTTGTCGGTTTTGATTTCTTTCTGGCTTTTTGCGTTGTGTTTCTAGAGTTGTGTAGTGTCTCGCTGTGCTTCTTGGAAGCATCCACCCTAATAATAGGGTCGTGGACACTCACAAGCTCTAGGTTTGCTCTTAGCTTTGATTCTCGGGACAGTGTTAACAAGTGTCTGAAAAGAAATTTTGAAGCTCCCATTCAGCCCCCCCTCTGGTCGCTTTCTAGTTGCACTTTCAGTCCTTCAATTGGTATCGGAGCAGGTTAAGGACCTTCCACCTTAGCCGGCTCCAGATCCACAGAAGTCGACATGGATCGCGGCGTTGGCAAACCACCGTTTTTTGATGGGACGAACTATTCGTATTGGAAGATACGTATGTCGGCCTATCTTCAGAGTTTAGGCGCTTCCATCTGGGATATTTGCAACTCTGCTGATTACGTGGTCTTGGCTGCTCGTGCTACTCAGCATCAGATCGATGAGCACGATGCCAATAGCCGAGCCCATAATGCTCTTTTCTCATGTTTGAGCATGACGAGTTGATCGCGTTTCTCACCACTCGCTACAGCTCGGAGATTTGGGCTACCCTCATGCGTTTCCATGAGGGAACCACTCGAGTCAAAACCCGTCTCTATGAGTCGCACAAGCGAGAGTATGAGAACTTTTGACACATGCCTGGCGAGAGCATAGAGTTTTTATCGCTCGCTTTCAGGTGATTGTCAACAGGATGAAGGCTAACAAGGAGCTGTTGCCTTTTGACGATCATGAGAGGGCTTTGAAGCTTTTACACACTCTCGATCGGTCGGTGTGGGACTCGAAGGTTCAGGCGATCATCGAATCACCTAACTATGAGACCCTCACATGCGACGAGCTCTTTAGTAAGCTCAAGTCCAGTGAGATTGACGCCATGGCGAGGGCTTCTTATGAAAATCCTTCTGGTCCGTCGATGGCTTTGCTTTCTGGCTCTTCTGCTAACCCCTCTGGAGGCTTTGCCTTTCTTTCTTCTCTTCTTTCTGTCATAGAGGAACAACTGGAGTTCATGGGGGATGATGAGTTGGCTTTGCTTGCCAACCGGTTCTCGCGGTTCCACAACAACCGCATTAACCATCGCCGCGGAGGAGGACGCTCGGGTTGTTTCGAGTGCGGCGACCCCAACCACTTCATCGCCAATTGCCTGAAGAAGAACAAGCAAGTCTTCCGCAAGGCGGATCATGGGCACAAGTATGACTCCGGCAAGCGCAAGGAGAAGTACGTCCCCGCGAAGCACAAGCGGAAGGGCGGCTTCAACAAGGAGTACATCAAGACGAAGTACTTGGAGAAGGCCCAGGCTGAGCAGCGTGCTTTCTTCGCCATGCTCAGCGACGTCGACGACTCGGATGACGACTCTGCTTCCTCAAGTGATGATGAGTCCGAGAAGAAGAAGAGGATCGAGGACAAGCTGAACGGCCTCTGCTTCTTCGCCGACGACGAGGGCTTCTGCACCATGGCCCTCGGCAAGGAGGTCGACGACGAGCTGGAGGAGATCCTCGGAACGACGACGACGACGACACCCTCCCAGGTATCTCAGACCCCCGATGAGCTTTCTGCTGAGGTCGAGAACTTACTGCCACCTTCCTTAGTCAGATAAGCTGCTTAGGCGTGCTGCTAGAGAGAGGAAGGAGTTTAGGCAGAAGTGGGAGGATACGGTGAAGGAACTTGAGTCTGTCAAGTCCACCGTTGTCGTGACTGAGAGGATGAGTGTGAGATGTGCCCAGCACATGACTGACCTTCTCACTTTGAGGGGAAGTATGTTGCTTTGGTTGGAGAGGTGGATGAGCTTAGAGCTAGATCCTCATGCTGGTGCGTGCAAGTCTTGTGCAGGCTTGCAATCCGAGTTGGCAGAGAAGAATGCCAAGATTGTGTCTCTTGAGAAGGCCAGCTCGGGTAGCACTTGTGTGTCTAGGTGCGCTTTGTGTGAGGGTTTGGAGATGGAGATTGCAATGTGAAGCATGACAAGATGCAAACCGAGGAAGAAAACACATACCTTCGGACCATCTTGTCATGGGTGTCTTGTGGTGAGCCGCAGCTTGGGATGATGATCTCCAATTCAAGCGTGCTGCTGGAGGTCCAGGTGTAGGTTTTGCTCAGGGTGTTGAGTGTGCTTCTCTTTTGGCAAGATTGGAGAGTTTAGTGGTCTTACCCGAGTGAGAAGCCCAACTCCACCACTACTCCCAACTTACCAAGATTCCACCCAAAGAGCCTCTCAAGCCTAACACCAAGGATGGGTGTTTGTTGAACCTCCGAGAGCTCCACCCAAGAAACAGACATGGGCTCCAAACCAAACCACCACCTGAAGAACAAGCTAGACACAATGCCACCTATCCAGAGGAGCTCATGCCACAGAAGGCAAAGTGATCCACACCCACTACCGTGAGTACCAACAACCCCCTATGAGAGCGGTGAGGTACCATTGTGAGCACTGTGGGAGAGATGGACACTTGAGTGAGTTTTGCTTTCGGCGCAAGAGAGAGGAGCGTCGTGCAAAGGAGATGAACAACACGGACATGTACCATCCTTTCCATGATGTACATGTGCCGAATGTTCAGAGGCGTGCTGCTAGGCCTAGAGGTCCAATGCCTCAGATTCCTAGGCCTAGGCCGCGGGAGGTGCCCGCCCGGCGGGAGCCTGCAGTTGTGGGCTATGGACCCCTGTGGCGGTGGCTTTGTAGTTGAGCGTTTTCCCCCCATCCCGTTTTGAGTATCGCGATGGACGCTCTTCCCTTAGCGGACCACGTTTTCCTCTACGTGGTGATCGCTCTTCCTCGTAGGCGTGCTAGGAATGGTTTTTCTACTAACCGTTCTTTTGAGCAGCCGGCCCAACACTGGTATTCTTCCTACTTCACTAACCCCAGTGTTGGACCGTATGCTCACCCTATGTCTTTTTATTGATGTAGGTAAAACGATTGGAGAACGTTTGGTTGGTGGATTCCGGTTGTTCGAGGCACATGACCGGAAACGCCAAGTGGTTCTCCAGTCTTAGTCCGGTCGCCAAAAGGAGTTTATCACCTTCGGACAATAGCAAAGGTAAAGTGTTGTCTCGTGGGTCGGTGCGAGTTAATGAGCACTTTGTGTTGCGCGATGTTGCTCTTGTTTCTAACTTGCATTTTAACCTTCTTTCTGTTTTGCAACTCTTTGATGATGACTATGAGATTCGTTTTAAGCCGAATCTCAGTCGTATTTTGGATCCTCAGGGCAATCTTGTATGTTTGATTTCGCCCTTTGGAAAGTCTTTCGTGCGAATTTCTCGGAGTCGTTTGGATTTCTCGTTGTCTTTTGGCTGGACCTTCCTCCTCTGATCTTTGGAAGTGGCATAGGAGACTTGGTCACCTGAGCTTCGACTTGCTTGCAAGGCTTAGTTCACTTGGCTTAATCCGAGGATTGCCCAAGTTGTGCATGGAGAAGGATCTTGTTTGCCATTCTTGTAGACATGGGAAGATGGTTGCCGCTCCCCACCATCCAGTGACTCAGGTCATGACTAAGCGCCCTGGAGAGCTTTTGCACATGGACCTTGTTGGTCCGGCTCGGGTGAGCTCGGTTGGGGGGAAGTGGTATGTGCTTGTTGTTGTTGATGACTTTTCGAGATATTCGTGGTTTTCTTTTTAGCTGAGAAAACTGAGACTTTCTCTTTTGCTCGCAATCTGATTTTGCGTCTTCAGAACGAGTTCCCTATGAACTCGATGCGAGCTATTAGAAGTGATAATGGTTCCGAGTTTAAAAACTCGGATTTTGAGAAGTTTTGTAACTCTTTGGGTTTAGAGCATCAGTTTTCTTCCCCCTACACACCGCCACAAAATGGTGTTGTAGAGAGGAAGAATCGGACCCTTGTAGAGATGGCCAGGACGATGCTCGATGAGCATAGGACTCCTAGGCGATATTGGGCCGAAGCTATGAACACTGCATGCTATATTTCCAATCGCATTTTTCTCCGAGCTTTCTTGAAAAAGACTTCTTATGAGTTGCGTTTTGGAAAACAACCCAAAGTGAGTTATTTTAGAGTTTTTGGTTGCCACTGTTTTATACTCAAGAAGGCAACCTGGACAAGTTTGAGTCTCGTTCTTCTGACGGTGTATTTTTGGGTTATGGCACTCATACTCGTGCATATCGTGTACTTAACCTTGATACTAACCGAGTCATGGAGACATCCGATGTCACCTTCGACGAGACCATGGTTTGTCCTTCTTCTAGATTTGAGCGTGCAGGTGATCATGAGGTTGGTGAGCCTCTTTTTGATGATGAGGACGAGGGTGCTGAAGGGATGGATGATCCAGCACCACCTCCACCTGTTGTGCCGCAAGGATCGGCTTCTACTACGACGACTCACGGCCCCAACCCCTCTTCGTCGACTACTTGGGGGTCGTGGGATCCGCCACCTCGGCTGTACCTTTTGTACCCGAGGAGGCACCAGCTGCTGTTGAGGGGGAGGTTTCTTCAGCTCGGGAGGCGCCACGACACATTCAGCGCCAACACCCGCCTCAACAGATGATCGGCAGCATCGGAAACGTGTCACTCGGTCAAGGTCACAACAAATCTCTCACTTTGCTCATTCTGCATTTGTTGCTGATTTTGAACCCCGAGATGTTGGACACGCTTTATCTGATCCTGATTGGGTCAATGCCATGCATGAGGAGTTAGAAAATTTTGAAAGAAATCGGGTTTGGGTTTTGGTTCCACTTCCTCCTGAGTGTCACCCTATTGGTACAAAATGGGTTTTCAAAAACAAACAAGGAGAGGATGGCCACATTGTGAGAAACAAGGCCAGACTATGAGGAGACATTTGCTCCTGTAGCTCGTTTGGAGGCAATTAGGATACTCTTGGCTTTTGCTGCATCCAAAGGTTTAAACTTTTTCAAATGGATGTCAAGAGTGCCTTCTTAAACGGCTACATAGAAGAAGAGGTGTATGTGAAACAACCCCCCGGTTTTGAAAATCCCAAGTTTCCAAACCATGTTTTTAAACTTCACAAAGCTTTGTATGGTTTGAAACAAGCCCCTAGAGCCTGGTATGATAGGTTGAAAACCTTTTTGCTTGCTAAGGGTTTTAAAATGGGATGTGTGGATAAAACGCTCTTTCTCCTCAAGCAAGGCAATGACACTCTCTTGGTCCAGATTTACGTGGATGATATCATTTTCGGTGGTTCTTCTCATGCTTTGGTTGCCAAGTTTGCAGATCTTATGAGCAGGGATTTGAGATGAGCATGATGGGCGAGTTGACGTTTTTCCTCGGGTTGCAAATCAAGCAATCCCGAGAGGGGACGTTTGTGCACCAGGGTAAGTATACCAAGGACATCCTGAAGAAGTTCGATATGGGTGAGGCCAAGCCTCTTCCAACACCCATGTCGACCACGACGGCCCTGGATGCGGACAAGGATGGAGAAGTTGTGGACCAGAAGGAGTACCGGAGTATGATCGGGTCGCTGCTGTACCTGACGGCGACACGCCCGGACATTCAGTTCGTGGTGTGTCTTTGCGCGCGATTTCAGTCGTCGCCGCGCACCTCTCACCGTCAGGCCATCAAGCGCATTATGAGGTACTTATGCTTCACACCTGAGTTTGGGATTTGGTATTCTGCTTCTTCCACCCTCTCCCTTTGCGGTTATTCTGATGCCGATTTTGCTGGTTGCCGACTTGATCGCAAGTCCACTTCTGGACTTGTCAGTTTATTGGTTCTTCTCTGTATTGTGGTCTTCTCGCAAGCAGTCTAGTGTCGCCCAGTCTACCACGAGGCTGAGTATGTTGCTGCGGCTAGCTGCTGTTCCCAGTTGCTTTGGATGATGGCCACTTTGCGTGATTTTGGTCTGAGCTTTTCTCGCGTTCCTTTGCTTTGTGACGCACGAGTGCTATTAGCGTTGCTAAGAACCCCGTGCTGCACTCTAAGACCAAACACATTGATGTGCGCTTTCATTTTTGCGAGACCACTATGAGAAGGGTGATATCGACCTTCACCATGTCGATACTCATCATCAGTTGGCTGATATTTTCACCAAGCCTTTGGACCAATCAACTTTTGCTAGGTTGAGAGGTGAGCTTGGTGTGTGTTTCCCCTTTTAGATGGGGAAACATTTTGTTCATGTATTATAGACTGACTCTTTTTCTTTCAATTGGTATTTTAGTCTTTGCATTTCATCATGCATCTTTGCATTCTCAAGCTTCATGTATATATTCTTTAGAATGTGACTATGCTCTGTTTAGTGTATGCTCCGATGCTATATGATGATGCTTGTAGCTTATGCTCTTTCTGATCACTGATACATGTTGTGAGCTGAGCTATTTTATGAATGGTGAACTTGCTTAATGAACATAAAACTTGAAATTGTTCACCATTGAGATTGCAACTAGCATGTGTAGAATGTGTTGAAATCACTTGTGCTTTTCATATATGCTAGGTTGCTATGTCTCTAGTTCTGAGTCATTCACTTGCTTGGTATGTTCATATTCTGTTTTTAAATTTGAACCAAGTTTAGTGAATTGAAAAGATCGAGATGGGATTGCTTGTCAACACATCACGGTATCGAGACTGTTTCTCATGCACTTTGAGTTAAACTTGAGTCGTGTAGTGTATGACCGAAACTGTTGCTTTAAGCTTCTGATTGCTTCTGCATAGGCTTCGCACAGTTGAAAAGTTAGGCAATGACAAGCTTTCAACCTCTCGCAATCACATGCTAAAATTTGAACTTGTGTAATTTAACCGCTGCAACTCCGATAAAATTTGAATACACAAGTCTATGTTTCATTCTATAGCATGATGATTGAACTTGCTAGGGGTAGTTCACCTTGTATACATGTTTAGCACTTGTTTGATTTCCTGTCTATACATGTTTAGTGCTATTTTTATGGTGACTACCTTTTTGGCCGAAACTGCTCATTTTTGCTCCAATGTTCAATTTCGTATTTGGTGATCAGTTTGAGCCTTTGCTAGCATTTTGTGCATTTTGGTAAGTCATCAGATCAGCACTTAGGAGAGCATCTTTTCATTCTATGGACTATATTCCTGAAGCTGCTAACTTGCATTTTAACTCATATGCATTTGGAAGAGAGATTCTTGATAGTGCATTATCAACTAAGGGGGAGAATTTTGTCAAATCATAAGGGGGAGAAATCATATCCTAGTTGTGTGCACTATTGGAAGGGGAGTTTGAGCTGGGCTCGGATTTTTTGGATTTTGGATTTTCCAATTGGTTCAGAGCTTTTCTGCTAGATGTGTTGAGCCTCTATGCCTGCGTCTAGAGGGACTAGCAGTTTTGTTTTTCGATGAGTTTTCAGCTGATTGTGCTATTCAGTTGATTTTGCCTCATTTGATATCGAGCTCTCTTGCATTTCAGCTGTCACTATTCCAGTTGGATTCTAGTGATTTTAGTTGGTGTCAAGTTTTCTCGCTAGTGGTGTTGAGCCTGTTCTACCTCTTCTTGAGGGCTAGCTTTGCTTTGCTTGGTTGCGTCGAGCCGTTGCCCATGTCTTTGGGGACCAAGTTGTTTTGCTCTTTCACTTGACCTTCTTCTGGCTTTGATATGCTTTTTGGTCATTTGGATGAGTTCTTTACTTATCCTTCTTCTTCCTTCTTCTATTTCATTATGATTTGTGTTGGTAGTTGACAATGCACTCATCAAGGGGGAGATTGCGGATACATGGGTGTATGTCGGATCTTGAGTGATGAGTGATTGTCAACTGGGATAATGCGCATGTTCTTTGGCTTGTGTTGTGCAGGTGTCGAGCACGGATACAGTGATCGAAGGCAAGGTGAAGGTCAAGTAGAGACGTGCCGTGCCGACAGGACCGGAGCGGTGAAGGGCGGACGTGAGGCTTGGACTGAGGGACCGGTGGCCTGAGGATCAGCTGTGGTGGCTGACAGCCTGGGACAGCGACGAGCGGAGACTTGCGGGGCACGATGTTGCTCGGGTCGAGGACCTGGGGACACGTGTCGGTGGATGGGGTGCATGGGCGGTGCATCCCCTCTACGGCCCGGTTTGGTGGTTGAGCCAAAGAAAAACCACCGGGTGGACGGTTTCCAGGTTTGGTCCTCAAAACCTGGGTGCGGCCGGTTTCCGGGTTTGGGCCCCAAAACTCGGGCTGAGGACGGTTTCCAGGTTTGGGCCTCAAAACCTGGGCGCTGGTGGGTTTCTGAGTTTGGGCCACAAAACTCAGGCGATGGACGGCGGGTTTCCCGGTTTGGGCCTCAAAACCGGGGGTTGGTCATGAAGGCTGGTTTCCAGGTTTGGGCCACAAAACCGGGGGCGAAGTCCGGGAAAAGGACAAGCAGAGCGGTGGCGGCACGTGGCGGCAATCGGTGAGGTCACGTCGAGGCGAAGCTACCTATTGTGCGGACGTGGCCGTCGGATCACCACCTACCACGAGTTGGTCCAGAATAACCTTAGGGTTTAGCTGGTTCACTCTATAATTAGTTAGGGGTAGAGTGCGAATTAGAATTAGGATAAGTAAAGGGAGACACCCACCTCCCATCTGATCTCAGTCATTTGCTATTTTCCACCTAGGGTTTCCTGCTCTCTCAATCCCCTGCTGTAGCGAACTGAGATCCACAAAGAAGACAATCATACCTCTGTGTTCGTGAGATTTTGAGGAAGTGAGACCGTAATCTCACTGTTGTAGCGTGTGGTAGCCACACGGTTGCAAATTTGTGGTTGTGATTTACGTTTTGGTGTTGTTCTTCGCAGGTTGCTTTTCTCCACGATTTTCCCGTTGATCGATCTTTTCACTCAGTGCGTCTTTTGCGATTCCGTTTGAACTGAGTTGTTCTAGATCGTGAGGTACATCTTTCCAGCGAAGGAATTTACCTCTAACCTCACGTGCTAGTAGATCAGTCGATTTTCGTTTTGGATCGAGTTTTGCTCCTTTGCCCCGAATTCTTCCGATTCACCGATTTGGAGTTAGGTTCGAGCCATGATCTCTTTGGGATAGCTCACTAACCTCCTTGGAACTCCTCATACCAAGTCTAAGCCTTAGAGCTTTTGATTCGGAGGAGATCAGGTTGAATCCACGGAAGAACAGTGCAGTTTCGGGGGCATCGGACGCTATGTTCATCACATCGGACGCGTCTGATGCCACGTGTCATCTGACAGCATTTTTAAAGGAGCTTCGGACGCTGACCATCGGAGCGTCCGTTGTCATCGGACGCGCCGGGGATCCAGCATCGGACGCAGGCCAGCATCCGATGCTGCCTATTAAGCACGTTTTCGTCCGCGGTTCATTCGTCCGTTATCGGTTTTGATTTCTGGCTTTTGCGTTGGGTTTCTAGAGTTGTGTAGTGTCTCGCTATGCTTCTTGGAAGCATCCACCCTACATCTAGGGTCGTGGGCACTCACAAGCTCTAGGTTTGCTCTTAGATTTGATTCTCGGGACAATGTTAACAAGTTTCTGAAAAAAAAATTGAAGCTCCCATTCAACCCCCCCTCTGGTCGCTTTCTGGTTGCACTTTCGGTCCTTCAAGAGTTTAAGGACTTAAACAGACGTTTTGAAAGTCCAGGGATGAAACTGAGCCTCGAGTTATAGTTTAGGGACTAAAATGACTATTTTGCCTTCAAATTTTATCTAGCTAAATTTTAGTTGGTACATCTAAACAGGGCCCTAGTTGGTTACATGGTACGGAACAAAATGATTCTACCATATTACCAAGATATGATGACATCGAATATTATGAGAATGTCCTGATCTCCAAGCTACTTGATTCGCCTGGCCTTCATGAGCCTCACCCCTCATCGTTTTTGGCTCGGTAGACAGACATGGATTGGGTATACGGACGGTGAAGTCACCCGGGGCCCATATATCCGACAATAAGATTCAGGCCAGTCTCAATATACAGTTTCATATCTTGATTTCTAAGACAAATAAAATCACTGATGAAATAGATCTCTCCCTCAATGTATAGTTTCAGTGCACAGTTTCATATGTTTTGTGGTCACATAATTCCTCTTTCTCTCTTCTTTTCTCTCTTGAACCGCGCGTATTGAAACACAATAATGCTCACCGTTTTGGAAACAACGCTCAAAGATTTTGTGGGGATGAAACTTTTCTCCTCTCTCTCCTTCTAGTTTCATGCAAAAAACTGATGTGATACTCTATTTAATGTGCATGAAACCTCACATAAAACTCCACTAAGACTGGCCTTACATAGACTTCATAGTTTCCAATGCAAAGTGTTTTATTAGTGTTGACGCAAAACGTGACGCCTCGTGTCAAGGCACACAGCAAGCCGAACGAGGCTGGCTTCAATCGGGTGCCCGGAGCGTACTGAATCCGGAGACGTGCCAGTCGGTTTGACCTGAAAACCAACAAGGGATAAAAGTGTGAGAATACCTTGGAACATGCCGGGTGAGACCAAACAGTTCCATATGTACGGCTTTGAAAGCCAATCACGACGGCACACAGCTATTAAAGCTGTTTGTCGGAACAGATTTATAATGTCATTCGGCAAGTATAAAAGATAAAGCTTGTAAACATATTGAATGCTGAACGCATAAGTAACAAGAAGATAAAAGGGCAATTTGTAAATACAAATCTATTCAGATGACATATGCATAGGCTAATCCAGCTAGTCTGCCACACGTCTAGCCTTCATAAACCCGTCAGATGTAAACTCAAGCGAAGCTAATCCACCGCATGATACCACTTGCTATAAATCTACACCACTCCTTATAATTAGATTAATCCACCGCATGATACGATCTAATTATAAGAAGCTAAAAGCACACGTACATCTGGACAGATCTATAAAAACTCATTACTCATGTAAGCTTAACCAGAATCGGCAAACTAGCCGAACTGGGGTCCATGAAGAAGAAACATACAAGCCAAGCATGGTTAAACTAATCTAAAACCTGCACCTGTCGCACGGCACCCAGCTCTATCAAAGCCTAAACATGATCGATATGCATGAACCCACAACATGTAACAATCTAGATTGAAAGTCAGTTCGACCATTATGATCTTATAGTTAGCAAAGCACAAACAAACTCGTGCGACAAGGCCGAACGAAGATCAATCTAGATTGGGCAAAAAGTGTTACAGGAATTAAATAAATAAAGCACGTAACACATGGTAACTTAATGAATCTATTAGATCTGCCAAATCTAACAGAGCCGATAACTATTTTTACTCATGACTTAATCCGCCGCACGATACAAGGCATAAGCAAAAACTTCCCGTCATAAGCTTAAATCCGCCGCACGACTAAGCTTAACATACGAGACTACTTGCATCATATCTAAATCCACCGCATGATACTAGACATGATAGCAAGGTTGTCGGTACTTACGGAGGTCGACGGATCGATGATTCCTCTCGAAGAACTCGACAACACGACTTAAGAACTCGAAGATAGCACGGGGCCGGTTTGTATTGATGTGGTTGTGAACAGTTTTTCAATGGTCGAGGGCTTATATTTATACCCCAGACGAAACATGAATCCTAGACGATTACGATTAAAAATAAGGAAAGATATAAATCATATTCCTAATTCTTTCGGCGTCTTCCATCTCCACGTATCTTCCCGCGCAAGCCGGCCTTACTCGTATCGCCCATCTCCCGAATGGGGCCACTGAATTACGAAATAGCCGACCGCACAAGTACTCACCGAAAGTCTTAAGGATCAAAATAGCCTCCCGAATGCCTACCGAATACTTCTCTTTCCTGCTGGCTGGACCCATCTGTCATATCCTCGTGTGTGTGAAAATCTGGTGTTAACAATTAGCTTCCTATATTTTTCGAAAGAACACACAAATTGTCTTAAACTTATAAAATTCATAAAATCGAATCTAAAAACCATGATTCAAGTTTTGTTAGGTTAATTTCCGACACTATAACCTAAAAGTGATTACAACATATGTCACGCCATGAAGGTTCTCTGCATATTTTATTTCATGGAACTGTTATATATTTTTTAAAATGTTTTGCTCAACAAAAATTGCAAAAATCATGTTATCTACTCGTATCACTGTGACACCACCGAAAAATATATTCACGTTTGATTATGTTGCTGGGACTACTAGTCTAAAAAAAATATTACAATCATATTCAATTTAATTATACTTCTGTTGACACAAAATTTCGGTCGGCAGTGCCAACACAATCGAACGCACGGTCCTCAGAGGGGTACGGAGCAAGTCCTGACCTCCTGGACCTTCAGCAAGTGGTGGAGCCGATTCTCAGCAAAATCGACTTAGGACGTGCCAGTCAATTTGACTTGTAATTGACAAGGAGAAGAAAAAGATCGTTAAATCGTGGAACCTGCCGGTTTGGTGCCAGACAGTTCCAAATTATACGACTCTGATATAGCCATTTGTCTTTAGGACATTGACTACAAAGTCAACTCCCATGAGATTGCATGAAAAACATTGAAAAAAGTATAAGGCGTAACGGCTATGACATATGTATAAAAGAATGTTATATTAAACAAACAACCGAAAAACTTGAAAGATGTTAACAAAATAAAGATCTATATGTACGCTTAAGCGACATGAAACCAATGTATCGCCTAATTGTATGAGCAGTTCTATTCATTAACAGTGGGGTGTCTCCATACAGCCATAATAACAAATAGATCGATAAAATAGCTTAAACATCAACAGTGGGGTGTCTCCATGCAGCCATGATGATGGTCAAGCTAGATCACGTCTCGTGCAAAGAGTAGATCCGTTAATTCCAAGCTACTTAAAAAAACACATTATGAAGGAAGCATAACTGGATCGACTATTTTAGCTGATTCAAGGTCCATGAGGCACGAACAAGATCTATCCGTCAAAGCCATGATTTGAACTAAGATAAACAGACTTAATCTATCATATATTGAAGGACCGAGAGTGCTACCAGAAAGTGACCAGAGGGGGGTGAATGGGAGCTTCAAGATTTCCTATCGGAAACTTGTCGCCACTGTCCCTAAAATCAACCCCAAGAGCCAACCCTAGAGCTCGTAAGTGTCCACGACCCTAGAGATAGGGTGGATGCTTCCAAGAAGCACAGCAAGACACTTTACGACTCTAGAAACCCAACGCAAAGACTAGAAATCAAAACCGACAATAGACGACAAACAAAGCGATAAAACTGTGCAAAAACAGTCGCACCGGATGCTGGCCTGCGTCCGATGGCTCAGCACCGGACGCGTCCGATGCAAACAGGACCTAGCGTCCGATGCTTGACCCCTAGCGTCCGATGGCAATGGACGCTCCGATGGTCAGCGTCCGATGCTACAGTGAAACCCTAGCGTCCGATGCTTGACCCCCGGCGCGTCCAATGGCAATGGACGCTCCGATGGTCAGCGTCCGATGCTCCTTAAAACTGTCTGTCAGGTAACACGTGGCACCGGACGCTCCGATGGAAAAGACTCAGCGTCCGATGCTCAAGAACACAGCGTCCGATGGTCCCGATACTGCACTGTTCTTCCGCGAAATCCACTCGATCTCCTCCGAATCAAAAGCACTAAGGCTTACACTTGGTATGAGGAGTTTCAAGGAGGTTAGTGAGCTATCCCATGGGAATCATTGCTCGCATCTAACTCCAAATCGAGGGATTGGAAGAAATCAGGACTAAAGGAGCAAAACCGATCCAAAACTAAAATCAACCGATCTACTAGGTCGTGAGGTTAGGGATGAATTCCTTCGGTGGAAAGTAGTGCCTCACGATCTAGAACAACTTGGTTCAAATGGATTTGCAAAAGACGTACCAAGCAAAGAGATCGATCGACGGGAAAAACGTGGAGAAAAGCAATCCGCGAAGAACACGAACAAAACGCAAATCACAACCACGAATTTGCAACCGTGTGGCTACCACACGCTACAATAGTGAGATTACGGTCTCACTTCCTCAAAATCTCACAGACACAAAGGTATGATTCTCTTCTCTGTGGATCTCAGTTCGCTACAGCAGGGGAGAGGGAGAGCAGGAAAACCTAGGAGGCAAAATAGCAAATGACTGAGATAGAATGGGAGGAGTGTCTCCCCTCTTCTTATCCTAATTCTAATTCCTCCTACTCTACCCCTCTCTAAATACAGAGCGAACCAGCTAAACCCTAGGGTTATTCTGGACCAACTCAAGGTAGGTGGTGATCCGACGGCCACGCCCGCACAACTCGTAGCATTGCCTCGACGCAACCTCCCGATTGCCGCCACGTGCCGCCCTCGATGTGCACCCCCGGTTTTGTGGCTGAAACCGGGAAACCAGGCTTTCACGCCAACCCCCGGTTTTGAGGCTGTTTGTATAAATTAACGCACACTCTACTTTATCCGCAAGCGCACAGATAAGATCTACCGATGTGCACTTCACGCACTTCACCGGAGTAACCCAGTTTTAATATCGAACCCAAAGGAATGGATAGTGTTAAGTCTCAAGTCTAACCCCTGAGTAGCTAACAAGGACGGAGAATCTAGAAGCATAGAGGGGATCACTAAGGCTATCTAATTCCAATTTAAGAGTGATATGTTTATATTATTCTTAGTGGGGAAGTTGTCATAAAAGGTCACAAACAGAGTATGAGTCTTTTATGCAAATGTATAATCCTACCGAGCCTACACACGGGTAAGTGGACTATAGAAGAATCAACAAGGCTATAAGACTCACCCTTGCGAACAACCACTACTACCGGCGTTATAGGAGGCATATATGAGCTATCAAGTCTAAGCACCACGCTTACACTATCCAACTACTCTAACTCTAGAATGACTAGAATTAAAGTACTCAAAAGAGAGTCATAAATCTTTAAGAATAATAAGAACAATAGCTCAAACTTAAATATAGACGTTGATTACCGAAACAATCGCTGAAGTTGATGATGAACTTGAATCCACAGGTACAAGATGAAGAAGTGGATCCGACAGGCCGGAGCTCCTTCTTGATCTCTTCCTCTCTCTCTCTCTCTCTTCTAGTTCTAGTATAAGACTAGGTTCTAAACCTAAACTAGAGGAGTAACTAGTCTTCTACTTGATAGCTGACTCTTGATTACAACTAGATGAACTAGATCTATTTCTAGATAAACTTGAAGAGATTCATCTAGAGGGACCTCTACTTCTAATTGAAACCCTAGTTTCTGATGTGGAGATGAATAATGAAGATGGAGATGCCTGGAGAGGGGGGTCTGGGGTTGCTTATATAGCCCGAGATGGAGTAGGGGGCAAGGAATCGCCATATCATCGATCCGTGTCGCGTTTATCGCCCACCGTTGGATCAAACCGACTTCAGGGACGGTGGAGATGCATCCTAGGAGGCGGTGGAGGAAGCTTGCAGAAGACGGAAACCAGCGGGCCCGGGGGACCGACCGGTGGTCCAGGGGACCGGTCGGTCCCACCTGGAGGTGGACCCGCGGTGCCCTTTCTCGTGGTGTCTCTATGTGTTCTCTGGAGTCTTCTAGAAGTATCCGACATGGCGGTTGCGTTATCTCCCGACGGTTTCCTTCTATGGGAAGCTATCGGTGCCGATTTCCTGGTTTAGTCCCTGCAGAATCATAACTCACCAAAACTCATGGAATATTGTTAGTTAAACCCTAAACCTTTGTTGGTGATCAAATTCTTGCCCTTTTCATATTTATTTATCCTTTAATTTTGATAGATAACCAGCGTCAACAATTCCCCCAAGCTTACCCTTTGCTAGTCCCTTAGCAAAACCAAAACTTAACAATGGATCAGAAGTTGCTACAATATCTTCACTTCCAACAAGTATACCTATCGTTAAACAAAATTCTCCGAAACATATCATGTTATTCTTCATGGGCTTATTACTCTTACCTTATATCTTAAATAATTGAGAGATTGAACGATCAAATCAAGCACTATGTCTCTAGTTCTTTCACTTCACCTTTATCCCGGAGTTTTAATTAATTTTCAAAAGTATTAATACATATGTTGTTAAATTAAACAATGGATCCAAAGAGAAAGTCAACCAACCATTGAATCAAGAAGTGCATGTGTATGGAAAATGGAGTCGGATGCTCTTTTGAATGTATTCACTCTCCTCTGTTTTATCAGAGACATATGGCTATTAGGCTAATTCTACTATCGGGCAATTGCCCATTTTTTCTGATATTTATTTTTTTTCTTTGAGGTTCCGGACACTTGTCCCTTTTTATTTCCTCGGGATCTATCTTTTTGAGGTTTCGGACACTTGTCCCTTTTTATTTCCTCGGATCTTTCCTTGTTTTTTTTCTTTTCTCTCTTTTTTTTAATAGCCACATGCTTCCAACAAACTTATAAGAGGGTAGCAACATATAATTATGAGTATTTATGCGAAAGATGGATGAAATGTGTAAGTGATCTCAATTCAAAGGCAAGATAACATCTCACAGGGTCACAAAGCTTAATTTAACTCAATGCAATTATTAGTCATATTCATATTTAGAAATCTCTGGAACTTTAGTGTTGTTTAGAACAAGATAATAGAAGCTCAGATCATCACATGTCATATCCCAATTACCTAGACCTTAGATTAAGTATTGCCATCCATGTATTTAATTTTATTTTAAGGCATCATTATTTAATTAGGAGAACTCATGCTTTGGAAGGCTAGGTACTTGAAAGAAATTAGATAGAGCAATTATTCATCATTTCCATGCAAAGATTAGAGAGAGGGTTCTTCTTTAGTCATCAACTTCTTAAAACAAACTAGACACACTATTTTATTTATCTAACACACTTTAAGATATAAAAGCTAATAATATAGTAATAAAGACATACCTGAATTACGAATAACGGGGGTGCGTCTCCCCCAAGCTGGTTCCCTTAATAGCGTTGAGCCTTCATGTGCCCATATATTTTTGTCTCTTTTTAATTAATGGTGAGCCTTCATGTGCCCACATATTTTTGTTCTTTTCTTTTTAAGGGTGAGCCTTCATGTGCTTACATTTTTTGGTGTTTTTTCATTTTTAAGAGTGAACCTTCATGTGCTCACATATTTTTGGTGTTTTGAATTTGTTTATAGAATGAAAAACTTAAGAGGATAAAGATACTTACATGGATACATGGGAGTGTCTTCCCCCAAGCTGAATGTTGACGTAGTCGTTCGATCTTGCAATGTAGCAGACTGGTAGTGGATATGTCCTTCCTCTATTAGAGCTTTGATTGATGTTGATGTTTGTTGACACAGTGTTCCAACAGTGGATGGCACATTCACTTGCTCGTCAGCTTTTCTTGGCCTTTCAAATCCTGTGGAACTCAAATAGACAACAAAACTTGTGGAACATATTAAGTGTTAGTGGTTGGCCACTTAAGCCTTAGTTGTCTAGAATTTTAAATAAAATCTCTTTCTCAATATTTTTGTATTTTATATATTTTTAATGCAAGAGAAAATGCACAGGATGAATGCATATTTATTTTTATTATTTTTATGCCACCACGATGAACATTCCCGTGGGTTTTTACACACCATAGAATTATTCACATGGGGCTTCATAGTTTATGGTGTAGCGTAACAAATGCAATATTTTTATTTTATTTTCTAATGCAATGCAAAAATTAAAATGTTTGTGAATTAAATATGATGATGCATGAAATGGATATGAGAAATATGCAGTAAAGTAAATATAAAGATAACTACCGATTTTTACCTTTTGGCGAAGGTTCGGATATTTAGGTCCGACGAACCGGACCTTTCCTTAGTTTAGACCTCCCAAGGTATGTCAGACGTTTGGAAAGTTGTTATTGATTGTACCTCTTAGCTGCAGACATTTTCTTCCATATTTTCTTGGTCTGAGTCTTCACTTCCTGTGGTTCACTGTCTTGAGGTTTCTTTCCTTTCTTTTTCGGGGACAGTGTCGATAGCTTCTTCTTCGTGATTGACCTCTCTATTCTCGATAGCTTTGTCTTCTTTGGCTTTGAGAGCGGCGTCTTTCACTTCTATTCTTCTTGGGTGCTTCATTGGGCATTTAGTTGCTGAAGTTGCATCGTGCTTTTTCTCCAGGAAAGTGAAAATGGATTTCCTCTTGTAAATGATTGCACTTGTAGCGTAGAGGAATGGTCTTCCTAGGATGAGGTGGACATCATCGTCTTCTCATGTCGAGGATCAGAAGTCTGTGGGGACTTCATGACCTCTAATTCTGACTACGATGTCTTCCATCATTCGTTCTTGTTTATGCCTCTTGATATGGTGTCACTCTTGTTCTTCGTTCGTCCAGCAGTTTGAAATGAAGCTTAATTATGGAAGCTGGCAGCATCTTGCTCAGTGTTCACAATATTGTAGATCTAGGATCTTCACTCTGTAGAATTTAGGCCCCCTTTGGTTGGGCTTTTCAACCTGCTTTTGCTTTTGCAAAAGCCAAAATCTAACCAAAGGGGTAAAAAGCCACAACTGCTTTTACCCAAAAGCAGCTTTTGGTGTAGTACAAATGCAAAAGCACCTTTCACCCTGCTTTCACTGGCTTTTGGGTCTAGAAATTACCCACCTGCCACTGGTTATGAAAGAAAACGATTCGTTCTTTTTTTTCATCCGCCTCCTTTCTCCCATTCGCGAGCGCGACCCGACCCCGACCATGGCGCACGGCCAGAACTCCTCCCATGGCGCAGCTCCTCCGACCCATGGCGTGGCCGGCCTCGGTGGGCTCCATGGCCCACCCAGACGGGCAGCGCGGCTGGCCGCGGCCCTCCCAGGCGAGCGGCGCGGTCGGCCTCGGCGGGCGGCGCTCCCTCCTCCCATGGCGAGGTCGGCCCCGGCGGGCGGCGCTCCCTCCTCCCATGGCGCGGCCGGTCCCGACGGGCGGCGCGGCCCTTCCAGGCGAGCGGCGCGGCCAGCCCCGGCGGGTGGCGCTCCCTCCTCCCATGGCGTGGCCGCCCCCGCGGGCGGCGCGGCCCTCCTAGGCGAGCCGGCCAGCCCCAGCCCCAGCCCCAGTCGCGATCTCCCCCACCCCTTTCCTCTCCTGTGACGTGAACACGACCTCCCTGCGAGAGGAAGAAGAAGATTCGTGTGTATGGCATGTGGGGTCCAGATGGAAGTGATACTAGCTTTTCCAAAAGCCACAGCTATCGAACCAAACAAGCTTCTACTTATCCCACAGCTGCTTTCTCACAGCAGCTTTTGCAAAAGTCACAGCCCACAGCAGCTTTTGCAAAAGCCACAGCCCAACCAAACAGGGCTTTAGGAGTTGACAAACTTCGCCCTGTTTGCTCAAGAGTGTATCCTGCTCATAAACACAAGGTAGAGATCAAGTGCATGGGCTCTGTTGGTGGAAAAACACCAACAGAACCAAAAGTTTTATTCCCCTCTAACCTTGGGCACATTGCACAAGACAAACTTGTTGTTTATGTGTTCTATTCAATTTTAACATGAGTGATAGGATCAGAGGATGAGCATGAAAGTAGCATCTTAAAATATTTAACAAATCAAATTACTTAACCCAAGGAAGGATAATCTATGCATAAAGTGTCAATCTTTTCATGATTGAGATATATCATCTTCCAAAGGTTAGATGCACAACATTTTAGCTTATTTAGTTAAGACAGTGAGATTCAAGAGAGTAAAGCTAGGAACAAAGATCAAAGGACTAAACATGTTGAGTTGATTAGGTTGGATCAAGTGAGATGCAACTTAAACATGTTTAGTTCTTTATTTATGTTCATACTAGGATCAAGAACAAACTTTTTAAAGTGATGGTTACTTACCTTGAAGTGTTACTTTGTTATTGAAGAGTGATGTGTTGAACCACCTTGTGGAAGCTTCTCTTGTCTAGCTAGCTTGTCTTCTCTTGCTCATCTCACAGTGTGCTTGAGAGGAGGATGATCACAGTGGAATCATCTTTAGAGGTATCGACCTTCCTTCTCTTGTGTCGACTTATCAATGAAGGTGCATTGTTCCTCGAGTATGCTGACTAGGATCCTCTCTCTTTCTTGTATCAATTTTGTACTATGAGGATGTAGGGACAGTTCTGCATTCCTCTCTTGTCAATCTTTCTTGTTTTCCTTTAATCATTGGGTTGGCAAGAGACTTGAATTTAGAGCTGCTACTCGAGTGCCTCCATGAGAGTCTTTTGTCTTGTAATATCACAACTGAGATTTGTCCTCTCAAGAGTGTCTAGATGATGGAGATCTTATCAGCTGTTCTTCTTGATTTACTAGCTCAGGTATTATCTCTCCATCTTCTAACTCATGTGGTGCAATGGCTTCATCCTCATGATGCCCTCCTCAATTCTTGGCAGTTGGTTCTCCCTTCGATGTCTTCTCTTGGTTCTCTTTGGCTGCTCATAAGTGATGTAGATGTTGAAGGTGTAGCGAAAGATCCAAAAGTTGACTTCTCTAGGTCCGATAAAGATGATAACATTGATGGTGTTTAAGAACAATCTTCCAAGAATGAGTGGTGGATCATATTCTTCTTCTCGACCGGGACAACATCTAGTGGTTTGTACTGATCAAAGTGATAGGTAGGAGATCAATATGTCTTGAAGCTGGTTTTCTCCTTCCCCCCTTTGATCGTGAAACACATCTAGACAACAGAATTCTATCCCAGGCTGGCTTGTGATGCAGATGGATTCCCAAACAACATGTTCATGTGTTTGACTTGTAGATCTTGCTATTGTTGTAGTGGTACCATCTTGTCTCCCAAGCTAGCTCTTGATTAGAAAAGAGGATAACTTCCCACTTCTTGTCTTGATGTCTTGGGCAATGATGGTTGCAGGCCTAAGTTGTCTCATATGAGGTAAGTTGCATCCTATTTTTCATCAGCACCCAAGCAAGACTCAAAGCTAGGCTAGCACCATTTGTGTTCTGAGAGTAGGTTTGTGTGTCTATGGTTTGAGTTTTGGATCTTCAATGTTCAGACCAAACCATGGATGAACAAAATCTCTCTCCTGCCTAATGTTAGTGGACATATACCCGAAGGATTGCAAGAATTTGAAGCATGGGTTATTATCCACAACTTATGTATTTTGCGTCTATGCTAATAGAAAGATGTTTTTTTAGGATTATTTTAGCATAGACTAGTATTTTATGTGTTGGCTGCACTTTAACATGATTCAAGGCAAAAGATAACTTGCAGTAGAAGACAAAATAAACTTTGATACTCACAGTTCCTTCATCCATGATGAATGAGCTGAGTCTTCATTGTGCAAGAGTTGTTGAAGTTCATTGTACGCCTTGCTTCATTTCCAGTGTGAGTTCATCTCCAGACTTTCCCGAATTGATATTGAAAGTTTTCCTGTAGGGGTTAGTCCAACAAAATATCCAATATCTACTATAGCATACTATCAATTCAGAAATCAACATAGACACCACGTCTAATTTGATCTAGGAAGGCATTTTAACCTAAGCACCATACTTAATTTAAAATCCTTTAGAGGTAAAATCAGCACACCTTTTAGCTCAAGAATCAAACTAGACACCATGTCTTACTTTAATTCATGAAAACAGTTAAACTAAGCTCCATGCTTAATTTAAAAGGTGTATGATAATACTTCAAAACCAAAGTATATACTATAGCAAATAAAGATAATATTAAAGCATTGTAGAGATTTATTAGATGGTGATGAAAGAGTATGATTCGTATATGAGCATATCCTAAAGGTAGAGACAACCAACATAGCAACATGGCAAGAAATATTCTTATAAAGTCTATTCCCCAAGCTTGGATTTTGCACAAATCAAGATTGGATGAATGTTATTCAATGTTGCATGATGATTGGTGGGACATACCTTGTGTTTGTTGTTCCTTTGCTCTTTTCTGCTCCAGACCTGGAAAGGTTAGTGACAAGAATACCCGAAGGAATATTTTCATAATTATATTTCTATGCTCATTACAAGGACAGTGCAGCAGAAAGGTAGGCATAGCTCATAACCAGGTATTATGATGGGGTATAAGGATTCTACTAGTTATAGCTTGCTCATGGGGTAGTGATAGATAAGAGTGGAATTAAAAAACAACATTCATAAGAATGAAAACAAAAATAATGAAAAGGCTAGGACAAAAGGAAAAGATAAAAGTATGATTACAAGGTTAGACTAAGACTTAAGATGATCTACCATTCCCCGGCAACGGCGCTAGAAATACTTGTTGGTATAAATTAACGCACACTCTACTTTATCCGCAAGCGCACAGATAAGATCTACCGATGTAGCACTTCACCGGAGTAACCCAGTTTTAATATCGAACCCAAAGGAACGGATAGTGTTAAGTCTCAAGTCTAACCCCTGAGTAGCTAACAAGGACGGAGAATCTAGAAGCATAGAGGGGATCACTAAGGCTATCTAATTCCAATTTAAGAGTGATATGTTTATATTATTCTTAGTGGGGAAGTTGCCATAAAAGGTCACAAACAGAGTATGAGTCTTTTATGCAAATGTATAATCCTACTGAGCCTACACACGGGTAAGTGGACTATAGAAGAATCAACAAGGCTATAAGAGTCACCCTTGCGAACAACCACTACTACCGGCGTTATAGGAGGCATATATGAGCTATCAAGTCTAAGCACCACGCTTACACTATCCAACTACTCTAACTCTAGAATGACTAGAATTAAAGTACTCAAAAGAGAGTCATAAATCTTTAAGAATAATAAGAACAATAGCTCAAACTTAAATATAGACGTTGATTACCGAAACAATCGCTGAAGTTGATGATGAACTTGAATCCACAGGTACAAGATGAAGAAGTGGATCCGACAGGCCGGAGCTCCTTCTTGATCTCTTCCTCTCTCTCTCTCTCTTCTAGTTCTAGTATAAGACTAGGTTCTAAACCTAAACTAGAGGAGTAACTAGTCTTCTACTTGATAGCTGACTCTTGATTACAACTAGATGAACTAGATCTATTTCTAGATAAACTTGAAGAGATTCATCTAGAGGGACCTCTACTTCTAATTGAAACCCTAGTTTCTGATGTGGAGATGAATAATGAAGATGGAGATGCCTGGAGAGGGGGGTCTGGGGTTGCTTATATAGCCCGAGATGGAGTAGGGGGCAAGGAATCGCCATATCATCGATCCGTGTCGCGTTTATCGCCCACCGTTGGATCAAACCGACTTCAGGGACGGTGGAGATGCATCCTAGGAGGCGGTGGAGGAAGCTTGCAGAAGACGGAAACCAGCGGGCCCGGGGGGACCGACCGGTGGGTCCAGGGGACCGGTCGGTCCCACCTGGAGGTGGACCGCGGTGCCCTTTCTCGTGGTGTCTCTATGTGTTCTCTGGAGTCTTCTAGAAGTATCTCGACATGGCGGTTGCGTTATCTCCCGACGGTTTCCTTCTATGGGAAGCTATCGGTGCCGATTTCCTGGTTTAGTCCCTGCAGAATCATAACTCACCAAAACTCATGGAATATTGTTAGTTGAAACCCTAAACCTTTGTTGGTGATCAAATTCTTGCCCTTTTCATATTTATTTATCCTTTAATTTTGATAGATAACCAGCGTCAACAGAGGCCCAAACCAGGAAACCAGCCTCTAAGTCCATCCCCTGGTTTTGAGGCTGAAACCAGGAAACCCACTAGTGCCCAGGTTTTGAGGCCCAAACCTGGAAACCGTCCTCAGCCCGAGTTTTGTGGCCCAAACTCGGCAAACCTGTAGCACAACCAGGTTTTGTGGCCCAAACTTGGAAACCGTCCACCCGATGGTTTTTCTCTGGCTCTACCACCAAACTGAAGCTGTAGAGGGGATGCACCGCCCGTGCACCCCGTCCACCGACACGTGTCCCCAGGTCCTCGACCCAAGCAACACCATGTCCCGCAAGTCTCTGCTCGTCGTTGTCCCAGGCTGTCAGCCACCACAGCTGATCCTCAGGCCACCGGTCCCTCAGTCCAAGCCTCACGTCCGCCCTTCACCGCTCCCGGTCCGTCGGCACGGCACGTCTCTACTTGACCTTCACCTTGCCCTCGGTCACTGTCTCTGTGCTCGACACCTGCACAACACAAGCCAAAGAACATGTGCATCATCCCAGTTGACAATCACTCATCACTCAGAGACTCGGCATACACCCATGTATCCACAATCTCCCCCTTGATGAGTGCATTGTCAACTACTCACACAAATCATAATGAAGTAGAAGAAGAAAGGAAGAAGGAGAGAGAACTCGACCAAATGACCCAAAAGCATAGCAAAGCCGAAGAAGGTCAAGTGGAAAGAGCAAGACAGCTTGGTCCCCAAAGACATGGGCAACGGCTTGACGCAACCAAGCAAAGCAAAGCTAGCCCTCAAGAAGAGGTAGAACAGGCTCAACACCGCTAGCAGAAAAACTCGATACCAACTATTACCAGCTTAAGAAGAAGAGCTCGACACCAATTGAAAATCTGAAAGGCAAATGCTAGTCCCTCAAGAAGGAGGCAAAGGCTCAACACAACTAGCAAGCCGCTCCGAACCAATTGGAAATGTCAAAAACTCAACACGAGCAAACTCCCCCTCGAGTAGTGCACACAACCAGGAAAACACCCCCTTAGTTCAATTCGGAAAGCACATGATTTTGAAAAATTTATCCCCCTTGGTTGAACTCCAGAGGCATATGATTTGCAATCTCTCCCCCTTAGTTGAAAATGCACCATCAAGCAACAAAACACCATCGACTAGAAGTTCTCCCCCTTAGAAAATGCACCATCAAAAGTGCCAACAAGCAGATTTCTTCCCTTCCAAAATACATATGAGTCAAAATGCAAGTTAGCAGCTTCAGGAATATAGTCAAGAGAATGCAAAGATGCTCTGCACAGTTCTGATCCGATGACTCAACAACATCACACCTAGCTAGCAAAGGCTCAAACTGATCACTAATTATGAAATATGAACATGAGAGCAAAGTGAACAGTTTTTAGCAAAAAGATAGTCACCATCAAAATAGCACCGAGCATGTATAGACAGGAATCCGAGCAAGTGCTAAACATGTATACAAGGGGAACTACCCCTAGCAAAGTTCAATCATCATGCTATAGAATGAAACATACACTTGTGATTTCAAATTTTAATCGGAGTTGCAGCGGTGAAATTACACAAGTTCAAATATCAGCATATGATTACAAGAGGTTGAAAGCTTGTCATTGCCTAACTTTTCAACCGAGCTGAGCCTATGCATATGCAATCAGAAGCTTAAAGCGTCAGTTTCGGTCATACACTACATGGCTCAAGTTTAACTCAAATGTGCAATGAGAAATGATCTTGATACCATGATGTGTTGACAAGCAATCCCATCTCGATCTTTTCAATTCACTAAAACTTGGTTCAGATTTTAAACAAGATATGAACATGCCAAGCTAGTGAAAGACTCAGAACTAGAGACATAGCAACCTAGCATATATGAAAAGCACGAGTGAACTCAACACATCCTACACATGCTAGTTGCATATCTCAATGGTGAAGGTTTTCAAATTTTATGTACAATAAGCAGATTCACCATTTAAAAATAGCTCAGCTCACAACAAGTATTAGTAATCAGAAAGAGCATAAGCTACTAGCATCAACATAAGCATCGGAGCATACTAAACAGATCATAACCACATTCTAAAGATTATAGACATGAAGCTCAGAATGTAATAGCGTATGCTGAAATGCGAAGGAAAACAAAGACAAACAAAAAAGAGTCAGTCTATAGTACACAAACCAAAATGTTTCCCCCATCTAAAAGGGGAAACACACACCAAGCTCACCCCTCAACCGATTAAAGGTTGATTCGTCCAAAGGCTTGGTGAAAATATCTGCCAACTGATGGTCAGTATCGACATGGCGAAGGTCGATATCACCCTTCTCATGATGGTCTCTCAGAAAATGGAAGCGCACATCAATGTGTTTGGTCTTAGAATGCAGCACGGGGTTCTTAGCAACGCTAATAGCGCTCGTGCTGTCACAAAGCAAAGGCACGCGAGTAAAGCTCAGACCAAAATCACGCAAAGTGGCCATCATCCAAAGCAACTGAGAACAGCAGCTAGCTGAAGCAACATATTCAGCCTCTGTGGTAGACTGAGCGACACTAGACTGCTTGCGAGAAGACCAAGAGACAAGAGAAGAACCAATAAACTGGTAAGTCCCAGAAGTGGACTTGCGCTCAACACGACAACCAGCAAAATCGGCATCGGAATAACCGCAAAGGGAGAGGGTGGAGGAAGCCGAATACCAAATCCCAAACTCAGGTGTGAAACGAAGGTACCTGAAAATGCGCTTGACCGTCTGTCGGTGAGAAGTGCACGGCGACGCCTGAAAGCGCGCACACAGACACACCGCGAACTGGATGTCCGGGCGTGTCGCCGTCAGGTAGAGCAGCGACCCGATCATGCTTCGGTACTCCTTCTGGTCCACAGCTTCTCCATCCTTGTCCGCATCCAGGGCCGTCGTGGTCGACATGGGTGTTGGAAGAGGCTTGGCCTCACCCATATCGAACCTTTTCAGCAAGTCTTTTGTGTACTTGCCCTGGTGCACAAACGTCCCTTCTCGGGATTGCTTAATTTGCAATCCGAGAAAGAAAGTCAGCTCGCCCATCATACTCATCTCAAACTCCCTGCTCATCGTATCTGCAAACTTGGCAACCACAGCGTGAGACGAACCACCGAAAATGATATCATCCACGTAAATCTGGACCAAGAGAGTATCGTTGCCTTGCTTGAGGAGAAAGAGCGTTTTATCCACACATCCCATTTTAAAACCCTTAGAAAGCAAAAAGGTTTTCAACCTATCATACCAGGCTCTAGGGGCTTGATTCAAACCGTATAAAGCTTTGTGGAAACTTGGGATTTTCAAAACCGGGGGGTTGTTCAACATACACCTCTTCTTCTATGTAGTCATTTAAGAAGGCACTCTTGACATCCATTTGAAAAAGTTTAAACCCTTTGGATGCAGCAAAAGCCAAGAGTATCCTAATTGCCTCCAAACGAGCTACAGGAGCAAAAGTCTCCTCAAAGTCTATCCCCTCCTTCTGACTATAACCCTTGGCCACAAGTCTCGCTTTGTTCCTCACAATGTGGCCATCCTCTCCTTGTTTGTTTTTGAAAACCCATTTTGTCCCAATAGGATTACAGTCTGGAGGAGGTGGAACTAAAACCCAAACCCGATTTCGCTCAAAATTTTCTAACTCCTCATGCATGGCATTGACCCAATCCGGATCCGTCAAAGCGTGTCCAACATCTCGGGGTTCAAAATCAGCAACAAATGCAGAATGAGCAAAGTGAGAAATGTGCTGTGACCTGGACCGAGTGACACGTTCGTCAATGTCGCCGATCATCTGTTGAGGTGGGTGTTGGCGTTGAATGTGTCGTGGCGCCTCCCGAGCAGAAGTGATCTCCCCCTCAACAGCAGCTGGTGCCTCCCCGGGTACAAAAGGTACCGCTCGGGGTGGCGGATCCCACGGCCCCCAAGAAGAAGAAGTGTCGGGGCCGTGAGTCGTAGTGGAAGCCGCTCCTTGCGGCACAGCAGGTGGAGGAGGTGCTGGATCATCCATCTCTTCAGCACTTTCTTCTTCATCATCGAAAATAGGTTCGCCAACCTCATGATCACCTGCACGCTCAAAACGAGAAGAAGGACAAACCATGGTCTCATCGAAGGTGACATCGGATGTCTCCATGACTCGGTTAGTGTCAAGGTTAAGTACACGATAAGCACGAGTATGAGTGCCATAACCCAAGAACACACCGTCAGAAGAACGAGACTCAAATTTGTCCAAGTTGCCCTTTTTGAGTATAAAACAATGGCAACCGAAAACTCTAAAATAACTCACTTTGGGCAGTTTTCCAAAACGCAACTCATAAGAAGTCTTTTTCAAGAAAGCTCGGAGAAAAATGCGATTGGAAATATAGCATGCAGTGCTCATAGCTTCGGCCCAATATCGCCTAGGAGTCCTATGCTCATCGAGCATCGTCCTGGCCATCTCTACAAGGGTTCGATTCTTTCTCTCTACAACACCATTTTGTGGCGGTGTGTGTTGACGCTCACTAATGCTCATAATTAACCATCAACTATTGCATGAAATGACACTAAATGAATCACAAAGCATAGTTGTAGGGTTTGAAACTAACAAGTTCCACGAGTTTTGGTGCTCTCACTTGTTTTGTAGGACATCCATATTTTTACCATATAAAAGTATCTCAAGTGATGAAACAGAGCACACCATTGCGAAGAACTCGTCGAGACGATCGAAAGGGACATATGATTTGCTATATTTGGAGTCCCAGAGCGAGAGTCCTCGATGGATACGACTTGGAAGATTCTAGAACATTCCAGAAGACATGAGAAGGCGACCCACGGAAGGTGGGGCCCACCTGTCATAGAGGCAGACCGACCGGTCTCCTCCCTGGACCGACCGGTCAGGTATTGGGCCCAATCTCGTCCCCCTTCGCGTGACGCACTCCAACCGACCTCTCCAACGCGCTTTGGCCCATTAAGGCCCATGTGCATATGACGAAGGATTTAGTACCACATCGCTTGCCCAAGGTGGACGGGAGGCCAGGAGCCCCTATATAATAAACCCAGGACCCCCCTGAGACAACATCATCATCTGGGAGTCTTTGTAGAGGCGTCCCTCAAAGGACAACCTCTCCTCCCTAGAGAATTAGGTTTAGATTTTCCAATGTAATAGCTTAGCTTTAGTCGGGAGTTAGGGAGAGCGGAGCTGCGCTTTGGTTCCGGAGGAGTCTTCAGAGTTTTGGTATGTCTTTGTATCTTTTCTTTGTAAGACTTATGCTTTAATATATTTATCTTCTCTATTTACTTTATGCCATTCATATTATGATTAGTATAGTTGTTATGTTCTAGCATAGGATCTCCGCTCGTATCGAGTGCTCTAGTTATAGGCCATAATTAGAGTAGTAATCGATAGATTAGACTTGGTGTTTAGTCTATAGGTTACCTGAGATTGCGCTCAACCCCACGGATAGTTGTGGTAGCCCTAGGTGGTGACAGCCCTGATGGCCGACGTATTCCACCACGTTCGGGTTGATGTTCGTAGGACCATAGTCAGAGCTTCCCAACCCCCTTCTCATCTCTTTATGTGGTTGGTGTTCTGATGTCCCGAAGTGTTATTATATGACTGCTATATCTTTTCATCCTTGTTACCTTAGAACCTAAGTAATAGAGAAGTGCATAGGAACCTTGATCTCTCCCGTTGTCCTCCCACTATAGTTATCTTTACAGTTATCATTGAATTCTCATTTATTGTGCTTTCATTCATTATCATATCATATATCATTCACTCCTGCTTTAGTCTAATTAGTACTCTAAGTTAGTAGATGCATGATAGTGAGTTATCAGATTCTTGACCCTTGCTTCCCTGTGGTAAAATATAAATAACGATCCTGGAATACTCCCGGTAAAATGCTATAATGGTGTTCTGTGCGCTTGCGGAATCTTTCATATTCTATTTGCGTTAACAAACGTCAACAGTGTGTAGGGAGAAGAAAACTGATGCTCTAAACCCAAAGAGTTACAAAACTTCTCAAAATCCGAATTCTTGAATTCGGAACCATTATCACTCCGAATTGCTCGCATTGAGTTCATAGGGAACTCATTCTGAAGACGCAAAATCAGATTGCGAGCAAGGGAGAAAGTCTCGGTCTTCTCAGCTAAAAAGAAGACCCGAATATCTCAAAAAATCGTCGACAACAACAAGCACATACCACTTTCCCCCAACCGAGCTCACCCTAGCCGGACCAACAAGGTCCATGTGCAAAAGCTCTCCAGGGTGCTTAGTCATGACCTGAGTCACTGGATGGTGGGGAGCAGCAACCATCTTCCCATGTCTACAAGAATGGCAAACAAGATCCTTCTCCATGGACAACTTGGGCAATCCTCAGATTAAGCCAAGTGAGCTAAGTCTTGCAAACAAGTCGAAGCTCAGATGACCGAGTCTCCTATGCCACTTCCAAAGATCAGAGGAGGAAGGTCCAGCCAAAAGACAACGAGAAATTCCAAACGACTCCGAGAAATCCGCACGAAAGACTTTTCCAAAGGGCGAAATCACACATACAAGATTTCCCTGAGGATCCAAAATGCGACTGAGATTCGGTTTAAAACGAATCTCATAGTCATCATCAAAGAGTTGCGAAACAGAAAGAAGGTTAAAATGCAAGTTAGAAACAAGAGCAACATCGCGCAACACAAAGTGCTCATTAACTTGCACGGACCCATGAGACAACACTCTACCTTTGCTATTGTCGCCGAAGGTGATAAACTCCTTTCTGGCGACCGGACTAAGACTAGAGAACCACTTGGCGTTTCCGGTCATGTGCCTCGAGCAACCAGAATCCACCAACCAAACGTTCTCCAATCGTTTTACCTACATCAATAAAAAGACATAGGGTGAGCATACGGTCCAACACTGGGGTTAGTGAAGTAAGGAGAATAACCCTATCAAAAAAAAGAAGTAAGGAGAATACCAGTGTTGGGCCAGCTGCTCAAAAGAACGGTTAGCAGAAAAACCATTCCTAGCACTCCTACGAGGAAAGCGATCACCACGCACAGGAAAACGTGGTCCGCTAAGGGAAGAGCGTCCATCGCGATACTCAAAACGCGGTGGGGAGAAATGCTCAACAAAGCCTCCGCCACGGGGTCCGTATCCTGCAAAGTCAGGACCCCATCGGGCAACACCTCCCTGACGCCTAGGACCTTGAGGCACTGCACCTCTAGGCCTAGCAGCTCTCCTCGGAGCTCTCTGAACATTCGGCACATGTACATCATGGAAAGGATGGTACATGTCTAGATTGTTCATCTCCCTAGCACGGCGTGCCTCTCTCTTGCGCCGAAAGCAGAACTCACTCAAGTGTCCATCTCTCTCACAGTGATCACAATGGTACCTCACCGCTCTCATAGGGGGTTGTTGGTACTCATGGTAGTGGGTGTGGATCACTTTGCCCTTCTATGGCATAAGCTCCTCCTGGATGGGTGGCATTGTGTCCAGCTTGTTTTTCAGGTGGTTGGGTTTGGGAGCCCATTGCTGGTTCTTGGGTGGAGCTCGTGGCGGTTCTTCAAACACCCCATCCTTGGTGTTGGGCTTGAAGGGCTCTTTGGGTGGAAGCTTGGTAAGTTTGGGAGTAGTGGTGGAGTTGGGCTTCTCACATGGGTTTAGACCACTCGACTCTCTAATCTTCCCAAAAGACGAAACGTCAACACCCGTAGCAAAACCTACACCCGGACCTCCAGCAGCTCGCTTGAATTGGGAGATCATCATCCCGAGCTGTGGCTCATTGCAAGACACCCATGACAAGATGGTCCGAAGGTATGTGTTTTCCTCCTCGGTTTGCATCTTGTCATGCTTCACGTTCGCGATTTCTATCTCCAAACCCTCACAAAGAACACACCTAGCCACACATATGCTACCTGAGCTGGCCTCTTCAAGAGACACAATCTTGGCGTTCTCCTCTGCCAACTCAGATTGCAAGCCCGCACAGGACTTGCACGCACCCAACAGCGAGGGTCTAGCCTTCAGCTCATCCATCTCTCCAACCAAAGCAGCATACTTACCTCTCAAAGTGAGAAGGTCAGTCATGTGCTTGGTGCACATCTCGCACTCACCCTCCTCAGAAACGACCATGGTGGACTTTGCAAATTCAAGCTCCTTCACCGTGTCCTCCCACTTCTGCCTAAACTCCTTGCGCTCTCTAGCGGCACGCCTAAGCAGCTTATCCTGACTAAGCAGGGCGGCAGTAAGCTTCTCGACCTCAGCAGAAAGCTCATCGTGGGTCAGAGATACCTGGGAGGTGTCGTCGTCGTCGTCGTTCCGAGGGGTGTTGTAACACCCTGATTTAAATTTTCCCCAATTTGATTAAAGAAATTAGAAGTTAAATAGGTTGGCCTGTTTATTAGTGGAGGAAAATAAAAATTTATTTATCATTTTCCTGTTGCATTCATGCCATTGCATATTTTATTGTGTGGTAAATAATTTTATTGAACCCGTTAGGGCGTACCGAGTTTATTCTATTTACAAAATAAATAAAAGATTTATGAAAATTTTATAAAAGAAAACTCAAAGTTTTATTTTCAAAATCTAGGGAAAACTTTTTGAAAAGTTGCAAACTTGGTTTGGTTTTAAATCGATTTGAAATGAGTTTTCAAAAGAATTTGTAAAGCTAAAAAAAAGGAATTGCCTTGGACTCTCCTCTCCCTCTCCATTTTGGCCCGCTCCCCACTCCTCCTCTCCACCGGGCCGAACCACCTCACCGGCCCAGCCTCATCTCTCCTGCGCCGGCCCGCACTGACCCCCTCTCCCCCTCCCCTCTCTTTTCCCAGCTGAGCACCGGCCCGTCACCCTTGGCCCATTCGCCCAACACCCGCGCTTCCTATCGGCCCGTTCCCCTCCCCTTCTGCGCGCACCACGCCCCGGCCCAGTCACCGAACGGCCCGCGTCCCCTTGCTCGCACCAGCATAGCACCGCAGCGCCTCCTCCCCGCTGCAGCGCCGCACGCTCACTGACCGCCAGGTGGCCCCCGCACGTCAGGCTCCTCTCTAATCTGCTGCACCGAACCCTCCGCCCTTCGCGCTGCAGCGTTATACCTCCGAACCCATCTCGATCCATCTGCAACACGGGGTCACTCCGCCACCTCCTCCCTTCGCCACCCTACAAGTAGCGCAACCCGCACCGCCCCGCGCTGAGTCACCCCCACAGCCCCAGCTCTCGCCCTTGTCACCACCGAGCCGCCGCCATTGCTTAGCACTCGAGCTCGGTCCCTTTCCGAAGAACCTCCGCCGACCTCTCCTTCGAGCGCCATCACATTTGGAAGTCCACGCCGCGTCTGGAGGACTTCTTCCTGGTGGAATCCGTGCCCGGGACCGTCTCCATCACGCACACCAGAGCCCCGGCCGCCGAGCGCTCGCCGCCACCGTCGCTCTCCCTCTCCGGTCGGCCTCCGTCGACAAGGAACCCACCTTCAGTCTCGAGGTGAGCCCCGCTGCACACTCCTACCCTCCCCGCTACCTCTACCGGCCTCTAGGGCACCCCCGAGCGAGCTCCGACGGCCACCCATGGCGCCGCCGCAGGAGGACAGAGTGCCGCCGTGTTGTGTGGCACCGGCCGGCGAGTAGCTCCCTCCTGTTTTCCCTGCGCCGTCCATTTTGTTTCCTACGACCGAGATTAGATGCCGGGCGAAGGGGTATGCGCCCAGTCCACCAGAGCCGTGGACGCGACCCTTTTCGCCCTATCAGCCAGTCCACGCCGCTTGCGTGGTGCACCGAGCGAATCAGATCGTGCCGTGTGGCGCCACGCCAGCAGCCAGCCAGCCACGGCACTGCGCCGGCCAACCTTGCATTTAGGCCCTTCACTTTTTCACGTATGAACCCGCACTCCAGACGCACTATGCACTGAGTCTAGTAAATCTTTGCCGCTAGCCCCTGAACTCTCTGTTTAATTGAGGCCCAGTCCAGATGCATTTTCTTTTCAATTTTGAATTATTTAAATTACGAAAAGTGTTCAGTTTATTTACAGTTTTGCCACCCAACTTCAAAAGCCCATAACTTTTGCGTTTTAACTCCGATTTGACCCGTTCAACTTGCGTTAGTTTCATAATTCCGTTGTCTACGCAGTGGATCTGTTAGTTTACTATTTCTGTACTGTTGTTGTACTATTATTTATTTTGCTTTGTATGTGCCATGTATGTTGATTGGGCCAGAGAGTGCGGAGTTCGAGGACGCTCCTGATTTTTCCTGTGATCCTGCAGATTCGACCCAGCCCGCAGGCAAGTGTTCTTGAACATCTTGCACCTATGATTTATTTTACTTTTGGTAATAGAGTAGTTAGATCCTGTAGTTGCATGCTTGTCATTAATTTGAATCCCATGTTAGGGTTTACTAGTTTTGATTATATTATCCTTGTCGCCTGGTTTGGGTTGTTCGGGTAGAAGTCATGCTTAGCCCTGCAGTCATGTCGGGATGGGATGGTGATCAATTATAAATAATCCTGATTAATGAACTATGAAACAATGTGGACATGGTAATTTTGTAGTAACATGGTTATTAGGAAAATCCGGCAGGATGGACCCGTATTGGTGGTTTTGTGCCGTGGGATTCGGCAGCTGGTTTTGTTTTCTGGTTCTGGGCTCGTGCTAGACATATCCTGCCTGGATCCCTAGGACCCGGTTCTCGAAGCCTGTAACCCGGCTTAACAGCGCAGCCATGAGATCTGGATGGGCTGGACCTGGCTAACTAATTAGTTTCCTCCAAGTTATGCTACACGGGGGTTGTATAGTGGCTCAAGAGGGGTCCCTTGGGGTCGTTGACTTATGGACAGGGGAGAAACCTTAGAGTACGTGTAACACAGACTTGGAGGGGCTTTGTAAAGGCCTTGCAGTGCAACCCGCTATGCACCTCGGCAGTGTTTAGCGTGACGGGTAATGCATGACTCATGGGTAACGATGTGCAACCTCTGCAGAGTGTAAAACTGATATATCAGCCATGCTCACGGTCACGAGCGGCTTGGACTTCTTCAGGATTTGTTGGTTACTGGTTACTGGTTCGGGTCATCTGATGGACTTCAGGTGCGGTTGCCTGATGGACTTCAGGTGTGGGTGCTTGGTGCGACTCCAAGTGTGGTTGCTTGGTGTGACTCCAAGTGTTGGTTGCTCGGTGTGACTCCGAGTGTGGTCTTGCTCGGTGCGGCTCCGAGTGTTGTTATTTTTCTACAGTGTCTGTGTCTATAACATAGTAAATAGGTGCATAGGTTTAATAGGATGTGTTGCTTTAGGCGCATGAGTCAAACTGTGTCAGCCTACCTTTGATTATAGCCTCATAGGCATATATTTCCTATACTTGCGGAGTACATTTCGATGTACTCACCCTTCCTCTTTGTCCCCCTGCTACCCCACCCAGACGCTGGCGACTACGCGCACGAGGAGCAGGAGTATCCAGAGGATGGTGGTTACGACCCTGACGACCTGTACTAGGATGGTGCTACCCTCGGTCGACCTTCCTGTGGAGTTGGAGTCCAGATTTCTGCGTCTTCATCAGAGTCTTCATTAGAGTCAGTTGTCATGAGAGTCTGTACTTTTCTTTCAGACCCGAGGGTCATTTATGTAATAATGTTCGATATATTAATAAAGCATTGCTTTGATATTTACTATGATGTGGATATATGTATGAAAATTGATCCTGGCATACATATATTGTGCTCCCATTTTGTTCTTAAACTTGGGGTGTCACAGGTGTCCACCAGCTCGCCGTCGACCTCCTTGCCAAGGGCCATGGTGCAGAAGCCGTCGTCGTCGGCGAAGAAGCAGAGGCCATTCAGCTTGTCCTCGATCCTCTTCTTCTTCTCGGACTCGTCGTCGCTTGAGCAAGCGGAGTCGTCATCCGAGCCGTCGACGTCGCTGAGCGTGGCGAAGAACGCACGCTGCTCAGCTTGGGCCTTCTCCAAGTACTTCTTCTTGATGTACTCCATGTCGAAGCCGCCCCTCCGCTTGTGCCTTGCGGGGACGTACTTCTCCTTGCGCTTGCCGGAGTCGTACTTGTGCCCATGATCGCCCTTCCCAGATTGCTTGTTCTTCTTGGGACAGTTGGCGATGAAGTGGTCGGGGTCGCCGCACTCAAAGCATCCTGAGCGTCCTCCTCCGCGGCGACGGTTCATGCGGTTGTTGTGGAACCGCGAGAACCGGTTGGCTAGCAAAGCCAACTCGTCATCCCCCAAAGACTCAAGCTGGTCCTCTGTGATAGAAAAGAGTGAAGAGAGTGCAAATCCTGCAGAGGGGTTAGCCGAAGAGCCAGAAACCAAAGCCATAGTCGAGCCGGAAGGATTTTCATAAGAAGCCCTCGACATGGCGTCAATCTCACTAGACTTGAGCTTACTAAAGAGCTCGTCGCAAGTGAGGGTCTCATAGTTAGACGATTCGATGATCGCCTGGACCTTTGAGTCCCACACCGACTGATCGAGAGTATGCAAAAGCTTCAAAGCTCTCTCATGATCGTCGAAAGGCAACAACTCTTTGTTCGCTCTCATCTTGTTGACAATGACATGAAAGTGAGCGAATAAACTCTCTATGCTCTCGCCAGGCATGTGTCGAAAGTTCTCATACTCCCTCTTGTGTGACTCGTAGAGATGGGATTTGACTTGAGTGGCTCCCTCATGAAAGCGCATGAGGGTCGCCCAAATCTCATGAGCCGTGGGGAGGTGAGAAACGCGATCAAACTCGGACATGCTCAAATAGGAGAAAAGAGCGTTACGCGCTCGGCTATTGGCATCGTGCTCATCTATCTGAAGCTGAGTAACACGAGCAGCCAAGACAACGTAATCGTCTTTGTTGCAAATCTCCCAAACAGAAGAGCCCATGCTCTGGAGATAGGCCGACATGCGTATCTTCCAATACGCATAGTTTGTCCCATCGAAAAACGGCGGTTTGCCCACGCCACGATCCATGTCGCCTTCTGTGGATCTGGAACCGGCTAATATGGAAGATCCTTAACCTGCTCTGATACCAATTGAAGGACCGAGAGTGCTACCAGAAAGCAACCAGAGGGGGTGAATGGGAGCTTCAAAATTTCCTGTCGAAAACTTGTCGCCACTGTCCCTAAAATCAACCCCAAGAGCAAACCCTAGAGCTCGTAAGTGTCCACGACCTTAGAGATAGGGTGGATGCTTCCAAGAAGCACAGCGAGACACTTTACGACTCTAGAAACCCAACGCAAAGACCAGAAATCAAAACCGACAACGGACGAACGAACCGCAAACAAAACTGTGCGAAAACAGACGCACCGGACGCTGGCCTGCGTCCGATGGCTCAGCACCGGACGCGTCCGATGCAAACAAGACCTTACTGGAACCTTACTGGATAGGCATCGGACGCTGCTACAGTGAAACCCTAGCGTCCGATGCTTGACCCCCGGCGCGTCCAATGGCAACGGACGCTCCGATGGTCCGCGTCTGATGCTCCTTAAAACTGTCTGTCAGGTAACACGTGGCACCGGATGCTCCGATGGAAAAGACTCAGCGTCCGATGCTCAAGAACATAGAGTCCGATGGTCCCGATACTGCACTGTTCTTCCGCGAAATCCACTCGATCTCCTCTGAATCAAAAGCACTAAGGCTTACACTTGGTATGAGAAGTTTCAAGGAGGTTAGTGAGCTATCCCATGGGAATCATTGCTCGCATCTAACTCCAAATCGAGGGATTGGAAGAAATCGGGACTAAAGGAGCAAAACTGATCCAAAACAAAAATCAATCGATCTACTAGGTCGTGAGGTTAGGGATGAATTCCTTCGGTGGAAAGCAGTGCCTCACGATCTAGAACAACTTGGTTCAAACGGATTTGCAAAAGCCGCACCAAGCAAAGAGATCGATCGACGGGAAAAACGTGGAGAAAAGCAATCCGCGAAGAACACGAACAAAACGCAAATCACAACCACGAATTTGCAACCGTGTGGCTACCACACGCTACAATAGTGAGATTACGGTCTCACTTCCTCAAAATCTCACGGACACAGAGGTATGATTCTCTTCTCTGTGGATCTCAGCTCGCTACAGCAGGGGAGAGGGAGAGCAGGAAAACCTAGGAGGCAAAATAGCAAATGACTGAGATAGAATGGGAGGAGGGTGTCTCCCTCTACTTATCCTAATTCTAATTCCTACTCTACCCCTCTCTAAATACAGAGCGAACTAGCTAAACCCTAGGGTTATTCTGGACCAACTCAAGGTAGGTGGTGATCCGACGGCCACGCCCGCACAACTCGTAGCGTTGCCTCGACGCAACCTCCCGATTGCCGCCACATGCCGCCCTCGCTCTGCACCCCTGGTTTTGTGGCCGAAACCGGGAAACCAGGCTTTCACGCCAACCCCCGGTTTTGAGGCCCAAACCGGGAAACCAGCCTCCAAGTCCATCCCCTGGTTTTGAGGCCAAAACCAGGAAACCCGCCAGCGCCCAGGTTTTGAGGCCCAAACCTGGAAACCGTCCTCAGCCCGAGTTTTGTGGCCCAAACTCGGCAAACCTGCAGCACACCCAGGTTTTGTGGCCCATACCTGGAAACCGTCCACCCGATGGTTTTTCTCTGGCTCTTCCACCAAACCGAAGCTGTAGAGGGGATGCACCGCCCGTGGACCCCGTCCACCAACACGTGTCCCTAGGTCCTCGACCCAAGCAACACCATGTCCTGCAAGTCTCTACTCATCGTTGTCCCAGGCTGTCAGCCACCACAGCTGATCCTTAGGCCACCGGTCCCTCAGTCCAAGCCTCACGTCCGCCCTTCACCGCTCCCGGTCCGTCGGCACGGCACGTCTCTACTTGACCTTCACCTTGCCCTCGATCACTGTCTCTGTGCTCGACACCTGCACAACACAAGCCAAAGAACATGCGCATCATCCCAGTTGATAATCAGTCATCACTCAGAGACTCGGCATACACCCATGTATCCGCATATATATCAGTGGGGTTCGGGAATACAGCCGTAATAGACATGTTAGATCAAATCTATCTGCTTCTTAGATCAGATCGTGACTTTATCGAATATCTCGAACGCACAACATGTAACAACCAAGATTGACGAAATATTCGATGAAAGGCTTGAATCGGCTATTTCCTTTGTCGTGAACGTGTAAACCTCAGGATAGCCGAAACTAAATATCTTTTAGATTTAGATTACTTCATCAATTTTGGTTGGGCAAGATGTTGTTTAAAATGTAAATAAACCAATTAAATCATAAAACCACATCAGTAACTTAAAAAATCTACTAGCTTGCCAAGCCAGAAGAGCCGATAACTAGTCAAGATCGACTAAAGCAAGAGATTGATCAGAGTCAAGACAGTCTCACAAAAGACGAACTTAGACCGATAACTAGCCATGCCATAGCTTAACAAGAGTTTGGTCGATGCCAATGCAGCCTTATTACACGATAACACAAGCCATTGGTGAAACTTACAAGCAAACCGGAGGTCGGTCGATGCCGATGCAGCTCTGCCTGGTTGAAGGTCTCGCCGAGATCTACATTACTCCTACTCCTAGGGTTTTGGCCGAGGGCCGATGTATTGATTGATTGGATGTTCTTACAAAATCCGAGTTTCTAACTATTTATAACCCGATTGATTCCTGACCTAACACGACTAAGTTACATAATAGGTAAAAATAAAGACGACTCGGACTTGAATTCCTTGGTTGAGCCTGACATGTCTTCGAAGCCCGTCGCGTTGGTCCACATGAATCTTACTGTTTACGCTTGACCCGTATAAGCTTCTTTATTTTTAGGCCGATCCTTTTCCTTAATAAATCAGCTGTTTATGTTTACAAAATAATAATCTTCTCGGTCCAAAATCTGGTGTAAACACATGCCCCCCAATTTTGGAATGAAATTTATTTTATTCCAAAAAAGTCATTCTCTTTCCTTCAGGGTCCGATCGACTAACCTTGTTTCTTAGCCGATCAGCCGAGTCTTTTCCTTCTCCCCCCTTGATACTGCAAACAGTCCAAACGGTATCTTGACGATCAATGCGAGACGACTGCTCTTCTCTCGAAAACCGTGTTGCGATTTAACATTCCACTTGAGTACTCTGCACACACGGTACGAAGCGGCATCTTTTCCTTTTCTGAGATTCAATTTTCTAATATAAATTTCCCCTTCGTCTCTATCTCCCGTCACATTCGGAGCACATCTTCCTACTTACTTTTGCCTTCCGTCCAAAAACCCTCTTTCTCTCCAAAAGCTTCGCCTTCTAAAAGCCCATCTCCTCCTCTTCCAATGGCAGACAACAACCGTGGGAAACGCCCTGCGGAGGAGGAGGTGAACTCTCGCTACCGCCCTCAGCGCCGTATTAGGTATGTTTCCTTCATGCTTAATCGACTCCAATTCTTATCATTCCTCAAAGCCTGTTTGTATTTCCTTCCTCTACTTTTAACTAGGATCGACGAGGGTCCTTCCAACGCTGTGGCGGCCGTGGTACCTCCCCCTGGAATGGAGTCGATCTCCGAAAACCCCTCTTCCAGCAGCTCCGAGTCGATGGCCACTTGCCATTACCGTCAGATGACGGAAATACGAAACCTTCACTCGGAGGCCACCATCAGGAACTGCCTCCTCGAAGACCACAACGCCCAACTCCAGAAGGCTTTGGAGGAGGCAGAGGCGAGGGCTTCTCGGGTGGTTCAACAGTGCGCAGAATCCGATGCGCGCGTCGCCGGTATTTCTCTTCTTCTGAAGAATTTTCATCTGATCAGATTTCCTCTGCTTAATCCCGACCTATTTCGTTTACTCTGCAGACCTGACCGTGCGCTTGGAGGCCCTTCAGGAGGCGGGGAACGAGGCGGCCAACTCCGTGAACGCCGCCGGTGACAGCGTCGCGGAGAGGATGACCAACATCCCCGCAAGGGTACATGAGGTTGCCCTCCATGGCGTCCGTCATGGCACCGCCATGGCCCTCGGGGCTGCTGAGGCCTACACCGGCCAAGACCTGGGTGGCCTCGAGGTCACTCCAGAAATAAGTCACGCCATGGAAGTATACTTCGATGGTGTTGAAGGTGCAGTCGGGGAAATAGCAGAGTCCACCCCCTCTGTAATCATAGTGGACAAGGTCTTCGAGTAGTCCATCAGGGCCGAGTTTTTGTAAATAAACTTTTCTTGAATATAATGAAGTTTCTACTCCTTTATGATCTCCCTGTGATAAGACTCATCGAGGTCTCTTAATTTCAATGATTCTTGATCTCATATTTTTTGGACTGAATGCGATACTCTGATCGCATCGGCTATTTTGTTCTGAAGGCGATACATCATTATCGGCTATCAATCGGATATCAACATTGATACATTAGTTACTGACCAGATCAACTAGCTACAACTGATCCACCTAGATACTGGGGTAATATTTCTTAAAAAAATTTCCATTGACTGCCCTGAAGTATTCGATACCCTCTAGAGTCTCGTAGAAGTAAGCATTGCCAGGAGCACATCTAGTAATCTGATAGGGCCCTTCCCAATTTGGTGACCATTTACCATATTTGTCATCCTTAGTTCCAATAGGCAAAATGACTTTCCAAACCAAGTCCTCTTCGTTAAACCTTTTTTCCCTGACCTTTTGATCATAGTACTTAGCCACTCTTAGCTTCTGAGCCCTGATGTTTTCTAAAGCTTTTAGCCGATGAAAGTTTAAATCATCAAGATTGTCCATCATGAGATGTTTATACTCATCAGCTTTTAAATTATTCTATTGTGACACCCTTCTGGATCCTATATTGATTTCCCAAGGCAACACGGCTTCATGACCATAAACCAACTCATATGGTGAACAGTTAGTTGCACCATGACATGCCATCCTATAGGACCACAAGGTTTCACTGAGTATCGAATGCCACTTTTTTGGATGCTCTTTAACTTTCTTTTTAATGATTTTGATCAAAATCTGATTAGAGGCTTCAGCCTGTCCATTAGCTTGAGCATAATATGGAGACGAGTTAATCAACTTAAAGCCTGTGCTGGCAGCAAAATCCTCAAACTCTTTTGATACAAACATCTTTTCTTGATTCGTAGTAATAGTTTGAGGAATACCGAACCGATAAATGATATGCTCTTTGATGAATTCGATTATGGTAGCTGATGAAGCTTCCTTCAAAGGAACAGCTTCAACCCATTTAGTAAAATAGTCAGTCGCTACCAACACAAACTTGTGTCCTTTGCTAGATGCAGGAAATATTTGGCCAATCAGATCTATTCCCCATCCTCTAAATGGCCATGGCTTTGTGATTGGATTCATAGCTGAAGCCGGAGACTTATGAACATTACCGAATCTTTGGCACTCCTGACATCCTTTATAATATTTAAAGCAATCTTCTAAAATGGTTGGCCAAAAATACACTGCTCTTCTAATCATCCATTTCATTTTATGAGCAGACTGATGTGCACCACAAATTCCTTCATGGATTTCTCCCATCAGAACCTTGGCTTCTTCTTGATTGACACATTTAAGAAGTACACCATCGATTGTCTTGTGATATAGCTGATCATCAAGAAGGACAAACTTCGTAGCTTTGTATCTCAATTTTCTGGATACCTATCGTGACGGATTCTCCAAATATTCAATAATCTCAATTCTCCAATCATCACTTAGTATTTCAACAATTTGCCGATATCCAGAAGCACTTTGAGCTAAACGATTAGCCTCTTGATTCTGACATCTAGGAATATGCTTCATGACAACAGAAGAGAAAGAATCAAGCAATTCAAGGCACTTTTCATAATGCTTTCTCAGAATATCATCTTTGCATTTATATAGGCCGAGCAATTGATTAATCACTAATTTAGAATCTCCAAAAATCTCAATAGTCTCAGCCCCTACCTCATACAAAAGCTGAAGTCCCTTGAGAAGTGCTTCATACTCAGCTTGATTATTAGTGGAGGTTGGATCAATTGAGAAAGCAAACTCAAAACTTCCTCCCTGAGGAGAAACAAGAACAATACCAATGCCCCCACCTTGTTTGCAATTGGAACCATCAAAGAACAAAGCCCATGGGGTAAAGTCTAAAGTTTTAATTTCTAGTTTATGATGATGAGTAACAAAATCAGCTATTACCTGACCTTTAACCGCTTTAGTCGATTCATATTTCAAGTCAAATTCTGATAATGCAAGAATCCATTTTCCAATTCTCCCGTTTAGTATAGGCATGGATAACATATGTTTGATCACATCAAACTTCGATACCACCGTGCATTCAGAAGACAACAGGTAATGTCGAAGCTTGGTACATGAGAAGTACAAACACAGACATAATTTTTCAACAGGAGAATACCTTGTTTCCGGGTCAAGCAATCTTCTACTGAGATAGAAAACCACTCTCCCTTTTCCTCCAAACTCTTGCATTAAGGCCGACCCAATTGTATGATCATCGGCTGACACGTATAACTTGAAAGGTTTGTTCTTTTGAGGAGGAATCAAAACTGTGGAGACTTCATATATTCTTTGATTTCATCGAATGCCTTCTGTTGCTCACCCCCCCCCATTTAAACTCTTGATCATCCTTCAACTTTAACAAAACTGAGAACGGTAAAATCTTGGCTGATAGATTTGAAACAAATCTCCTGATGAAATTAATTTTACCGATCATAGATTGTAGTTGAGTTTTCGTGGTTGGTGGTACTGCTTTGTCAATGGCATCATAGCTCTTTTGGCCAACTTCAATTCCTTTTTCATGTACCATAAACCCCAAGAATTGACCAGCCGACACTCCAAATGCACACTTATGGGGATTCATCCTTAAGCCATGCTTCCTCGCGCATTCAAGAGTGTCTCTGAGATCCTTAAGATGCTTTTGATAATCTTTGGACTTTACCACCACATCATCAATATAAATTTCAACAATCCTGCCAATCAACTCATGAAAGATATAATTCATAGCCCTCTGATAAGTTGCATCGGCATTCTTAAGCCCAAAGGTCATGACTACCCACTCATATAAGCCTATAGCGCCTGGACATCTGAATGCAGTCTTATGTATATCTTCTTCAGCCATAAAACTTTGGTTATAACCAGCATTGTCATCCATAAAACTGATAACCTTATGTCCTGCTGCTGCATCGACTAAAATATCTGCCACTGGCATTGGGTAGCCATCCATTGGAGTAGCTTTATTCAAATCCCTGAAGTCAATACAAACCCTCATTTTCCATTTTTCTTATGTACAGGGTCTACGCTAGATATCCATTCAACATATCTACATTGCTGAATGAAATTAGCCTCGTAAAGCCGAGTGATTTCTGTTTTCACATCAGCCATAACTTCTGCTCTAATCCTTCTTGGAGCTTGTTTCATAGGCCGACTCCCATGTTTAATAGGTAGTCGATGTTCAACCAATGATCGATCAAGGCCAGGCATCTCAGAATAATCCCAAGCAAAGCATTCTTTATATTCTTTTAATAATGCAATAAGTTCTTGCCTAAAGTTGGGATCCAACTTGGCACTAATGTATGTCAACCTCAGCTTATCACTGTTTCCAATAACAACTGCTTCTAGTTCGTTAGCCAACGTGAAACCTTTACCCATCTTACTCTCATCTTTGTTAACTGTACAATCCATTAAATATATTTTTTGAAGGCGTCTGCTTGGATCGGCTATTGACTTTCATCAACTGTTTTGAGAAAGTCTTCTTCAAGATCAGAGGATCTAAACTTAGCAGGTAGCATAAACAAAGGAGCGATATTAGCCGATGATTCACCTTTATCGGCTATCTGCTTGACTTGCCAAACTTTGGGTTTCTTTTTCTGGACTTCGTCATTCCTCAACCTCTGAACCCGTCGCTTCTGGCTTTTGGTCAAGCCACCAGGACACCATTGTCCCTCCTGCCAACGATGATCATGATCGGCTAATCTTGTTCCAAGCCGCCTATGAACACTTTTATTTTTTATGCGCCGATCTGTATTTTCAAACCTTAATCTTTCATGTACAGATCGGCGATTGTCTCTTGACTGCCTATATTCTTGGTACTGATCACTGCATTCTGGACAATTATGAAGAGTAGGAAGCTTTAAACCCTCATTCCAACAATGCCTGAAGAAGGGACAGTCCCAATGATTCTTTTCTTCATCTCTGACGCGTCTTCCTTCTTCACAAGACCTCCTATACTCTTCTTCCTCGAGCCACTGCTGATACTCTTGTTCATCCCTTTCCCTTTGCATTTGGATCCTTTCCTTCTGACGTTGCCACTTGTTCAATAAGATTCTGATAGTTGGACGCCTTCTTTTCACTAGCCCTTGAAGTCTCAGGTTGATCATGTTGATCATTGTTTCCTTTTATCTCCTGATACTCTCTGGCTGTTAGTTGCTTCTTTGGATCAACTGTCCCAGCTGCCTTAGCTTTATCAGAAGTCAACACCCTGATTTCACTCCGAGGTGCTGGAGCTACCATGTTTTGTGGGAAAGGATGTCCGTTGATGCCCATGCCTTTGGTCTTTTCTAGGCCAATCCTCCCTTTAACGATTGCCCTCTGTATCATATCTCTGAAAACTCGGCAATCATTAGTAGTATGGGTACCAGAATTATGAAATTTGTAGTACCTTTTATTTTTAAGCTCTTCGGGCGATGGGATGGTATGATTCCCAGTCAACTTGATATGACCCTTTTCCAGTAAGTAGTCAAATATCTTGTCGGCCTTGGTGACGTCGAAGCTATACTTTACATCTTTCTCGGTACTTTTAACCTTTGCCCAAGGCATGTACTCATTGTTTTTCCAAACCCAGTCTACAGCAGCCACTTCTTCATCACTTTCATCTTCTAAATCATTGTCTTCATCTTGCAAGAAAACATGACTCTCTGCATTGTAGGCTTTCTTAGGTCTAAATACTTGATTGTACCGATTTTGGGCATCAATACCTGCTACCTTTTTAGCCAAATCGGCCATGTTGTTGCAACCAAAGCCGATTCTCTCCCTGATAGCAGGCATCAATCCTCGAATCACAATGCTGACCACCTCTGAATCTGGCAATGTCAAAGAATAGCATTGATTCTTCACCTCTCTGAACCTTTGGAGGTACTGGCATCCAGATTCATTATTCGTTTGCCTTGTATCGATTAAATCCACTAAGCCTTTCTCCAATACTCCAAAGCCGAAATACTTATGGAATTTATCTTCCAAGTCATCCCAGCTCTGAATGGAATTAGGTGGCAAAGATGAAAACCATGAAAAAGTCGAACCAGATAGAGAGAGAGAACATTCTGACTTTGAGTGCTTGTTCATCACCAATCTCTCCGAGCTGGACTAGGAACTAGGTTATATGCTCCATGGTTATCACTGAACCGGTTCCTGTGAACTTGGTAAAATCAGGGATTCTATATCTCAGAGGAAGAACAACCTGATCAAACCATTCTGGATATGGCTTTTTGTAACCAGTCATTGTAGATTTTGGCGTCAAGCCAAATTGTTTCTGAACCAGGTCAGTTACACGACTCATCAGTTGATCAATTTGATTCACCGGCTTTTGATAGTCGATGTTCTGCCCCCCGAGGGCATTACCATTATATCCTGGGTTCTCTTGAGCGTCCAAAGTATAGAAATCAGAGACATAATGATACCCCTGAGGTATATCACCAGGTGCTACGCTCCCTTGATACGGAGGTGCATTGAAGTCTCTTGTGATGCGTCTTGCATGAGGAGCTATTTTTGTAGCCGATGAGTACATGTTATTACTCAAAATCGGCTGTTGCACTAGCTGCGGTGTCATGCCTCCAGGGTTAATCACCATCTGACCTCCATTGCCATTTGGGCCATTGATTTGAGGTCCAGTAGAAGTTCCAACTCCTTGACTATTTCCAACAGTATATGTTGGACCCCTTCTGTCACCACTCATGTTAAAAGCTTCTTTAATGGCGTTTGTGAGGCTGTTGAGAAAAACCTCATTATGATTCGTCAAGGTGGCAGACATTGCCTTGCTGATTACTTCTTGCATGGCATTGTGTTGGACCTGGACCATTGGATCAACATGACCATCAAAGACCACCCTTGGAAGGTGAGTTTTCTGAACTATCTTCTTATCTCTGGTCCTGCTATAGCTCAATAAGCACAAATGTCGATATTGATCAATAGTCTCATCTATTAAGCGTTGAGTTTCCTCTGGGAGGTCCTCCATTTTCACGTGCAGTAAATCTTCGTTGTCAAACGTCATGATTCAGACGATTGTGTCCCACCGGGCGTGCCAAAAGAATGTGTTGACACAAAATTTCGGTCGACAGTGCCAACACACTCGAATGCACGGTCCTCAGAGGGGTACGGAGCAAGTCTTGACCTCCTGGACCTTCAGCAAGCGGTGGAGCCGATTCTCAGCAAAATCGACTTAGGACGTGCCAGTCAATTTGACTTGTAATTGACAAGGAGAAGAAAAAGATCGTTAAATCGTGGAACCTGCCGGTTTGGTGCCAGACAGTTCCAAATTATACGACTCTGATATAGCCATTTGTCTTTAGGACATTGACTACAAAGTCAACTCCCATGAGATTGCATGAAAAACATTGAAAAAAGTATAAGGCGTAACGGCTATGACATATGTATAAAAGAATGTTTATATTAAACAAACAGCCGATAAACTTGAAAGATGTTAACAAAATAAAGATCTATATGTACGCTTAAGCGACATAAAACCAACGTATCGTCTAATTGTACGAGCAGTTCTATTCATTAACAGTGGGGTATCTCCATACAGCCATAATAACAAATAGATCAATAAAATAGCTTAAACATCAAAAGTGGGGTGTCTCCATGCAGCCATGATGATGGTCAAGCTAGATCACGTCTCGTGCAAAGAGTAGATCCGTTAATTCCAAGCTACTTAAAAGAACACATTATGAAGGAAGCATAACTGGATCGGCTATTTTAGCCGATTCAGGGTCCATGAGGCACGAACAAGATCTATCCGTCAAAGCCATGATTTGAACTAAGATAAACAGACTTAATCTATCATATATATCAGTGGGGTTCGGGAATACAGCCGTAATAAACATGTTAGATCAAATCTATCTGCTTCTTAGATCAGATCGTGACTTTATCGAATATCTCGAACGCACAACATGTAACAACCAAGATTGACGAAATAGTCGATGAAAGGCTTGAATCGGCTATTTCCTTTGTCGTGAACGTGTAAACCTCAGGATAGCCGAAACTAAGTATCTTTTAGATTTAGATTACTTCGTCAATCTTGGTTGGGCAAGATATTGTTTAAAACGTAAATAAACCAATTAAATCATAAAACAACATCGGTAAGTTAAAGAATCTACTAGCTTGCCAAGCCAGAAGAGCCGATAACTAGTCAAGATCGACTAAAGCAAGAGATTGATCAGAGTCAAGACAGTCTCACAAAAGACGAACTTAGACCGATAACTAGCCATGCCATAGCTTAACAAGAGTTTGGTCGATGCCAATGCAGCCTTATTACACGATGACACAAGCCATTGGTAAAACTTACAAGCAAACCGGAGGTCGGTCGATGCCGATGCAGTTCTGCCTGGTTGAAGGTCTCGCCGAATGACACAAGCCATTGGTAAAACTTACGAGCAAACCGGAGGTCGGTCGATGCCGATGCAGTTCTGCCTGGTTGAAGGTCTCGCCGAGATCTACGTTACTCCTACTCCTAGGGTTTTGGCCGAGGGCCGGTGTATTGATTGATTGGATGTCCTTACAAAATCCAGGTTTCTAACTATTTATAATCCGATTGATCCTGACCTAACACGACTAAGATAATAGGTAAAAATAAAGACGACTCGGACTTGAATTCCTTGGTTGAGCCTGACACGTCTTCGAAGCCCGTCGCGTTGGTCCACATGAATCTTACTGGTTACGCTTGACCCGTATAAGCTTCTTTATTTTTAGACCGATCTTTTTCGTTAATAAATCATTCGTTTATGTTTAGAAAATAATAATCTTCTCGGTCCAAAATCTGGTGTAAACAACTTCATCTGTCTTGTGGCAACTAGAACAACGCATTGATGTACACGGATTTAATCGTGGCTTATACAAGTAGTATTAATATACAATCAGGTGTCGAAATTTATGGACAACCGAGTGTTTGGGGCAGTCCCTATGGTAGAAACTATACACGTTTTCTATAGTAGCCACCTCAGAAAAAAACTATACATATAAACTACACCTTACAGACGTCAGCAAAAAAACTATACATATGAACTACATCTTATAGTGGTGACTTCTTTCTATAATAAATATTATATTTTTTATTTCTCTCTCCTGTCACCATCGCCTTTCCTGACTGGACTCCCTCCGACTACTAGCATCTTATCTTCTTCTCCAGACCAAGCACAAGCATAGCAAATGAGAGGAGGGGGCAGAGAGGCCGCCAGGTGCCTGCGAGGCAAGGAGTCAGGCCACCGGCCATGGCAAGCTCGATTCCGCCTGCCACCAGACCGCGGGACGAGCTGCTGGCGGGCGTGGCCGCAGCATGCCGGCGAGATCCCGGCGAGCGGCTGGGCTGCCGGTGAGATCGGGGCGAGCGCAACCAAGAGGGGCCTAGCACGCGAGTGGCTGGGAGCGAGCGCGGCCACGGGGCTAGCACGCGAGCGGCTGGAGCGTGCAGCGGCGTGAGCGGGTCGTCGGGCGAGCGCGGCGGCAGCTCCGGTGGGCAGGCACGGTAGTGGCCCCATGACAGGCGCTACGAGCGAGCGCGAGGCGCCCCATCGAGCGAGCCCACGACGGCAGCGCGGCGACAAAGAAACCAGCCGTTTCTTCCCAACGGCGTTTTTGTCGTTTCTTCGTACATTGGGAGTTGGGACAAAAGTCGACGTGATTTCTTCACGAGGAAAGGCTTTCTACAAATTTGCTTCTCTTTCTTCATTAATTATCATGTCAAGTCAACAATTTGCTTATGTGGCATATTATTTAGGCCCCGTTTGGTAGAGCTCAGCTTCACTAGTGAAGCTGTTTTTTTACAAAATAGCTTCATGAGCAACTTACTAAGTGAAGCGGAGCTGTTTTGGAAAAAGTATTTGGCAAAACAGCTTCACCAACAAAACTTCATGCATGGTTCGAAGAGAGAAATATGAGTGTAAGCTGTGAAAAGCTACTTTTTTCAACTTCAGCTTATGGTTTTGCGAGAGGGAGGATAAAATAGCTTCATGGTGAAACTGTTTTGGAAAAAAAAAGTGTTTGACAAAAAAAACAGCTCACAACAGCTCATGAAGCTGTTATGAGTTGTACCAAACAAGCCCTTAATATGGATAGAAACTGCTATTAACGCTCCATTGGCACTGTCCTTGTAGGTCAACGTGCCCAAAGACTGCCAGCTCACGCATATTCCAACTTCTGTCAGATTGAACACGCGCTAGTTGGCCAAGAAGGCGACGCATCCATCATCGCTGGTTAATGCCAAGACATGACGGCAATCTGCCATGCCCAATCTAGAGCACCAATTCAATCTGTCCGATGAAGAACACCTGCCATGTGTGTGCTCAAGTGCAAATGATCTCTCCCGAATCGGAGGCGAAAGTACCAACAGGTTGACACGCCGCCCTCGCTGTCCCAGTCAACCGCATTCAATACCGCCAGGCCACGGCCGCAGTCAATGCACTGCTCGCGTCCGCGTGTTCCCCTACCCGTCTCCACGCGTACCGTCCGGGCAGCTCCAGCCTGCGGCACCGGCACCGGCACCACCCCCTCCGCACGCGCGGGCCGCACCGAGCAGGCGTCCGATCGGTCGGACACGCGTAGCTGCGGCTGGGGTTGCCTGGTGGGCGCAAGAAGAATCAAAAGCTCCCCCACCCGAACCGGTGAACTCTACAGTCCGTAGCAGTCGGGCTCGCCTACAAGAGCAAGCGGCCAAGCGCCACGGGAACCCAATGGAGCAAGCTGGCCTACAAGAGCAAGCGGCCAAGCGTCACGAGCCCGGCCAAGAACCCAAGCAGGGCCAAGCCAAACCGCCTTTCTTCTCCTTCTCCTCGTGCTCCGCTTGACTCCTCGGCGCCAATTCCGGGGAACAGGCCATGCCGGGAGATGGGGGAGCAGCAGCTGGAAGGGCGAGGTGGGTTTGCGCGGTTCTTCTGGCGTTCCCACTTCTAGCGGCGGCGGCGGCGGCCCCGGCCCCGGCCCCGGGGAGGTACCGCGCGGTGTTCAATTTCGGGGACTCGCTGGTGGACGCCGGCAACCTGGTCACGGAGGGCATCCCGGACTACCTCGCCACCGCGCGCCTGCCCTACGGCCAGACATACTTCGGCTACCCCACCGGCAGATGCTCCGACGGCCGCCTCGTCGTCGATTTCATCGGTAAATATTGCTGATTCTTGGCTTCTCTAACCTTTGCCGTCAGTGTGCGTGCGTTCTTGGCAACTGCCTCTGTTCGGAGTTCGATGGATTTGGCATTCTGCTCCTGCAGCGCAAGAGTTCGGCCTCCCGCTGCTGCCGCCGTCCAAGGCCAAGAACGCCAGCTTCGCGCAGGGCGCCAACTTCGCCATCACCGGCGCCACCGCGCTCGACACCGGCTTCTTCCAGAAGCGGGGGCTCGGCAAGGCCGTCTGGAACTCCGGCTCCCTCTTCACACAAATCCAGTGGCTGCGTGACCTCAAACCATCGCTTTGCAGCTCCGCGCAAGGTACACCCAAGAATGCTAATTTCACCGGTTCTTTACCTTCTTACCAAAGTAAAATTTTCGTTTCGTTTCGTGAATGTTAGTGCCTAGTTTTGACGTTGCTCCACCTTTTGTTCCCCCTTTCCTTGGTTCTGAAGAATGCAAGGAATTCTTCGCCAACTGCCTGTTTATCGTAGGTGAATTCGGTGGAAATGACTACAACGCCCCGCTGTTCGCCGGCAAGGACCTCAAGGAGGCATACAAGCTGATGCCCCATGTAATTCAAGGCATCTCCGATGGAGTTGAAGTAAGAATTGTGTCTTCGCTGCTATACTTGGCGAGCTCACTGTGGATTGTTCTCTAATTCCTGGTATGTGCCCTGTCCTGCCGTGCCCTGCCTGCAGCAATTGATTGCCGAGGGGGCCAAGGATTTGATCATGCCCGGAGTGATGCCATCAGGGTGCTTTCCAGTCTACTTGACCATGTACACTGACCCAAAGGAAGGGCATGGCTCGCGCACTGGCTGCCTCAAGAGATTCAACACATTCTCTTGGGTGCACAATGCGATGCTCAAGCGCGCACTGGAGAAGCTTTGAGACAAGCACCCTGATGTGAGGATCATCTATGGTGATTACTTCACGCCAATCATCCAGTTCATACTTAAGCCCAAGAAATTTGGTGAGCTCCTCGGTTTTCTATCTGCATTACCACTGTCTATAATAATGCGGATTCGTTGATAATGTCACCTGAGTCACTGAGGAACTGATAGCAGCCTGATATTGCTAAGGATAAGCTTTTTATGGCTAAATTGTCAGAGACTGGTCTAAATGTTGCCTAACATAGTTTTAATTCAACTTCACAGCAGTGTCAAACTATCACCCTTGCATAGTTGCATTCTAGTGAGATGCAATAATAACACAAATATTGGAATCAAGTTACTAAGTTATCTTCTAGCATCTCTTATCCAGAACGACTAGTTATTAAGGCTGGGGTTATGTTACAGTATGTTAGAACTGCCTGTTCTTATTTGCTACACAAAACAAAAGGCCATCCTAAAACAAAGAATAGGTGTATGTTGCGTTTGTACCATTTGCTTAAACTGATTGTCAAAAATAGTAAAGAGCTGTAAATATATACATATTTTTGAAGTGGGAGGTACGTGTACTAGTGAATTGGTAGTTTCAACCGGAAAAAAATGTAAGTATTGAAGGCAACATCATGACTTTGTTGATTGTGAAAATTGGTGCTAGTTAACCATGGGCCTATGTTTTCTCTTACTTTCTGGAATCTGGACATGTCCAAAAAACAACTTCTCATGGACTCATTGTCACAAGAAGTACAAATGCTAGAAACTAACACACAGCTACCTGACCCCATTTGCATCCGACATATTTCTTTGTATCTTAGTTTGTTTCACATGTCTTGTTTATTTCTACTCTGTTAACCACCATTTAGGCATTGCATCTTGGAGGACCCCTTTCCCCATAATTTGTTTTAGCAAGATTCTGATCAAATAGAAAAGCATGGGACTGTTGCTGAGACATCTTTGTCAGAAGGAGAATCTTCCATGTTATGCATTGGTTTTTTCCTGTACATCAAGAGATGGGTACAAATTCTTCCATCCTTTCATCTGTGCATGATGGGTGCAAGAGCTGCGTGGCCATCCTTTATTTTCTGTCTTTCATAGGGTTTGTGTGGCCATGAAATAACAAGATATATGTCATACGCCTACCGGCACCTAGCAGGCTGGACAGGCCAGCAGGGCGCCTATTGGGCCCTGGACCAGCGCCCAGGCCGCCGCTGCCCCTGCAGCCGGCGCACACGCCGCTGCCGCCGCCGCCGTTGCCGCGGAAGGATCTAATTAGAAATAGAATATTATAGGGGGTAGAATAAGAAAATAGATAGAATTACTTAAGATGCAAGTCTTCTCTGGACTATAAATATAGAGGCATTGTACCCCTTTGAGATTAATAAGAAAAAAACCGAAAGGCTTATTCTAGTTCTCCGCTCTCCAGCCCTAACCCTAGCTGCCGTGCCGCCGCCGCCCCTCTTCACGCGCGCAGCAGCAAGCAGCAGGGCCGCCGCCGCCCCTGCCCTCTGCACGGCAGCCCTAGGGCTAGCCCTAGCCGCCGGCACCCTCCCTCCCCACCTCGCTCCTTACATCTGGTATCGGAAGACCGTTTCGATCCTTCGGGCACGCTGATGGAGACCTTCAACAAGAATAGCTACAGCAGCTTCGTCCCTCTCAGGAACGGCATCTACACCATCGTCAACAACGAGCTTCCTCCAAGCTTCAACTTCGGGGCTCCCACCATCAACAACAACAGCACGCTGCTGCCTTCTACCACAAAGCCCTTACTGCCGCTGCCTGACCAGCTACGGTCCATGGCTGCCACCACCCCCACCATCGCGTTGGAGGACTTCCGTGTCGTCACCGATCGTTGGGCGAAGGAATTGGAGGAATTCTTTTCTTCCTTGTCGTCGCAATCCGAGGAGGAAACAAGATTGGATTTGGCGGTAACCAACGACAAACCTACCATGGAAAAACAACAGGTTCGGCTCGTTACCGTCAATAATTCCGCCACTACAGCAATGGAGGGATCCCTCTCGCCTGCCACCGCAGAAATCGTCGCCAACAGCAGCGACGACGTCGTCAGCGAGAAATCCATGAACCTCGAGGCAACAGATCTAATCCAGCCGGAGAACAAGGGAGACGCCGCCAACAACATCACCATCAACATTGACGATGCAATCGTCGACCTAGATGGCCACCCCCACCACGAGGAACACGAGCTGGCACGCAGCGCCGACACCGTCATCACCGGCGCCCCCAACATCACATCTGCGCCGCACGCCAACGTCGACGCCGTCGACGACGCTGTTCGGGAGGAGGAGCAAAAGGACGACAACGACTATACACTTGTCGTAATCGCCAAACCGGCCCCCGACGTCCATCACATGCCGCCAGACACCACCAACAACAACATCCTTATCGCGCTGAAGTCTGATGACAAAAAGAGCAGCACGCTATCGTGCGCCGTCAACAACGACATCCACCAACTGCTCGATGAAACATCCAACCAGGCTATGCGTCACTCAACGGCCATCAACGACCTCGAGGCGGAAACCAAAAACGCCATGATGAACACCGGCAAGTCCTACCTCGACAACAAGATGAAGGAACCACAAACTTTTGCTACACCGGAGGTCATCACAGTTGTCTCCATCTACCTGAACACCTTGGACAGCAAGGGCGTACGTCCACAACAGCAGCTAGCAGCACCTCCGTCGCAGGCGCCCAGCCCAGCGACCCGTTCCTCATCACCAGCACCTTCTCAGGTACAACGTCCGGCATCTGCAGCACCAACGTCTCCACGGTCATCACCTAACACGCCGGTTGTGAACGAGACGAACTTTGACAAGCGTGCCTTCCAGCACCACCGACAGGAGATAGATCGGTCTTCTTCGAGGACACTGCGAACGGCTCCACCACTAGTAGCACAGGCACCAAAGGCTCCTCACCACGACATCAGAGCTCGTCCAACAACGCCAACATTCGACGGCTCGTCAGATCCATCCCCATGGCTAAGACGGCTACAACTCCTCTTCAGGCGGTACCCCATGACGGCAGAGAACCGAATCTTGTACGCGGTTTCCCACCTCATTGGAGAGGCGCACCTATGGTGCATCCGGATGACGAAGGACGTCCCAATGAAAAACTGGGATTGGGAGTTCTTCAACGACTTCTTGATCCGCGAGTTCGGGCTGACCAACTACACCGACACCGGCGCCCTGACTCCAGCTCGACACGCTAAGAACCTGAGGGACTACGTCAACACCTTCCCCGCATACACGCTGCAGAACGACGCTGTCAACAACATCAGGCAAGTCGACCTCTTCATTGCAGGCTTGCGCGAACCACTACAGACGACCGTCAAGCGTCCACGCACGATCTAGAGATGGCCATACAACTGGCCAGAGCTCTGGAAGGACAGGCGACACCCAGCGACATCGTCGTCAACGTCGCCCCGGTAGCAGAACAGGCGTCTACGCCAACAACCAAGACAACGGCTCCAACACCGGCATCACCAGTGGCGACACCACAAAGAGCCCGCGTCGCAGGCGCGCCCCTAGCAACCGACTTCGCGCCAAGCAAGGAGGACACAACAACATCGGCGCCATCAGCCCCACCAGCACCAGCTTCACCAGCGGCCGACATCCTCAACGTCTTTCCGACAACTGATCCCGCGCCTAGAACGAGGTGGACAACAACATCGACACCACCAACATCGGCAACACCAAGCAAGGCGCCACCAGCGTCACCAACCTTCGACATCCCCAACCTCCTACAAGCAGTCACCCCCATGCCAAGCACGAGAGCTATGGCGACCTCAGCACCAACTCCTGCAGCACCAGCTAAGTACCCCCCAATCTCACCAAAAGCAGGAATAATTCTCATCCTCTCCGACAACAAAACCAACATCAACCAGAAGGAACAGCCACCAAGCACGGAGGAACCAGCACCAACACTGCTTGATGACTTCGTCAGTCGGGAGCTTCATCGCTTTGCCCTCGCCATCACCGACAGAACGACAGCACCAACATGGTCCATGAAGCGAGGCTTGATCCTCTTCGACGACTGCCTCTATACCGCCATCACCTCCTCTCTACTCCCAGGCCTGATACCGATTCTGCTGCATGGTGAGGAGCAACATATGCAACCACTAGCGGTGGGCGCCTACACTCCGCCATCACGGTTCAAGAGCATCAACAACACCTACGTCGTCATGCGCCCCGACTCTCGTCTGCGCCGCCTCTCACCAGACGACATCGACTTGAGCTCCTTCCTCCTCGAGACTATGATGGACCTCACGACAACTCCACCGAATGGCACAAAGAGCTGGCTTTAGCCTCATCGCGTGGACGCGCTGATCGGAAAAGGAGTGGGAGATGTCATACGCCTACCGGCACCTAGCAGGCTGGACGGGCCAGCAGGGCGCCTATGGGGCCCTGGACCAGCGCCCAGGCCGCCGCTGCCCCTGCAGCCGGCGCACACACCGCTGCCGCCGCCGCCGCCGTTGCCGCAGAAGGATCTAATTAGAAATAGAATAGAATAGGGGTAGAATAAGAAAATAGATAGAATTACTTAAGATGCAAGTCTTCTCTGAACTATAAATATAGAGGCATTGTACCCCTTTGAGATTAATAAGAAAAAGGCCAAAAGGCTTATTCTAGTTCTCCGCTCTCCAGCCCTAACCCTAGCTGCCCTCCGGCAGCCGCCGCCGCCCCTCTTCACGCGCGCAGCAGCAAGCAGCAGGGCCGCCTCCGCCCCTGCCCTCTGCACGGCAGCCCTAGGGCTAGCCCTAGCCGCCGGCACCCTCCCTCCCCACCTCGCTCCTTACAATATACAATACTGCATTTGGAACCAGGATATGTATTTTTACATCAAGTGTTTGACATGATTATTTTCAAAGTGAACAAAGTAACCTATAAGTTTTGCCCTCAATGCAGGATTTTACAAACAACCACCAAGAGCCTGCTGTGGCGCTACGGGGAAGGGCCCTTACAACTTCAATCTAACAGCAAAGTGTGGTGAGCCTGGTGCCTCGGCCTGTGCTGATCCTAAGAAGCACTGGAGCTGGGATGGTATTCACTTGACAGAAGCCGCATATCAACACATTGCCAGAGGTTGGCTTCATGGACCATTCGGAGACCAGCCTATTGTACAATCATCTTGAGTACAAACCGAGCCACTCCTCCTGTTGTACCTCTAGAGTGTACCAAAACAGCACACCATAACACCAAACTGGATCCGATAAGGTAGTAGATCCATGTAGTTGCATGTATATCTCCTTCAATTTCATGGATTCTATTGCTGTCAGGTAAAGAGCTGAGATAGGAGCTATTAATTAAAGTATGATTTCTTCATTCATGATGGTGGCATTATAAGTACAAACATGTAATGCACATAACAGTTCATATGATACAGGTAGCCTTTCCCTGTAGTCCATGACTGTCTCAGTTAGAAATCACTATGGTGGTTATCTCCAACTTCTGTCTGAATACACATGCATGATTGCTGATTGGTGCGGAATCTTATGATCTGAGAAAATAAAATTGGCTGCGACTTGTATGGTCTGTACGGTCTCTCACAACAACTTCACCGTGAAGCTGTTTTATTCCTCCTTTCACAGAATCATAAGCTGAGATAAAGCTGAAAAAAAGTAGTTTTTCATAGCTTATACCCTCATTTCTCTCTCAACCATGCATGAAGTTGTTGGTGAAGTTTTTTTGCCAAATACTTTTTTCAAAATAACTCAGCTTTATCTAGTAAGTTGCCCATGAAGCTATTTTACAAAAAAAAACAGCTTCACTAGTGAGTGAAGGTGAACTGTACCCAACAGGGTCATTGTATCTCATGCTTGCATGCCATATGTTAGGAACAGCTCGAAGTGAGTGGGGGGAGACAAAAGTGAAGCTGAACTGTACCCAACAGGGTCATTGTATCTCATGCTTGCATGCCATATGTTAGGAACAGCTCGAAGTGAGTGGGGGGAGACAAGAAGCTTCAATCTTATGATCCCACTCTTTTGCGTGGTGATTGGTTGCACTGACGGTTTACAATTTGCTTAACACAATGCATGCGAGTTGTGCTATAGTAACGTTATAATTAAATTTGGTTGCTATTTTTTTAATATAGAAGTACAGAATCCTAATAATGCGAACAATCTTTTTGTTTTCACATATCAGTGATAATAATTCCGTACGTTTGATTTGGCATTTCCTAATGTACTCCTAAGTATATGTATTAAGAGCAAGGATAATGACAACCTGCTGCTGGTTGCGTAGGATCCTTGTAGCCATCTTTCTATTCACCTAACTCTTCACTATTAATACATAACTCATTTGTCTCTTGTAAATTTTTTTAATTCTTATATCTACGCAACCCGTTTACAGTATTTTGCTTACAGCCAACTGTATTATACTTGTTATATACCTACCATGAAATATACTTGTATAGTATACTTATTTGGTACTATAAATGTTATCACAGTTTGCTATAATAAAGTTTGGTTAAGTTTAACATAGTTTTGATTCAAGATGACTCTAGTAGGTATTAATTTATTTTGGAATGAAGATAGTACCAATTATATATATATATATATATATATATATATATATATATAGACACATATATATATATACACACACTTCCTACGTATTGGAAATAGATGACGTTTTGGACATCGACACGGTCTCCAAAGTACAACTTTGACTCTCTTTATTCTAAAAAATATTTATCAAAAAGTGCTAAATATATATTTTTATGAAAGTATTTTAAGACAAATCTATTTATATTGTTTTTATATTTTCAAACTCAACAATTTAGAAGTTATTCATGATTTATATTCCTAATGCGCATTGGATCAAGAGAGACCACTGAATTTTAAATTCCGAAAGGCTTCCTCCGTGCAAAGGCAGGTACATGATGCTGCGGTTTCTTTTCTGCTTTGCGCCGCCATTCAGGGTACAAAGAAAAAGAAAGATACTTCCTCTCTATCCTAAAATGAATCGACTTAAAGTTATCCTAAATCAAACATTTTTTGGTGCAATGGAATTTAACAAAAAGAGCACCAATATTTATGACATAGAATTGGTATTATTAGAGCAAGCATAATAGTGGGCTGCAAGAAAGCTAAATACTGAGGTGGAGGGGAGAAGAAAGGAGAGAGATGAGAAGTGGGTTGTAACCTTACAGCCCGGTTGGACACAAGAACCAATGCAATTTGTGAGAAAGACAAGTGAGGTCATATAGCTATAACAAACGCTTAACCATTGTATGAGTGGGCTAAAAGGTGGGCTGCAAAAAACCTTACAGCCAGCAGCAGGCTGATGTATTATTAAACTTGCTCTTAGATGTGTGAAATATATTTTTAGAATAGAGAACCAATTTTAAAATACTCCCTCCGTCCCATTGAAAGTGTCGTTTTAGACTTTCCAGAATTCTTATTTGACTGTTCGTCGTATTAAAAAATTATTTAAATTTTGATGATGATAAATATACTAGAGATAAAATTAGTTAAAATTATTTAAATTTGATGATTAAATATTACATGATGCCATACATGTTAGTCTTTTTCTATAAAATTAGTTAAATTTAAAATATTTTGACTAGAGATAACTCTAGAAGTTAATTTATTTTGGACCATAGAGAGTATTCATATATTCTTTAAAGCATCAATCATGCCGGATGCTGTTCATGGCTCTAGAAAAAGTTAGACATCGGATGCTATTTTTTTAAGAAAAAAACTTAGGCAACAAGATTCTACGTCACCCATTCTTTTCCAAAATTGCTGCAAATAGTTTAATCTAGAAAGCAAAAGGTGACGCCAACTGAGAGTACTTATTCTCACTTGTGGATGGTAGATTGTCAAATTTGTACTGTACACATGATAGAATCATATGACCATGATTTGGAGCAAGCTAAAAATATGAAAAATATGAAATTATTGCTTAATTTTTTTGAAAGTTTAATTTCCATAAGATTGATTTTTTTTTTGTTGTTGTTGCGGTGGTGATGGTAAGCATTGCGAGCATTATGGGATATACATATACTCAAATCTTTGCCAAGGTGGACGTCATGGTGGCGTTGGCCAGAGGCCCGAGGCAGCGGCGAGGTCTTCCACGTTACCCGGTGATTTTTGGGGACGCCCTAATAGCTGGTGGGGTCTAGATAGTTGATGACATGGATCACTCTACGGTCAGTGTTAGTGGTGAGTTTTATGTTTCTGTTTTCAAGATCGTCACACCATATAGCTAGAATGAAATAAAATAGCGGATGAAACACTAAATTTCAATGAAGAGTTTTATTTAAAGTTTGATAGACATTTAATTCCATGACACATAGATTTGGTATTCATACTCATTTCTTCTCTCTTTTTTTAAAAACCTTGCTACATCATAAAAAAAACTTATATAGCACTCATTAAATGCAAATGAAATTCTCACTGAGACTCGCCTAAGATTAGATAGAATTGATAGTGACGGTTATCTTTATTAGAGATATAGATTGGCATTACTGAATTAAAATCCTTAGAAGCCAACCAATATTTGTGATGTCATTTTTTGAAATCATCAAAGTTTTTCTAAAGAGACTTGATTTCTAGTGTTCATGATCCATTTGGTAAGGCACTAATGGTAAGCAAAACGAAGGACCGAATTGGCGACCAGAGGGGGGTGAATGAGAGCCTCAAATTTCTTCTCGAGAAATAAATGGCCCTTGTCTCAGAAAATCATCCCAAAAGACCATGACTCAAACAACCGGTAAGTTCACGACCTACGAGTAGGTGGATACCCTAGGAGATGTCCTAGAGGTACAGCGGAACTACCGGAGAAAGCCAAACACCAAGTTCCAAATCAACGGGAGAAAATTGCACAAACAGCAGGATCCCGAACTGTCCGCGGTCAGAGTCCCGGACTGTCCGCGGTTCAACGCCGGACTGTCCGCGCCTGGGTGCAGGACTGTCCGTCGGTAAAAACCTCAAAAACCAACTGTTTTGAAACAGTTCTGGCCAGGTCCCGGAATGTCCGCGGGTTTGTACCGCGGACTGTCCGCCGGTCACCTGACGGGGAACAGTCAGGGGGCTGCACCTGACTGCTTGTCCTCAACCCCGATGCACGGACTGTCCGCGACCAGGGTGGCAGACTGTTCGCCAATGCCCAGAAAGAGCAAAACTGCTCGGGACAAAAGCCAAATCCAATTCGATCTCCACCAAAATGAATGGGACTTCGATCAAAGTCCTCCCAAGTGTTCCTCTACATATTGTGGTGTTAATCCTAGGAAATCATCGCACCAATCCAAGTCAATCGAGAGAAATCCGAAGAACACTAGAAAAGGGGTAAGAACAAAGAACGAACGCGATTTCAGCCCGATCTATGCGCTCGTGAGGTTAGAGAGGAAATCCTTCGGTGGAAAGAAGGAACTCACGTCCTAGCACAAAGTGATTCAAACGAAATCGAAAACCATCCCTCGGATTGGGAGAACGAGGCAAATCTCCGAGGAGGCAAAAACCAAAACACGAAGAACACAACACAAAACGCGAATTCGATCTCAATTTCAGCCGAAACTCGTCCCCACGAGGAGACAACGGGATTACAGTCCCGTTTCCTCAAAATCACAAGTACACAGAGGTATTGCAGTTCTCTCTGTGGATCACAGGCAGCAGGCGGAAGAAAACCTAGCAAGGGCTACGAGAATGAAATGCTGCAAGGATAGATGGGTGAAGGGGCTGCCATCACTATTTATAGCCTAATACACTTATTCCCCTTCTACCCCTAGATACATAGAGCGAACAGGCTAACCCTAGAGGTATTCCAGTCCAACTCCGTCAGGTCTTCATCCGACGGCCACACGCCTTCCTCATCCTTCACTTTGCCTTGACGCAAGCCTCAGGATGCTGCCACGTGCCGTCCCGTCGACCGCCGCGCCTTCCTCACTGATAGCATCGCCGCAATGCAAGCCTCTCGGCGCCGCCACACATCGACCGTTCCTTTTGGAACCTCCCCCAGTTTTGAGGCCAAAACCGGAAAACATGTCCTCGGCTGAGTTTTGTGGCCCAAACTTAGAAACCCACCAGCCCAGGTTTTGAGGCCCAAACATGGAAACCGTCCACATCAAGTTTTGAGCCCCAAACTCAGAAATTGGCCACCCCGAGTTTTGAGGCCCAAACTCGGAAACCGTCGAGGTTAGTTTTTCGAGGCTCAACTACCAAACCCGCACCATAGACAGAGTGTGGTTCGCACACCCCGACCATCGACACCGATGCCGATGCATGTCCAGCCTCCACGCCGGGCACAACGCCTTCGCCTTCCTTCTTGACTTGGCTGACGACACTTGCGCCGCATGCAAGCCCGTGTTCGACCTCCCGTCATGTGCCACGATGCCATTGTCTTCCTCCTGACTCGGCCGATGCACCGCACATCCCCATGTGCTCTTACTCGCCAATGCCAAGTGCCAGCTAGCACAGCTGATCCTCCGGCCTCCCGGTCCGTCGGTCCAAGCCTTACGTCCGCCCTTCACCGCTCCCGGTCCATCGGCACGGCCCGTCTCTACTTGACCTTCACCTCACCATCGACCACTATCTCCGAGCTCCACACCTGCACATCAACACAGCCAAGAGACACATGTTGCTTGTTGACCGATCACTCATCACTCAGGAAAGGAACCACAAGGGCACATATCAACCTTGTGTTCGCAATCTCCCCCTTGATGAGTGCATCGTCATCACAAAGTAACCAGAAATCAAAAATAAAAAGAAATAGAAGTAGATGGAAGAAGAAGCTCACTCAAAATGTCCCAAAAGCCAAGATACAAGCCAAAGAAGGACAAAACGAGATAAGCAAAGCTTGGTCCCCAAAGACCTGAGCAACGACTCGACACAACCAAGCAAAAGATCGGAGCAACGACTCAACATAGAGCAAAACTCGATCATAAGGGCAAAGACTTGGTTCCCAAAGACATGGGCAATGACTCAACGCAACCAAGTCAAGAGCTAGCTAGTCCTCAAGAAGAGGCAGAAAGGGCTCAACACCACTAGCTGAAAACTCCAAGCCAACTGAAGATGTACTGAGGGTGCATAAGAAAGCGAAAACTGCTAGTCCCTCAAGATAGAGGCACAGAGGCTCAACACAACTAGCAGAATAGCTCCATACCAAACAAAAACTCACAAAACTTGCCAAATCAAGTGAAAATTAGCAAGAAGCGGTCGGAGCACAATGCGGATACATGGGTGTATGCCGAGTCTCTGAGTGATGAGTGATTGTCAACTGGGATGATGCGCATGTTCTTTGGCTTGTGTTGTGCAGGTGCAAGCACGGATACAGTGATCAGAGGCAAGGTGAAGGTCAAGTAGAGACGTGCCGTGCCGATGGACCGAGAGTGGCGAAGGGCGGACGTGAGGCTTGGACTGAGGGACCGGTGGCCCGAGGATCAGCTGTGGTGGCTGATAGCCTGGGACAGCGACAAGCGAAGACTTGCGGTTATGTGTTGCCTATGTCGTGGACTTGGGGACACATGTCGGTGGACAGGGTGCACGGGCGGTGCATCCCATCTACAGCTTCGGTTTGGTGGTAGAGCCAGAGAAAAACCATCGGGTGGACGGTTTCCAGGTTTGGGCCTCAAAATCTAGGCGCGGATGGTTTTTGAGTTTGGCCACAAAACTCGGGCTGAGGACGGTTTCCAGGTTTGGGCCTCAAAACATGGGTGCTGCGGGTTTGCTGAGTTTGGGCCACAAAACTCAAGCGTTGGTGGGCTGGTTTCCCGGTTTGGGCCTCAAAACAGGGGGTTAGCTGTGAAGGCTGGTTTCCCGGTTTGGGCGACAAAACCGGGGGTGCGACGTCCAGGAAAGGGACGCAGAGCGGTGGCGGCACGTGGCGGCAATCGGGAGGTTGCGTCGAGGCAACGCTACGAGTTGTGCGGGCGTGGCCGTCGGATCCACCTACCATCGAGTTGGTCCAGAATAACCTTACGGTTTAGCTGGTTCGCTCTGTAAGTAGTTAGGGGTAGAGTGGGAATTAGGAATAGTTAGAATTAGGATATGTAGGGGGAGACACCCACCTCCCCATTCATCTCAGCCATTTGCTCTTTGCACTTAGGGTTTCCTGCTCTCCCAATCCCCTGCTGTAGCTAGCTGAGATCCGCAGAGAACCATAGCTCTGTGTACTAGAGATTTTGAGGAAGTGAGGCCGTAACCTCACTGTTGTAGCGTGTGGTAGCCACACGATTGCAGATCGATGACTTGATTCGCGTTTTGTTCGTGTTCTTGGCGTTCTTCATTTTTCCACGATTTTCCCATCACTCGATCTCTCTCCCTACTGCGTCTTTGCAAAATCTGTTTGAATCATCTTGTTCGTTTTTGTAAGGAGATCATTTCCACCGAAGGAATTCATCTAACTCCTAACGAACAAGTAGATCGGGTTGATTTCGTTTTCGTGGCGCTTTTTCGGTTCATACACCTTCTCCTTCGATTTCCCGTGGATTGAGTTGATTTGAGCGGATGATTTCTTGAGGATAGTCTCCTAACTACCTCGTGATCATCCCCTCCAAGTTTGAGATCAAGGGATTTTGGTTTGAATCGTTTTGGGAGTGATTTGGGTGAAGGGCGATCAAAATCGCCCTCACTGGACAGCCGCGGACAGTCCGCCACCTGACCGGCGGACAGTCCGGGCATCGGGGAGCAGCCGGACCAGTGGCTGTGTTCTTCGGCTGATTTGGCTTTGGTTGACCGGCGGACAGTCCGCAGTTCAAAGCCGCGGACAGTCCGGGAACTGTCCAGGGGACTTCAGCAACTTTGCTGTTTGGCGAGTTTTGCCGGCGGACAGTCCGCCAGTGAACCGCGGACAGTCCAGCCTTAGGCGGACAGTCCGGGACCCCAGGTCCGGACAGTCCGGAATCTGGCTGAAGCTTTCAGTTTAGTGCGTTTGCTCTCCCGACTTGTTCGCTTGGTTTCCAGACTTTCCGTTTGGCCCTAGAGTTGTCCAAGGAACCTCTCTAACTATCTTTGCTATTTGTTAGCATAGGTATTTAGGGAGTTCTCGACGTAGCCGTCTATCTACGCTCGGGACTTGGTTTTTGAGGGTCGAACTTGCTCTGGTTCTTTTGGCGTTTGGTTTGCTATCGCTTTGTGGTGCCTCGCTGTGATCCAAGGGATCATCCACCCTCTTCCAAGGGTCGTGGGCATCACGTTCTCGGTCGTAGCTTTTGGGGGTTGATTTTGGGGACAATAGGCCAAAGTTTCGAGAGAAATTTTTGAGCTCCCATTCACCCCCCCTCTGGTCGCCTTGCTAGTGCTTTCTCGGTCCTTCAATTGGTATCGGAGCGGGTTAAGGATCTTCCACCTTAGCCGGTTCCAGATCCACAGAAGGCGACATGGATCGCGGCGTGGGCAAACCGCCATTTTTCGATGGGACGAACTATGCGTATTGGAAGATACGCATGTCGGCCTATTTGCAGAGTTTGGGTGCTTCCATTTGGGATATTTGCAACTCTGCCGATTACGTTGTCTTGGCTGCTCGTGTGACTCAGCATCAGATCGATGAGCACAATGCCAATAGCTGAGCACGTAATGCGCTATTCTCATGCTTGAGCATGAGTGAGTTTGATCGCGTTTCTCACCTCGCTACGGCTCGGGAGATTTTGGCCACTCTCATGCGTTTCCATGAGGGAACCTCTCAAGTCAAAACCCGACTCTACGAGTCGTTCAAGCGAGAGTATGAGAACTTTCGACATATGCCTGGCGAGAGCAAAGAGAGTTTATTCGCTCGCTTTCAGGTGATTGTCAACAGGATGAGGGCTAACAAGGAGTTGTTGCCTTTCGACGATCATGAGAGGGCTTTGAAGCTTTTGCATACTCTTGATCGGTCGGTGTGGGATTCCAAAGTTCAGGCGATCATCGAATCACCTAACTTTGAGACCCTCATGTGCGATGAGCTCTTTAGTAAGCTCAAGTCCAGTGAGATCGATGCCATGGCGAGGGCTTCTTATGAAAATCCTTCTGGCCCGTCAATGGCTTTGCTTTCTGGCTCTTCTGCTAACCCCTCTGGAGGCTTTGCTTTGCATTCTCTTCTTTCTGTCACAGAGGAGCAGTTGGAGTCTCTGGGAGACGACGAGTTGGCTTTGCTTGCCAACCGGTTCTCGCGGTTTCACAACAACCGCATGAACCGTCGCCGCGGAGGAGGACGCTCGAGATGTTTCGAGTGCGGCGACCCCGACCACTTCATCGCCAACTGTCCCAAGAAGAACAAGCATTCTGGGAAGGGCGATCATGGGCACAAGTACGACTCCGGCAAGCGCAAGGAGAAGTATGTCCCCGCAAGGCACAAGCGGAAGGGCGGCTTCAACAAGGAGTACATCAAGACGAAGTACTTGGAGAAGGCCCAGGCTGAGCAGCATGCTTTCTTCGCCACGCTCAGTGACGTCGACGACTCGGACGACGACTCCGCTTCCTCAAGCGACGACGAGTCTGAGAAGAAGAAGAGGATCGAGGACAAGCTCAACGGCCTCTGCTTCTTCGCCGACGACGAGGGCTTCTGTACCATGGCCCTCGGCAAGGAGGTCGGCGGCGACACTCCTCGGAACGACGACAACGACGACGACACCTCCCAGGTATCTCTGACCCCCGATGAGCTTTCTGGTGAGGTCAAGAAGCTTACTGCCACGCTCCTTAGTCAAGATAAGTTGCTTAGACGTGCCGCTAGAGAGCGCAAGGAGTTTAGGCAGAAGTGGGAGGACACGGTGAGGGAGCTTGAGTTTGCCAAGTCCACCGTGGTCGTGTCTGAGGATACCGAGTGCGAGATGTGCACCACGCACATGACTGACCTTCTCACTTTGAGAGGTAAGTATGCTGCGTTGGTAGGAGTGGTGGATGAGCTCCGGGCTAGACCTATGCTGTTGGGTGCATGCAAGCCTTGTCCTGTCTTGCAATCTGAGTTGGCAGAGAAGAATTCCAAGATTGTGTCTCTTGAAGAGGCCAACTCAGGTAGCACTTGTGTGTCCAGGTGTGTTTTGTGTGAGGGCCTGGAGATGGAGATAGCCAATGTGAAGCATGACAAGATGCAAACCGAGGAAGAAAACACATACCTTCGGACCATCTTGTCATGGGTGTCTTGTGGTGAGCCACAACTCGGGATGATGATCTCCCAATTCAAGCGAGCTGCTGGAGGTCCTGGTATAGGTTTTGCTCCGGGTGTTGATCTTTCTGCTTTTGGGAAGATTGGAGAGTCGAGTGGTTTGAACCCGAGTGAGAAGCCCAACTCCACCACTACTCCCAAACTTACCAAGCTTCCACCCAAAGAGCCTCTCAAGCCTAACACCAAGGATGGGGTCTTTGTTGAGCCTCCGAGAGCTCCACCCAAGAAACAATCATGGGCTCCTAAACCAAACCACCTCAAGAACAAGCTTGACACCATGCCACCCATCCAGGAGGAGCTTATGCCATAGAAGGGCAAAGTGATCCACACCCACTACCGTGAGTACCAACAACCCCCTTTGAGAGCGGTGAGGTACCATTGTGAGCACTATGGGAGAGATGGACACTTGAGTGAGTTCTGCTTTCGGCGCAAGAGAGAGGCGCGCCGTGCTAGGGAGATGAACAATGCGGACATGTACCATCCTTTCCATGATGTACATGCGCCAAATGTTCATAGACGTGCTGCTAGGCCCAGAGGTCCAGAACCTCAAGTTCCCAGGCCTAGGCAGAGGAGAGCTCCGAGGAGAGATGCTAGGCCTAGAGGTGCAGTGCCTCAAGTTCCTAGGCCTAGGCCTCGTAAAGAGCGTGCCCGGTGGGAGCCTGCTGTTGTAGGCTATGGACCCCGTAGCGGTGGCTTTGTAGTTGAGCGTTTTCCCCCACCGCGTTTTGAGTATCGCGATGGACGCTCCTCCCTTAGCGGACCACGTCTTTCTAAACGTGGTGATCGCTTCCTCCGTAGGTGTGCTAGGAATGGTTTTTCTGCTGACCGTTCTTTTGAACAGCCGGCCCAACACTGGTATTCCCCTTACTTCACTAACCCCAGTGTTGGCCCGTATGCTCACCCTATGTCTTTTTATTGATGTAGGTAAAACGATTGGAGAACGTTTGGTTGGTGGATTCCGGGTGTTCAAGGCACATGACCGGAAACGCCAAATGGTTCTCCAGTCTTAGTCCGGTCGCCGGAAAGGAGTATATCACCTTCGGCGACAACAGCAAAGGTAAGGTGCTGTCTCGTGGGTCTGTGCGAGTTAATGAGCACTTTGTGTTGCGCGATGTTGCTCTTGTTTCTAACTTGCATTTTAACCTTCTTTCTGTTTCGCAACTTTTTGATGATGACTATGAGATTCGTTTTAAACCGAATCTCAGTCGTATTTTGGATCCTCAGGGCAATCTTGTGTGTTTGATTTCGCCCTTTGGAAAAGTCTTTCGTGCGAATTTCTCGGAGTCTTTTGGCACTTCTCGTTGTCTGGTGGCTGGACCTTCCTCCTCTGATCTTTGGAAGTGACATAGGAGACTTGGACATTTGAGCTTCGACTTGCTTGCAAGACTTAGTTCACTTGGCCTAATCCGAGGATTGCCCAAGTTGCATATGGAGAAGGATCTTGTTTGCCACTCTTGTAGACATGGGAAGATGGTTGCCGCTCCCCACCATCCAGTGACTCAGGTCATGACCAAGCGCCCTGGAGAGATTTTGCACATGGACCTTGTTGGTCCGGCTCGGGTGAGCTCAGTTGGGGGGAAGTGGTATGTGCTTGTTGTTGATGATGACTTTTCGAGATATTCGTGGGTCTTCTTTTTAGCTAAGAAGACCGAGACTTTCTCCTTTGCTCGCAATCTTATTTTGCGTCTTCAGAACGAGTTCCCTTTGAACTCGATGCGTGCTATTAGGAGTGATAATGGTTCCAAATTCAAGAATTCGGATTTTGAGAAGTTTTGTAACTCTTTGGGCTTAGAGCATCAGTTTTCTTCCCCCTACACACCCCCTCAGAATGGTGTTGTAGAGAGGAAGAATCGGACCCTTGTAGAGATGGCCAGGACGATGCTCGATGAGCATAGGACTCCTAGGCGAGATTGGGCCGAAGCTATGAGCACTGCATGCTACATTTCCAATCGCATTTTTCTTCGAGCTTTCCTGAAAAAGACTTCTTATGAGTTGCGTTTTGGAAAACTGCCCAAGGTGAGTTATTTTCGAGTTTTTGGTTGCCACTGTTTTATACTAAAAAAGGGCAACTTGGACAAATTTGAGTCTCGTTCTTCTGACGATGTGTTTTTGGGTTATGGCACTCACACTCGAGCTTATCGTGTACTTAACCTTGACACTAACCGAGTCATGGAGACATCCGATGTCACCTTCGATGAGACCATGGTTTGTCCTTCTTCTCGCTTTGAGCGTGCAGGTGATCACGAGGTTGGCGAGCCTCTTTTCGATGATGAAGAAGAAGGTGCTGAAGGGATAGATGACCTAGCACCTCCTCCACCTGCTGTGCCACCAAGAGCGGCTTCTACGACGACTCACGGCCCCGACACTTCTTCTTCCTGGGGGCCGTGGGATGCGCCACCTCGAGCGGTACCCTTTGTACCCGAGGAGGCACCAGCTGCTGTTGAGGGGGAGGCCACTTCGTCAAGGGAGGCGCCACGACACATTCAGCGCCAGCACCCGCCTCAGCAGATGATCGGCAGCATCGATGAATGCGTCACCCGGTCAAGGCAAATCTATCACTTTGCTCATTCTGCATTTGTTGCTGATTTTGAACCCCGAGATGTTGGACACGCTTTGACGGATCCGGATTGGGTCAATGCCATGCATGAGGAGCTTGAGAACTTTGAGAGAAATCGGGTTTGGGTTCTAGTGTCTGCACCTTCTGAGTGTCACCCAATTGGGACAAAATGGGTTTTCAAAAACAAACAGGGAGAAGATGGCCATGTTGTGAGAAACAAGGCCAGACTCGTAGCCCAGGGATATAGTCAGAAGGAGGGGATAGACTATGAGGAGACGTTTGCTCCTGTAGCTCGTTTGGAGGCAATTAGGATACTCTTGGCTTTTGCTGCATCCAAAGGTTTCAAACTTTTTCAAATGGATGTCAAGAGTGCCTTCTTAAACGGCTACATAGAAGAGAAGGTGTATGTTAGACAACCCCCCAGTTTTGAAAATCCCAAGTTTCCAAACCATGTCTTTAAACTCCACAAAGCTTTGTATGGTTTGAAACAAGCCCCTAGAGCCTGGAATGATAGGCTGAAAACCTTTTTGGTTGCTAAGGGTTTTAAAATAGGATGTGTAGATAAAACGCTCTTTCTCCTCAAGCAAGGCACTGATACTCTCTTGGTCCAAATTTACGTGGATGATATCATTTTCGGTGGTTCTTCTCACGCTTTGGTTGCCAAGTTTGCAGATACAATGAGCAGAGAGTTTGAGATGAGCATGATGGGCGAATTGACGTTTTTCCTCGGGTTGCAAATCAAGCAATCCTGGGAAGGGACGTTCGTGCACCAGGGCAAGTACACCCGGGACATTCTGAAGAAATTCGATATGGGTGAGGCCAAGCCTCTTCCAACACCCATGTCGACCACGACGGCCCTGGATGCGGACAAGGAGGGAGAAGCAGTGGACCAAAATGAGTACCGGAGTATGATCGGGTCGCTGCTGTACCTGACGGCGACACGCCCAGACATCCAGTTCGCGGTGTGTCTGTGCGCGCGATTTCAGTCATCGCCGCGTACCTCTCACCGTCAGGTAGTCAAGCGCATTATGAGGTACTTATCCTTCACTCCTGAGTTTGGGATTTGGTATTCTGCTTCCTCCACCCTTTCCCTTTGCGGTTATTCTGATGCCGATTTTGCTGGTTGCCGTATTGATCGCAAGTCCACTTCTGGGACTTGCCAGTTTATTGGTTCTTCTCTTGTTTCGTGGTCTTCTCGCCAGCAGTCTAGTGTCGCCCAGTCTACCACGGAGGCTGAGTATGTTGCTACGGCTAGCTGCTGTTCTCAGTTACTATGGATGATGGCCACTTTGCGTGATTTTGGTCTGAGCTTTTCTCGTGTTCCTTTGCTTTGTGACAGCACGAGTGCTGTTAGCGTTGCTAAGAACCCCGTGCTTCACTCGAAGACCAAACACATTGATGTGCGCTTTCATTTTCTGCGAGACCACTATGAGAAGGGTGATATCGACCTTCGCCATGTCGATCCTCATCATCAGTTGGCTGATATTTTCACCAAGCCTTTGGACCAACCGACTTTTGCTAGGTTGAGAGGTGAGCTTGGTGTGTGTTTCCCCTTTTAGTTGGGGGAAACTTTTTGGTTTTTGTATGATAGACTGACTCTTTTTCGTTAGCCTTTATTTCCTTTTGCATTTTAGCATACGCATTTACATTCTGAGCTTCATTTATATAATCATTAGAATGTAACTATGCTCTATGTAGTATGCTCCGATGCTTATGATGATGCTTGTGGCTTATGCTCTTTCTGATCACTGGTACATGTTGTGAGCTGAGCTATTTTTGAATTATGAACCTGCTTAACAAACTTAAAATTGAAAATGTTCACCATTGAGATATGCAACTGGCATGTGCAGGATGTGTTGAGTTCACTCGTGCTTTTCATATATGCTAGGTTGCTATGTCTCTAGTTCTGAGTCTCTCACTTGCTTGGTTAGTTCATATTTTGTCAATAAAATTGAACCAAGTTTTAGTGAACTGAAAAGATCGAGATGGGACTGCTTGTCAACACATCACGGTATCGAGACTGTTTCTCATTGCACATTTGAGTTAAACTCGAGCCGTGTAGTGTATGACCGAAACCGACGCTTTAAGCTTCTGATTGCATTTTGCATAGGCTTCGCTCGGTTGAAAAGTTAGGCAATGACAAGCTTTCAACCTCTCGCAAACATCTGCTAAACTTCTGAACTTGTGTTATTTCACCGCTGCAACTCCGATTTAAAACTGAAATCACAAGTGTATGCTTCATTCTATAGCATGATGTTTGAACTTTGCTAGGGGTAGTTCACCTAGTATACATGTTTAGCACTTGTCGGATTCCTGTCTATACATGTGTAGTGCTATTTTGATGGTGACTATATTTTTTGGCTAAAAACTGCTCACTATGCTTTCATGTTCATATTTCGTATATAGTGATCAGTTTGAGCCTTTGCTAGCTTATATGCTTTCCGGTGAGTCGTTGGAGCTATACTGTTTAGAGCATCCTTGCATTCTATCGACTATATTCCTGAAGCTGCTAACTTGCATTTGGACTCATATGCATGTTCGAAGGGGGAGTTTGTTCTCTTGTTGGCACTTTTTGATGGTGCATTTTCTGAGGGGGAGAACATTGCTTTCGGCTCTTTTTGCTTGATGGTGCATTTTCAACTAAGGGGGAGAAATTGCAAATCATTTGCTTCCTTGAGTCCAACTAAGGAAGAGTGTCTTAGTTGTGTGCACTATTCGAGGGGGAGTTTGACCGTAAGGTTTTGGTATCGAGCTTTCTTGCTAGTTGTGTTGAGCCTCTGTGCGTCTATCTTGAGGGACTAGCATTTTGCTTCGATTTTTCAAATTTGTATGTGCTAGCGGTGTTGAGCCTGTTCTACCTCTTCTTGAGGGCTAGCTTTGCTTTGCTTGGTTGCGTCGAGCCGTTGCCCATGTCTTTGGGAACCAAGTTTGTTTTGCTCTTTCCACTTGACCTTCTTCGGCTTTGCTATGCTTTTGGGTCATTTGGTCGAGTTCTCTCTCTCTCTTCCTTCCTTCTTTCTTTCTATCATGATTTGTGTTGGTAGTTGACAATGCACTCATCAAGGGGGAGATTGCGGATACATGGGTGTATGCCGAGTCTCTGAGTGATGAGTGATTGTCAACTGGGATGATGCACATGTTCTTTGGCTTGTGTTGTGCAGGTGTCGAGCACAGATACAGTGATCAGAGGCAAGGTGAACGTCAAGTAGAGACGTGCCGTGTCGATGGACCGAGAGTGGCGAAGGCCGGACGTGAGGCTTGGACTGAGGGACCGGTGGCCCGAGGATCAGCTGTGGTGGCTGACAGCCTGGGACAGCGACAAGCGAAGACTTGCGGTCACGTGTTGCCTAAGTCGTGGACTTGGGGACACGTGTCGGTGGACGGGGTGCATGGGTGGTGCATCCCCTCTACAACTTCAGTTTGGTGGTAGAGCCAGAGAAAAAGCATCGAGTGGACGGTTTCCAGGTTTGGGCCTCAAAACCTGGGCGCGGATGGTTTTCGAGTTTGGCCACAAAACTCGGGCTGAGGACGGTTTCCAGGTTTGGGCCTCAAAACCTGGGTGCTGCGGGTTTGCTGAGTTTGGGCCACAAAACTCAGGCGTTGGTGGGCTGGTTTCCCGGTTTGGGCCTCAAAACCGGGGGTTGGCTGTGAAGGCTGGTTTCCCGGTTTGGGCCACAAAACCGGGGGTGCGACATCCAGGAAAGGGACACAGAGCGGTGGCGGCACGTGGCGGCAATCGGGAGGTTGCGTCGAGGCAACGCTACGAGTTGTGCGGGCGTGGCCGTCGGATCCACCTACCATCGAGTTGGTCCAGAATAACCTTACGGTTTAGCTGGTTCGCTCTGTAAGTAGTTAGGGGTAGAGTGGGAATTAGGAATAGTTAGAATTAGGATATGTAGGGGGAGACACCCACCTCCCCATTCATCTCAGTCATTTGCTCTTTGCACTTAGGGTTTCCTGCTCTCCCAATCCCCTGCTGTAGCTAGCTGAGATCCGCAGAGAACCATACCTCTGTGTACTAGAGATTTTGAGGAAGTGAGGCCGTAACCTCACTGTTGTAGCGTGTGGTAGCCACACGATTGCAGATCGATGACTTGATTCGTGTTTTGTTCGTGTTCTTGGCGTTCTTCATTTTTCCACGATTTTCCCATCACTCGATCTCTCTCCCTACTGCGTCTTTGCGAAATCTGTTTGAATCATCTTGTTCGTTTTTGTAAGGAGATCATTTCCACCGAAGGAATTCATCTAACTCCTAACGAACAAGTAGATCGGGTTGATTTCGTTTTCGTGGCGCTTTTTCGGTTCATACACCTTCTCCTTCGATTTCTCGTGGATTGAGTTGATTTGAGCGGATGATTTCTTGAGGATAGTCTCCTAACTACCTCGTGATCATCCCCTCCAAGTTTGAGATCAAGGGATTTTGGTTTGAATCGTTTTGGGAGTGATTTGGGTGAAGGGCGATCAAAATCGCCCTCACTGGACAGCCGCGGACAGTCCGCCACCTGACCGGCGGACAGTCCGAGCATCGGGGAGCAGCCGGACCAGTGGCTGTGTTCTTCGGCTGATTTGGCTTTGGTTGACCGGCGGACAGTCCGCAGTTCAAAGCCGCGGACAGTCCGGGAACTGTCCAGGGGACTTCAGCAACTTTGCTGTTTGGCGAGTTTTGCCGGCGGACAGTCCGCCAGTGAACCGCGGACAGTCCGCGACCTTCGGCGGACTGTCCGGGACCCCAGGTCCGGACAGTCCGGGATCTGGCTGAAGCTTTCAGTTTAGTGTGTTTGCTCTCCCGACTTGTTCGCTTGGTTTCCAGACTTTCCGTTTGGCCCTAGAGTTGTCCAAGGAACCTCTCTAACTATCTTTGCTACTTGTTAGCATAGGTATTTAGGGAGTTCTCGACGTAGCCGTCTATCTACGCTCGGGACTTGGTTTTTGAGGGTCGAACTTGCTCCGGTTCTTTTGGCATTTGGTTTGCTATTGCTTTGTGGTGCCTCGCTGTGATCCAAGGGATCATCCACCCTCTTCCAAGGGTCGTGGGCATCACGTTCTCGGTCGTAGCTTTTGGGGGTTGATTTTGGGGACAATAGGCCAAAGTTTCGAGAGAAATTTTTGAGCTCCCATTCACCCCCCCCCTCTGGTCGCCTTGCTAGTGCTTTCTCGGTCCTTCACACAAGAAACAAATGACTCCCCCTAGACACATGCCAGAAACTTCCCCTTGCTCAAGGAACTCCCCCTCGACAAGTGAAGCATACATTTGCAAATTGTCACCACATAGCAATGCAAAAATTCTCCCCCTTGGGGACAATTGCAACTGAACAAGATAGGGAGCGGAGCTTAAACAAGCAAAACGGAGCTAGGCCATGCCTATCGGAGCAAGACATATGCAAAAGAGCCTAAAATGCAAGTCAGGAGCTTCAGGTATATAGTCATTAGAGTGAAAGAATGCTATAAAGAGTGCTGAACCGACAACATAGCAACAGGAATAAGTGCTAGCAAAGGCTCAAACTGATCACAGAATACAAAATATGAACAATTAAGCTTAGTGAGCAGTTTTAAGCCATTCATAAAGGGATTCACCATCAAAAGTAGCACTGAACATGTGTAGACAGGAAATCAAACAAGTGCTAAACATGTATGAAAGGTGAACTACCCCTAGCAAACTTCAACCATCATGCTATAGAATGAAAAATAGACTTGTGTTGATCAAATTTTATTAGAGATATTGTTGACGGTAGATAACTCCTATTTTAAACCGTCAACTAACCTCATAAATGACCCGCAATGATCCAAAGAGTGTAGCTATAGGGTTTGATTCTAACAAGTTCCACGAGTTGTGTAGTTCTCACTTGTTTTGCAGGATATTCAATATTTCATCATAAGAAAGTATCTCAAGTGAAGAATTAGAGCACACCAGTGAGACGAGCTCGTCGAGACGATTGCAACGGATATGCCACTTGCCATATTTGGAGTCCCAGAGCAAGAGTCCTCGATGAATACAACCAGGAAGACTGTGGAACCTTCTAGAAGCCTTATCCATATGAAGATCAGGGGTGTAATAGACAAGATTCCAACAACTACATAATACCAGAGATATCCAGGGACCAGACAGAAAGAAGACGACAAGGAATCCTTCCACACCAAGACTCGTTGCGCAACCTTACCGAACAAGGACTCAAGACAAACAAGGAAGGTGTTAGAAGGCTTGCAGACGAAGGAAGAGGCAGGCGGCACTAGGCGGAGTCCGGCCGGCCTCAACCCTAGGCCGGCCGGCCTGGGCCCACATGGCAGCCCCTCCTCCTTCGTGCGGCGTGACCTAACTGTAACACCCTGATTTAATTTTTCCCCAATTTAATAAAAGGAATTAGAAATTAAATAGGTTGGCTAGTTTATTAGAGGAGGAAAATAAAATTTATTTATCATTTTTTCTGTTGCATTCATGCCATTGCATATTTTATTGAGTGGAAAATAAATTTATTAAACCCGTATAGGGCGAATCGGATTTATTCTATTTAGAAAACAAATAAAAAGGTTTATGAAAATTTTACAAAATCAAAATCAAGTTTTATTTACAAAACCTAAGGAAAATGTTTCCAAAATTTTCAAACTAGTTTTGTTTTGAAACAGATTTGAAATTGGATTTCAAAATGAATTTGAAAAAGAATTTACAAAACAAAAAGAAAAGGGCAAGGGCCTCTCCTCTCCTCCCCTCTCCTCTCCTTTTCCTCCCAACCGGCCCACCCCTCCCTCTCCTTCTTTTCGCTTCCGCTCGGCCCACCCCTTCTCTCCCCACTTCCCCACCCGCTTGGGCCTGGCCCATTCCACCTGCGCTCACCAGCCCACGCGCCGCCGGCCCACCCCGCTCCACCACGCCCTCTCCCCTTCGCGCCGCAAGCCCACCCGACCCCTCTCCATTCCCCGCACCAGGCCGCGCGCGCGCCGGCCCGCTCTCTCCTCCCCTCGCTCACGCGCGCGGCCCGCGGCAGCGCCGTCGCCCTCTCAGACGCTGACGGGCTGGCCCCGCGTGTCAGTGCCCTCGCCGACACTGCCAGCTGGGCCTAGCTGTCAGGTCGTCGTCCCCAACCAATCCCTCCGCCCTACGCGCGCCGTTCGCCCACCCTTGCTCCTTTGGTCGATCGGCACGGCTGCCCGTCCAGCCGCCACCCTTTCCCTCCCCTCGCCATAGAAATAGATCTACCTACCCCGCCCGCACCCGCAGACTCCGCGACCCTATCCCTCTTCCCCTTCGCCACCGGACACGGCCGCCATTGCCGAGCTCGTGCCCGAGCACCCTACCCCGCCACAGCGGCCACCACCGGTCTCGTTCTTCCTCTCACTGACGTCGCGGTCGCACGACGCCTCCGAAAGACCCGAGCACGGTGGAACTCGATGCTAGGAAGGCCACCTCCGCGACCTCGCCACGCTCGGCATCACGGAGAGCCGCTGACGTTGCCGTCCTCCCTCGCCGAGCCTTCTCCGTCTGCGCGGAACCCCTAGGTGAGCTCGTCTCCCTCCCCGCTCTCTCCCGGTACCCTTGCCTAGCCCTCCTATGCCCTGTGGCCTTGAGCCGAAGCTCCTCCGCCGTGGAGGCATGGCGCCGCCGCGCTGGGAAGAAGCACCGCCGTGTGCTTTGGCGCCGGCCGGCGAGAGAACCCCCCCTCCTCTTCTCAAAGCCGTTCATTTCGTTTTCTACGGCCACGATTAGATCAGCATGGCCGAACCGGTATGGACCAGGCTCACCGAGCCGTGGACGCAGTCCACCCCGCTGCGTCAGCCAGCGCACAAGCCGCGTGGTGCACCGCACCCATCGCTATGCGCCACGCGTCCGCCACATCAGCCGTAGCCACGCCGCGCCGACCGGCCGTGGTGAAATTGCAAAAGACCCCTCCATAATTCTTTGAACCAACCCGCAGTCCTAAAGCACTATTCACTGAGTCACGGAAACTTTGTGATCTAGCCCCTGCACTTCCAGCTAAATGAGTCCAGGTCCCGATGCCTTTTAAATTTCAGAAACTAAATATTTTAAATGCAAAACGAGTTTAAACAAATCACAGTTTTGCCACTGAACTTCAAATGCCTATAACTTTTGCGTTTTAACTCCGATTCGACCCGTTCAACTTGCGTTAGATTCGTTTCGTCGTTCTCTACGCAGTAGATCTATTTACGTTCTGTTTTCATACTGTTTGTTGTACTGTTATTTATTTCAATGTATTGTGTCATGTATGTTGCTTGGGCCAGAGAGTGCGGAGTACGAGGACGCTCCAGACCATCCTTGCGACCCAGTTGATTCGACCCAGTCCGAAGGCAAGTGTCCTTGAACATCTTGCACCTACTTTATTTTACTTCTGGTACTAGAGTAGTTAGATCTTGTAGATGCATGCTTGTCATTAATTTGAATCCCATGTTATGGTTTACTAGAATTTGTACATATTATCCTTGTCGCCTGTTTTGGGATGTTCGGGTAGGTGTCTTGCTTAGCCCTGCAGTCATGGTTGGGATGGGAGTTAAAATGTTTATAATCTTGATTAATGAACTATGAAACGAATGTGGACATGTTAATTTTGTAGTAACATGGTTATTAGGTAAATCCGACAGGATGGACCCGTATTGGTGGTTTTGTGCCGTGGGACTCGGCAGCTGCTTTTGGTTTTTGGTTCTGGGCGAGTGCTAGATTTATCCTGCCTGGATCCCTAGGACCCGGTTCTTGGACAAGTAACCCGGCAAAACAACGCAACCATGAGATCTGGATGGGCTGGACCTGGCTAATTAATTAGCAACCTTTAAGTTGAGGGTCCACACGGGGTTTGTTTTAGTGGCTCACGAGGGGGCCCTGGGGGTCGTAGACCTTTGTACGGGATGAAACCTTAGAGGTACATGTGGTACGGATTTGGAGGGGGCTTTGTAAAGGCCTTGCAGTGCAACCCGCTGTGCACCTTGGCAGTGTTTGGCGTGACGGGAACTGCACGACTCATGGGTAACGATGTGCAACCTCTGCAGAGTGTAAAACTGATATATCAGCCGTGCTCACGGTCACGAGCGGGCTTGGACTTCTTCGAGATTAGTTGGTTACTGGTTGGTTTTGGGTTCGGGTCATCTGATGGACTTCAGGTGTTGGTTGCTCGGTGTGACTCCGAGTGTGGCTTGCTCGGTGCGACTCCGAGTGTTGTTACTTTTCTACAGTATCTGTGGCTATAACCTAGTAAATAGGTGCATAGGATTAATAGGATTAATAGGGTGTGTCGCTTTAGGCGCTTGAGTCAAACAAAGTCAGCCTACCTTTGTTATAAGCCTCAATAGCATATATTTCCCACACTTGCGGAGTACATTTCGATGTACTCACCCTTCCTCTTTGTCCCCCCTGCTACCCCACCCAGACGCTGGAGACTACGCGTACGAGGAGCAGGAGTATCCAGAAGACGGAGGCTACGACTCTGACGACCTGTACTAGGATGGCGCTACCCCCGGTCGACCTTCCTGTGGAGTGGAGTCCAGATCTTCCGCATCGACACCAGAGTTTACATTAGAGTTAGACTGAGAGTCTGTACTTTTCTTTTGGACCCGAGGGTCATTTTTGTAATAAAGTTCGATATTATTAATAAAGCATTGTTTTGATATTTACTATGATGTGGATATATGTATGAAAATTGATCCTGGCATACATATATTGTGCTCCAATTTTGTTCTTAAAATTGGGGTGTCACACTAACCGACCTCTACTTTGTATCTTGGTCGTTGTTCAACGTCGGTTTGATCCGAGGGCTGCGGTTCATCCCACCGGGCTATATAAGAAACCAGAGACCCCCCCTCTTGTATCATCAATTCAATCTTAATCTTAGATCACATATCAATCATTTATAGTAGAGGCATCCTAGACAACCAGGAGCTCCATCATCCAAGGGCGTAGCTAGAATAGAATTAGAAGAGTCGAGGAAGCTCGGATTCCGGATCTAGTTAGGAGAAGCTAGGTAATTAGCCTTGTCTTCTCTCTTGTATCAACATTGTTCTTCTAATTGTCTAATTGTCTTCTAGTTCATTATCTTGTGTTCTAATTGTGTTCTAGTTCATCTTCTAATCTCTCTAGTTCATCCCTGTGTTCTAATCTAGTTCTAATTATCTCTCTAGTTCATCTATGTGTTCTAATCTATTTCTAATTGTTCATCTAGTTCTTATTCATCTTCTAGTTTGTGTTCTAGTTGATACATGTCATGACTTGTTACTGTTTCGTGTTCATAATTATAATGTTCATCGTCTACTTTGATTATATGTCTAGCATAGCTAGGGTATCTTTATGTTTATGCTCTTGTTCGTATAGCGCTCATTCTGTCGATCGTAGGGTGAGTGGTCAACATTGTGTAAGCATGATGCTTATACATTGTTTACCTGCGAATGCACCCTATATTTCGGGCCAGCAAGTGGTAGATCGCGAGGGTGACTTTTATAACCTTGTTGAGTCCTTTGTAGTCCACTCCCCGAATATAGGACAAGTAAGACCTGGTCACCCGGAGGTGATAGACTCTTGATTTGATCCTCCATGCGTGATGTCTCCTACGTATAAATATAAGTTATTCTAACCATGATTGCTAAACATAATTGCACTAATTGATGTAGTCTATGACCTATAGTTAGAACCATATTAGGAAGTTAATCTGTCTCTTTCTAGTTTTGGCTACGATCCGACCTTGGGTGAGAATGCTCTGTTGGAACTCTTTTATATGGTTTACTCTGTTCTATTACATTTATCTTAATTATCATTCTTGATTGATTCCTATGTTGAGTATAGATCTAGTGGAACTCTTATCATAATCATACATGTGTGTGTCATAGTTGCAGATGTTTATCTCTTGTCACATAGTTAACTAACGATATGCACTGCTCCATTATAAATGAACGATACCTTGGAAACTCTTTGCTTGGTGAAATGCTACAACAGATGTATTTTATCTGTGCGCTTGCGGATAATCTCATTTCATATTTTATAAGGGCAAGATCATATATACCATCCACGTCTCTAGTGTTGCTGCTAGTGGTGATAGCCTAGCGTTAAAGGTAATGTTGTTAGATTTGTCTACCTGCATTTCTAGCACCGTTATCTGAAGTAATGCTAAGAGATGTCAACAGATATGCAGCGGTTATTAACACAAGTTCAGATTTAGCATATGATTGCGAGAGGTTGAAAGCTTGTCATTGCCTAACTTTTCAACCGAGCTAAGCCTATGCCTAAAGCAATCAGAAGCTTAAAGCATCGATTTCGGTCATACACTACACGGCTCAAGTTTAACTCAAATGTGCAATGAGAAACAGTCTCGATACCGTGATGTGCTTACAAAGCAATCCCATCTCGATCTTTTCAAATTCACTTAGACTTGGTTCAAATTTAGCAGAATATGAACATACCAAGTAAGTGAATGACTCAGAGTAAGAGACATAGCAACCTAGCATATATGAATAACATAAGTGACCTCAACACATTCTAAACATGCTAGTGCCAATTTCAATGGTGAACAAGTATCATATTTTAAGTTCAATTAAGCATATTCACCATTCATAAAAGTAGCTTAGCTCACAACATATATCATGTGATAAAAAAGAGCCTAAGCTACAATCATCATCATATATCATCAGAGCAGAACTACTCATTGCATAATTTCATTCTAAAGATTATAGACATGAAGCTCGAAAATGCAAGATGAACATGATGAAATGCAAGCAACAGTTAGTATGAAAGTATCAGAGCACAAACTAACCTAAAAACAGAAACCCAAAACAAAAGGGTATCAGAGAATTCAACATATGGTACAACAAGCAAAATGCTTCCCCCATCTAAAAGGGCAAACACACACCAAGCTCACCTCTCAACCTAGCATAGGTTGAGAGATCCAAAGGCTTGGTAAAAATGTCTGCAAGCTGGTTGTGGGTGTCTACATGCCTAAGATCGATGTCGCCTTTCTCATAGTGATCACGAAGAAAGTGAAAGCAAACATCGATGTGTTTGGTCTTGGAGTGAAGAACAGGGTTCTTTGCTACACTAATGGCACACGTGCTATCACAAAGCAAAGGAACCCGACTGAAATCAAGACCAAAATCACGCAAAGTAGCAACCATCCACAAAAGCCTTGAAGCACAAGAAGTGGCAGCAACATACTCGGCCTCAGTGGTAGACTGGGCTACGCTAGATTGTTTGCGAGAAGACCACGAAACAAGTGAAGAGCCAAGAAACTGGCAAGTCCCAGAAGTAGACTTGCGCTCAAGCCGACAGCCGGCAAAATCCACATTGGAATAAACACAAAGCGAAAGGGTCGAAGAAGAAGAGTACCAAAGTTCGAACTCAAGAGTGTATCGGAGGTGCCTCATGATGCGCTTGACCGCCTGTTTGTGGGAAGTCTGAGGGGACGTCTGAAAGTGAGCGCACAGACACACTGAGAAGTGTATGTCTGGCCTCGTCGCCGTCAAGTACAGGTGTGAACCGATCATGCTCCTGTACTCCTTCTGGTCCACGGGCTCTCCGTCCTGATCTGCGTCCATCGCAACCGTCGTCGCCATGGGCGTTGTAAGAGGCTTGACCTCGCCCATGTCGAACTTCTTCAGGATGTTGGCTTGATGCACGAACGTCTCGTCTTGGGTTTGCTTGATTTTCAACCCGAGGAAGAAGGTCAACTCACCCATCATGCTCATCTAAAACTCCTTGCTCATAATATCTGCAAACTTGGCAATAAGTGCGTGAGAGGAGCCACCAAAGATGATATCATCCACGTAAATCTGAACTAAAAGTGTGTCATTGCCTTGCTTGAGGAGAAATAAAGTCTTATCTACTGAAGGACCGAAAATGCTATCAAAGGCGACCAGAGGGGGGGGGGTGAATGGGAGATTTAAATTTCTCTTCAGAAACTTATAGCCAATGTCTCAAGAATCAACCCCAAGAGCAAACCTAGAGCTCGTTAGTGTCCATGCCCCCAGATGTAGGGTGGATGCTTCCAAAGAGCATAGCGGGACACTACACGACTCTAGAAACCCATCACAAAAACCAAAAACTAAATCCGACAAAGGACGAACGAACCGCGGACAAAAGCGTGCTGATCAGCACTGACCGGACACTGGTGAGCGTCCGGTCAGGTTGGATCAGACACGTCTGGCCGGTTCAGACCCAATTTGGGAGCTCTCTGTTTCTGACCGGACTCTGCTCTAGGAGCGTCCGGTCAGATGGTCAGAGCGTCCGGTCAGAAGTACAAAAATCAATGAGCAGTAGAATCGATGAGTTCGGTCAAAAACCAATCGAGAGTCCGGTCACACCTTGAGAAAGAAACCAACGAACTCCTTCAACGACCGGACTCGGGGCTGAGCGTCCGGTCACCCCGTTGTTGGTATAGATTAACGCACACTCTACTTTATCTGCAAGCGCACAAATAAAATCTACCGATGTAGCACTTCACCGGAGTAACCCAGTTTTAATATCGAACCCAAAGGAACGGATAGTGTTAAGTCTTAAAGAGTTTAACCCCTGAGTAGCTAACAAGGAAAGAGAAGCTAAAAGCATAGAGGGTGCGGATACATGGGTGTATGCCGGGTCTCTGAGTGATGAGTGATTGTCAACTGGGATGATGCGCATGTTCTTTGGCTTGTGTTGTGCAGGTGTCGAGCACGGATGCAGTGATCGAAGGCGAGGTGAAGGTCAAGTAGAGACGTGCCGTGCCGATGGACTGAGAGTGGCGAAGGGCGGACGTGAGACTTGGACTGAGGGACCAGAGGCCCGAGGATCAGCTGTGGTGGCTGGCAGCTTGTGACGATGACAAGTGAAGAAGTGCGGTCATGTGTTGCCTGAGTCGAGGACTCGGGGACACATGTCGGTAGACGGGGTGCACGGGAGGTGCATCCCATCTTCGACGTCGGTTTGGTGGTAGAGCCAGGGAAAAACCATTAGATGGACGGTTTCCAGGTTTGGGCCTCAAAACCTGGGCGTGGACGGTTTCCGAGTTTGGCCACAAAACTCGGGCTGGAGGTTTCCGAGTTTGGCCACAAAACTCGGGCTGAGTACGGTTTCCAGGTTTGGGCCTCAAAACCTGGGCGCTGAGGGTTTGCTGAGTTTGGCCTCAAAACTCAGATGCTGGTGGGCTGGTTTCCCGGTTTGGGCCTCAAAACTGGGGGATAGCTGGAAAAGGATGGTTTCCCGGTTTGGGCCACAAAACCGGGGGTGCAGAGCGAGGGCGGCACGTGGCGGCAATCGGAAGGTTGCGTGGAGGCAACGCGGACGAGTTGTGCGGGCGTGGCCGTCGGATACACCTACCACCGAGTTGGTCCAGAATAACCCTAGGGTTTAGCTGGTTCGCTCTGTAATTAGATTAGAGAGGGGTAGAGTAGGAATTGTACTTGGACTAGAATTAGGATAAGTAGTCGGGGAGACACCCTCGTCCCCCTATCTCAGTTAGTCATCTCAAGTCATTTGCTCTTTCGCACTTAGGGTTTCCGGCTCTCCCATTCCCTGCTGTAGCTAGCTGAGATCCGCAGAGAGACTTGCCTCTGTGTACTGTTGATTGTGAGGAAGTGAGACTGTAATCTCACTGTTGTGCAGTTCGTGGTTGTGATTCGCATTTTGTTCGTGTTCTTCGAGGAATCCTTTTTCTCCATGACTTTCACGTCGCTTGATCTCTTTGCTCGGTTCATCTTTTGCAAATCCGTTTGAACCAAATTGTTCTAGATCGTGAGGCACTTCTTTCCACCAAAGGAATTAAACTCTAACCTCACGGTCTAGGAGATCGATCGATTTTCATTTCGGATCAAGTTTTCTCCCTTCCCCCGAAATTCTTCGATTCATCGATTTGGAGATAGGTTCGAGCCATGATCTCTTAGGGATAGCTCACTATACTCTTTTTGACTCCTCTCACCAAGTTTGATCCCTAGAGGATTTGTTTTGGGTGAGATCGAGTTGAATCGGTGGACGAACAGCACTGTATCGGGGTGACCGGACGCTTGGTCGAGATGACCGGACGCACGGGCAGAGAGTCCGGTCGTTGAACGCTCTGTGTGTTGATCTCGTGACTTGACCGGACGCTCGGTTTGAACACTGACCGGACGCATAGGTTCTTCTGTTCATTGAGCTTGTCGTCTTTTGACCGGACGCACTGTTGTTGACCGGACGCTCCCTGCTCGTGAGTCTGGTTAGGAACAGTAAGGTTCCAGATCGGTTTTTGTGTGACCGGACGCGTCCGGTCCCTGCTGACCGGACGCTGACCAGAGTCCGGCCGTGACTGTTTTGCGCTGTTTCGTTCGCGGTTTGTTCGTCCGCTGTCGGAATTGATTTCCGTCTTTTGTGTTGGCTTTCTAGAGTTGTGTAGTGTCCCGCTGTGCTTCTTGGAAGCATCCACCCTACATCTAGGGTCATGGACATTAGCAAGCTCTAGGGTTTGTCCTTTTGGGTGACTCTCGGGACAGTGGCTACTAGTTTCCGAAAGGAAATTTTGAAGCTCCCATTCACCCCCCTCTGGTCGCTTTCTGGTTGATTCTAGGTCCTTCAATTGGTATCGGAGTGGGTTAAGGATCTTCCACCTTAGCCGGTTCCAGATCCACAGAAGGCGACATGGATCGCGGCGTGGGCAAACCACCGTTCTTTGATGGGACGAACTATGCGTATTGGAAGATACGCATGTCGGCCTATCTCCAGAGCATGAGCTCTTCTGTTTGGGCGATTTGCAACAGGGATGATTACGTTGTCTTGGCTGCTCGTGTCACTCAGCTCCAGATCGATGAGCACGAGGCCAATAGCCGGGCACGTAACGCCTTGTTCTCCTGTTTGAGCATGTCCGAGTTTTATCGCGTTTCTCACCTCCCCACAGCTCGCGAGATTTGGGCGACCCTCATGCGCTTCCATGAGGGAACCACTCAGGTCAAATCCCGCCTCTATGAGTCGCACAAGCGGGAGTATGAGAACTTTCGACATATGCCTGGCGAGAGCATAGAAAGTTTATTCGCTCGCTTTCAGGTTATTGTCAACAAGATGAGAGTGAACAAGGAGCTGTTACCTTTTGACGATCATGAGAGGGCTTTGAAGCTTTTGCACACGCTTGATCGGTCAGTGTGGGACTCAAAGGTCCAGGCGATCATCGAATCGTCTAACTATGAGACCCTCACCTGCGACGAGCTCTTTAGTAAGCTCAAGTCTAGTGAGATTGATGCCATGTCGAGGGCTTCTTATGAGAATCCTTCTGGCCCTACTATGGCTTTGGTTTCTGGCTCTTCTAACCCCTCTGGAGGTTTTGCTCTTTCATCTCTCTTTTCTGTCACAGAGGACCAGCTTGAGTCTTTGGGGGATGACGAGTTGGCAATGCTTGCCAACCGGTTCTCGCGGTTTCACAACAACCGCATGAACCGTCGCCGCGGAGGAGGACACTCAGGATGCTATGAGTGCGGCGACCCCGACCACTTCATCGCCAACTGTCCCAAGAAGAAGCATTCATCTGGGAAGGGCGATCATGGGCACAAGTACGACTCCGGCAAGCGCAAGGAGAAGTACATCCCCGCGAGGCACAAGCGGAGGGGCGGCTTCGACAAGGAGTACATCAAGAAGAAGTACTTGGAGAAGGCCCAGGCTGAGCAGCGTGCGTTCTTCGCCACGCTCAGCGACGTCGATGGCTCGGATGACGACTCCGCTTGCTCAAGCGATGACGAGTCTGAGAAGAAGAAGAGGATCGAGGACAAGCTGAACGGACTCTGCTTCTTCGCCGACGACGAAGGCTTCTGCACCATGGCGCTTGGTGATGTGGTCGGAGGCGAGCTGGAGCACACCCCTCGCGACGACGACGACGACACCTCCCAGGTATCTCTCACCTACAACGAGCTTTCTTCCGAGGTTGAGAAGCTTACTGCTGCCCTCCTTAGCCAAGATAAGTTGCTTAGGCGTGCTGCTAGAGAGCGCAAGGAGTTTAGGCAGAAGTGGGAGGACACGGTGAGGGAGCTTGAGTTTGCCAAGTCCACCGTGGTCGTGTCGGAGGAGGTTGAGTGTGAGATGTGCACCACGCACATGACTGACCTTCTCACTTTGAGAGGTAAGTATGCTGCGTTGGTAGGAGAGGTGGATGAGCTGAAGGCTAGACCTTCTCTGTTGGGTGCGTGCAAGACTTGTCCTGTCTTGCAATCTGAGTTGGCAGAGAAGAATGCCAAGATTGTGTCTCTTGAGGAGGCCAACTCAGGTAGCACTAGTGTGGCTAGGTGTGCTTTGTGTGAGGGTTTGGAGATGGAGATTGCGAATGTCAAGCATGGCAAGATGCAAACTGAGGAGGAAAACACATACCTTCGGACCATCTTGTCCTGGGTCTCTTGTAGTGAGCCGCAGCTCGGGATGATGATTTCCCAATTTAAGCGAGCTGCTGGAGGTTCTGGTGTAGGTCTTGCTCAGGGTGTTGATCTTTCTGCTTTTGGGAAGATTGGAGAGTCGAGTGGTCTGAATCCTAGTGAGAAGCCCAACTCCACCACTACTCCCAAACTGACCAAGCTTCCATCCAAAGAGCCGGTCAAGCCTATCACCAAGGATGGGGTGTTTGAGGAACCTCTGAGAGCTCCACCCAAGAACCAAGTGTGGCATCCCAAACCCAACCACCTAAAGAACAAGCTGGACACAATGCCACCTATCCAGGAGGAGTTGCCACAGAAGGGCAAAGTGATCCACACCCACAGCCATGAGTACCAACAACCCCCTTTGCGTGCGGTGAGGTACCATTGTGATTTCTGTGGAAGAGATAGTCACTTGAGCGAGTTCTGCTTTAGGCGCAAGAGAGAGGCGCGCTGTGCTAGGGAGATGAACAACCCGGACATGTACCATCCTTTCCATGATGTACATGTGCCGAATGTTCAGAGGAGAGCACCGAGACGTGCTGCTAGGCCTAGAGGTCCAGAACCTCAAGTTCCCACGCCTAGGCAGCAGAGAGCTCCGAGGAGAGATGCTAGGCCTAGAGGTGCAGTGCCTCAAGTTTCTAGGCCTAGGTCTCGTAGAGAGCGTGCCCGACGGGAGCCTGCAGTTGTAGGCTATGGACCCCGTGGCGGAGGCTTTGTAGTTGAGCATTTTCCCCCACCGCGGTTTGAGTATCGCGATGAGCGCTCCTTCACTAGCGGACCACGTTTTCCTGTGCGTGGTGATCGCTACCCCCGTAGACAGTCTAGGAATGGTTTTTACACTGACCGTTCTTTTGAGCAGCCGGGCTAACACTGGTATTCTCCTTACTTCACTAACCCCAGTGTTGGACCGTATGCTCACCCTATGTCTTTCTATTGATGTAGGTAAGACGGTTGGAGGACATTTGGTTGGTGGATTCCGGTTGTTCGAGGCACATGACCGGAAACACCAAGTGGTTCTCCAGCCTTAGCCCGGTCGCTGGAAAGGAGTACATTACCTTCGGCGACAATAGTAAAGGTACGGTGTTGTCTCGCGGGTCGGTGCGGGTTAATGAGCACTTTGTGTTGCGCGATGTTGCTCTTGTTTCTAACCTGCATTTTAACTTGCTTTCTATTTCGCAACTTTTTGATGATGACTATGAGATTCGTTTTAAACCGAACCTTAGTCGCATCCTAGATCCTCAGGGCGATCTTGTATGTCTGATTTCGCCCTTTGGGAAAGTCTTTCGCGCGAATTTCTTGGAGTCGTTTGGTTCTTCTCACTGTCTTTTGGCTAGTCCTTCTTCCTCCGATCTTTGGAAGTGGCATAGGAGGCTCGGTCATTTAAGCTTTGACTTGCTTGCAAGACTTAGCTCATTTGGCCTAATCCGAGGATTGCCCAAGCTTTCAATGGAGAAGGATTTAGTTTGTCATTCTTGCAGACATGGGAAGATGGTTGCCGCTCCCCACCATCCAGTGACTAAGGTCATGACCTCGCACCCCGGAGAGCTTTTACACATGAACCTTGTTGGTCCGGCTCGGGTGAGCTCGGTTGGTGGCAAGTGGTATGTTTTGGTTGTTGTTGACGATTTTTCGAGGTATTCGTGGGTCTTCTTTTTGACTGAGAAGACCGAGACTTTCTCCTTCGCTCGCAATCTGATTTTGCGTCTTCAGAACGAGTTCCCTTTGAACTCGATGCAAGCTATTAGAAGTGATAATGGTTCCGAATTCAAAAATTCGGATTTTGAGAAGTTTTGTAACCGCCTTGGCTTGGAGCATCAGTTTTCTTCCCCCTACACACCGCCCCAAAATGGTGTTGTAGAGAGGAAGAATCGGACCCTTGTTGAGATGGCCAGGACGATGCTCGATGAGCGTAGGACTCCTAGGCGCTATTGGGCCGAAGCTATGAACACTGCATGCTACATTTCGAATCGCATTTTTCTGAGAGCGTTTTTGAAGAAGACCTCTTATGAGTTGCGTTTTGGTCGCCAACCTAAGGTGAGTTATTTTAGAGTCTTTGGCTGCCACTGCTTTATTTTGAAAAAGGGCAACCTGGACAAGTTTGAGTCTCGCTCTTCTGACGGAGTATTTTTGGGTTACGGCACTCACACTAGAGCTTATCGCGTACTTAACCTTGATACTAACCGAGTCATGGAGACATCAGATGTCACCTTCGACGAGACTCTTGTTTCTCCTTCTTCTCGTTTTGAGCGTGCAGGTGATCATGAGGTTGGAGAGCCTCTTTTCGATGACGAGGAAGAGGGTGCTGAAGGTATGGATGATCCAGCACCCCCTCCACCTGCCGTGCCGCAAGGAGCGGCCTCGACGACGACTCATGGCCCCGACACCTCTTCCTCCTGGGGGCCGTGGGATCCTCCACCTCGCGCGGTATCCGTGCTCGACACCTGCACAACACAAGCCAAAGAACATGCACATCATCCCAGTTGACAATCACTCATCACTCAGAGACCCGGCATACACCCATGTATCCGCAATCTCCCCCTTGATGAGTGCATTGTCAACTACTCACACAAATCATAATAGAAAGAGAAGAAGAAGGAAGAAGGAGAGAGAACTTGACCAAATGACCCAAAAGCCTAGCAAAGCCGAAGAAGGTCAAGTGGAAAGAGCAAAAGAACTTGGTCCCCAAAGACATGGGCAACGGCTCGACGCAACCAAGCAAAGCAAAGCTAGCCCTCAAGAAGAGGTAGAACAGGCTCAACACCGCTAGCAGATACCAATCGGAAATCGGAGCAAAAACTGGCAAAATGCTAGTCCCTCAAGATAGAGGCAACGACTCAACACAACTAGCAAACTCCCCCTCGACAAGTGCAAGCAACCAGGGACTCCCCCTTAGGTTCAACAAGAGAAGAGCACAAAGATTTGAAAAACCCCCTTTAGCAAAAGCTCCCCCTTGGATGAACATCAGGAGACATATGATTTGCAAAAACTCTCCCCCTTAGTTGAAAATGCACTTATCAAGCACAAACTCTTCCCCTGAGCCAACACAACTCCCCCTTCCAAAATGAAGTCAGAAATGCAAGTTAGGGGCTTCAGGCATATAATCAAAAGAGTGCAAATATGCTCTAATCGGTATAGCTCCAATGGCACAACTAAGCACTCAAATAGCAAAGGCTCAAACTAATCACACATACGAAATATGAAGCATATGAGCAAGTGAGCAGTTTTTAGCCAAAAAGATAGTCACCATCAAAATAGCACTGGACATGTATAGAAGGAATCCAGACAAGTGCTTAAACATATATACAAGGTGAACTACCCCTAGCAAAGTTCAATCATCATGCATAGGAATGAAGCATATACTTGTGATTTCAGTTCTATGTCGGAGTTGCAGCGGTAAAGAATTCACAAGTTTAATTATTTAGCATGTGATTGCGAGAGGTTGAAAGCTTGTCATTGCCTAACTTTTCAACCGAGCGAAGCCTATGCCGAAGCAATCAGAAGCTTAAAGCTACGGTTTCGGTCATACACTACACAGCTCAAGTTTAACTCAAGGTGCAATGAGAAACAGTCTCGATACCGTGAGGTGTTGACAAGCAATCCCATCTCGATCTTTTCAATTCACTAAAACTTGGTTCCAATTTTAAACATGATATGAGCAGACCAAGCAAGTGAATGACTCAGAACTAGAGACATAGCAACCTAGCATATATGAAAAGCAGGAATGGACTCAACACGCCCTACACATGCTAGTTGCATATCTCAATGGTGAACATTTTCAGATTTTATATACATTAAGCAAAATTCACCATTCCAAAATAGCTCAGCTCATAACATGTACTAGTGATCAGAAGGAGCATAAGCTACAAGTATCAACATAAGCATCGGAGCATACTAAAATAGAGCATAGTTACATTCTAGTGATTATAAACATGAAGCTCAGAATGTAAATGCGTATGCCAAAATGCAAAAGGAAAGAAGGACAAACGAAAAAGGCAATCTATACAAGATCCAAAATGTTTCCCCCATCTAAAAGGGGAACACACACCAAGCTCACCCCTCAACCGATTAAAGGTTGATTCGTCTAAAGGCTTGGTGAAAATATCAGCCAGTTGGTGATGAGTATCGACATGGCAAAGGTCGATATCACCCTTCTCCTGGTGGTCTTGCAAGAAATGAAAGCGCACATCAATGTGTTTGGTTTTCGAGTGAAGCACGGGGTTCTTAGCAACGCTAATAGCACTCGTGTTGTCACAAAGCAAAGGCACGCGAGAAAAGCTCAAACCAAAATCACGCAAAGTGGCCATCATCCAGAGTAACTGGGAACAGCAGCTAGCCGCAACAACATAGTCAGCCTCCGTGGTAGACTGGGCGACACTAGACTGCTTGCGAGAAGACCACGATACAAGAGAAGATCCAATAAACTGGCAAGTCCCTGAAGTGGACTTGCGCTCAATGCGACAACCAGCAAAATCGGCATTGGAATAACCGCAAAGCGAGAGGGTGGAGGAAGCAGAATACCAAATCCCAAACTCAGGCGTGAAACGAAGGTACCTGAAGATGCGCTTCACTGCCTGACTGTGAGAAGTGCGCGGCGACGCCTGAAAGCGCGCGCACAGACACACCGTGAACTAGATGTCCGGGCGTGTCGCCGTCAGGAAGAGGAGCGATCCTATCATGCTGCGGTACTCCTTCTGGTCCACTGCTTCTCCATCCACATCAGCATCCAGGGCAGTCGTCGTCGACATGGGTGTTGGAAGAGGCTTGGCCTCACCCATATCGAACCGCTTCAGCAAGTCCTTCGTGTACTTGCCCTGGTGCACAAACGTCCCCTCTCAGGATTGCTTAATTTGCGACCCGAGAAAGAATGTCAGCTCGCCCATCATGCTCATCTCGAACTCCCTGCTCATAGTATCTGCAAACTTGGCAACCAAAGCGTGAGAAGAACCACCAAAAATGATATCATCCACGTAAATCTGGACCAAGAGTGTGTCTTTGCCTTGCTTGAGGAGAAAGAGTGTCTTATCTACACATCCCATTTTAAAACCCTTAGCTAGCAGAAAAGTTTTCAATCTATCATACCAGGCTCTAGGGGCTTGTTTCAAACCATACAAAGCTTTGTGGAGTTTAAAAACATGGTTTGGAAACTTGGGATTTTCAAAACCGGGGGGTTGCTCAACATAAACCTCCTCCTCTATGTAGCCGTTTAAGAAGGCACTCTTGACATCCATTTGAAAAAGTTTAAAACCTTTGGATGCAGCAAAAGCCAAGAGTATCCTAATAGCCTCCAGACGAGCTACAGGAGCAAACGTCTCCTCATAGTCTATTCCCTCCTTCTGACTATAACCCTTCGCTACAAGCCGGGCCTTGTTTCTCACAACATGGCCATCCTCTCCTTGCTTGTTTTTGAAAACCCATTTTGTCCCAATAGGCTTACAGTCAGGTGGAGGTGGAACTAGAACCCAAACCCGATTTCGCTCAAAGTTTTCTAACTCCTCATGCATGGCATTTACCCAATCCGGATCCGTCAAAGCGTGTCCAACATCTCGGGGCTCAAAATTAGCAACAAAAGCAGAGTGAGCGAAGTGCGAGATTTGCTGTGACCTGGAGCGAGTGACTCGCTCGCTGATGTCGCCGATCATCTGCTGAGGGGGGTGCTGGCGCTGGATGTGTCGTGGCGCCTCCCGAGAAGAAGTGATCTCCCCCTCAACAGCAGTTGGTTCCACCCCGGGTACAAAAGGTACCGCGCGAGGTGGAGGATCCCACGGCCCCCAGGAGGAAGAGGTGTCGGGGCCGTGAGTCGTCGTCGAGGCCGCTCCTTGCGGCACGACAGGTGGAGGGGGTGCTGGATCATCCATACCTTCAACACCCTCTTCCTCGTCATCGAAAAGAGGCTCTCCAACCTCATGATCACCTGCGCGCTCAAAACGAGAAGAAGGAGAAACAAGAGTCTCGTCGAAGGTGACATCTGATGTCTCCATGACTCGGTTAGTATCAAGGTTAAGTACGCGATAAGCTCTAGTGTGAGTGCCGTAACCCAAAAATACTCCGTCAGAAGAGCGAGACTCAAACTTGTCCAGGTTGCCCTTTTTCAAAATAAAGCAGTGGCAGCCAAAGACTCTAAAATAACTCACCTTAGGTTGGCGACCAAAACGCAACTCATAAGAGGTCTTCTTCAAAAACGCTCTCAGAAAAATGCGATTCGAAATGTAGCATGCAGTGTTCATAGCTTCGGCCCAATAGCGCCTAGGAGTCCTACGCTCATCGAGCATCGTCCTGGCCATCTCAACAAGGGTCCGATTCTTCCTCTCTACAACACCATTTTGGGGCGGTGTGTAGGGGGAAGAAAACTGATGCTCCAAGCCAAGGCGGTTACAAAACTTCTCAAAATCCGAATTTTTGAATTCGGAACCATTATCACTTCTAATAGCTCGCATCGAGTTCAAAGGGAACTCGTTCTGAAGACGCAAAATCAGATTGCGAGCGAAGGAGAAAGTCTCGGTCTTCTCAGTCAAAAAGAAGACCCACGAATACCTCGAAAAATCGTCAACAACAACCAAAACATACCACTTGCCACCAACCGAGCTCACCCGAGCCGGACCAACAAGGTCCATGTGTAAAAGCTCTCCGGGGTGCTAGGTCATGACCTTAGTCACTGGATGGTGGGGAGCGGCAACCATCTTCCCATGTCTGCAAGAATGACAAACTAAATCCTTCTCCATCGAAAGCTTGGGCAATCCTCGGATTAGGCCAAATGAGCTAAGTCTTGCAAGCAAGTCGAAGCTTAAATGACCGAGCCTCCTATGCCACTTCCAAAGATCCGAGGAAGAAGGACTAGCCAAAAGACAGCGAGAAGAACCAAACGACTCCGAGAAATTCGCGCGAAAGACTTTCCCAAAGGGCGAAATCAGACATACAAGATCGCCCTGAGGATCTAGGATGCGACTAAGGTTCGGTTTAAAATGAATCTCATAGTCATCATCAAAAAGTTGCGAAACAGAAAGCAAGTTAAAATGCAGGTTAGAAACAAGAGCAACATCGCGCAACACAAAGTGCTCATTAACCCGCACCGACCCGCGAGACAACACCTTACCTTTACTATTGTCGCCGAAGGTAATGTACTCCTTTCCGGCGACCGGGCAAAGGCTGGAGAACCACTTGGCGTTTCCGGTCATGTGCCTCGAACAACCGGAATCCACCAACCAAATGTCGTCCAACCGTCTTACCTACATCAATAGAAAGACATAGGGTGAGCATACGGTCCAACACTGGGGTTAGTGAAGTAAGGAGAATACCAGTGTTGGCCCGGCTGCTCAAAAGAACGGTCAGTGTAAAAACCATTCCTAGACTGTCTACGGGGGTAGCGATCACCATGCACAGGAAAACGTGGTCCGCTAGGGAAGGAGCGCTCACCGCGATACTCAAACTGCGGTGGGGGAAAATGCTCAACTACAAAGCCTCCACCACGGGGTGCATAGCCTACAACTGCAGGCTCCCGTCGGGCACGCTCTCTACGAGACCTAGGCCTAGCAACTTGAGGCACTGCGCCTCTAGGCCTAGCATCTCTCCTCGGAGCTCTCTGCTGCCTAGGCCTGGGAACTTGAGGTTCTGGACCTCTGGGCCTAGCAGCACGTCTCGGTGCTCTCCTCTGAACATTCGGCACATGTACATCATGGAAAGGATGGTACATGTCCGGGTTGTTCATCTCCCTAGCACGGCGCGCCTCTCTCTTGCGCCTAAAGCAGAACTCGCTCAAGTGACCATCTCTCCCACAGAAATCACAATGGTACCTCACCGCACGCAAAGGGGGTTGTTGGTACTCATGGCTGTGGGTGTGGATCACTTTGTCCTTCTGTGGCAACTCCTCCTGGATAGGTGGCATTGTGTCCAGCTTGTTCTTTAGGTGGTTGGGTTTGGGATGCCACACTTGGTTCTTGGGTGGAGCTCTCGGAGGTTCCTCAAACACCCCATCCTTGGTGATAGGCTTGACCGGCTCTTTGGATGGAAGCTTGGTCAGTTTGGGAGTAGTGGTGGAGTTGGGCTTCTCACTAGGATTCAGACCACTCGACTCTCCAATCTTCCCAAAAGCAGAAAGATCAACACCCTGAGCAAGACCTACACCAGAACCTCCAGCAGCTCGCTTAAATTGGGAAATCATCATCCTGAGCTGCGGCTCACTACAAGAGACCCATGACAAGATGGTCCGAAGGTATGTGTTTTCCTCCTCGGTTTGCATCTTGCCATGCTTGACATTCGCAATCTCCATCTCCAAACCCTCACACAAAGCACACCTAGCCACACTAGTGCTACCTGAGTTGGCCTCCTCAAGAGACACAATCTTGGCATTCTTCTCTGCCAACTCAGATTGCAAGACAGGACAAGTCTTGCACGCACCCAACAGAGAAGGTCTAGCCTTCAGCTCATCCACCTCTCCTACCAACGCAGCATACTTACCTCTCAAAGTGAGAAGGTCAGTCATGTGCGTGGTGCACATCTCACACTCAACCTCCTCCGACACGACCACGGTGGACTTGGCAAACTCAAGCTCCCTCACCGTGTCCTCCCACTTCTGCCTAAACTCCTTGCGCTCTCTAGCAGCACGCCTAAGCAACTTATCTTGGCTAAGGAGGGCAGCAGTAAGCTTCTCAACCTCGGAAGAAAGCTCGTTGTAGGTGAGAGATACCTGGGAGGTGTCGTCGTCGTCATCGCGAGGGGTGTGCTCCAGCTCGCCTCCGACCACATCACCAAGCGCCATGGTGCAGAAGCCATCATCGTCGGCGAAGAAGCAGAGTCCGTTCAGCTTGTCCTCGATCCTCTTCTTCTTCTCAGACTCGTCATCGCTTGAGCAAGCGGAGTCGTCATCCGAGCCATCGACGTCGCTGAGCGTGGCGAAGAACGCACGCTGCTCAGCCTGGGCCTTCTCCAAGTACTTCTTCTTGATGTACTCCTTGTCGAAGCCGCCCCTCCGCTTGTGCCTCGCGGGGACGTACTTCTCCTTGCGCTTGCCAGAGTCGTACTTGTGCCCATGATCGCCCTTCCCAGATGAATGCTTCTTCTTGGGACAGTTGGCGATGAAGTGGTCGGGGTCGCCGCACTCATAGCATCCTGAGCATCCTCCTCCGCGGCGACGGTTCATGCGGTTGTTGTGAAACCACGAGAACCGGTTGGCAAGCATTGCCAACTCGTCATCCCCCAAAGACTCAGGCTGGTCCTCTGTGATAGAAAAGAGAGATGAAAGAGCAAAACCTCCAGAGGGGTTAGAAGAGCCAGAAACCAAAGCCATAGTCGGGCCAGAAGGATTCTCATAAGAAGCCCTCGACATGGCGTCAATCTCACTAGACTTGAGCTTACTAAAGAGCTCGTCGCAGGTGAGGGTCTCATAGTTAGACGATTCGATGATCGCCTGGACCTTTGAGTCCCACACTGACCAATCAAGAGTGTGCAAAAGCTTCAAAGCCCTCTCATGATCGTCAAAAGGCAACAGCTCCTTGTTCGCTCTCATCTTGTTGACAATAACCTGAAAGCGAGCGAATAAACTTTCTATGCTCTCGCCAGGCATATGTCGAAAGTTCTCATACTCCCGCTTGTGCGACTCATAGAGGCAGGATTTGACCTGAGTGGTTCCCTCATGGAAGCGCATGAGGGTCGCACAAATCTCGCGAGCCGTGGGGAGGTGAGAAACGCGATCAAACTCGGACATGCTCAAACAGGAGAACAAGGCGTTACGTGCCCGGCTATTGGCCTCATGCTCATCGATCTGGAGCTGAGTGACACGAGCAGCCAAGACAACGTAATCATCCCTGTTGCAAATCTCCCAAACAGAAGAGCCCATGCTCTGGAGATAGGCCGACATGCGTATCTTCCAATACGCATAGTTCGTCCCATCAAAGAACGGTGGTTTGCCCACGCCGTGATCCATGTCGCCTTCTGTGGATCTGGAACCGGCTAAGGTGGAAGATCCTTAACCTGGCTCCGATACCAATTGAAGGACTGAGAAGCAACCAGAGAGCGACCAGAGGGGGGGGGGGGTGAATGGGAGCTTCAAAATTTCCTTTTGGAAACTAGTAGCCACTGTCCCGAGAATCACCCCAAGAGACAAACCCTAGAGCTTGCTAATGTCCACGACCCTAGATATAGGGTGGATGCTTCAAAGAAGCACAGCGGGACACTACACAACTCTGGATAGCCAATGCAAAAGACGGAAATCAAATCCGACAACGAGCGACCAAGCTGCGGGCGAAACAGCTTACTGTTCCTGACCGGACTCACAAGCGAGGAGCGTCCGGTCGAGAGCAGTGCGTCCGGTCACTAAAGCCAAGATAGGTGAACAGTAGATCCTGAGCATCCGGTCAATCCAACAACCCAGCGTCCGGTCAAAACTCCGAGAATCCCGCGACACATTCATCCACCGGACGCGTCCGGTCAGCCTGACCTAGCGTCCGGTCACCTCGTGACTTCGCTGTTTACTCACCGATTCGACTCGATCTCACCCAAAACAAATCCTCTAGGGATCAAACTTGGTGAGAGGAGTCACAAGGAGGATAGTGAGCTATCTCTAAGAGATCATGGCTCGAACCTATCTCCAAATCGATGAATCGAAGAATTTCGGGGGAAGGGAGAAAACTTGACCCGAAACGAAAATCGATCGATCTCCTAGACCGTGAGGTTAGAGGTGAATTCCTTCGGTGGAAAGAAGTGCCTCACGATCTAGAACAACTTGGTTCAAACGGTTTTGCAAAAGATGAACCGAGCAAAGAGAACAAGCGACGGGAAAATCGTGGAGAAAAAGGATTCCGCGAAGAACACGAACAAAACACGAATCACAACCACGAACTGCACAACGGTGAGATTACGGTCTCACTTCCTCACAATCAACAGTACACAGAGGCAAGTCTCTCTGCGGATCTCAACTAGCTACAGCAGGGAATGGGAGAGCCGGAAACCCTAAGTGCGAAAGAGCAAATGACTGAGATGACTAACTGAGATAGGGGGAGGAGGGTGTCTCCCCGACTACTTATCCTAATTCTAGTCTAAGTACAATTCCTACTCTACCCCTCTCTAATCTAATTACAGAGCGAACCAGCTAAACCCTAGGGTTATTCTGGACCAACTCGGTGGTAGGTGTATCCGACGGCCACGCCCGCACAACTCGTCCGCGTTGCCTCCACGCAACCTTCTGATTGCCGCCATGTGCCGCCCTCGCTCTGCACCCCCGGTTTTGTGGCCCAAACCGGGAAACCAGCCTTTTCCAGTTATCCCCCGGTTTTGAGGCCCAAACCGGGAAACCAGCCCACCAGCATCTGAGTTTTGAGGCCAAACTCAGCAAACCCTCAGTGCCCAGGTTTTGAGGCCCAAACCTGGAAACCGTACTCAGCCCGAGTTTTGTGGCCAAACTCGGAAACCTCCAGCCCGAGTTTTGTGGCCAAACTCGGAAACCGTCCACGCCCAGGTTTTGAGGCCCAAACCTGGAAACCGTCCATCTGATGGTTTTTCCCTGGCTCTACCACCAAACCGACGTCGAAGATGGGATGCACCTCCCGTGCACCCCGTCTACCGACATGTGTCCCCGAGTCCTCGACTCAGGCAACACATGATCGCACTTCTTCACTTGTCATCGTCACAGGCTGCCAGCCACCACAGCTGATCCTCGGGCCTCTGGTCCCTCAGTCCAAGTCTCACGTCCGCCCTTCGCCACTCTCGGTCCATCGGCACGGCACGTCTCTACTTGACCTTCACCTCGCCTTCGATCACTGCATCCGTGCTCGACACCTGCACAACACAAGCCAAAGAACATGCGCTTCATCCCAGTTGACAATCACTCATCACTCAGAGACCCGACATACACCCATGTATCCGCAGTCGGAATTGATTTCCGTCTTTTGTGTTGGCTTTCTAGAGTTGTGTAGTGTCCCGCTGTGCTTCTTGGAAGCATCCACCCTACATCTAGGGTTGTGGACATTAGCAAGCTCTAGGGTTTGTCCTTTTGGGTGACTCTCGGGACAGTGGCTACTAGTTTCCGAAAGGAAATTTTGAAGCTCCCATTCACCCCCCCTCTGGTCGCTTTCTGGTTGATTCTCGGTCCTTCAGAGGGGATCACTAAGGTTATCTAAATCCAACTTAAGAGTGATATGTTTATATTATTCTTAGTGGGGAAGTTGCCATAAAAGGTCATAAACAGAGTATGATTCTTTTATGCAAATGTATAATCCTACCGAGCCTACACACGGGTGAGTGGACTATAGAAGAATCATCAAGGCTATAAGAGTCACCTTTGTGAACAACCACTACTACCGGTGTTATATGAGGCAACTATGAGCTATCAAGTCTAAGCACCACACTTACACTATCCAACTACTCTAACTTTAGCGCAACTAGAATTAAAGTACTCAAAAGAGAGTCATAAACCTTAAGAATAATAAGAACAATAGCTCAAACTTAAATATAGACGTTGATTACCGAAACAATCGTTGAAGCAAGTTGACGAAGAACTTGAATCCACAGGTACAAGATGAAGAAGTTGATCCGACAGGCCGGAGCTCCTTCTTGATCTCTTCCTCTCTCTCTCTCTTCTAGTTCTAGTATAAGACTAGGTTCTAAACCTATCTAGTGGGGTATCTAGTCTTCTACTTGAAAGCTGACTCCTGAAGTCTCTTCTAGGGTTTCTGAATGAGGTGTAGACTTTCTGAAGAGGAACCTTCTGTCTGGCCTGGGGCCTGGGGCCTGTTTATATAGCCCTGAGGGATCAACCGCGACTGTTAGATCAAACCGACTTCACATAGGGCTGAGATTGATCCTCAAAGGCGGTAGAGGAAGATTCCAGAAGGGGGAGGCCCGCGGCGCCCTAGGGGGACCGACCGATGGGACCCATAGACCGGTCGGTCCCACCTGGAGGTGGCTCGGGGTGCCCCGCCTCGTGGTGTCTTCAGGTGTCCTCTAGAGGCTTCTGGATGATTCCTGACTTGACGAATGCGTTATCTCCCGTCGGTTTCCTTCTAGGGGAAGCAATTGAGGGCTGTTTCCCTGTTTAATCCCTGCAGATTCACAATTCACCAAAACTCATGGAATTTATTAGTTTTAAACCCTATACTAAGGTGGAGTTTATATATTTATCCATTTTTATGTTTAATTGACCTTTAATAATAAGAGTTAATTAGTGTCAACAAACTCCCCACACTTAGGCTTTGACTCGTCCTCGATAAAAGGTTGGATCAAAACTGTAGGATAAGATATCAAACACTAGACCTTTCTATTCATACCTGCATTGTACGATTCAGTGTGTTACCATAAAACCTTGAGTAGTTGGAGAACAGAATAGTTGAAACAGATCACCCTTTTCTTTTAGCACAAGACATTGGAGTTTTTGAATTTTTTTTTGAAACAAGTCATAGCTTTCCTTCTCCTTTTATAGTACTTCAATTCCTTACCAAAGTATTTTATTTATGTGAAGCAGTTCATCTTACTAAGTCAATGGAAAAAATACTATACTCTTAGATCAAGACATAAATCTTTTTAAACTTTGTCACTCTTGCTAGCATATTGTAATTAGAGGGACCATGTACTATATTTTTTTTCTCTTTATCATATTTTTATCATCATACTTTTCTTCTCTCTTTTTTTTTCTTGAGGTGTGTCGAACACTTGTCCATTTTTCTTTCCTCATTTTTCATACTTTTGCATAGCCCATGCCTCTAATACAATACTACTTCGGAAGAGTGAATCTTTCTTTATTTGTAAGGATCTCGATCTTTAGAGCATAATAAATTTCTCAACAAAGAACTCAGTATTAAAGTAAGCAATGATTGATTTTATGAATAACTTTGGTAGACAATTGATTTACTATAAAGGAGAAGTGTTGCTAATCTCTTTTTAACTTTGCAAGTGAAATCCTCCAATGCTCATACTTTTAAGAATTAAGTTCTCATTATTCTTCTATCATATTCCACAACAACTCTAAATAAAATGGGTCTCTTCAAGTTTTTATCAAAGCAGGTCTTTTCAGAAAAGGTGTTGTGAGATTCTATACCATGAGCATGTCAAAATAATCTTTTCTTTTTAATTAGAGTTTATGGATTGCATGTTATTGACGAGAATATATTTTTAATTCGAACAAAAGCTTAAACATAAAAAAATAGAGTGTAGCAATTGCGTACCGAATCGTGGACGAAGGAGGAGGCCAGGGTGCCGACCCCTAACCGACCGGTGGGGCCCTCCAACCGGTTGGTTGGTCCTAGGGCCCAACCATGGCCCGCTTCATGGTGCGTGATCTCGGTGACGATGTCTTCTGTTTTATGCAGCTTTCGCGATTGGTTTTCGGTAGTTCTGTCGTCGTCTACTCCCCACACTTATTTTCTATTTTCTGCTAATCACAACATGTGGAGACAAGACACATATCCAAAATAACAAGATAAAAGATAACTCTAACAAAAACTTTATTGATATCATTTAAGGCAGCTTTATTACACAAAAAACTAACTAATCAAAACTTCTAACAAAACAAGACTCTGCAAACACGAGTGCCTTATTAATCTACGGATGACTCATCTCTCAATCCTCTCCCTCGAGTAGATTGCCTAGCGCAGAGGCTACATTAACGACCTTAGCCTTCAGGCTAATGTGTTCAGTTACATACTTATTCAGCACATCGGTCATCTGTTTTGTAGCCTAAGCTAGGGAAGCGTATCTCTTCTTAAGCTCTAAATTATCCCTCTCAAGGTCCTCAATCCTATCCCCATGGCGATCTAACTGGGTAGTCCTCTTGCGCTTAGCCACGGGATTAGGAGTGGTGGGCGCCCTCTTCACCGGCGGAGTAACCTTGACCTGCTCAGGGTGACCACGAACTCCATCAATGCGCGGACACGGAGATGTAGATGTGTATTTTATGACCGTGGGTTCCCCAAACTTGTTCGTTTTCAGCCCGACGAGTGTCTCATTGGCCTTAGGAGGAAGAACCGGGAGCGGCTTGGGGACGGAGAATGTCGGGAGTACTCTTGCCGGCACCGCTTGAGCATAGAGAGCTGGTTGACGATGCGGCGAGGCCTCTTCTGGTGGGATCATATCAACGGGTGTCGGCGAGTCAACGGGGGTGATCTCCTTCGACGGCGTTACGGCAAGCTCCTTCGATGGGGCGACGACAAGAGCCATCGAGTCGTCGGCGGGCTCGTTGAGGTCGATCCTTGGATAGGAGGCCATTAACGCTGGCGGGAGGAGAGCTCTACTGTTGCTGGTATTCTGCGAGGAGGCTGCAATGAATCTAGAGACAGGCCTAGGGCTGGTTTTATAGCTGAGATGACTTGGAGAGGAGGCTGAATGCTAGGCATGATAGGTTCATTACGGGAGTTATCGATTCTGCGGATCAGGGTACCAGAATGGATACGAGTGAGAGTCTGGACACGTAATGAAAGAAGGCAGACAGCGAGGAGGTCCAGGGCAGATCGGTCGGTCTCCCTAGGGGACCGGTCGGTCCCACCCTGTGGCTCCTTGTGGGCCCGTCGCTCGTGGTGTCTTTAAACTCGATCCTAATCCCAGAAAATATTTCCCCGATGTGCGAACTTATCGGAAAAATGACGATGGTGTAAATCTATGGGACAATAAAGAATTGGATGACATCTAACTCTTCAGGACTCTTTTCAGGTTCTAGAAAAATCTTAAGACGTTGCCCATTTACCTTAAATAGCGTACCTTCATCATTTTGAAGTGTAATGGCTCCATGTGATGAAGTGGCTACCACCGTAAAGGGTCCTTCCCATTTGCTTCGTAGTTTTCCATGCCCGAACAACTTTACCCTGTAATTAAAGAGTAATACCTTGTCTCCCGGAGTGAAGCTCTTCTTCTTGATTCTTTTGTCATGCCACCTCTTTGTTCTCTCTTTGTAGATCTTTGCATTATGATATGCCCTTTCGCGCCATTCATCTTGTTCAGAGAGTTGCATTTTCCTCCTTACTCCTGCATCTTCTAGGTCCATGTTCCACCTCTTGATTGCCCAGTGAGCTTTGAATTCTAGTTCCACTGGTAAGTGACAAGTCTTTCCGTAGACAAGTTGATATGGAGACATCCCTAGTGGTGTTTTGTAGGCAGTACGATAAGCCCACAGTGCTTCGGGTAGTCTATCTTTCCATTGTGTTCCCATCTCGTTGACTGTTTTCTGCAGAATATTCTTGATTTGCTTGTTTGACGTTTCTGCTTGGCCACTTGTCTGAGGGTGATAGGGAGTGGCAACATTGTGATGGATCCCATGACTTATCAGATATTTATGAAAGCCTTTGTCAATAAAGTGTGTTCCCCCGTCACTAATGACCATCCTTAGCACTCCAAATCTTGGAAATATCACCTCCTCGAACATCCTCTGAGAGTTTCTTGCATTAGTAGACTTGCATGACACCGCTTCGACCCATTTTGAGACATAGTCGACAACAACCAGGATGTACTCATGGTTCCTTGATTTAGGGAATGGTCCCATGTAATCAATTCCCCAGACATCGAAGAGCTCAATCTGAAGGTTGTTGGTGAGTGTCATGACATCTCTGGTGTTGATGCTGTCGTGCCTCTAACATGGTCCACACCTCCAGACAAAGTCTTTTGTGTCTTGGTACATGGTTGGCCAGAAAAATCCACTTTGCCAGATCTTCGCATGTGTTCGGATTGCCCCATAATGTCCTCCATATGGTGAAGAGTGACAGCATTCAATGATCTTGATTCCTTCTTCAGCTGGCACACATCTTCTGAGTAATCCATCAGAGCATACTCTGAATAGATATGGATCATCCCATATGTGGATCCTACTCTCATAGATCAACTTCTTCTTATTTGCTCCTGGTGGTACATACCCTGCAACTATAAAATTGACAATATCTGCGTACCATGGGTCAGATCTAGAGATTTGAAAAAGCATGTCATCCCTGAGTGAGTCATTTATAGGCAATTCCTGAGGATTTTCAAAATGCATTCTAGACAAGTGATCAACTACAGAGTTTTCTACTCCTTTCTTATCCTTTATTTCTAAGTCAAATTCTTGGAGTAGCAAAACCCATCTTATCAAGCGTGGCTTAGCATCTTTCTTAGTGAGCAGGTACTTTAGTGCAGCATGATCAGTCAAAACAATCACCTTTGATCCCACTAAATAAGATCTAAACTTGTCTATAGCAAAAACAACAGCCAGAAGTTCTTTTTCAGTAGTAGCATAATTAAGTTGAGGTCCTGTTAAAGTTTTACTGGCATAAGCGACTGCATGATGCTTTTTATGTTTATATTGTCCTAGCACGGCTCCTACAACAAAATCACTTGCATCACACATGATCTCAAAAGGTAGAGACCAATTAGAAGGTTGAATGATAGGTGCAGAAGTGAGCGCTTTCTTAAGAGTGTAAAAGGTTCTAAGCATGCATCATCAAATTCAAAAGGAACATCCTTGGCCAAAAGATCTGTAAGCGGTCTAGCAATGTGAGAAAAATCTTTTATGAACCTACGATAGAAACCAGCATGGCCAAGAAAACTTTGAATTCCTTTGACATTAATCGGTGGAGGCAAACGTTCAATTACTTCAATTTTAGCTTTGTCTACCTCAATTCCACGTTCAGACACTAAGTGACCTAGCACTATGCCTTCTTTAACCATAAAGTGACATTTTTCCCAATTAAGGACTAAGTGCTTTTCTTTACATCTTTGCAAAACCTTGTCTAAATTTTCAAGACAATCATCAAAAGTTTTTCCATAAACAAAAAAGTCATCCATGAGATTTCTTTTTGGCGAGGCTCGACTCTTGTGTTTGTCGAAGAGGGATGTTTGAAAAAATAGTGACGCCCCCTTTCTTTTTGGCGAGGCTCGACTCTTGTGTTTGTTAAGGAGGGATGTTTAAAAAATAGCGACGCCCCCTTTTTTTGGCTTGGCTCGACTCTTGTTTTCATGAGCTCCTCGTGTTTTCGCAAGGGTGCTCATCTTTTGACTTTGATCTTCTCTTAAACCTGCGAGTCCCTAGCGTCTTCGCGAAGGTGCTCGAGTGCTCGTATTTTTGGGACTTCGCACCTCCCCTTATTTTGGGTGAAGGTGGAGTTTGCTTTTGCGAGCCCCTGGCAACTTTGCGAGGGTGCTCGTCTTTTTGGGACTTCGCGCCTCCCCTAGTTTTAGGTGGAGGTGAAGTTTGCTTTAGCGAGCCCCTTGCAACTTTGCGAGGGTGCTCGTCTTTTTGGGACTTCACGCCTCCCCTTATTTTGGGTGGAGGTGAAGTTTGCTTTTGCGAGCCCCTGGCAACTTTGCGAGGGTGCTCGACTTTTTGGGACTTCGCGCCTCTCCTTGTTTTAGGTGGAGGTGAAGTTTGCTTTTGCGAGCCCCTTGCAACTTTGCGAGGGTGCTCGTCTTTTTTGGGACTTCGCGCCTCCCCTTATTTTGGGTGGAGGTGAAGTTTGCTTTTGCGAGCCCCTTGCAACTTTGCGAGGGTGCTCGTCTTTTTGGGACTTCGCGCCTCCCCTTATTTTGGGTGGAGGTGAAGTTTGCTTTTGCGAGCCCCTTGCAACTTTGCGAGGTTGCTCGACTTTTTGGGACTTCGCGCCTCCCCTTATGTCACACCCCGAAATTTGCATTCCTTAAATTAGAGTTAAAATGATTTATTTATGAATTTTTGTGCTCATAAAATATAGGGAAATAAAAATTTTCTCTAAATGAAAATTTATCCTAGGGTTTTAGAAACATGTTTGTGCATTCATGTTGGTGCATTTGAGTTTTTGTGATGTGTGGTTTTTCCTAAAATTCTATTTGTGTTCAAAATGGTTTAGAAATGTTTTAAAAACAAATTTCATAGAAAAGGGTTTTGGAAGTAAAGACTTTTTGTTTTACAAAAAGTTTGGAAAATTTTAAAGTTCTAAAAACTTGTTGTTTCTTCCAAAGATCCAAATTAAAAGTTTGAAAGGATTTCAAATTGGATTTGAAAATACTTTTGAAAATCCAAAACCAAAAATGAAAAGGCATTTTCCCTCTCTTCCCTCACCCTTCTCCCTATCTGGCCGATGGCCCAAGCCGGCCATTTTCCCCCTCCCAGGCAGCCCAACCGGCTCCCGCTCCTTCCCCCTCCTCTTGGGCCGCGACCGCCGCCCCGGCCCAGCTTGACGCCTACGCGCGCGCACCGGCCTTCTCTTCCTCCCTCTCGCTGACGTACCGTCCCCACCTGTCAGCTCCCTCTCCCTCCTCCGACTCCGGCTCGGTTACGAGCCCGTGCATGAGTCCGCCGTGCCTACGCCCCCTCCCTACCTTGTTGAGCACTCCGAAGCTCACATATAAAGCTCGCCGAGCCCGCCGCCTTTTCTTTTCCCTGAAAACACGAACTCTCGTGCCCTAATCTGCTGTAGTCGCGAGCTCCGCCGCCCTATAGATCCCGCCGCCGTCCACTCGACGATTCGGCGAGTTTCATCATCCACCAAAGGTACCTCGAGTTCGGTCTCGATCTCCCAAAGCCACCCGAGAACTTTCCCCTCTTATTCTCCTTTTGATTCATGCTCTGATTGCTCGCCGTTGTGTGCAGAGGAGCCACCGCCGCGTAACCGTGCCGCACGCCACCACTAGACTTTCCCTGTCGTCATCTTCTCATCTGGTGAGGTCCCCTAGCCTTCCTCTTTCGTTTGAACCTATCCCCGAGTTCTCTACCACCCTGTAGCGCGAGAACCGAGAGCGCCGCCTTCGTCCGGCCATGGCGCCGCCGAGCGCCACCGTTTCCTTTTCCTCCTCCGGCGACAGCGCCGCCCTTCTTCCCTGGATCTAATCTCGTTCACCCATCCAAAATCCGACGGCCAAAACACGTCCATACCCCTTCGGCCGATCATTTTGCAAATAAACCCTTACACGTTTTTGGTCTCAACCCGCGCTCCTAGTCGCACTGTTCATTGAGTCTTGAAATCTTTTCAATCTAGCCCCTGCGTTTTCTCTATTTTGAGGCGCAGTCCAGCCGAGCTGCAATTTCGTTTTATTTATGTTAAAATACAAAATCAGGTTTGTTTTATTTACAAGTTTGCCACCAGATTCAAATGCTTATAACTTCTTTGTTTTAACTCCAATTTGAACCGTTCAAGTTGCGTTAGATTCATTTCGAAAAGTTCTTTCAAAATATATAACTTTCACCACTGTTTTCTGTAATTAAAATTTGAGTTAAATCTAATCTAGTAATTAGTGTCTTTAATCTTGTTTAGTTCATATCTTTTCCGTTAAAACTCCGTTTAGCGTGATTTTTGCGTCTGTGTGTTCGTAGCGAATCGTAGATCAGTTTTCAAAACTCTTTATTTATTTATTTATTTATTTATTTATTGGTGTATTGTTCTAATTATAGGCTATGTTTGCTTTGCATGACTGCCTATGGATGCTTGTGTGGTGTCCTGTGATCGTATGTCCAGTCTGTGAGTTTACGTTGGTGATCAAGAGGAAGAGTTAGTGATCAAGAGTTCAAGATCAAGAGTCAACCTTTGGAAATCTACAAGTCAACAGAAGAAGGATCTTGAGTTTAAGGCAAGTATAGCATGGGATCCTCCTTGATGTCCTAATAACCTTAATTCATCATAATTTTCATATTGCATGTGTCTACCTTGATGCCTATATAGATTTATCCTAGATGTTTGATCTTGTACCTTGATAACCATGGGTATGCATTGGATAGCTTGATGCTAGTGCTCAACTTAAACTATGATCATGTAAATTTGTTTTAATGTTATATGTGACATGTTAAAATATGACTTTTATAGCAACATGGTTTAGGAACTGCTATAAGGGATCACCCGGGACAACAGTGCAACCATGGGAGTTATATGGCTCTGACCTTAGCTCAGTATTAGGACCTTTTCTAGCTTGTTAGTGGTTACCCGAAAGGGCGCATAAGGCGCTTGCCGAGACAGGTATAGTGCGGCTTCTGTCCACGTGTGTATAGGCTGCGTGTTATTGTGCCACCTGGAAGGAGGGCTCTACATCCCCTTGCCGTAAGACCTAGCGGCCCTAACTTGTTAGACGAACCTTTGAAAGGCTGCGCAGCGAACCCTGCCGTGCACCTTGGAAGTGTGACGTGGGCCTTGCAAACCCCGGTATATGGGAATCACTACTCATCGGGTAAAGTGTACAACCTCTGCAGAGTGTAAAACTGATATATCAGCCGTGCTCACGGTTACGAGCGACTTGGAATTCTTATGGTATAGTTGTTGCTATAAATAATGGTAATAATAATGATGATGATATTTATTCAATGGATACATGTTTATTTGATCATATGTTTAAATTGGGATGGTTATACTTTGATGCTACTTAATGCTAAAATTATGCCAACTAAAAGCTAATGAAGTTAAACCAGTGTCAGCCTTTTGAGCCTCATGAACCCCATGTTATATTTGTTAAGTACGAGATGTACTTATGCTTGTTTTACTTTTCAACACTTTGGAAAAATCCCGGATGGGTACCAGACTGCAAGAGTTGGAGAAGTTAGGCTTGTGATCAACCAGTCAGTTGTCCCTGTGAAGTTGGTGTCTCCATCTGAAGATCGGAGTGTCTTTCCGCTGTCTGCTCTTTAAGGTTATGTTCTTTTGTTTTATATACGTTATATAAGAGCATTGTCTTTCGATATTACCCTTTATTTGTGACTATATGTGAGATTTGACTTCCTGGGCTCACATATGGTGTATACCTGGTTTTGTTCTTAAAACCGGGTGTGACAAAGTGGTATCAGAGCAATGCTGACTGTAGGACGCAAGCCTAGTTAGAAACTGGTCGTTTTAAACTTTTGAAAATTTCTATAGAACCTTTGTTCTATCAACCTTGGTATTTTCTTATCTATTGTATCTTCTACCCTTGTTATTTGTCTCCTCCTTGTTGCTTAAATTTTAAGTTTTGCTCTCACCTTCACTCCTTGCCTTAGATTGCTTTTGAAAACTTCCCTCTGTCTAAGTAGATGGATCATTGACCAAGCTATGTCGTCTCTGACCGCAGTTAACAAACAGAAGCTGATCGCTATGCAAAGTCAAGACCTGGGAAGAATGACACAACAGCAAGACGCAACACAAGGACCAACCAACATGGAAGGAAGCCATAAAGAACAGTTACAGCAAGATTTCATCCCTGGAAGATTGAGACATGTGGATATGACCACTATTCATGGAGCAAAGAAAGCAGTGTATGGCATGATCCCAGTCAATTCGGTAACTTCCATGGTTCTTTTTGACCCTAGTGCCTCGCACTCGTTCATCTCTGCCAAGTTTGTAGCTCGCCTGAAGATAAGGGAATGGCCAACAAAGAAGCTCATAGTAGTTCGCACACCAACTGGAGAAATTGAGACAAACCATGAATGCCGAGATGTTAGAGTCCAGATAAAGGAGAGTGATTTCATAGTGAAGCTGAATGTTTTGGAACTCTCTGGAATCGATGTTATCCTTGGACATGGATGGTTAAGGAGTCGTAAAAGTGAGGTCAATTATTCCCGACGTTCAGTGTTCCTAAGAACACCATCAGGCGAGAGGATTGAATATCGAGGTATGCCATTATCACCCAATGAATGTGAAGCAAGTCTATTGGAAGCTAGCAGTAGTAAGACGCAAGAGGTTCAGGATCGATGTCCATGTTGCAAGCATTATGGGAATTCTTGTCTTCAAGAGAAGTCAACCAAGGATGAGGTCAAAGCGAACCCAAGTGGTGAAGTCATGGAAGGTAAGAAAAGGAAAGCAAATTCATTCGAACCACCGTTGATACGTCACCAACAATTGAGTTCTACCCCAGTACCACATACAGTTTCAACTCTTGTTCAGACCAGCCTAGATCAGCAGCATTTAGAAGCTCATCCAATTAAGAACTTTCCACATGAGGTTTGCATAGATGGTTGGACAATCACCTACAAAGAGTTCCAACCACGGAAGCGAGTTAAGAAGCAGAATAAACTGGTAACAGTCAATCCTCCGAGTTAGCAAGATGGTAGCACATCAAACAACACTTCTACCGCAGTAGATCCAGCTAAAGGAAGATGTTATCATTGCCAACAGGAAGGACATTACGTCAGATCTTGCCCAAAAAGATCAACAGTCGACTCATGGAAATAGCCAGAGCCTAGTCACTACAGAGTAGCCATCAACAAGTGATGTCAGTGCCTGATGCAAAGGAAGTCCCCTGATAGCAGTTGACAAATAAAGAGTGTACAAGAAAAGCTACCCTTGACGTTCTTGCAGATGTATCGTGTTCTAGTAGTTCTTGAGCCCTTATGTAATGAAACGTTAGTAACGAAGTTAAGTCAAGTCCTTGGCCCATGTGTGGCTTGTGAACCTGTGATGTTTGTTGTTTGTCCTTATGATAATGTTTGTTTTGCATCTTTGTAATGAGTGCAATGATTTTGTGGGTTTCCTCACAATCTCATTTAGGTTTAGTTGTTAGGTCTCGTGCATAGAAGGTTGGGTTTCTGTTTCTTCTGTTCCCTCTATCCTAACTTTCCGGAGCAATCTGTCTTTATCAGCTTATATCTCTGTTTATGGATGTTCAAAAATCATGGAACAATTCTGGACACAAGTAGGTTTCATGATCTTTCTCTGAGCGCAAGAACCACCCTGATAGCTGTTATGGTTTTGGAGTTATGAAATTCACAAGTTGATACATCCGTGCTGTCTGGAATCTGGAATAGTTTCTATTGTCTGCTGTTTTTGACGACCTTAACTACAGAATCTGGGAAAGTGTTCTACATGAAAGTTGTAGAGGATTTCATAAGCTTTCCAGAAAGGTAAACTGCAACTTCATTGGATAAACAGAGCTCGAGTTATGGCTGTTTTACTGCACTGCTGTTTTGCTACTCGCGAGAAATTTCAGAATTCTTGTTGTTACCTTTACATATGAATTTTTCCGGGATATGAGAAGTTGGTTATGGCTGTCAACATGCTGGAAATAATATGCAAGCTACCCTTTTGTGTTCTCTAGTTTGTCCTTTCTTAAGGGGGGTAGTGTTTTGATCAACAGATGTTGAAGTTGTGAGTTGTCTCTCATGGTACTTCATGAGTATGATCATCTATCCTTGCTCATGTTGCTTTGTTGGTCACCTGATGACAGGAAATGTGGCACACCGTGAATCAGGATCCCTATATGCCACCTCTCACTGATGAACACGAGTACAATGAAGCCGAGCACTATCAAAACAACAATGTTGAAGTTCGAGTTGGGAATGATCCGAGCCAGAATCCACAACAACGAAAGCCAGAAAGAAGCTTACTGGAGCAAGTAGAGCACAGCGCAATTATGTCAATGGAAGGTTGAGCAATATGGATAAGGATAACATTCAAGGAGCTACAAAAATGGTTGGTGGTTACATTCAAGTGAGCTCAACACAAGCTTTTGCTCTGTTTGATCCCAGTGCTTCGCACTCTTTCATCTCCGACAAGTTGTTATAGACGAGCAAAATAGCGAAGTGTCCAACAAAGAGGCCCTTGATAGTTCATACCGCAGTTGGAGAAATACAGGCAGATCAGATATGCCCGAACGTCAGTCTCATCATAAACAAGGAAAACTCTACCGTAACCTTCATTGTTTTGGAGTCACTCGATATTCCTATGGTTCTTGGTAATGGATGGTTGTGTGCGCACAAAGGAGTAATTCATGGTACTCAGTGCATAATGTTCTAACTGCACCGTCAGGGAAAGAATCGAGTATCGCGGTTGTCAACTTCAATCTGAGAAAGCTGATGACTTGTACAATGGAATGCAGACTAAAGATGCTATCATGGATAATGATGAGTATATAGCTAAGAACACAGATGGGCAAACGTCTTCAGTGGAAGTGGATACACCAGACCATCCGGCAAATGCAGGATACCCGGTCAAGATTCTAGAAATAGTTTGGAAAACTTTTAATGGAAGAAGGTTTAAAGTATGTAAGGATCAGTGGAGTAACCTAAGTGAAGAAGAAGCAATGTGGGAAACCGAGGAACAACTACAAATCAAGTTTCGACATCTCTTTGAGTTGTAAGCCAATCAAGTTAGCAATCAAGACAAGTTTGGAATAATCAGGTGTAATAATCTTTTATGGAATCTTTGTTCACAAGTTATGATCATGAGACATCAGTGGTTTGATAATCTTGGTATACAAGTGTGAAGTGAAAGTGTTATCAAGATCTTTTCTCGTTTCTCTCCTATGCTCTGAGTGTCTTCCGAATCTCGGGACGAGATTCTCTTAAGGGGGGTAGATTTGTCACACCCTGAAGTTTGCATTCCTTAAATTAGAGTTAAAATGATTTATTTATGAATTTTTGTGCTCATAAAATATAGGGAAATAAAAATTTTCTCTAAATTAAAATTTATCCTAGGGTTTTAGAAACATGTTTGTGCATTCATGTTGGTGCATTTGAGTTTTTGTGATGTGTGGATTTTGCTAAAATTCTATTTGTGTTCAAAATGGTTTAGAAATGTTTTAAAAACAAATTTCATAGAAAAGGGTTTTGGATGTAAAGACTTTTTGTTTTACAAAAAGTTTGGAAAATTTTAAAGTTCTAAAAACTTGTTGTTTCTTCCAAAGATCCAAATCAAAAGTTTGAAAGGATTTCAAATTGGATTTGAAAATACTTTTGAAAATCCAAAACCAAAAATGAAAAGGCATTTTCCCTCTCTTCCCTCACCCTTCTCCCTATCTGGCCGATGGCCCAAGCCGGCCATTTTCCCCCTCCCGGGCAGCCCAACCGGCTCCCGCTCCTTCCCCCTCCTCTTGGGCCGCGACCGCCGCCCCGGCCCAGCTTGACGCCTACGCGCGCGCACCGGCCTTCTCTTCCTCCCTCTCGCTGACGTACCGTCCCCACCTGTCAGCTCCCTCTCCCTCCTCCGACTCCGGCTCGGTTACGAGCCCGTGCATGAGTCCGCCGTGCCTACGCCCCCTCCCTACCTTGTTGAGCACTCCGAAGCTCACATATAAAGCTCGCCGAGCCCGCCGCCTTTTCTTTTCCCCGAAAACACGAACTCTCGTGCCCTAATCTGCTGTAGTCGCGAGCTCCGCCGCCCTATAGATCCCGCCGCCGTCCACTCGACGATTCGGCGAGTTTCATCATCCACCAAAGGTACCTCGAGTTCGGTCTCGATCTCCCAAAGCCACCCGAGAACTTTCCCCTCTTATTCTCCTTTTGATTCATGCTCTGATTGCTCGCCGTTGTGTGCAGAGGAGCCACCGCCGCGTAACCGTGCCGCACGCCACCACTAGACTTTCCCTGTCGTCATCTTCTCATCTGGTGAGGTCCCCTAGCCTTCCTCTTTCGTTTGAACCTATCCCCGAGTTCTCTACCACCCTGTAGCGCGAGAACCGAGAGCGCCGCCTTCGTCCGGCCATGGCGCCGCCGAGCGCCACCGTTTCCTTTTCCTCCTCCGGCGACAGCGCCGCCCTTCTTCCGTGGATCTAATCTCGTTCACCCATCCAAAATCCGACGGCCAAAACACGTCCATACCCCTTCGGCCGATCATTTTGCAAATAAACCCTTACACGTTTTTGGTCTCAACCCGCGCTCCTAGTCGCACTGTTCATTGAGTCTTGAAATCTTTTCAATCTAGCCCCTGCGTTTTCCCTATTTTGAGGCGCAGTCCAGCCGAGCTGCAATTTCGTTTTATTTATGTTAAAATACAAAATCAGGTTTGTTTTATTTACAAGTTTGCCACCAGATTCAAATGCTTATAACTTCTTTGTTTTAACTCCGATTTGAACCGTTCAAGTTGCGTTAGATTCGTTTCGAAAAGTTCTTTCAAAATATATAACTTTCACCACTGTTTTCTGTAATTAAAATTTGAGTTAAATCTAATCTAGTAATTAGTGTCTTTAATCTTGTTTAGTTCATATCTTTTCCGTTAAAACTCCGTTTAGCGTGATTTTCGCGTCTGTGTGTTCGTAGCGAATCGTAGATCAGTTTTCAAAACTCTTTATTTATTTATTTATTTATTTATTGGTGTATTGTTCTAATTATAGGCTATGTTTGCTTTGCATGACTGCCTATGGATGCTTGTGTGGTGTCCTGTGATCGTATGTCCAGTCTGTGAGTTTACGTTGGTGATCAAGAGGAAGAGTTAGTGATCAAGAGTTCAAGATCAAGAGTCAACCTTTGGAAATCTAGAAGTCAACAGAAGAAGGATCTTGAGTTTAAGGCAAGTATAGCATGGGATCCTCCTTGATGTCCTAATAACCTTAATTCATCATAATTTTCATATTGCATGTGTCTACCTTGATGCCTATATAGATTTATCCTAGATGTTTGATCTTGTACCTTGATAACCATGGGTATGCATTGGATAGCTTGATGCTAGTGCTCAACTTAAACTATGATCATGTAAATTTGTTTTAATGTTATATGTGACATGTTAAAATATGACTTTTATAGCAACATGGTTTAGGAACTGCTATAAGGGATCACCCGGGACAACAGTGCAACCATGGGAGTTATATGGCTCTGACCTTAGCTCAGTATGAGGACCTTTTCTAGCTTGTTAGTGGTTACCCGAAAGGGCGCATAAGGCGCTTGCCGAGACGGGTATAGTGCGGCTTCTGTCCACGTGTGTATAGGCTGCGTGTTATTGTGCCACCTGGAAGGAGGGCTCTACATCCCCTTGCCGTAAGACCTAGCGGCCCTAACTTGTTAGACGAACCTTTGAAAGGCTGCGCAGCGAACCCTGCCGTGCACCTTGGAAGTGTGACGTGGGCCTTGCAAACCCCGGTATATGGGAATCACTACTCATCGGGTAAAGTGTACAACCTCTGCAGAGTGTAAAACTGATATATCAGCCGTGCTCACGGTTACGAGCGACTTGGAATTCTTATGGTATAGTTGTTGCTATAAATAATGGTAATAATAATGATGATGATATTTATTCAATGGATACATGTTTATTTGATCATATGTTTAAATTGGGATGGTTATACTTTGATGCTACTTAATGCTAAAATTATGCCAACTAAAAGCTAATGAAGTTAAACCAGTGTCAGCCTTTTGAGCCTCATGAACCCCATGTTATATTTGTTAAGTACGAGATGTACTTATGCTTGTTTTACTTTTCAACACTTTGGAAAAATCCCGGATGGGTACCAGACTGCAAGAGTTGGAGAAGTTAGGCTTGTGATCAACCAGTCAGTTGTCCCTGTGAAGTTGGTGTCTCCATCTGAAGATCGGAGTGTCTTTCCGCTGTCTGCTCTTTAAGGTTATGTTCTTTTGTTTTATATACGTTATATAAGAGCATTGTCTTTCGATATTACCCTTTATTTGTGACTATATGTGAGATTTGACTTCCTGGGCTCACATATGGTGTATACCTGGTTTTGTTCTTAAAACCGGGTGTGACAAAGTGGTATCAGAGCAATGCTGACTGTAGGACGCAAGCCTAGTTAGAAACTGGTCGTTTTAAACTTTTGAAAATTTCTATAGAACCTTTGTTCTATCAACCTTGGTATTTTCTTATCTATTGTATCTTCTACCCTTGTTATTTGTCTCCTCCTTGTTGCTTAAATTTTAAGTTTTGCTCTCACCTTCACTCCTTGCCTTAGATTGCTTTTGAAAACTTCCCTCTGTCTAAGTAGATGGATCATTGACCAAGCTATGTCGTCTCTGACCGCAGTTAACAAACAGAAGCTGATCGCTATGCAAAGTCAAGACCTGGGAAGAATGACACAACAGCAAGACGCAACACAAGGACCAACCAACATGGAAGGAAGCCATAAAGAACAGTTACAGCAAGATTTCATCCCTGGAAGATTGAGACATGTGGATATGACCACTATTCATGGAGCAAAGAAAGCAGTGTATGGCATGATCCCAGTCAATTCGGTAACTTCCATGGTTCTTTTTGACCCTAGTGCCTCGCACTCGTTCATCTCTGCCAAGTTTGTAGCTCGCCTGAAGATAAGGGAATGGCCAACAAAGAAGCTCATAGTAGTTCGCACACCAACTGGAGAAATTGAGACAAACCATGAATGCCGAGATGTTAGAGTCCAGATAAAGGAGAGTGATTTCATAGTGAAGCTGAATGTTTTGGAACTCTCTGGAATCGATGTTATCCTTGGACATGGATGGTTAAGGAGTCGTAAAAGTGAGGTCAATTATTCCCGACGTTCAGTGTTCCTAAGAACACCATCAGGCGAGAGGATTGAATATCGAGGTATGCCATTATCACCCAATGAATGTGAAGCAAGTCTATTGGAAGCTAGCAGTAGTAAGACGCAAGAGGTTCAGGATCGATGTCCATGTTGCAAGCATTATGGGAATTCTTGTCTTCAAGAGAAGTCAACCAAGGATGAGGTCAAAGCGAACCCAAGTGGTGAAGTCATGGAAGGTAAGAAAAGGAAAGCAAATTCATTCGAACCACCGTTGATACGTCACCAACAATTGAGTTCTACCCCAGTACCACATACAGTTTCAACTCTTGTTCAGACCAGCCTAGATCAGCAGCATTTAGAAGCTCATCCAATTAAGAACTTTCCACATGAGGTTTGCATAGATGGTTGGACAATCACCTACAAAGAGTTCCAACCACGGAAGCGAGTTAAGAAGCAGAATAAACTGGTAACAGTCAATCCTCCGAGTTAGCAAGATGGTAGCACATCAAACAACACTTCTACCGCAGTAGATCCAGCTAAAGGAAGATGTTATCATTGCCAACAGGAAGGACATTACGTCAGATCTTGCCCAAAAGATCAACAGTCGACTCATGGAAATAGCCAGAGCCTAGTCACTACAGAGTAGCCATCAACAAGTGATGTCAGTGCCTGATGCAAAGGAAGTCCCCTGATAGCAGTTGACAAATAAAGAGTGTACAAGAAAAGCTACCCTTGACGTTCTTGCAGATGTATCGTGTTCTAGTAGTTCTTGAGCCCTTATGTAATGAAACGTTAGTAACGAAGTTAAGTCAAGTCCTTGGCCCATGTGTGGCTTGTGAACCTGTGATGTTTGTTGTTTGTCCTTATGATAATGTTTGTTTTGCATCTTTGTAATGAGTGCAATGATTTTGTGGGTTTCCTCACAATCTCATTTAGGTTTAGTTGTTAGGTCTCGTGCATAGAAGGTTGGGTTTCTGTTTCTTCTGTTCCCTCTATCCTAACTTTCCGGAGCAATCTGTCTTTATCAGCTTATATCTCTGTTTATGGATGTTCAAAAATCATGGAACAATTCTGGACACAAGTAGGTTTCATGATCTTTCTCTGAGCGCAAGAACCACCCTGATAGCTGTTATGGTTTTGGAGTTATGAAATTCACAAGTTGATACATCCGTGCTGTCTGGAATCTGGAATAGTTTCTATTGTCTGCTGTTTTTGACGACCTTAACTACAGAATCTGGGAAAGTGTTCTACATGAAAGTTGTAGAGGATTTCATAAGCTTTCCAGAAAGGTAAACTGCAACTTCATTGGATAAACAGAGCTCGAGTTATGGCTGTTTTACTGCACTGCTGTTTTGCTACTCGCGAGAAATTTCAGAATTCTTGTTGTTACCTTTACATATGAATTTTTCCGGGATATGAGAAGTTGGTTATGGCTGTCAACATGCTGGAAATAATATGCAAGCTACCCTTTTGTGTTCTCTAGTTTGTCCTTTCTTAAGGGGGGTAGTGTTTTGATCAACAGATGTTGAAGTTGTGAGTTGTCTCTCATGGTACTTCATGAGTATGATCATCTATCCTTGCTCATGTTGCTTTGTTGGTCACCTGATGACAGGAAATGTGGCACACCGTGAATCAGGATCCCTATATGCCACCTCTCACTGATGAACACGAGTACAATGAAGCCGAGCACTATCAAAACAACAATGTTGAAGTTCGAGTTGGGAATGATCCGAGCCAGAATCCACAACAACGAAAGCCAGAAAGAAGCTTACTGGAGCAAGTAGAGCACAGCGCAATTATGTCAATGGAAGGTTGAGCAATATGGATAAGGATAACATTCAAGGAGCTACAAAAATGGTTGGTGGTTACATTCAAGTGAGCTCAACACAAGCTTTTGCTCTGTTTGATCCCAGTGCTTCGCACTCTTTCATCTCCGACAAGTTGTTATAGACGAGCAAAATAGCGAAGTGTCCAACAAAGAGGCCCTTGATAGTTCATACCGCAGTTGGAGAAATACAGGCAGATCAGATATGCCCGAACGTCAGTCTCATCATAAACAAGGAAAACTCTACCGTAACCTTCATTGTTTTGGAGTCACTCGATATTCCTATGGTTCTTGGTAATGGATGGTTGTGTGCGCACAAAGGAGTAATTCATGGTACTCAGTGCATAATGTTCTAACTGCACCGTCAGGGAAAGAATCGAGTATCGTGGTTGTCAACTTCAATCTGAGAAAGCTGATGACTTGTACAATGGAATGCAGACTAAAGATGCTATCATGGATAATGATGACTATATAGCTAAGAACACAGATGGGCAAACGTCTTCAGTGGAAGTGGATACACCAGACCATCCGGCAAATGCAGGATACCCGGTCAAGATTCTAGAAATAGTTTGGAAAACTTTTAATGGAAGAAGGTTTAAAGTATGTAAGGATCAGTGGAGTAACCTAAGTGAAGAAGAAGCAATGTGGGAAACCGAGGAACAACTACAAATCAAGTTTCGACATCTCTTTGAGTTGTAAGCCAATCAAGTTAGCAATCAAGACAAGTTTGGAATAATCAGGTGTAATAATCTTTTATGGAATCTTTGTTCACAAGTTATGATCATGAGACATCAGTGGTTTGATAATCTTGGTATACAAGTGTGAAGTGAAAGTGTTATCAAGATCTTTTCTCGTTTCTCTCCTATGCTCTGAGTCTCTTCCGAATCTCGGGACGAGATTCTCTTAAGGGGGGTAGATTTGTCACACCCTGAAGTTTGCATTCCTTAAATTAGAGTTAAAATGATTTATTTATGAATTTTTGTGCTCATAAAATATAGGGAAATAAAAATTTTCTCTAAATTAAAATTTATCCTAGGGTTTTAGAAACATGTTTGTGCATTCATGTTGGTGCATTTGAGTTTTTGTGATGTGTGGTTTTTGCTAAAATTCTATTTGTGTTCAAAATGGTTTAGAAATGTTTTAAAAACAAATTTCATAGAAAAGGGTTTTGGAAGTAAAGACTTTTTGTTTTACAAAAAGTTTGGAAAATTTTAAAGTTCTAAAAACTTGTTGTTTCTTCCAAAGATCCAAATCAAAAGTTTGAAAGGATTTCAAATTGGATTTGAAAATACTTTTGAAAATCCAAAACCAAAAATGAAAAGGCATTTTCCCTCTCTTCCCTCACCCTTCTCCCTATCTGGCCGATGGCCCAAGCCGGCCATTTTCCCCCTCCCGGGCAGCCCAACCGGCTCCCGCTCCTTCCCCCTCCTCTTGGGCCGCGACCGCCGCCCCGGCCCAGCTTGACGCCTACGCGCGCGCACCGGCCTTCTCTTCCTCCCTCTCGCTGACGTACCGTCCCCACCTGTCAGCTCCCTCTCCCTCCTCCGACTCCGGCTCGGTTACGAGCCCGTGCATGAGTCCGCCGTGCCTACGCCCCCTCCCTACCTTGTTGAGCACTCCGAAGCTCACATATAAAGCTCGCCGAGCCCGCCGCCTTTTCTTTTCCCCGAAAACACGAACTCTCGTGCCCTAATCTGCTGTAGTCGCGAGCTCCGCCGCCCTATAGATCCCGCCGCCGTCCACTCGACGATTCGGCGAGTTTCATCATCCACCAAAGGTACCTCGAGTTCGGTCTCGATCTCCCAAAGCCACCCGAGAACTTTCCCCTCTTATTCTCCTTTTGATTCATGCTCTGATTGCTCGCCGTTGTGTGCAGAGGAGCCACCGCCGCGTAACCGTGCCGCACGCCACCACTAGACTTTCCCTGTCGTCATCTTCTCATCTGGTGAGGTCCCCTAGCCTTCCTCTTTCGTTTGAACCTATCCCCGAGTTCTCTACCACCCTGTAGCGCGAGAACCGAGAGCGCCGCCTTCGTCCGGCCATGGCGCCGCCGAGCGCCACCGTTTCCTTTTCCTCCTCCGGCGACAGCGCCGCCCTTCTTCCGTGGATCTAATCTCGTTCACCCATCCAAAATCCGACGGCCAAAACACGTCCATACCCCTTCGGCCGATCATTTTGCAAATAAACCCTTACACGTTTTTGGTCTCAACCCGCGCTCCTAGTCGCACTGTTCATTGAGTCTTGAAATCTTTTCAATCTAGCCCCTGCGTTTTCCCTATTTTGAGGCGCAGTCCAGCCGAGCTGCAATTTCGTTTTATTTATGTTAAAATACAAAATCAGGTTTGTTTTATTTACAAGTTTGCCACCAGATTCAAATGCTTATAACTTCTTTGTTTTAACTCCGATTTGAACCGTTCAAGTTGCGTTAGATTCGTTTCGAAAAGTTCTTTCAAAATATATAACTTTCACCACTGTTTTCTGTAATTAAAATTTGAGTTAAATCTAATCTAGTAATTAGTGTCTTTAATCTTGTTTAGTTCATATCTTTTCCGTTAAAACTCCGTTTAGCGTGATTTTCGCGTCTGTGTGTTCGTAGCGAATCGTAGATCAGTTTTCAAAACTCTTTATTTATTTATTTATTTATTTATTGGTGTATTGTTCTAATTATAGGCTATGTTTGCTTTGCATGACTGCCTATGGATGCTTGTGTGGTGTCCTGTGATCGTATGTCCAGTCTATGAGTTTACGTTGGTGATCAAGAGGAAGAGTTAGTGATCAAGAGTTCAAGATCAAGAGTCAACCTTTGGAAATCTAGAAGTCAACAGAAGAAGGATCTTGAGTTTAAGGCAAGTATAGCATGGGATCCTCCTTGATGTCCTAATAACCTTAATTCATCATAATTTTCATATTGCATGTGTCTACCTTGATGCCTATATAGATTTATCCTAGATGTTTGATCTTGTACCTTGATAACCATGGGTATGCATTGGATAGCTTGATGCTAGTGCTCAACTTAAACTATGATCATGTAAATTTGTTTTAATGTTATATGTGACATGTTAAAATATGACTTTTATAGCAACATGGTTTAGGAACTGCTATAAGGGATCACCCAGGACAACAGTGCAACCATGGGAGTTATATGGCTCTGACCTTAGCTCAGTATGAGGACCTTTTCTAGCTTGTTAGTGGTTACCCGAAAGGGCGCATAAGGCGCTTGCCGAGACGGGTATAGTGCGGCTTCTGTCCACGTGTGTATAGGCTGCGTGTTATTGTGCCACCTGGAAGGAGGGCTCTACATCCCCTTGCCTTAAGACCTAGCGGCCCTAACTTGTTAGATGAACCTTTGAAAGGCTGCGCAGTGAACCCTGCCGTGCACCTTGGAAGTGTGACGTGGGCCTTGCAAACCCCGGTATATGGGAATCACTACTCATCGGGTAAAGTGTACAACCTCTGCAGAGTGTAAAACTGATATATCAGCCGTGCTCACGGTTACGAGCGACCTAGAATTCTTATGGTATAGTTGTTGCTATAAATAATGGTAATAATAATGATGATGATATTTATTCAATGGATACATGTTTATTTGATCATATGTTTAAATTGGGATGGTTATACTTTGATGCTACTTAATGCTAAAATTATGCCAACTAAAAGCTAATGCAGTTAAACCAGTGTCAGCCTTTTGAGCCTCATGAACCCCATGTTATATTTGTTAAGTACGAGATGTACTTATGCTTGTTTTACTTTTCAACACTTTGGAAAAATCCCGGATGGGTACCAGACTGCAATAGTTGGAGAAGTTAGGCTTGTGATCAACCAGTCAGTTGTCCCTGTGAAGTTGGTGTCTCCATCTGAAGATCGGAGTGTCTTTCCGTTGTCTGCTCTTTAAGGTTATGTTCTTTTGTTTTATATACGTTATATAAGAGCATTGTCTTTCGATATTACCCTTTATTTGTGACTATATGTGAGATTTGACTTCCTGGGCTCACATATGGTGTATACCTGGTTTTGTTCTTAAAACCGGGTGTGACACCTTATTTTGGGTGGAGGTGAAGTTTGCTTTTAACAAATTTGATTCGGGATGAATTTGTTCCGAATCAATTTTTTAGTGTTGTTCATCGATATTAGCACTTTGTTTGAAAAAAGTGCTTTTTCGATGCTAACGAAAATTGAAGTAGAGTATGTTCATTTTTCCGGGGAATTTTCCTGTTTGCATTGATGTTACTGCCTCGTTAAAAAACCTTGCGCCCCTTCGCAAGGAAAAAGAGTGCAGCACCTTTTGTTCTTGTTACAAAGCACAGCGATTAAAGAGAATAGAAAAGAAAAAAACAAATACATAATGCGAGGGCTGACTTTCGCCCCGCTAAGGGTAGAACTTGCGTAGGTCATCAACATTCCAGGTATGCGGCAGACGATTTCCTTCGCTATCGGAGAGGTGATAGGATTCCGGGCGATTTGTTTCTGTTATCAAGTATGGTCCCGTCCATTTTGGTTGTAATTTTCCCGCCAAGTGGGCGTTTTGTTTCCTTATGAGGATGAGGTCACCCTTCTTCAGGTCTTTGATTCTTACTTTCTTGTCTCTCCACTTTTTGGTTTCCTCTTGATATTTGCGAAGGTTATGCACTGCGCTGCATCTTGCTTCTTCGAGTAAATCTTTATCTATCAGCTGGTTTGGTTCATCTGATTCGAGGGATGTCCTAAGTGAGCCATATTTCAATTCTTCTGGTAACACTGCTTCTTCTCCAAAGAGGAGCCTAAAAGGTGTGAACTTGGTTGCTCTGCATTCTGATGTGTTATGGGACCAGGTGACCGAGGTTAGCTCTTCCGCCCACTTGCCCTTGGGCCTGCCGTGAAGTTTTTTGGAGATTGCTTGAAAAATTGTGGCATTGGCTCTTTCAACGAGGTTGTTTGATTGTGGATGTCGGACTGAGGCGAAGCACAAGGCTATACCAATTTGAGCACAGAACTCCTTAAAAACCTCATTGTCAAACTGAGTGCCGTTGTCGACGGTTAAGTGTTTGGGAACTCCAAAACGACAAACTATTTGCTGCCAGAAGAACTTCTTCATGGCTAGCGAGGTTATGGATGCCAATGGTCTTGTTTCAATCCCGCCAATGGCTTCGTCGAGATCGAGGGGAAGGGCGAGGAGTGGAACGACCGCCGCGTGGATAAGATCTTGGAGAAGGTGGAGAGGCCGGGGGCGGCGCTCGCGAAGCTCTTCGAGGAGGACGTGCTGCCTCCTGATACGGACAGTGGTGCAGGTGGCCCCCCTCCTCCTGGCCCGGACGTCGAGGTTGAGTGCGCGGCAGAAGACCTTAGGGAGGAGTACCAGACGGACGAAGAATGAGGCCTGCGTGCCAAATTCGGGCATCGCGGCCCTTGTAAGAATTTATATCATGACTTATGGCCCGTCGAGGCCAACATATGCGCGTATGACTTTTAACGAAGGTGTTTTTCTTTTCAAATTTATTCGATCATTTCTCTTCGTTGCTAGCTCGAGTTTCTGTCGGCTTGGTCTGTGTCCCTTCGATACGCGTCACGAGTTCCTCGAGGGGAGGCATAGGTAGGGTACCATAGCCCGGGGGCATAGGTGGCCGTCTACGTCGACGCCCCCCGACTCTTGGAGGCTCGAGGCATTTACGGACTTAGACGTTGCTAGTTCGCTCGAGATATGAATCGAGATGAGGGTCGAATTTTTGAAAAGAAAAACGCGCTTTTTCCAGAGTCTGGAGGGGGAGCCCCCTGTCAGCCCCCGAGGGAGGCTCGACCCTGAGCAAGGCAGGGTCGAGGCTACCTTAAGTTGCTAAGTAATATGAAAGATGGTGCACGAGTTTGCTCATTTATATTCAACGTGTTTGTACAAAGCAACAAAATGAACAAGGCCTCGAGGCTCTTAAGGGTAGAAGCGACGTAGCTGAGATATGTTCCACGCGTTTGCCAGGATCCTGCCTTGACCGTCGTAGAGCTTGTATGTTCCTGGCTTGAGCACCTCAGCTACGGTGTATGGGCCCTCCCATGGAGGGGTGAGCTTGTGGCGCCCTCGATTGTGTGACGGAACCTCCTGGATTATTAGGGCCCACGTGTACTTGTCCTTGTCCTACAGACCTCGGACAGACATACACTGTGCCCAATAGCCCAAAAGACCCACCACGTGTCATCGGGTAACCCGACTCATCCACGTTTCCTTACACTCCCAGGATCATTGCAAGAGTCATTGCAGTATTACAACATTTCACAAATAGTATACATCAGAGAATAAAAGTGCGGAAGTATTACACCATAAGTTTTACAAACCAGTTGTTCAAACTCACGTCATTATTACAAACCATAGTTTTAAACTTTACCCTAAGTAGTGGAAGTAGCATTAATAGAACTGTATTTCACACAAACAACCCCGCCTAAGGGTTGCATTACTCCTCCCCGGACACGTCCTCCTCAACAACGGTCACGCAACAAGCCTCGAAACAAGGCTGCTCGTGAACGTCACCTGCAACAGTGGATTAACAAATCCTGAGTACAAAGGTACTCAACAAGACTGACCCGACAAGAGAAGAGAAGAACAGGTATGCTGGCTTGGGTAGGCTCAACAGTACTTTTCATTTGCATAAATGCTTACTAAAGTAATCCTAGATCCAAATTTTACTTAATCATTTAAGTACTTGGTATGAACTGAAAGTAAATCATTAGTGAGAGATCATCATCATTCTTTCTTAAACCAGTTCCATTTTCATTCTACGGTGCGGGTCGAAAGATTGAGTCTCCTTAACCGAGGAGCACGACGATTCGAACCGATTCAACCAGATCTGGTAGTTTTCCACGATCATACGATATATATAGACCCTGGATCACACATATACCAACCCCAGCCTCGGATCCTCCAAACAAGACCGGGTCCGCGCCACCCGAGAGTACTTGTACACCTCCAATCCGGGACTTCGACCCACGAGGGTAGCTAGTACTCCCGCCATCTCTCCACTCCTAGTGCGCGATTAGCCGTTCTCATTTAAGAACCACCAAGGCAGGGCTTACCGTAGCATATGATCGGTACTTCACAATTTCTCAATCTAGCAGGCCAACAACGGTTACCCTAATCCGACACATCCCGGTCACCCTACACCAACCCAAGGTTCGGTGTATGTGCCCGTCTGGTCTTAACCATCATTCTTTCTCATTATCATTCCAAAACGATAAGTATCGAAAACATTTATCAAAAGCTTTATAAAGCAAGACTAAGCATTTCTATCATTTGCATAAAGCAGGTATCAAGGAATGATATATCGATAACAAGGTTGGTCATGCATCAACAGGTTTAAAGCATTTATTTGATAAACATTTTATGCATCAGGTTATCGAAAGTAAGTGTAATTGTAAATCCAAAGAAAGGGTTAAATGAACCGGGGCTTGCCTTCGTTGATCGGGAGAGTCTGGAACTCCTGATAACTTGGGTCAACTAGACACTCTGAACTTTCTGGATCAACCTCGCCTGGACACTCGATCACTTCGGAAGCTACACGATAATAGAATGTATGCTTAATGATATGCTCATGTCATGATCATGGTAAGATGGAAATTTACTAGGTCGTAAGCACTTGACTTGCAATAATTTGCCTCTACGGTAAAGTTGCAAACCAACAAAACTAACTTACATAAACATTCATGTGATTAAATAAAGCATATATAAATAAGAATAAAATTTATTTTCTTTAACCGAGCTCAAAATTTTTGTGATGATACTCTTTCATCTAAAAACAGTGACAAAAATAGTTTCATGATTTTTGGACAATTAAAATAGGCCTACAAAAATCATCAAAGTCCATTTATTAATAAAAGGACCTATTTAAATCATTTTCAAAATTTGTTCAAAACTCCAGTTCCATATTTTTCTTAAATATTAGGCAGCTTGAGAAAGCTACACAAAAAATTTCACAATTTTTGAAGCTTCCTACAAAAAGATATCAAAAAGACAAAATCTAACACTATACAACCAAAACAGAAAAAGAAAAACGTTTCACCTCTCCTTACTAGGCTCGGCCCATCTTCGGCCTACTGCCTCCGACAACCGGACCCCAGGTGTCAGCGTCCTCTCTCTCCGCTTCGCGCCGAGGCCAGCGGGTTCTCCGTCTCGCCCGAGGCTAGCGGGTCTCCGTCTCGCGCCGAGGCCGGCAGATCTCCGCCTCGCCCGAGGCTAGCGGGTCTCCGTCTCGCGCCGAGGCTTTCTCCGGCTCGCCCGAGACCTGCGTCCGGCAGCCTCGACTCCTTCTCCGTCTCGCCCGAGACCAGCGTCCGGGCAGCCTCGACTCCTTCTTCGTCTCGCCCGAGGCTGACAGCCGAAAGCTTCGACCGAACGCGCACTCCCGTTGACCGGCCTCCAACCTCATCACCGGCGAGGTCTCCGGTGACGGCGAGGCCTTCCACAACCTCGTCTGGATCTCGCGCATCGATTCCACCCTTCACTAGCCCTAGCACCTACACGACCTTCACCTATCAGCGGCCATGGCGGCTCGGCCATGCTGAGCACGGCGGCGACGTGGCGTTCCGGCCGCTAGGGCTCGGTAGCGACCTAGAAGAGGTTAGCACCACCTTGAGGTATGCCTCGCGACCATGGTACACCCCCTAGCTTGGACAGAGACGGCATGCATACATGCGGTCCACGGTGGCGGCCATGGCGGCTCTTACGCCGACGGCGGACCTCGCGGACCGACCATGGTGGCTCGGTAGCGACTGAACCAGGGAGCGCAACACATCGAGGAGCTCCTGACAACTACGGTGCTCACCTTGCCTTGACTCGAGGAGCACGGGACCAAGGTTGGCGACGACGGTGGCGATGGCGGAGCTCGCGCCGGCGGCAACCGTCGTGGACTGCTCAAGTCACAGCGTTAGCGACCTCCAAAACAAGTCGATCATGAGCCATGACACCACCCGAAGCTAAAACACTGATTGAACTGACCGGAGATACCTTGGCTTACCGTGAGCACGACTAAGGCACTCACGGCGGCTTTCTGCCGGCAGTGAAGAAGAAGACGGTGGCGGTGGTGATTGCAAGCACTAAGGCTTGAGGTAGCTAGCTCAGGAGAAGCAGAAGAGTTGGGCGAAGTAACTGGGAAGATAGAGATGGCAGAGACACGGCAACGGTGGAGAAGAAGCTCGTCGCAGCCGGCGGAAAACAGAGCAGGAGGGGAGGTGGCGGATGCGGGTGAAAAGAAGGTGGGGAAGCTCCCAGAGCTGGCCACCGCACGGGGTGACGCAGAGCGGCAAGCAGCTGCGTGGCCGGACACGTGGAGCCGGGCGGAGGTGCCCGACTACGGCGGCGGCGACGCGGCGGCCAAGGGCAGAGCACATGCTCTGCTCTTTATCCCCCCTCTCTTAGATTACTGTAGCACCGCAGTTTCCCCCCTTTTCTATTTCTCTAGATACTTGTACTACACTGCAAAAACTTCCAAAACAAAGTTGCTCCAAACTTTGGATTCTACAACTTTGTTTTATGAATCAAAGTCAAATTCTGTTTAGATTATGAAATAAGGTTAAAAGATCAAAAGTGGACCAAACTGAATTCAAAATTACTTTCAAATTTCCTGAACAACTTCAAATTTTGTCAAAGTATGAAAGGTAGAGTTTGAAAAGTTGTACAACTTTGCTTTAACACCCCAAAGCTGATTTCAACTGGAAATAAGTCAAAAGGATCAAAACAGTTCAAATCCAATTCAAATTTGGAAATTTAAAAAGGGGACAGATTCAGGGTTTTGCAGTAAAAGCAAAATTACTTTTGACTTTTCAATGACACTTGAAAAATGGTCATTGTATGAAATGTTCCTTTTGAAATTCTCTACAACTTTGATGTAGATCTCAAACTCAGATTTCAAATAGTTTTTGAAATGCAAGATTAGAATCAAAAGGGGACCATTTCCAGGGTTTGAATGGATTCAGAATTACTTAGAATTTTGTACAGAAACTTTGAAAATTTTGAATACCAAAGTTGTACCTCTTCTCAAGATCTACCAGAAAGCTTTTAGGGTCAACCCCTAATTATGCATAGATTTTGAGTTAACTATGTTGGGGGAAAGGACCCTCGGAAGAAGCGCCGCTCGAACTGGAGCTCGAAATTAACCCTCGCGCAACGCCTGTTGTCCTTGCGAGGTCCCTCTCCTATTGGAGACCGTTACCCTAACCCCCGGACGCGGGTTCAACCCTCGTCGCTTTGTTGTATTTCCGTGCAGGTCTAAGTCGACGGTCGCACTGCAGGAAACCTTCGCTGACTCACAACGCCACCTTCGCTTGGAGCGAAGGTCCAGGCAAGCGGCGAGTGTGCGCTGCCCCAGAGGCAAGCGAAGCCGAAGGTCCGGCGAGCACGGCCGAAGGTTAAACCTTCGTTTTTCTCCCCCGGAGGCAAGTAAAGCCGGAGGTCCGGCAGATGGCGGAGGGACGCAGGCCCAAGGGCGAGCGCGGCCGAAGGTCAAGACCGCCGCACCTCTCCCCGAAGGTGAACAAGGGCCAGGTGGCGGCGCGCTGGAGGGTGGCCGATTAGGGTTTCCGCTTCAGCTGTGTATTTATGCTTTTGTCCTTCCTCCCTGCGTGGAGGCGAGGAATCTTTCCTGTACCCTTTTGTAATTTGGCCCGTGCCCCTTGGCATTCCCTATAAATACCAAGGGGATGAACAGTGTAAGGGGACGACCTTTTGGGAAAATTGAGCACCTTCCACTTCCGCCTTACCTTCGCTACTGTATCCGACGCTTGGCCGCCTTCGCTCTTTCCCCTGCACGAGTGCGGAGGTAGGGTGTAACAGAACCGACCAATTTATAAGAGCACAAGTGCGAAAACCTCCGCCGAAGCAGCTGAATTAGCACACTTGAGCCCATATAAACCCGGTAGTCCGGAAATCTCGAAGGATTTCAAACATTTCAACACTCAGCCAAGATCGCATGGTCAAGCAAATACAAATCATGTCCACGGAGCTTTGCAGCGGAAATAATATTACAATAGTGTTCACAAATAATAATACAAGTTGAGTTCCACTTAATTTTAGAAGAACAACATAGCTTTGAAATAAATACCATAACATAAGTTGAAATACTTTGCTAGCTTGAGTGACATCCTCCAACAACAGCATAAGAGAAGAAGTATGGAACTGCCGAGCCCACCGACACTGGCCATCACCTTTCGGCAGGCCTAACCTTCACCTGCAACAAAGGTGGGATAAACCCTGAGTACTCGAATGTACTCAGCTAGACTTACCCGTCATAAACCAGAAATAAAGTGACACCAAGGAGTATGCAAGGCTATATCTGGGGTTGGCTATACTTACCTTTTTGCATAAAAGCATTTTCATTATTAAATAATCATCATTAGAGTATTAGCAGTCAATTTTATGTAATTAACCTGATTACTAGATTTGCACCTGATCTAGAGCAATCACTTGGCTAATTACTCAAGCAAGAGTGACTATTTCATCAATAGCCTTTCAGATTCAGTACCATAACCATCTTTAGTTCCATAAGTTACTACGGTAACACACGCTCAGTCAAGTTACTCACTAACCAGGAGCGATGGCGATTATAATCGATTCCTACCAGCTGGGGATAAAAATGTCGCACACTCGCCCGACACACCCTGCCAGGTGGCCGTTGGCGACCACTTCAGGAGGTTCGAGAACCCAAATCGCGGGACGGCCATGGACCCTTCTACACCGAGGGTTATCTCAATGCCAGGTCGCTCAAGCTATTAACTGCCCACGGTCATGCCAGGTCGATCAGGCCCTGCCTGCCCTCGGACCATGCCAGGTCGATCAGAATAGTTGCCCACGGTACATGTAAGGCCCTGGGTGTTAGGCGTCAACGTCTCCATCACCGGCTCGAAACACCTTACTCGGCTTCACGGGAGGTACCCGCACCTGCTCCGTTAAGTGATTGACGCGTTCAAAATGACTGAGGTGTGCCTTCGTCGGTTCCTAATCGACACAGACGGGAGACTACTAGCACACAGAACCCATGTCCTGCTGCTCCTACATCCCGCCCGGTCTCAAATTAATTATCACATGGTTATCTCCAGGATAGCACCAGGCTAGTCATGATCAGTATCCACCTATATGCGGGAGACAGGAAATCACCCGACTTTTACCGGTCTAAGCAGGGCTAAGCATATAATCGAGCCTAGACCTAACAGGGATATCAGGATAATAATTGCAGGTGGACAAGGATAAGTAAGTAATGCATCAACGGTATCATTCAACTCCTATGACTTAATGCAACAATCATTATATGGACTTGATTGCATTTATAAAAGAATGGTAGGAGACTTAGAATGCTCCGGGGCTTGCCTGGAAAACAACACTTATTCTAGTGTTAGATGGCACCACTTCGGGATCATCGCTGCTCCAGGAACTTGCGGAGTTCGCCAACACCTTCTTTGGGATGGCCACCCAACACCATCTTCATGTTGAGTCTCATCATCACGTCCGTCACTTGACGTTCTTCCATCTAGCGAACCTAGATATGCGATGCACAATGCATATGTATGAATGCTCATGAAGTAATACATTGATCACATAGCACAAGTAACTACTAGCAAGCACTGAGCACAAGAACTAATAACAAGCATCCATCATAGTTTTATATAAGCAATCGGGATAACTTAACTTAATTACTTCGTACCAAAGCACATTACAAATCTGGACAGCAGACAGCAGTCCACTAATTTAAACATAACTCAAGCTACAAACATCCAAATAGGGCAAACTAAGACTTTATGGAAAGCTAACGAAATTGTCTACAACTTTGTTATTTACCACAAGAGTAATTCAAAGGTTATCTAACTCAAAAACAGATAACTATGCAGCTCTGTCCAGCTGTTGGACAGCAGGACAGACAGAGCTTCAGAGAAGCATAACTCAAGATACAAACATCACATGAGCATGCAATTAGACATTCTAGAAACCTTACAAGATTATCTAAATCTTTCTTATTGTTATCTCAAGGTGAATCAATCATTAACAAGGTCAAACAATATGATTAGTGCAGCACTGTCCACACTTGGGTAGAACTAGCCACACATCACAACAGTAACTTAAGACAATCATAACTAAAGATCTATAATACCTGGGAACTTGCCCCTAGACTTTTTAGAAAGGTTATTAAGTTTTCTACAAATCATCTATAATCATCTTAAGATGATTCACAAGTTAATAAGGTCCAATTAACATAAATAGGCATCTCTGTCCAGACTTGGACAGATTTAGCCATCTGCACTAAAACAGTCATAACTCAAGTTATATAACTCCAATGGACATGAGCTAAGATAATTTAGAAATCTTATGAAAAGCACTACAACTCATTTATAAGCACCTAAGCATGAATCACAAGTTAACTAGATGAAACAATCCAAACATTCAGATCTGGACAGAATGTAGGAAAAACTTGACAGCAATCTTACAACAGCCATATCTCTTAAACTATTAAGCCTATGGCCATGCAATTTAGTGACAAGATAAATTAAGATGTTATCTACAACTTTGATATAGGACACTTTTACAGCAAACATCATTAATTTAGTGAAACCATGCACACCACAGAGACTGCCCATGGATGATAATATTAACACTGTTTATCCTTTGCTTTGTATATGTATAGCCCAGGTATATGTTTAGGTGGTGTCTTGCACTCATGAATCATGGCTCCAACTTTCAGAGATGGATCCTAACATTAATATGTGAGCAAAGGTTGGAAAGTTACATGCATGCAAACAATAGTTTGCTAACTATGTGTTAAGCCAGTTTCTATTTCTAATTAACTAGGTGAGAGCAAGATAAATAGGAATCTTCATATTTTATATGAACACATGACAATATTAGACATACACTGGTTACTACAACATATTAGCAAAGCCAGGGAACCATCTCTTCCGTTTTTACACACATGCAGTCCATTAGCATATTGACATATTAATCTAGACTGCAACAACAGCTGGTTACTTGGACCATAACTGAAGCTATACTCATCCAAAAGATATGAAACAAGATAATCTAGAAAGCTTATAAAATTGCCTACCAATCATATTTAAACATATCTACATGAATCTCAAGTTTACATGGTCAAATTAATGCATTTCTCAAATCTGGTCCAGAGATTTCAGAGAACACCTATTTCTGAAACTGAACTTTGCATAGCCATAACTCCTAATCCATTTTACCAAAAATCATGGAAATTTAACACAAGCTAGATATATAAGTTATCTACAACTTTTATATTATACCCATCTACAGAAAACATGGTTTATATCACGAAAGCATTATCACAACAGGGACTGCTTCAGCAGCCATTCAGCATAGCTAGACATACACTCAACTGCTGAGTAATTAAATCATAACTAGAGCTACATAACTCCAACAAACATGCAACAAGACATTTTGGAAATCTTATGAAATTATCTACCTTTCATCTTTAATCACCATAACATGATTCATAAATTACAAGGGTCAAACATACACCTTTACAGAATCTCCTCTAGGAATTTCAGAGAGCGACTATTTCTGAACCCAACTTTAAACAGCCGTAACTCCTAAACTACTAAGCCAAAAATCACGAAATTTTAACAGAAGCTAGATCATGCAATCCTCTACAACTTTTGTATTGACCAAACCTACAGAAAACAAGATTTAATTTACGAAATTATCACACCAACAGAAACTGCGCATGCAACCAAATTTCAGCAGATTAGTAAATGGATCCCACACTTGCTTGGCTACCATTTGAGCACACATTCAGAGTTATCAAAGACTTCTAATAGACATGAACAAGATTACACATTCAGTCACATAGCAAGCATAAAAGAAAAAAACGAAATCATCTCCCACTTAACCCTAGGTTGCTGCTGTCGGCATTGCTGAACCTGCTGCTGTTCATGCGGAGGAGAGAGGGCAGGGCGCCATGGTTAGGGTTTGGGGCTCCATGGAGCTCTTGCTGCTGCAATGGAGATGGAGAGGAAAAGGGTTTCCATGGGGGAGGGATTGAAGGCTTCTAGGGTTTCGGCTGCATCTCGCTGCTCCCCACTGATTCAGCCATGGAGGAGAGGGTTGCTTCTCACCATGGGAGGAGAAGGGAGGGGCGGCCAGAGCTGCTGCTCTGCTGCCTGGTCACCATTGCTGTTGGCTCCTGCGCCCTTCAACGAGGGAGGAGACGAGGCAGGAGAAACAGAGGGGAGCCAAGGAGGGGAGCTTCTGCCCTGCAGCTTGCCGTCCATGGAAGGAATGGAGGAGGAAGGGAGAGGGGAAGCTCCTGCCATGGAGAAGAGCAGCAAGGAGGGAGAGATGGATCGCTGGAATCAGAGGAGGGGCAGGAGGCGTGCGAGAGAAGGGAGGGTGCTGCCCTTTTTATTTCTTTTTAGAGACCCTCTTACAAAATTAATTCTCCCGCAAAAACTTTTCACTATTTTCTGAAATCACGATCCGGGTCCAAACGAATTCCGATTTCGACGAAACATATTCTGTTGTCATTGTCTCGATGAGTACTCCGACTTTCATTACAGGCACTTAGTCAAATTCCTAATGGTTTGCCCGGTAACGATCGTCGACGGCAGCTTCGCGGCGACCGAAATTCCAATTTCGCGGTACAGACAACCAATTTCCGGAACCTAAAAACTGCACTGTGCTCCGTCTTGTGAGCTCGTTTTCACTATTTTTGGCACCGATCCAGGTCTCGGCCATAAAACGAAATTTGTTCCTCTCGATTTGTACTACAACTTTTGTTTAAGGCGCACTGACATGCGAACATCTGGAAATACCGTTCAACGCCGGTGAAAGTAGTCACCCGGTAGGATCCGATTTAGGGTTTCTCGTCGGTCGGAATATTTTCTGGCCATCTGCTCCACACGGGACTATCATAACTTTTGGTCGTGAGTTCATATATAGTTCACTGGGCATAATTGGGACACTTGGTTGAATTCAAATGATTTTCTTCATTGTCACTCGACCTACCATATTTGTGTTGAACTGACTGCTTAACCGACGGCGAACACCTGGGGTGTTACAGCCCTCCCCCCTTAAAAGAATCTCGTCCCGAGATTCCGGACGAAAGACTTTTCAAGGGAAGAGAAGCATAACACCCATCCTTAATCACAGGCTATTAACAGCTCAAGATTCTGACTTCTCGACAGAACAGAAACTATTATAAACAGAACAACTTTCTGATCTTTCATGTCATTTTCCAATCACTAGCTCTTGTTGGAAGAATTGTTCTTCACTGATTTCCATTGAACATTGAGGTGCACTCACAATATCACTGTCGGGTTAAAAGGAAACCAAAACTGCATTATTACTTTGGGAGCAATCCAAAATAATATTACTTCAAATATTGGATCTTCGTCCAATGGGGACCATAGCAAAAATACATCCTTGCTAAGGTCAGGAACTGACTGACGGCAACCACTGTGAATGTCTGATTAATCAGATACCAATCGATGGAAAAGCTATGTAAGGTTCTATGTGTGCAATTCTCTTTCTCTAATGATAACACTACTTATCTGAATATGATAAAGAGAGCAGTGAATGTGATAGCTGACTCTACCAAGTCCATGTTTCCACTGATCCTTCTTTACAAAATTCTCAGCCCAAACAACGACAGTCACTCAGGTTGAATTTGATGCGACTTCTTGGGTAAAAACACCAGGTTACTGAATCTTTGTATTACCAAGCAGATCAATATCATTCTTCTTCATGGCGTAGTTGCAACTTAGTGGAACTGGATTGCTGAACTACTTGGGTCATAGAGTGATCTTATTAAATTTACTCAGCACTGCAGGAACACAATCTGAATTCTGCCGTTTGACACTTCAACTTGCCATCAATCTGCACTTGCAAAAGTTGATTTTTGGTAGAACACCTTGACTGCTCAAAAAAAAAATAAGAGACTGATTCAGAATGTCCTTTCTGGCTTCATCCAAAATAGGCTGGAATAATTCCTTCCATAGTACTCAATGTATTACCAGACAGTCCTTACTCCCAGTATAATCCTAACTTGAGTTACTAGGTAGGTATAATATCTCGTATTACCATTGAATTTTTTTTTCCAAGAGAGAGTTGGCTGGAACATGTCAGAGACTTGGATGTACGAGTGCCACAAACAATATTAGTTGGTTTACAGACTTCTGGCTTAACATTGTTCTGTGAGACATAGCCTTCATAGCTACCAAAGAGTCATTTCTGAACTGGGGATTAGCTTTTCACTAGCAGAAACTCATCAGTTGTCTCTCAACACTAAAAGCTTCAAGATTTCAGCTTTTTACTGCAAGCACTGTCACATATTAATGCACATGATCACCACCAAAGTCAGTAGAGAATCAGACATATCTAGAAAGGTTGGGTTGACTACAAGATCACCATGCAGATAAATGTATCAAGTTCAGGCAACAAACTTCTGGACCTCAGGGATCTGGTTCAATAACATACCGTTTCCGTTACTCATCCTTCAGCTGAGACTTGCCCACTTTTAAGAATTCAGTGCCACCTTGCTTCACTATGATCATATAGGTCGCTCGGTCTTTGCTGTTGATCAAACAGAGTCCTTTGTCTACCACCTCTTACAGTCTGTTACTGCTTTCCTCTTTGACCGATTCTTGAAAAGTCAATCCTTCTTGCCATATTCAGAAAGAAAGTCTGCCTTATTCGAGCCGACATAAGGATTTTTCTGAAGGAATATAGGAGATAACAAGGAGAAGCTTCATGAAAGATAACACATTGGTGTAGTTCTATAATAGATCTTGATTATAACCCACGGTACCAGCGCGTGCCGAGTAGCACAAACTTGTGTCGGCCGCCACAAGAGGCTCTCGGTTTCGTCGCGGCACCATTAGTTCTTAACCAAGACGCTATTACCGAATCCACAACCAGTGAGGAATCCCACATGATGCAGATAAATCTTGCATGGATAGACGTCACACGCAAGGCATAAGTTGGCAAAACAAGAATAATTACAAGGTTTGGAAACCAACAAGGAGGTGATTTCAAGAACAGAACATGGCAGAAGACAACAAGAATTCGTCTGTGTGGGGATATGGACCCAGGTGTCCTCACAGTAATACTTGGGCTGTTTTATGAAGACCGGCCCAACTAGATGTGAAGGATCATGGCGTCAAAGGCCAGCTGGTCGGGCAGGCGACTCAGTTGGTTGGATGACGGCGTGGAAGTCTTCACCGACAAGGAATCATAGTCGATTAGGAAATACATCGTGACATGGGATTGTAATCGACTAGGTTTCCTTGTTCCATCAAGAGATCCGATCTACTAGAATCTGTAACCCTACTCACCGTGACTATATAAGGTGAGCAGGGACCCCCTCTCAAAAACACGTTCATCAATATACAGAATAGACAGATCGACACAGGACGTAGGGTATTACGCTAAACTCGGCGGCCCGAACCTGGATAAACTCTCGTGTTCATCTAGTTTCGTCTTTGTGTCACGCCTGGATCGCCGTCCCACACGCCTTCCCCGCTAATCTACCACCTTGGGCATACCCCTAGGTGGGCTATCGACCATATTCCGTCGACAGCTGGCGCCCACCGTGGGGAGTGTGTGTGCGGACGTCATGACGACTCAGGCGGTTTCTTTTCCGGCTTCTATGGATCTCCCGGCCGGCCTGGCAATCACCGTCGGGTCCTTCTCGTGGGTCACCGGAGATGGCCCAGCGATCGGGAGCATAGAGACACCCCAAGCACTTCTGCCAGCTGGAACCCCGACGTCAAGATCGGAGCCCCCGAGCAGGACTGTGCTTTCCCGTTACCGAGGGCGGCGCCTCGACAACTCTGACTTGATCGGATCTATCGATCGAGTCACGGCAGGCACCGCTGAAACCCTTGATCTAGCGGATTCGATCGGAGATCGTTCGCCTGAGCACGACGAAGGAGAGTGGCTTCAACCTCGACGACCGGCCCGTGCCAAGAGACACGCACAGCTTCAAACCGGCCTTGCCATCACCTCCACCCCTACAGGTCGCTCCGTCACGTTTAACCCTCCTCGGGAGCCTGATCCGAGCAGGGTAAAACGCAGCTTTTTCGCTCCTACCCTCCCTCACGGGCTCGATAACGCGGCTTCATCCTATGAAAAGAAGATTACGGGGCTATTGCAAGATAAAACCAAGGGTCGGTGTACTCCTGAGGAGCAACCGCTAAAGTCCAAGCCGTCTGGCGCCATTGCATGCATGGCGATCGTAACTTCCTTGACAACCACCGCTTCAGCCTCAAGCGCCGGGTCGACCAGATCCAATTCGACTGGTCGGACGCCGGATTACCCCCCAGGCTTCGGGCCTCTACCACGCTATGGGGGCTCGATTTTCGCTGTGAGCCATGACGAACCACCGGTCGACGGCGAGACAGATGAAGCCAAAACCCAGCGTATGGCCAGGAACGCCGACAGAGCTGCTCGGAGAGCAGCTGAAGCAACTACAGCTGCAGGCAATCGCCCACAACGCAATCTAAATGACGCGTTTGATATGTGCGGCAATCATCAAGTACACCGAACACCGCAAGCCAACCTGGCCATGGCCATGAACCTGGTCGAGAACCTCCCAGCCACACCCCAGCTCGAGCAGCTCGGAGCTTACCTCAAAGCATCCCTAGTCCAAGTTCAAGACCAGGTTGCGGGACCCTCCGGAGCTGCCCCAACCGGATCTCGGAGGTGTTTCAGAGGACCAGACCCGCACCCAGAGTCCAGCAGCAATCAGGACCAGCGCGATAACCGCGAAAGACGTCAAGACCGCCGACCTGACCAGCACGCCAGGAGCAATCCAGGCGCTGAACCTCGAGATCTACGCGAACATATCAACGAAAGGACCGACTTGCGCAATCATATTGAAGGCTCCAAGGACACAAGGTTACGGCAGGAGATGGAAAGGCGCAACAGATGGGATCGCGAGCACGGTCTGCTAGATCAAACACTTACCGGTCCCAGACAGTTCACCAAAAGGCTCAGATCTGTTATCTGGCCAAAAGGGTTCAAGATCCACGACCTGAGGTCGTATGACGGGAAGGCAGACCCCCGCCAGTGGATCATGCTATATGAGACTGCGGTCCGAGCAGCCGGAGGAGGAGGAGATGTTATGGCTAACTACCTGCCTGTTGTTCTCAACCAAGCAGCAAGCCAGTGGCTTCTGAGTCTCCCATCTGACTCTATCGACAGCTGGTACGACTTGAAAAAGGCATTTATATCTAACTTCAAGGCTACCTGCCAGCAGCCCACAAGCAAGTATGATCTTGAGCGCGTCAGAGACCGCCCGGGTGAACTCTTGCGAGATTATATCCGCCGATTTTCCGACGCCCGCATCCGGGTGGCTAATGTCACGGATGACGAGTCCATCTCGGCTTTTATAAGAGGATTACACCATCACGAAGGGCTGAGAAATAAGCTGCTCCGAAAAGAGCCGCGGACAGTTGAGGACCTCCTTAACATAGCCCAGAGCTGGGCACGAGCAGAAGAATATAATACACAGCTCGCCGACGACCGCCGGGAGCCTAGATCCAGGCATGACGACCGTCAGCGCACCGACTACCGCAGTGATCGGCACGACGAACCCCGCGACGATCGCCGTGAAAGGTTTAGGGATAATCGCCGCCCTAACCGAAGGTACGACGGCCGCGATGACAGACGAAGGCAGTCAAACCCCGGCCAAGCACCAGGCAATGAGGTTAATAACACTAAGACAGGAGGCAAGCGTAATTATGACTCAGCATACTCGAAAATCCTGAAGCAGGATTGCCCGGCGCACCCAGGTGTAGGACACACCATGGAGGAATGCAGAGGGTTCAAAGCTATATTCCGCAACAGCTCGAAGAAGCAGCGTTCCGACGCTGAAGACGGACCCTCTAGCAGACGCGAGGGCAAAGACCACCAAGAGAATCATGAGGACGACCAGGAGCCAGGAAGAAACCCAAAGCACGGTGGCTTCAGAGAAGCCGAAAAGTCCGTGCGTACCATATTCGGCGGCAAGCCTATCCTGGCTGATAAAAGAGTTCGCAAGCTAGTCGAGCGAGCGGTCTACTCCGTCGACCGAATGGACGAAAGAATCTCCGACCCCAGCTATTTGCCCTGGTCCCATCAAGAGATCTCGTTCAGCAGAGCTGATCGATGGGCCAGGGTCCCTGAACCTGGTCGCTTCCCGCTTGTCGTCGATCCGACCATCGACGGAGTACGATTCGAGAAAGTACTGATCGACGGAGGCAGCGCTCTAGACATAATATTCAAGCACGCCTTACCAGAGCTCGGTATCAACATAGGGGATTTGGAACCTTACGACGCCCCCTTTTGGGGTATCCTGCCGTCCCAAGCCTCTCAGCCTTTGGGCCAAATCACCCTACCAGTCCAGTTCGGGACAAAAGAGCGCCATCGCATTTGCTACATCAACTTCATCATAGCAGACTTCGAAGGGTCATACCACGCATTGTTAGGCCGACCTGCCCTTACCAAATTCATGGCAATCCCACATTACACCTACCTCTTGCTAAAAATACCATCTGAGAATGGCGTTTTAAGCATCAGGGGGAGCATCTCCACGGCATACGAATGTGAAAAGGAAAGCTTCGCGACAGCTCAAGCCCACGACCTGTCCATCCGAATGGAGGAAACTCGCGTGGATGCGGTGAAGGTGTCTCCAGAGGAGCAGTCTATCCCGATCAAAGAAGCCAAACGCGCCGCGACCAGGAGCAAGGACTTCAAGGAAGTGGAGCTGGTCAAAGGGGACTGCAGCAAGACAGCGCAAATCGGACTCGACCTCGATCCCAAATAGGAAAGCGCGCTCGTCAGCTTTCTGAGGGACAACGTAAGCGTCTTCGCGTGGAAACCCGCGGACTTGCCGGCGTACCCCGGGAGCTGGTCGAGCACTCCTTGGACGTTTCGAAGACCGCCAAACCAATCAAACAGAAGCTACGACGGTTCGCTCGTGACAAGAAGGAGGCCATTAGGGTAGAAATCACACGGCTGTTAGCTGCCGGTTTCATAAAAGAAGTGTATCATCCGGAGTGGCTTGCCAACCCGGTTTTAGTTCAAAAGAAGAATAAAGAGTGGAGAATGTGCGTTGATTATACCGATCTCAACAAACACTGCCCTAAGGACTCCTTCGCTTTACCTCGCATTGACGAGCTCGTTGACTCTACGGCGGGATGCGAGCTCTTGTCTTTCCTAGATTGCTATTCTGGGTACCATCAAATTTCTCTGAGAGAAGAGGATCAGCCCAAAACTTCGTTTATCACACCCTTCGGCACATATTGTTATACCACGATGTCGTTTGGGCTCAAAAACGCTGGGGCCACTTACCAAAGGGCAATACAGAAGTGCCTTGCCGAAGAAATCCGAGCAGAGCTCGTGGCTGCCTATGTTGACGACATCGTCGTAAAAACAAAATCGGCTCATACTCTGGTCGACGACCTGCGCGCCACCTTTTCAGCCCTCAACAGGTTCCGATGGAAACTTAACCCTAAAAAGTGTACCTTCGGGGTCCCCTCCGGCATCCTGTTAGGGAATATAGTAAGCAAAGACGGCCTACGGCCAAACCCCGAAAAAGTACAAGCCGTCCTAAGGATGAAATCTCCAAAGTGCGTAAAAGACGTCCAGAAGCTAACTGGGTGTATGGCAGCCCTAAGTCGTTACATATCGCGGCTCGGAGACAAAGGCCTACCATTCTTCAAACTGCTCAAAGCTTCTGAGAAGTTCGAGTGGTCCGAGGACGCTGAGACCGCCTTTCAAGACCTCAAACAACTCCTGACAACGCCACCATTATTGGCTGCACCAAGGGATGGCGAAACCCTATTGATATACATTGCGGCCACTGACCGGGTCGTAAGTACCGTCGTGGTTGTAGAACGAGAGGAGGAAGGGCATGCATACAAGATTCAGCGCCCGATATATTATATCAGTGAAGTACTCAACGACTCCAAATCAAGATACCCCCAGGTACAAAAGCTGCTATATGCGATACTAATCACATCTCGTAAACTGCGGCACTATTTTGATTATTATTCCATTGCGGTGGTTACTGAGTACCCACTCGGAGATATTCTACGCAACAAGGACGCAAATGGCCGTATTATCAAATGGGCCCTGGAGCTAGCCCCGTTTTCTCTCGAATTTCGCAGCCGAACATCCATTAAATCTCAGGCGCTCGTCGATTTCGTCGTTGAATGGACCGACATGACAGCACCCATACCTCCGACCAGCACCGAGCACTGGACAATGTACTTTGACGGGTCTTTGAGCCTTGAAGGAGCAGGAGCAGGCGTACACTTCGTATCACCTTCTGGAGATAAGCTGAGCTATGTCCTCCGGATACATTTCAAAGCGTCTAATAATGCAGCCGAGTATGAAGCTTGCCTCCATGGCCTCCGGATCGCAGTCGAGTTGGGAGTCAAAAGGCTAGAGGTTTTTGGGGATTCCGCCCTAGTCATAAACCAAGTCAACAAGGATTGGGACGCCACCAGCGAAAAGATGGACGCCTACGTTGCCGAGATAAGAAAACTAGAAGGAAAATTCTATGGTCTACAGTTTCAGCACGTAGTACGCGCTGACAACCAGGCAGCAGATGCACTTTCCAAACTCGGTTCGACCAGGTCGCAAATCCCTCTTGGTGTCTTTGTCCAGGACCTGGTCAAACCGTCCATCGAGCAAGATTCCGCAGGGGCCGCCGACCAGCCCCAAATCACCCAGACTGTCGCTTCCGTACAATTGCCAGGCAATGATTGGAGGGATCAGTTCATAAGATACCTCGCTAGCGCGGACATTCCCCAAGACAAGATCGAAGCCGAGCGCCTTATTCGACGCAGCAAGCAGTATCTCTTAGTAGACGGAAAGCTCATGCGCAAAAACGCTAAAGAGGAGCTGTTGCTAAAGTGTGTTTCCCAAGAAGAAGGCATCCGAATTCTGGGGGACATACATGCAGGCATATGTGGTAACCACGCAGCTTCCCGAACCCTGGTCGGGAAGGCGTTCCGAGCAGGTTTTTACTGGCCCTCAGCGGTAGCTGACGCAGAAAAGCTAGTCAAATACTGTGAATGGTGTCAATTTTTCGCCAAACAGATACGTGTCCCAGCTCACGACCTACAAGCCATACCAGCCTCCTGGCCTTTCTCATGCTGGGGACTGGACATGATTGGGCCGTTCAAGACAGCACCCGGAGGGTTCAAGTACGTCTATGTCATGATCGATAAGTTCTCCAAATGGATAGAGTACAAGCCTTTGGTCACACCCACGGCCCAAAAAGCAGCCGAGCTGCTAAACGACATCATCCATCGATTCGGCCTGCCTAATTGCATAATTACCGACCAAGAAAACAACATATGTAAAGTTGAAAAATTCCAGCAGCTACCTTCGAGTTCCTTCTCCAGCTCATCTGCCCGCGCTTTCTGCTGAATAGCCGCAGCCTCGCCTTCTTGCGCTTTGAGCTCCGCTATGGCAACTTGCGAAGACAGCTCTGTGGCAGACAACGTCTTATCACGCAGTCAAGAGTAAAGAGGGAAAGGCTTTGACAGATCATTACCCTGGTTTTCAAGTCGAAGTTGCGTCAGCTCGGACGTTTGTTTTCCGACAGCCTCGCGCAATCTGGCCTCGACCTGCCGAGCTCTGTCCAGGTCGGCCTGATACTGTGAGCATGACTCTTCAAGCTTCGCCTTAGCATCAAGCAAAGGACCGACGGACTCGAAACACTTTCGTCGCTCCTCGGACAGGTCGGATATCCCCTGTAAATTAGCGCGAGCATTAGACTCTTCGGACCAAGCTTTAAAGCCCTACAAAGCAGTTACCTGGGCATATTTATGGAGCTCGCCAAGCAGCCGGTTAAAATTCTTCATTGGACGGCTGTCGGTGTTCTCTTCGTGGAACACCCACTCACCCGCCCGATGACGCGCCACCCTAACCACTCGATCCGGAGATTTCGGGGGACGCATAACTTCGATGACCTCATCCTCAGACGTCTCGGGCACCTGGTCCTCGCACACCTCGGGTGCCTCCGCATTCGGTAGGGGGCCTGAAGCAAGCCCCATCGCGTTCAGAGGAGGAGGCGGGGCATCTGGAGGCGCTTGTGTAGTTCCGGCCGACTCCCGACCACTGTTCATATCAGCGTCGGGTGCCTCCGTGGTTGCTTGACCATCAATCGGCCCCCCAGCTCCTGTTTCTTTTTCCAGGAACACCACGGGTTCCGGAACACCGGTCGCCCCGGCAACAGAGTTGCCGCCAGTCACCTCAACATCGGTAACAGGGTCGCTATAACAAATGAAAGACAGCATCAGAACTTCTTTGGTGGACCACACACCAACGATAAAGGCGGTAAGGCACTTACAGGTTGCTGACGCGGAGCCCGCCTCTGAGTTTCAGTTTCCTTGGCCTTGGTGAGGTTTGCGCGCCCGAGGCTGCCTCCTCAACTCGGACCCGCTTGGGCACGGGTGCTTTCTCCTCGTCGTCGTCTTCCCAGTCGCGAACAGAGCTGGTCCGGTTAGGAACCGCGCCGCTTGGTATCCTCACAGGGCTTTCGGTTGGCGCTGACAACCCAGCGGCCGCTCTCCGCCCGGAGGGCGCGCGTTTTCCCGAAGCCCTCGCAGTCGATGAGGCCTCTTCATCTACAGACCCCTTATTTTTCCTCGCCGCTCCAGTCGACTGCTCGTCTGATTGGGGGCGCCGCAGTGGCCTGGTCGTGCCACCTTTGTCAGGATCCCCAGGCCACTCCTTCGTCGGCACGCCCGAAACATACACAGCAGAGCGGTCCTGCAAACAAGCCAAGGCCAGTGTCGCTAAAACATGGTTGGTCAAACACTTCGCATTAACTTCTGAAGGAGACTTACGTCTTTGACGGGATTTGCCAAACTAAATGGCTGGGTAATCTTCGCCGGTTTCTTCCACACGCCAAATTGAAGTACCGCGTGAACACGCCTCTCAACTTCATTCTTCCCCAAGTCTTTGGCATGCTCACGGGTCAGATCAGGCTGACCTGCATACTCATAGCCAGGGTGCACTCTATCTTTACACGGTTGCACCCGTCGATATATGAAGTTTGCTGTGATTTGAATCCCATCGACGCTTATCCCTCTCAGCAAATTGAGAATCTCCCGGACTTGCTCCATGTCACCTGATGATGGTTTTTCTGACCAGGTCCAGTTTGACTCAACTAATTTCCCTATGTCACAGCAGACAGGTGGAGTCTGGCATTGGGCTATGTAGAACCACTTCTCTGCCCAGCCACTGACATTGCTCTGAAGAGGTACGTTAATGTATTCTGACGCCATCCCCTCCCGCAACAGAAGATACACACTGCCCGCAATACGGGATCCGCGGTTATTCTTTTTCAATTGGAAGAAATGGCGAAACAAATTGAAGTGTGGCTGAATCCCGAGGTAAGCCTCACATAGGTGGATGAAAACAGAGATTGATAAAATGGAATTTGGTCCAAGATTGCAGAGACCAATTCCCCAGAAATCGAGCAGGCACCGCAAAAACGAATGGCACGGCAAACCAAATCCACGGACAAAATAATCTTCAAAAACAACGAGCTCACCAGCATTGGGTTGGGGATAGCGCTCACCATTGGGCGCCCTCCATCCCCCAGTGACTTTATCCGGCAGCAGGCCAGCAGCGACGAGGCGGCTGACGCTTTCCTCGGTACTTCTCGACGCCGCCCATTCCTTGTCCAACTGCACCGCCTCCCCCGCCGTGTTTTTCTTTGTCCGGGGCGCCATCTATTCCGTCGATGAAAATGAAGGAGAGGCGGGAAGGTGAGCCCTCTCTAAACTAGGGCTACAGTATTCAGCTCGCCGGAGAAGATGGAAATGTGAATGGCAATGGTTAGGGTTCGACCCGGCGGCGCGTGTTTTTACCGCGTGACCTCTCGGTTTTTTCCGTGTAAATAGGGTTTTTTCTTTTCCCTGTTTCACTTACACGGCCCGCTTCGTCGGCCCAACAGTCAAACCGGCCTTTAGCCGCGTTGACTTCACGACCAGCTCCTCCAGTTAAATTGGGGACTGGTCGGCTACTACGCCAGCCTTCTCAGCAAAGCTGGGGACTGATCAGATGACCAGTTATAGGCACACACGTGGCAGAGCCGCGTTGGCTTCACGACCAGCTCTTCCAGTTAAACTGGGGACTGGTCGGCTACTACGCCAGCCTTCTCAGCAAAGCTGGGGACTGGTCAGATGACCAGTTACAGGCACACACGTGGCAGAGCCGCGTTGGCTTCACGACCAGCTCCTCCAGTTAAACTGGGGACTGGTCGGCTACTACGCCAGCCTTCTCAGCAAAGCTGGGGACTGGTCAGATGACCAGTTATAGGCACACACGTGGCAGAGCCGCGTTGGCTTCACGACCAGCTCCTCCAGTTAAACTGGGGACTGGTCGGCTACTACGCCAGCCTTCTCAGCAAAGCTGGGGACTGGTCAGATGACCAGTTATAGGCACACACGTGGCAGAGCCGCGTTGGCTTCACGACCAGCTCCTCCAGTTAAACTGGGGACTGGTCGGCTACTACGCCAGCCTTCTCAGCAAAGCTGGGGACTGGTTAGATGACCAGTTATAGGCACACACGTGGCAGAGCCGCGTTGGCTTCACGACCAGCTCCTCCAGTTAAACTGGGGACTGGTCGGCTACTACGCCAGCCTTCTCAGCAAAGCTGGGGACTGGTCAGATGACCAGTTACAGGCACACACGTGGCAGAGCCGCGTTGGCTTCACGACCAGCTCCTCCAGTTAAACTGGGGACTGGTCGGCTACTACGCCAGCCTTCTCAGCAAAGCTGGGGACTGGTCAGATGACCAGTTACAGGCACACACGTGGCAGAGCCGCGTTGGCTTCACGACCAGCTCCTCCAGTTAAACTGGGGACTGGTCGGCTACTACGCCAGCCTTCTCAGCAAAGCTGGGGATTGGTCAGATGACCAGTTACAGGCACACACGTGGCAGAGCCGCGTTGACTTCACGACCAGCTCCTCCAGTTAAACTGGGGACTGGTCGGCTACTACGCTAGCTTCGTCTGGGCACTTCGTCTACCTCACAAAAACAAGACACTTGAAGATATAGTCATCTTCAATACAGATCCTATAGCAAGACTATGGAAGAGCATATGGGCACGAGGGTGTACTCTCTTTGCCTGTCTAACAGGGTATTTATAGCCGTTTTCCTCTGGTTCATGGACCTGGTCTATGAATAAAATGAACTGTAGGATTAATAATACAGCCAATGAGCTGTGCTCCATATGACGACCGATGTCAGAGTTGGATTCGATTCTACAAAGCATAACGACAAAGCCGGCAGTACTAAAAAGTATTGGAAGGCTGACATCTTGTGTCATGAGTACAACAGGAAAAAGGCAGTCGAATAAAGCAGTACACGGCGGACGATTTCGAATTGTGTGGTTAATTCTTCATGGCTTTGTGATTTATTTTCTGACCTTGGCATCACATGACAGAGTCATCTATTGCCAAGCTCGGGGACTACCGTGTATACATGGCGCTAGGTCGCGCATGTATATTTTTTGGAACTTGGCATCACATGACAGAGTCATCTGTTGTCAAGTTCGGGGACTAAGTGGGCACACTTCACCTGATCGGTGAGTATGCAGGAAAGATGTTGCTATTATATTACCATAAAAGTGGGCACACTTCACCAAACTCCTAGAAGTCGTTCTTTCTTTTTTAAGAGCACATCATATCTTGCGGGTTCATGACATTCTAGATTGCAACCTGGTCGGAGATCAGGAATTCGAGAAAAGTTGTTTCAAGAACACCTCAAGGACTCTTCACCGCTTTAAGATTCAATGTGCTCGGGGACTAGCTGTGGGGATATGGACCCAGGTGTCCTCACAGTAATACTTGGGCTGTTTTATGAAGACCGGCCCAACTAGATGTGAAGGATCATGGCGTCAAAGGCCAGCTGGTCGGGCAGGCGACTCAGTTGGTTGGATGACGGCGTGGAAGTCTTCACCGACAAGGAATCATAGTCGATTAGGAAATACATCGTGACATGGGATTGTAATCGACTAGGTTTCCTTGTTCCATCAAGAGATCCGATCTACTAGAATCTGTAACCCTACTCACCGTGACTATATAAGGTGAGCAGGGACCCCCTCTCAAAAACACGTTCATCAAGATACAGAATAGACAGATCGACACAGGACGTAGGGTATTACGCTAAACTCGGCGGCCCGAACCTGGATAAACTCTCGTGTTCATCTAGTTTCGTCTTTGTGTCACGCCTGGATCGCCGTCCCACACGCCTTCCCCGCTAATCTACCACCTTGGGCATACCCCTAGGTGGGCTATCGACCATATTCCGTCGACAGTCTGGTGCACATCAAGGTCATGACAAGACGAAAGATTTCATGAGCTTGATTTGGCCAAGCAGCAATAAAGGACAACCGAGGGGATACATGGTTTTGGGCTTGGTCTCGACAACTAGGCAACACAAGCTATGGTCAAAGGCTGAGGTTAACAGGAACTAAACTTGGCTGGTCAAACAAACAAAAGCTGTTACAACAAAAAAAAGGGTACCCAACATCTATGGCTTTGGCAACACTTAAGACCAAACTTGGGTCTACAGGTTGGTTAAAGGCATGGCTACACAACAAGCATAGACACACCACGGTTCGGGAATCTAGGATTTGGAAGGTTAGCTAGGGCCAACTGGTCTAACAAAGGGCATGGACAGGCCTAGGTACAGGTTTTTGGCACAAGCATCCTAGGCCATCAATCTAGACACACAACGTAAGCCTTTAAGCAACAAGGGTTCAACTAAAGGCATCTCGAAAGGTCAGGAGGGCTTGGGCACGATTCTAACTGAAGGCTGACAAACCACTCAGGCACTCACCGAGGACAAAGGGTTTGACTAACTAATGCATTACTTAGATAACAGCACATCTACACACAGCCTTAACGAGCATTTGGAGCACACAACCAATCAGCTAAAGCAACCAACACTAACCAACAAGCTCAAACAAGACAAGCATCTGTCTCTGGCACACAAGCAAACATCGACATGCAAAACAGGGTGAACAAAGGTTGTCATTATTTTATTTCTTGTTTACTAGATTGGAACACAACTCTATATCTATGAGCAAGCATACTAAGCAAACTAGAGCATACTTGTTTGTTAACTATAAGCAATTCAAAATTTTAAGATACAGCTCACTTATCTAGCACATGAAGCTATCCATCAAACAACAAGCTCATGCATAGTCTATATTCCAAAAAGGAGTAAACAGACACGAGGTAGCAACAACTAACAAGCAGCATGCAACAACTTGATTTTAGGGTACAATCAAGCGTAATCAACAGTTTAAACATTCTAATCATGTTAGAAAAGCTAAATTGCAGCCACTTCAATTAGTTGCAAGCTTTTAGTTTTAACAAGCATATAAGCTAATATAAATCAAAGCTAGATTAGAGAGCAATTACAAGGCATGGTGCACATGGAAACATAATTCTAGGCATAACCATGTATAAAAACAGTTTACATACATCCCAAATATGTTAGAGAGGTCCATGGGTTACCCAAATTAAATTTCTTACATGCACTTATTAATTTACCTACTTTAGCAAGGTGAGACATAGAGCTGTTTCAAACTATTCCCAGAGAATTTTAGGAAGATTATGGCGGCTCACTCATGTAGTTAGTAGGTTATTACTAGCACTTCACATATTTGAGCAAGTACAATAGCCTACACAATTCTAGCAAGTAACATGCTCAAAACAACTTAAACAGGTTTATGCTATTTAATGTTGTCAAACAATAAGTTTTACATTTTTCTTGCAGCAACATGGATACTAGTGAGGTATGAAAATTGATTTCACAAACTTCTAAACCATATAACTCTAGTTCTCATGTTTGCAAGAACATAAGCCTGAACAAAATTTCATTATTATAGCATGAAAAGCAACTAAACAACAGGTTTTAGTACATTCCATGCTAAAGTATACTAAAGCTAAACAAAACTAGAATTACATATTTAGGAAGCACTTAGCGTACCCAAACAAAACGGCATACAACAGTCTCAAACAACAAGTTTTATTTGTTTCTTTAGATGGAGCATTTCCAAACAAAACTATCTTAATTGGCTTCACCCAAGGGGAGTTTCTTAGCTTAAAACATTGAACCTACAAGCTTAGCACAGTTTTGCCACACAAGCAGGATAACATTGCACAAGCCATTTAGTTACTACAAGACATTTAGACATAGGGGAAAACTTTCAACAGTTAGAAGCTTATTGTCTAACTACTCTTCTAACATTCAAGAAGCAAAGCAAGACACCACACCATCATGTTGAGCAAGACCACACACAATCATGATGAGCTAGCAAGGTGATCTAAACAACATCATACAGGTACTTACTTCTAGTCTAAACAAGCAATCACTTATCTAGACGATATGGAAACACTCATATAAAACCTTGCACACTACCAAACATCATAAGCAAGACCATATTACATCTAACTCAAGGCAACATACCTCATCAAACAGGAAATTTATTTCTAACTTTTACAAGCAATCTAGCACATCACATAGAAGCACTAGTTCACAACAACTTTACCATTACAGGAACAAAGGTGGGGAAGCATTTGTATGCTCAGACAACTATCAAGTTTTATGGTTACATTAGCCACACTTGACAACAAGTTGTTTATTATTAGAACAAGGGTGAGAGAAGCATGTTCATGAGCAATGCACAACAAGATGTATGCTCGTCCTATACGTCCTCACAAATTGCCAACCTGAGGTAGCAATCACATTCTAGGTCGGTGGCATAACACGCACTCTCGATATAACTAGTCGTCAACTATGCTTACGCATTCGAAGTTAGCGTACCTGCAGAAAATCTCATTTCAACCCAGCCCACAGTATGAATATCATGCATTGCTGAAAGTAAATCTAATACTAACTTAGGCGCACACCCAGTATACACGTAAGTAGTATATGCACCCATCATAAAAGTATTACTCCCACAATTAAACACCTTCACCCGCATTCGTGTGCTTACGAGTACAGGTTCTAGTACCAAACTAGCTCTTCCCTAGACCAACGGTTGTTTGGTCATGCTCTCACAACTCACACTTACCTTAGCGTAGAGGCAATTGATCCATACATTACTATTCCGAAGAATAGCACCCATACAATTTCACCCTTGTCGTATGGACGACAGAAAACAACAGAAATTAAACATGATGCACGACCCCCAAGTTAGTACTTAAATAGCCACCTAAAAGTCCTAGTTGGGCATACCTGGAGGTTGTCGCTAGCACATAGTTTACAAATTAGATTTTGACAAACTTGCCTACTAACTGAAGCTTTTTAGATAAAATAGGCTTTTCAGAACAAAACCTTGTTTTAAAACCATGCACATGACAGTATTATGCTTAACCTTGCTCCGATACCAGCTGTAACAGAACCGACCAATTTATAAGAGCACAAGTGCGAAAACCTCCGCCGAAGCAGCTGAATTAGCACACTTGAGCCCATATAAACCCGGTAGTCCGGAAATCTCGAAGGATTTCAAACATTTCAACACTCAGCCAAGATCGCATGGTCAAGCAAATACAAATCATGTCCACGGAGCTTTGCAGCGGAAATAATATTACAATAGTGTTCACAAATAATAATACAAGTTGAGTTCCACTTAATTTTAGAAGAACAACATAGCTTTGAAATAAATACCATAACATAAGTTGGAATACTTTGCTAGCTTGAGTGACATCCTCCAACAACAGCATAAGAGAAGAAGTATGGAACTGCCGAGCCCACCGGCACTGGCCATCACCTTTCGGCAGGCCTAACCATCACCTGCAACAAGGTGGGATAAACCCTGAGTACTCGAATGTACTCAGCGAGACTTACCCGTCATAAACCAGAAATAAAGTGACACCAAGGAGTATGCAAGGCTATATCTGGGGTTGGCTATACTTACCTTTTTGCATAAAAGCATTTTCATTATTAAATAATCATCATTAGAGTATTAGCAGTCAATTTTATGTAATTAACCTGATTACTAGATTTGCACCTGATCTAGAGCAATCACTTGGCTAATTACTCAAGCAAGAGTGACTATTTCATCAATAGCCTTTCAGATTCAGTACCATAACCATCTTTAGTTCCATAAGTTACTACGGTAACACATGCTCAGTCAAGTTACTCACTAACCAGGAGCGATGGCGATTATAATCGATTCCTACCAGCTGGGGATAAAAATGTCGCACACTCGCCCGACACACCCTGCCAGGTGGCCGTTGGCGACCACTTCAGGAGGTTCGAGAACCCAAATCGCGGGACGGCCATGGACCCTTCTACACCGAGGGTTATCTCAATGCCAGGTCGCTCAAGCTATTAACTGCCCACGGTCATGCCAGGTCGATCAGGCCCTGCCTGCCCTCGGACCATGCCAGGTCGATCAGAATAGTTGCCCACGGTACATGTAAGGCCCTGGGTGTTAGGCGTCAACGTCTCCATCACCGGCTCGAAACACCTTACTCGGCTTCACGGGAGGTACCCGCACCTGCTCCGTTAAGTGATTGACGCATTCAAAATGACTGAGGTGTGCCTTCGTCGGTTCCTAATCGACACAGACGGGAGACTACTAGCACACAGAACCCATGTCCTGCTGCTCCTACATCCCGCCCGGTCTCAAATTAATTATCACATGGTTATCTCCATGATAGCACCAGGCTAGTCATGATCAGTATCCACCTATATGCGGGAGACAGGAAATCACCCGACTTTTACCGGTCTAAGCAGGGCTAAGCATATAATCGAGTCTAGACCTAACAGGGATATCAGGATAATAATTGCAGGTGGACAAGGATAAGTAAGTAATGCATCAACGGTATCATTCAACTCCTATGACTTAATGCAACAATCATTATATGGACTTGATTGCATTTATAAAAGAATGGTAGGAGACTTAGAATGCTCCGGGGCTTGCCTAGAAAACAACACTTATTCTAGTGTTAGATGGCACCACTTCGGGTTCATCGCTGCTCCAGGAACTTGCGGAGTTCGCCAACACCTTCTTTGGGATGGCCACCCAACACCATCTTCGTGTTGAGTCTCATCATCACGTCCGTCACTTGACGTTCTTCCATCTAGCGAACCTAGATATGCGATGCACAATGCATATGTATGAATGCTCATGAAGTAATACATTGATCACATAGCACAAGTAACTACTAGCAAGCACTGAGCACAAGAACTAATAACAAGCATCCATCATAGTTTTATATAAGCAATCGGGATAACTTAACTTAATTACTTCGTACCAAAGCACATTACAAATCTGGACAGCAGACAGCAGTCCACTAATTTAAACATAACTCAAGCTACAAACATCCAAACAGGGCAAACTAAGACTTTATGGAAAGCTAACGAAATTGTCTACAACTTTGTTATTTACCACAAGAGTAATTCAAAGGTTATCTAACTCAAAAACAGATAACTATGCAGCTCTGTCCAGCTGTTGGACAGCAGGACAGACAGAGCTTCAGAGAAGCATAACTCAAGATACAAACATCACATGAGCATGCAATTAGACATTCTAGAAACCTTGCAAGATTATCTAAATCTTTCTTATTGTTATCTCAAGGTGAATCAATCATTAACAAGGTCAAACAATATGATTAGTGCAGCACTGTCCACACTTGGGTAGAACTAGCCACACATCACAACAGTAACTTAAGACAATCATAACTAAAGATCTATAATACCTGGGAACTTGCCCCTAGACTTTTTAGAAAGGTTATTAAGTTTTCTACAAATCATCTATAATCATCTTAAGATGATTCACAAGTTAATAAGGTCCAATTAACATAAATAGGCATCTCTGTCCAGACTTGGACAGATTTAGCCATCTGCACTAAAACAGTCATAACTCAAGTTATATAACTCCAATGGACATGAGCTAAGATAATTTAGAAATCTTATGAAAAGCACTACAACTCATTTATAAGCACCTAAGCATGAATCACAAGTTAACTAGATGAAACAATCCAAACATTCAGATCTGGACAGAATGTAGGAAAAACTTGACAGCAATCTTACAACAGACATATCTCTTAAACTATTAAGCCTATGGCCATGCAATTTGGTGACAAGATAGATTAAGATGTTATCTACAACTTTGATATAGGACACTTTTACAGCAAACATCATTAATTTAGTGAAACCATGCACACCACAGAGACTGCCCATGGATGATAATATTAACACTGTTTATCCTTTGCTTTGTATATGTATAGCCCAGGTATATGTTTAGGTGGTGTCATGCACACATGAATCATGGCTCCAACTTTCAGAGATGGATCCTAACATTAATATGTGAGCAAAGGTTGGAAAGTTACATGCATGCAAACAATAGTTTGCTAACTATGTGTTAAGCCAGTTTCTATTTCTAATTAACTAGGTGAGAGCAAGATAAATAGGAATCTTCATATTTTATATGAACACATGACAATATTAGACATACACTGGTTACTACAACATATTAGCAAAGCCAGGGAACCATCTCTTCCGTTTTTACACACATGCAGTCCATTAGCATATTGACATATTAATCTAGACTGCAACAACAGCTGGTTACTTGGACCATAACTGAAGCTATACTCATCCAAAAGATATGAAACAAGATAATCTAGAAAGCTTATAAAATTGCCTACCAATCATATTTAAACATATCTACATGAATCTCAAGTTAACATGGTCAAATTAATGCATTTCTCAAATCTGGTCCAGAGATTTCAGAGAACACCTATTTCTGAAACTGAACTTTGCATAGCCATAACTCCTAATACATTTTACCAAAAATCATGGAAATTTAACACAAGCTAGATATATAAGTTATCTACAACTTTTATATTATACCCATCTACAGAAAACATGGTTTATATCACGAAAGCATTATCACAACAGCGACTGCTTCAGCAGCCATTCAGCATAGCTAGACATACACTCAACTGCTGAGTAATTAAATCATAACTAGAGCTACATAACTCCAAAAAACATGCAACAAGACATTTTGGAAAGCTTATGAAATTATCTACCTTTCATCTTTAATCACCATAACATGATTCATAAATTACAAGGGTCAAACATACACCTTTACAGAATCTCCTCTAGGAATTTCAGAGAGCGACTATTTCTGAGCCCAACTTTAAACAGCCGTAACTCCTAAACTACTAAGCCAAAAATCACGAAATTTTAACAGAAGCTAGATCATGCAATCTTCTACAACTTTTGTATTGACCAAACCTACAGAAAACAAGATTTAATTTATGAAATTATCACACCAACAGAAACTGCGCATGCAACCAAATTTCAGCAGATTAGTAAATGGATCCCACACTTGCTTGGCTACCATTTGAGCACACATTCAGAGTTATCAAAGACTTCTAATAGACATGAACAAGATTACACATTCAGTCACATAGCAAGCATAAAAGAAAAAAACGAAATCATCTCCCACTTAACCCTAGGTTGCTGCTGTCGGCATTGCTGGACCTGCTGCTGTTCATGCGGAGGAGAGAGGGCAGGGCGCCATGGTTAGGGTTTGGGGCTCCATGGAGCTCTTGCTGCTGCAATGGAGATGGAGAGGAAAAGGGTTTCCATGGGGGAGGGATTGAAGGCTTCTAGGGTTTCGGCTGCATCTCGCTGCTCCCCACTGATTCAGCCATGGAGGAGAGGGTTGCTTCTCACCATGGGAGGAGAAGGGAGGGGCGGCCAGAGCTGCTGCTCTGCTGCCTGGTCACCATTGCTGTTGGCTCCTGCGCCCTTCAACGAGGGAGGAGACGAGGCAGGAGAAACAGAGGGGAGCTTCTGCCCTGCAGCTTGCCGTCCATGGAAGGAATGGAGGAGGAAGGGAGAGGGGAAGCTCCTGCCATGGAGAAGAGCAGCAAGGAGGGAGAGAGGGATCGCTGGAATCAGAGGAGGGGCAGGAGGCGTGTGAGAGAAGGGAGGGTGCTGCCCTTTTTATTTCTTTTTAGAGACCCTCTTCCAAAATTAATTCTCCCGCAAAAACTTTTCACTATTTTCCGAAATCACGATCCGGGTCCAAACGAATTCCGATTTCGACGAAACATATTCTGTTGTCATTGTCTCGATGAGTACTCCGACTTTCATTACAGGCACTTAGGGCATGTTCGTTTCAGGGCAAAAAAATTTTGCCCTGTTACATCGAATATTACGGCCCTAGTTTAGCCTATTAAAAATATACTAATTAAAAAACTAATTTGTCAGCCGGAGACTAATTCACGAGACGAATCTATTAAACTTAATTAGTTCATGATTTGACAATGTAGTGCTACAGTAAACATTTGCTAATGATAGATTAATTTACCTTAATAGATTCGTCTTAGTAATTAGTATATGGCCCTGTAATTAGTTTTATAATTAATTTATTTTTAATAGACTAAACTAGTGCCGCAATGTCCGATGTGACAGGCAAAAAAATTTTGCCAGCGAAACGAACACCCCCTTAGTCAAATTCCCAATGGTTTGCCCGGTAACGATCGTCGACGGCAGCTTCGCGGCGACCGAAATTCCAATTTCGCAGTACAGACAACCAATTTCCGGAACCTAAAAACTGCACTGTGCTCCGTCTTGCGAGCTCGTTTTCACTATTTTTGGCACCGATCCAGGTCTCGGCCATAAAACGAAATTTGTTCCTCTCGATTTGTACTACAACTTTCGTTTAAGGCGCACTGACATGCGAACATCTGGAAATACCGTTCAACGCCGGTGAAAGTAGTCACCGGGTAGGATCCGATTTAGGGTTTCTCGTCGGTCGGAATATTTTCTGGCCATCTGCTCCACACGGGACTATCATAACTTTTGGTCGTGAGTTCATATATAGTTCACTGGGCATAATTGGGACACTTGGTTGAATTCATATGATTTTCTTCATTGTCACTCGACCTACCATATTTGTGTTGAACTGACTGCTTAACCGACGACGAACACCTGGGGTGTTACATAGGGCAAGTGCGTTCCAACAGTTTGGCGCCGACCGTGGGGAAGCAGTTTGAAATGGCGGGAAACAGGACAGCACCTTCGACGAGGGACCAGCGCGTTGCAAGAGAGGCAGCGGCGGTGGTCCCGCCTGCTGAGGAAATTGTACAACCCTCGGGAGGAGAGAATGTCACCCCGGAACCCCAATCCCTGGGCCCCCAGGCCCGAGTGGCGACGCAGCCGCACCCACACACTTCGGGAGAAGAAGAGGGAGAAGAAGAAGAGGTGGGCCTCGAGGCCCTTGAAAGGCTCGAGGCCGAGCTGCAAGAGAAGAAGAGGCGCCTGGAACAGCTTGAGAGGCATAACCGACTGCGCTCGATCAGACAGAGGGCAGACGAGGCCAGGCAGCGGCTTCGCCGTATGGAGGAATCCCTCGCCGCGGCAGAAGCCGAAGCCGAAGGCTGGAATGATGAGGAGATACCCCCGCTGCAAGGGGGGAATGAGGAGCCGAATCAAGATAACCTTCGTCACCATCCACCACCCCCACCACCACCAGTACACCCAGAGCCATATCCTGTGAGACACCCAAACTTCCGCCAACTCTACCCAGATGAGAGAGAACAAAACCTTCGCATTCAGCGAAGGCATCAGCAACACCAAATGCCGTACGATCCAAAGTCACCACTCTCCCAAATACTCCAAACCCAGCCCTGGCCACCATGCTATAATCCACAAAACCTACCCCGCTATGATGGACTTTCCGACCCTCGCCAGTTCATCATGAGCTACGAAGCAGCGGTTGCCGCAGCCGGCGGTGATGAATCAACAATGGCAAAATCCTTTGTCATCATTCTGCGAGACATCGCACAAACTTGGTACAGCAACCTTCGCCCCGGAACTGTGGATTCCTGGGCCACCCTCAGAGACAACCTGTGTACAAATTTCAAGGGCATCACTCCAGCCCCGTCAAACCCCATCGAGCTGTTCAATTGCAAGCAAGAAGAACGCGAGCCGCTCCAAGATTACTGGCGAAGGTTTATTCAGCTCCGAGCAAGGACCCCGGGGATATCTGATGAGGCTGTCATCCTCGCTGCAGTCAGTGGCCTGCGCCCAGGACCATGCTCCTCAAAATTTGCCAGAAAACCGGCAAACTCAATCGAAGAGCTGCATGAAACAATGGAAAGATACTGTAGAGCTGATATGGATTTCAGAGCGAAGTCCGATGCTCGGAGGTCTCAGCAGAGGCCACAGCCGAGGCCTCAACCAAGAGAAAGCAACCTTCGCCAAGAGCAAAGCAACGTCGGTGCAATCAACAAAGCAACAAATTATGAAGATCAAAGACGGGACGCTCAACACCCGAGCAGCCAAGCCCCGCAGGGTTTGCCACCTCCGCCGAATCAGCGGTTCCAGCAGCGAGATCCTGCCAAAATGTATTGTCACTTCTGTGGAATGGGAAAGGGGCACACAACAAAGCAATGCGAATGCTTCGCCAAGGGAAAAGAATACCAGGAATCCAGGAAAGCTGCTTCGTCAGACTCCCGAACCATCAACCACACAAGGAAACCAAGTTTCCACCCACCAAATCCATCATACCACTATACCCCCATAAACTACGGCCTACCTTCGCAACAACCCCCTTACACTCATCACCCACTCTACAACCAAACCTCTTATCAGCCAACCACCATTCCACAACGCCAAAATCCAGCTTACACAGTTACATACCCAACCACCCCCCAAAACCAAATCCCAACAACCCACCAAGCCACCAACGCTCTGCCTCCACCACCGCCAATCCCCGCGTTACCAGCACCACAACCTGTGAAAGCCGAAGCCTCCAGCCAAACGACCATCAACAATCCAACTTCAACCTTCGGTGTGATTCTAGCTATTACCGGAGGTTCAAATGAGGACCATGGTAACAAACGGCAGAGGAAGGAACATGCCAGACGCGTTCACCACGTGGCCGTCGAAGGACCACATAAATTCGGTCGTTGGTCTCACATCCCCATAACCTTCGATTCCAGTGACATGAAGCTAAGAGATTACCCTCACACCGATGCTATGGTGATCGAAACCAACCTCGCTGGGTGGACTGTCACCAAAATACTGGTCGATACAGGAAGCTCCGCTGACATCTTGTTCGCTTCAACCTTCGACAACATGAAGCTTGACAGGAACCTTCTGCAACCGGCCGACAACCCCCTATACGGTTTCGGTGGTCAACAAGTGAGAGCCGTCGGGAAAATTTCTCTGCCCGTGACCTTCGGCGACCAATTCAACTGCAGGACGGAACATATAACATTTGATGTCGTCGACATGTTCTACCCATACAATGCCATTTTTGGCCGAGGGGTCACAAACGCATTCAATGCGGTCATCCATCCCGCCTACCTATGCATGAAACTTCCCGCTCTGAAGGGTGTGGTCGCAGTATTTGGGGACCAGGACATTGCAAGGACAGCTGAAGGGAACGTAGCCCCGGGGCAACGTAATGTACACAATTTGTCAAAACCTCAAACCCCCGGTATCAGCGTCGAGGGCGAGGTCTGCAATGACAGAGTGAAGGCAGCGCCAAAGGAGGAAACCAAACAAGTCCAACTCTTCGAGGGTAATGCCGAAAGAAAAGTGATCATTTCAGCCAACCTAGGCCCTCAATCAGAAGGCAGCCTCATCACCTTCCTCAGAGAAAATTCCGACACCTTCGCTTGGTCCGCAGAAGACCTAAAAGGAGTCAACAGATCAATGATCGAGCATAGCCTGAATATCAAAACAGGCTATCGCCCAATCAAACAAAAGCTTCGCAAGATGTCAGAAGAAAGAAAGGAGGCAGCGAAGGCTGAGGTAAAAAGGCTTCTGGACGCAGGCGTCATTCGCCTAGTCAAATACCCAACTTGGCTCTCAAATGTGGTCCTAGTCCAAAAGAAGAACAAAAAATGGCGAATGTGCGTCGATTTCACTTGCTTGAACAAAGCCTGTCCGAAGGATGATTTCCCCCTCCCAAACATAAGCACCCTGGTCGACAGAGCGGCAGGTTGCCAAATGCTATCCCTCCTTGATTGCTTCTCAGGCTATCACCAGATCTGGATGAATGAAGAAGACGAAGAAAAAACAAGCTTTATCACACCCTCGGGCACCTTTTGCTTCCGAAGGATGGCAGAAGGTTTGAAAAATGCAGGCTCAACCTTCGCTCGCATGACCTCCGAAGTTTTCAAGGATGAGCATGCTGTCTCCGCCTATGTAGACGACCTAGTCGTCCAGAGTGAACTAAAAGAGAACCACATACCAGACCTATCGAGGGTATTCAGCAACCTCCGGTCCGCCGGACTGAAACTAAACCCAGAAAAATGTGTTTTCGGGGTAAGTGAAGGTAAATTGCTAGGTTGCATCGTCTCAGCCAGAGGAATCGAAGCCAACCCTGAGAAGATTGATGCCATCATGAACATGGAACCTCCGGCGACCAAGAAAGCAGCTCAGGGTCTGACCGGTCGTTTGGCAGCACTTAGCAGATTCATCTCAAGATCCGCAGAGCGAGGGTTACCCTTCTTTGAAACACTCAGAAGCAACGCTCCATTCAATTGGGGTCCCCAGCAGCAAAAGGCCTTCGACGAGTTGAAACAGTATCTGACCAGCTTGACTGCCCTAACCAGCCCAAGCAAGGGAGACTTATTGTTACTCTACGTCGCAGCTTCGCCACACGCAGCAAGCGCAGTCCTCATCAAGGAGCTCCGCGAAAACAACAAAACCAGACAAGCCCCAATTTACTATGTTTCAGAAACCCTCGAAGGCCCAAAGAGAAATTATTCGGAGCTTGAGAAAATAGCATACGCCATCGTCATGGCATCAAGAAAGCTCAAGCACTATTTCCAGGCGCACGAGATCCATGTACCTTCGACGTACCCTCTCGAGAACATTTTCAAAAACAACGAAGCCGTTGGAAGAATAGCAAAATGGGCAGTCGAGCTTAACAGTTACGCTGTAACCTTCGTTGGCAGAACAGCGATCAAATCACAAGTGCTGGCTGATTTCATAGCAGAATGGACACCCGACCCTCGCCCCGGTGAGCTGCAGCAGGACCAGTTTTGGATCGTTTACGTCGACGGGGCCTAGGGTGCAACTGGAGCCGGTGCCTCGGCCATTCTAATCTCGCCTTCTGGGTCGAAGCTGAGATACGCACGAAGGCTGGACTTCAAATGCACAAACAACTCCGCTGAATATGAGGCTGTGATTCTGGCACTTTCAAGGCTGCGATCGTTATCAGTCCGAAGGGCACTCATCAACACAGACTCTCAAGTCATTGCGGGGCACATTGAAAAGAACTACAAAGCAAAAGATCCAGAGCTTCAAAAGTATTTTCAATATGTCCGAAGGTTAGAATCTTTCTTCCTCGGCATAACCGTAAAAGCAATATCGAGGACTGAAAACAGCGAAGCAGATTGCTTAGCCAAAGCAGCCGCGCAGCAGTCACAGCTTCCTCCAGATGTGTTCTACGAGGTTTCCACTCGGTCAGCCTTCGAGGCTTCCGAAATCAACATCAAGCTGATCAGCGCAATTCAGTGCGAGGATTGGAGAGCACCTATCATGGCCTACATCAAGGGGCTCCATGAATCAAACAACAGAGAAGAAGAAAACAGACTAAAACAAAGAGTGCGAGGATACAAGATCATTGACAATACGTTGTACAAAGCCTCGGTAACCTCGCCATGGCTCAAATGTGTGTCACAGTCCGAAGGCAATGACATTCTCAAGCTAATCCACAAAGGCATTTGTGGTTCTCACAACGGCCCGAGGGCTCTAGTCGGCAAAACGTTCAGGCAAGGTTTCTACTGGCCAACAGCATTAAGAGATGCGGAAACCATCGTCAAGCATTGCGAGGGTTGCCAACTGATGGCAAAAAACCAAAACGCCCCAGGGGCACCCAAAACTCTCATATGCCCAACCTGGCCTCTGCAAAGGTGGGCGATGGACCTCGTAGGCCCGTTACCGACAGCTCCCGGGAACCTTCGCTATACGGTGGTAGCTGTGGAATACTTCACAAAATGGATTGAAACAAGGCCACTGTCCTCCATCACTTCCCTCACAGTAAAAAAGTTTTTCTGGCAACAAATAGTTTGTCGCTTTGGAGTTCCTCAGCATCTGACCGTCGACAATGGCACTCAGTTTGACAGCGAGGTCTTCAAAGAATTCTGTGCACAAATTGGGACAATGTTATGCTTCGCCTCCGTCCGACACCCGCAATCCAACGGCCTGGTTGAAAGAGCCAATGCGACAATATTCCAAGCTATCTCCAAAAAGCTGCAGGGTAGACCCAAGGGTAAATGGGCCGATGAACTACCTTCGGTCACCTGGTCTCACAACACCTCAGAATGCAGAGCAACAAAATTCACTCCTTTCAAGCTACTATTCGGTGAAGAAGCGGTGCTTCCAGAAGAGCTAAAATACGGATCGCTCAGAACAACCCTCGCATCTGATGAGCAAGCCCAATCGCTCGATAAAGACCTACTCGAAGAAGCAAGATGCAATGCAGTGCACAACCTTCGCAAGTACCAAGAAGAAACTAGAAAATGGAGAGATAAAAAGATCAGAATCAAAGAGTTGCAGAAGGGTGACCTCGTCCTCATCAGAAAACAAAACGCCAGCTTGGCAGGAAAATTTCAGCCCAAGTGGACAGGTCCGTACTTGATTGTGGAAAGCAACCGTCCTGGCTCTTTCCACCTCTCCGACAGCGAGGGTAACATCCTGCCTCACACTTGGAACATCGACGACCTTTGTAAATACTACCCATAGCGGGGCCCTAGCGAGCTCTCGCGAGTTGTAATTTATCTTCGCTTTTCATGTTTCCGTTTTATGAATGTAGACAAACAAAGGAGCTGCACTCTTTTTCCTTACGAAGGGGCGTAAGGTTTTTTAACGAGGCAGTATCCAAAGCATCAATACAGGTTAGAACCCCCAAAAAACTAAAATCTCCAAACCTCTACTCCCAAACATCGAAAAAGCGGGTCTCTCTCAAGAGCGCTACATTCGATGAAAACCTGCTAAGATTGCTTCGAAAAACATTCCTTTTCCTTTCAAAGCAAACTTCACCTCCGCCTAAGATAAGGGGAGGAAAGTCGAGCACCCTGGCACAAATGACAGGGGCTCGCAAAAAGCAAACTTCACCTCCGCCTAAGATAAGGGGAGGAAAGTCGAGCACCCTGGCACAAACGACAGGGGCTCGCAAAAAGCAAACTTCACCTTCGCCTAAGATAAGGGGAGGAAAGTCGAGCACCCTGGCACAAACGACAGGGGCTCGCAAAAAGCAAACTTCACCTCCGCCTAAGATAAGGGGAGGAAAGTCGAGCACCCTGGCACAAACGACAGGGGCTCGCAAAAAGCAAACTTCACCTCCGCCTAAGATAAGGGGAGGAAAGTCGACCACCCTGGCACAAACGACAGGGGCTCGCAAAAAGCAAACTTCACCTCCGCCTAAGATAAGGGGAGGAAAGTCGAGCACCCTGGCACAAACGACAGGGGCTCGCAAAAAAAAAGCAAGCAAACTCACCTCCGCCTAAGACAAGGGGAGGAAAGTCGAGCACCCTGGCACAAATGACAGGGGCTCGCAAAAAAAAAGCAAACTTCACCTCCGCCTAAGATAAGGAGAGGAAAGTCGAGCACCCTGGCACAAACGACAGTGGCTCGCAAAAAGCAAACTTCACCTCCGCCTAAGATAAGGGGAGGAAAGTCGAGCACCCTGGCACAAACGACAGGGGCTCGCAAAAAGCAAACTTCACCTCCGCCTAAGATAAGGGGAGGAAAGTCGAGCACCCTGGCACAAACGACAGGGGCTCGCAAAAAAAAAGCAAGCAAACTCACCTCCGCCTAAGACAAGGGGAGGAAAGTCGAGCACCCTGGCACAAATGACAGGGGCTCGCAAAAAAAAAGCAAACTTCACCTCCGCCTAAAGCAAAGGGAGGCGCGAAGTCCCAAAAAGTCAAGCACCCCCGCAAAGCACAACAGAAGCTCATCACGAGAGCAAATGCGCGAGCCTCGCTAAAAGAAAAAGGGGGCGTCGCTGTTTTTTCAAAACAAGCTCACGAGAGCAAATGCGCGAGCCTCGCTAAAAGAAAAAGGGGGCGTCGCTGTTTTTTCAAAACAAGCTCACGAGAGCAAACGCGCGAGCCTCGCTAAAAGAAAAAGGGGGCGTCGCTGTTTTTTCAAAACAAGCTCACGAGAGCAAATGCGCGAGCCTCGCTAAAAGAAAAAGGGGGCGTCGCTGTTTTTTTCAAAACAAGCTCACGAGAGCAAACGCGCGAGTCTCGCTAAAAGAAAAAGGGGGCGTCGCTGTTTTTTCAAAACAAGCTCACGAGAGCAAATGCGCGAGCCTCGCTAAAGGAAAAAGGGGGCGTCGCTGTTTTTTCAAAACAAGCTCACGAGAGCAAATGCGCGAGCCTCGCTAAAGGAAAAAGGGGGCGTCGCTGTTTTTTCAAAACAAGCTCACGAGAGCAAATGCGTGAGCCTCGCTAAAAGAAAAAGGGGGCGTCGCTGTTTTTTCAAAACAAGCTCATGCGAGCAAATGCGCGAGCCTCGCTAAAAATAAAACAGGGCGTCGCTGTTAAAACAAATATAAGAAACGTTAAATAGCACAGCAAACATGGCACGCAACCCATACGTCTTTTCTCATGCCTTTACAAAGTAACGTTACAACTACGAACATATTCCAAAATTAAAAATTCTTTACAAGGAACCATCGCTCCCCTCAATCAACACCAGATCACCAAAACCTTCGGCCTCCTCCTCAAACCCCCCCTCCACTGGAACCAGGGGCCCCCACAACAAAGGAGCTGCAGGGACAATTGGCAGCTCCCCGGGCAAAACCCTCGCCATATACATGTATCTATGCCTCGTCTCATTAACTTCCGAAGGTTCTTCCTTCGGGATCAAAAGCGCCCCGTCCGAACCAATTTCAAGCTCTCTTTGCCCGAACAAATATTCTAAAGCTGCGTTCTCGTCAATATCATCATCACCGCCAGCTTGCGAGGTCGAAGAAGATCCAAACAAATAACGATCGGCTTGACGGTCTGTATAGTCTGCTTCGCGCCAAAATCGACTCGGCCTACTATTTTTTAAATCATACCTCCGCACCTTCGACCACCAAAAACGTTCAAAGGAAAGCGAAGGATATTTAAACCTAGCGCGAGCCCACGATTCACCAGTTATAAAAACATCTTGGTAGTTCAACATCAGCGGAGTCACGTCGAATACGTCTAGCACGGTTCCGTCAGGAACCTGCATGTTGCACAAAAATACGAGATGTCTCAGCCTCGTCAAGTCTTTACAAACAACCACAGTATCTACAAAAAGGCCTCCCTCGCCCCAACAAACCCAGGCATCACACCTGACCAGCTTCCCCTCGGCTAATCTCCAAACCCTTGCCAACGGCGACAGTCGAGGTCCCAGCTGACGCCTCCTCCGCCGTGGATTCCTCCGCAATAGCTTCGACATTCCTCGCAGTCTCCTCTTCCATCGCCGTCGCCTGCGCAGCATTTCCTTCAGCGATCGGCACGTCCCCGGTCAACGCCTCGATCTCGGCGAGCGTAACCCCCGCACAACTTGGCTCAGGGGCGGCTTTGGAGCCACCCCTCGCTGCAACTTCCGTGGGCGGCGAGGCCATTGCATCTCGTCGAGCCCATAAGCAAAACAAAAGACAAACCTCGCCAAAATCAACAACCCCTCTAAAACAAAGCAACAAAAATCAAAAATCTTAAAAAGAATGCAAACCTGGCGTGTAGCCTCGGCAGCTTCTTCGAAGGCGAGAGCTCGGCCACCTCCGGAGATCCAAAACTTGCGAAGCAAACGCATCGCACAGTTCCGAACTTCTGCGTCATCAACCTTCATCCGACGAACCTCATCAACCGACGGAAAGACATGGCTCGGCCTTTTGATCTTGCGAAGATGATCACAATCCGCCAGTCGAAGCGTGCTCGCCATTGCCAAGGCCCCGGCGTAGCCACCAAAATCGGCTGCATTGGAAACTAGCGAGCTAAACACATCAAGCTCGTTACCCAGCCAGCCCTCGATGGCCTCTGCGTCAGCTGCAGGCAATGGCTCTCCGGCTGAGCCCCCAGCCTCGGTCAGACAACAATCAAGTTTACGTTTGACATTCTCCATACTCGTTCGCCAAGATTTGTTCAAATCACCTAGCCGACCCTCGGCCTCGGCCAAAGCCTTGTCTTTCTCCTTTCCCGCGGCAATCAGATCAGCATTACGCTTCGCCAGCTCAACCGCCTCCTCTCGAGCCTTCGCGGCCTTCTCCGAAGCAATCTTCATTTCATTTTCTTTGTTCTCTAGGCTCCGCGCCAGTTTGCTATTCTCCTTCTCAAGATCAGTAATATGGTTCCTCATAAATTCCATGTCGGAGCTAACCTTCCGCCTCGCTGAGCGGTTCAAGAGCATTAGCTCCGCCAACTTGACGTCAACGTCGTCGAAGGTGTCGCCAACCGCTTGATCCGCAAGAAGAACCTCCGCCTCCGGCACACAAATGCGGCCGAAGATCCGGCCTAGAAAACGCCTTTCCTCCGGGCTACACTGCAAGTGGCAATCCTGAAGGTCCGGACTAGTGAACAGCGCAGTCGCCGGATCAGAAATCCCAAGCTTCTTAGCATATTCCGGGAGGCTCGACCGGCTAGCCTCGCCGAACGGTCTCTTTCCCCGGGATCGCGCAGAGTCAAGTTCCCCATCGAACTCAAACCCCTCCACCCAAAGGTGCGAGCCCGCAAAGCTGGGAACCACACCTCGTCGAGGGCTACCTGGCTCAATATCTTGTGCGATTTCAACTGCGCCCTAGGCAACCATCGCACCAACACTCGGCGAGGCTCCGCCTCCAATGGACACCTCCTCATCCGTGTCATGTCCTTCAATAGAACCTTCGCTACTTTCATCAGACGAACCCTCGTCCGTCTCCCCCTCCTTTGCGTCTTTCTCCTCCACCTCATCATCATCAGATTCATCCTCGCCGCCCGAAATATGGACTAAAGCGCCGATCCCTCCAACGCGAGGCACGCGTCCCCCGACTGCATCGGCACCTCGGCCGCTTGGAGCTACGGCCAAGGAGGAAGTGCCTGCAGCAACAGAGCCAGCAGCGACCTTCATCGCAAGCACCTTCGCTCGGCCACCAGCTCCGCCATGACCTCGACCACGGCCTCTCTTCGGCTGAGAGACGATCTCCTTTCCTCCCGAAGCTTTACGCTTCCTCTTCTTCGGCGCGTCGTCGCTCGAAGGAGCGGGCCAGTCGGCGTACCGAATACCAAGAATGTCAAACATTCTGTTCACTCGACCTTCGCCGCCCACCAAGCTATGGATAGCCTTCACTTCCAGTGGGGAAAGCTTCCCCACGAGCTCGTCCGTCCACTGCTGAACTCGTTTGAAAACAGCTTCGTTCCCGTCCTCGCGCCTCGGAAATTTCTTAAGAGTTTTTTCCCAAACCTTCTCCAGATCCAAACTGGGTTTCTTCAAGCCCCTACCTTCGTACCTAGGGTCATTCTCCACAGTGAACCAAGTCCGCCTCCGGCCAAGAGGCCAAATCTTGGCACAGCAATATTCCTCCACTAAATCATGCGCACACTGAGAACGCGCAACGACCCTCAGGCAATTAACAGCAGCATGGGCCTCGATGCTCATCTTAGCTTCGGCGCCCACATCTCCAAGCACTGGAAGCTCGCCGCAAAGCTCGGAGCTGTCACTGAGTTTGTAATAGAACCAGAACTCCTGCCACCCGCTGCTCCACCTGTTCTTCTGTGCTTGCACCGGCAGCTCCGCGCCGGCGCGATGGCAAAAAGTGTACACCGCGAACTGTCCAAGGCTGGTCTTGCCCTCGCTGTCCGTAATCTTGCGAGGCTGCATATGAACGCGATGAGTGCGAACAAAACCCTCGACATGAGGGACAACCCCCTGAGACCTGCAGGCCCAGACATAGACCGACATCTTTGTGAAGCAAGAAGGCGTAAGCTGATGAAACCGCAAATTGAACCTTCGCAGGACCGAAGTCACGAAGGAGTCAGCTGGGAAGCGAAGACCAGCCGAAAAGAACTCTTCAAACACTACAACTTCATCTGCGTCCGGCTTCGGCACGGTCTCCCCACTGCTGGCCCTCGCCTTGCCGTCCTCAACCCAGCCCCACCTCACATAAGATGCAATCTCACTGGCGCAAACCCGGCTAAGACCAAACTCGAAGGTAACCCCCTCATCCGCGACGGCGGGAGAACCAGCCCGAGCAGTATGCTTCAATCTGGCCATCCCTTCAGCTACCAAAACTACCAAACAAGCCCTCGCACACAAGTATGTTCGCCAATGCCCTTCCAAACCCTCGCACGCAAGCTAAAACAAACCTTCGCTACAAGCAAATCGCAACAGCAGGACGGCTATAGCAGAGGGCACAATCAAAACTCTTCACCCACTCTTTCTATTTATAGGCCGGGAGACGAGCCCCTCACCCGACGAAATCGGCACGACAACCGAAAAACGCGGCGCAAAAAACAAAACAGGCTTCAATAGTACAAACAACACCACAACGGCCCAGCCCAAAGCAGCCGCGGGCGTCGCTGCCGAGGGTCCCGTTTTTTGTCCCCATTGAAAGGCGCTGCTTGGGCCTAAACACGGTTTTTTAGATCCAAGACAACGAGGGGCTACTGTTGGGGGAAAGGACCCTCGGAAGAAGCGCCGCTCGAACTGGAGCTCGAAATTAACCCTCGCGCAATGCCTGTTGTCCTTGCGAGGTCCCTCTCCTATTGGAGACCGTTACCCTAACCCCCGGACGCGGGTTCAACCCTCGTCGCTTTGTTGTATTTCCGTGCAGGTCTAAGTCGACGGTCGCACTGCAGGAAACCTTCGCTGACTCACAACGCCACCTTCGCTTGGAGCGAAGGTCCAGGCAAGCGGCGAGTGTGCACTGCCCCAGAGGCAAGCGAAGCCGAAGGTCCAGCGAGCACGGCCGAAGGTTAAACCTTCGTTTTTCTCCCCCGGAGGCAAGTAAAGCCGGAGGTCCGGCAGATGGCGGAGGGACGCGGGCCCAAGGGCGAGCTCGGCCGAAGGTCAAGACCGCCGCACCTCTCCCCGAAGGTGAACAAGGGCCAGGTGGCGGCGCGCTGGAGGGTGGCCGATTAGGGTTTCCGCTTCAGCTGTGTATTTACGCTTTTGCCCTTCCTCCCTGCGTGGAGGCGAGGAATCTTTCCTGTACCCTTTTGTAATTTGGCCCGTGCCCCTTGGCATTCCCTATAAATACCAAGGGGATGAACAGTGTAAGGGGACGACCTTTTGGGAAAATTGAGCACCTTCCACTTCCGCCTTACCTTCGCTACTGTATCCGACGCTTGGTCGCCTTCGCTCTTTCCCCTGCACGAGTGCGGAGCTAGGGCAAGTGCGTTCCAACAAACTAGAAAGGCTAATTAACTCATATAGAAATTTAATTGATTTTCCCATCTTTGAGCTAAATGAATTTTGTATTCTTTTGAAATGTTGAACTTGGTTTCATGCCTTTACATGACTTTAGTCAAATAGGAATGAACACAAGTTATTTCATAATGACATTCCAAATTAGGGTTTTGAGCTACCTCACAAGCATTAACAAAATGCTTCACACATTAGGAATTAAACTCATTTTAGTGAATGCATCTCAAGGTGAGCTAGCACATGATGCTATGGAATGGAATGCTTATGATGGCACGACAATATTTTATTCATGTAAACACCTGAGGTGTTACATCCTTTCCCCCTAAAAGAAATCTCGACCCGAGATTTCACCACAAACTAAACCAACTACTAAAGTTGTGGGGTACGGGGATAAAGATTACAAACTTTTTACAAAACTAGGAACACGTTCTAGTGTCAACCACTTTCACTGCCCTGACTGTATGGTTGCATAGAATTCTGGAAACTGCTCTATCAAAAATTCCTCGGTTTCCCAAGTTGCTTCCTCCTCAGAATGCTGACTCCATTGAACTTTATAGAACCTGTGAGTGTGTCGTCGAGTTACTCTATCTTGCTGATCAAGCATTTTGATGGGATATTCTGAGTATGTCATATCAGGCTCAAGTTGTACCCCTTCAACATCAACCACTTGGTCAGGAACTCGTAAACATTTCTTCAGCTGAGAGATGTGAAACACATTATGAACCTCTGATAGATGAGCCGGTAGTTGAATACGGTATGCCACTTTGCCACACTTGGCCAGGATTTGAAATGGCCCAATGTAACGGGGAGCAAGTTTTCCTTTGACCCCGAAACGATAAACACCCTTGGTGGGTGACACCTTTAAATACACAAACTCTCCTTTGGCAAACGTCAACGGTCTACGCCTTTTGTCTGCATAACTTTTCTGTCGAGATTGTGCTATTCTCATATTCCTTTGGATGAGTTTGACCTTTTGTTCGGTCTCTTGAACTAGATTGACACCAAAGAACCATCTTTCACCAGGCTCGGACCAATGTAAAGGAGTCCGACACCTTCTGCCATATAAAGCTTCAAATGGTGTCATATTGATACTCTCTTGATAACTATTGTTGTATGAGAACTCTGCTAATGGTAAGCACTCATCCCACTTAAATGGAAAGTTAAGAGCACACGCCCTGAGCATATCCTCTAATATCTGATTTACTCTTTCAGTCTGACCATCTGTTTGTGGGTGGTAAGCTGTACCGTGTAAGAGTTTAGTGCCCAGAGACTCATGTAGACTTTCCCAGAATTTTGAAACAAACTGAGTACCCCTATCTGAAACAATAGTCTTAGGAACTCCATGCAGACTCATAATCCTCTGAAAGTATATCTTGGCATAAGTGGACGCTGAGTAGATGGTCTTGACTGGTATGAAATGTGAAACCTTGGTTAGACGATCTACTATAACCCAAATAGAATCGTATCCCTTGGATGTTCTTGGTAACCCAACAATAAAGTCCATACTGATGTCCTCCCATTTCCAAGTAGGAATTGGCAATGGCTGCAGTTCACCAGCTGACTTAAGATGAATGGCTTTGACTTTCTGACAAGTATCACATCTGGCTACATACTTTGCAATCTTGATTTTCATCTTAGTCCACCAGAATCTTTGCCTAAGATCCTAGTACATTTTTGTACTTCCCGGATGAATCGCAAACGGGGTAAGATGAGCTTCATCCAGAATCTGCTTCCTCAATTCAGGATTCTTCAGAACGACCAGTCTGTCTTTGAACCAGACCACTCCTGCTTCATCGACTCGGAAACACGAAGCTTTGTCTGCTTTGACTTTCTCTTTGAGGTGAACAATACCCTTGTTTTCTTTCTGAGCAGCTACAATCTGGTCTTTGATAGATGATTGAACAGATATATTAGACAAACTGCCTTGAGTGATCATCTGAATACCCAGTTTTTCTAACTCAGAACAGAGAGTAAGATCTACTGGTCTGACAGTGATACAGTTGCAACGAACCTTCCTACTAAGAGCATCAGCTACCACATTTGCCTTTCCGGGATGGTAATGCACTTCAAGATCATAGTCCTTGATTAGCTCTAACCACCTCCGTTGCCTCATATTTAACTCTGACTGAGTGAATATATATTTCAAACTCTTGTGGTCGGTGTATATGTGACATGTGTTGCCCAAGAGGTAATGACGCCAAATCTTTAAGGCGTGAACAACTGCTGCTAACTCTAAGTCATGAGTTGGATAATGTTCTTCATGACGTTTCAACTGTCTGGATGCATAAGCTATCACTCTGCCTTCTTGCATCAAAACACAACCAATCCCGACACCAGAAGCATCACAATACACATCAAACGGCTTCTCAATATTGGGTTGGGCTAAGACGGGAGCGGTAGTTAAGAATTCTTTTAGCTTCTGAAAAGCTTTTTCACATTTATCCGACCAAACAAACTTGACTTCATTCTTTAACAACTGAGTTATAGGTTTGGCAACTTTGGAGAAGTCTGGAATAAACCTGCGGTAATAACCTGCCATACCCAGAAAACTGCGAACTTGATGAACGGTTCTGGGAGATTCCCATTCAAGAATTTCTTGCACCTTACCTGGATCCACAGCTACACCTTCAGCCGATAACACATGACCCAGAAATGGAACTTTGTCTAACCAGAACTCACATTTACTGAACTTTGCATAAAGCTGATGGTCTCTCAGACGACCCAACACTACCCTGAGGTGTTCAACATGTTCTGGTGGAGTCTTGGAATATATCAGAATGTCATCAATGAATACTACCACAAACTTGTCTAGCTCAGGCATGAATACTGAATTCATCAGGTACATGAAGTGAGCTGGAGCATTGGTCAACCCAAAGGACATGACCAAATACTCATATAGGCCATATCTGGTGGTGAAAGCAGTTTTAGCAACATCTTCAGGCCTTATCTTTATCTGGTGATACCCAGATCTCAGATCTATCTTGGAAAATACCTTAGCGCCCGCGAGTTGATCAAACAGAAGATCAATCCGCGGCAAAGGGTACTTATTCTTCACTGTCACTTCATTAAGCGGACGATAGTCCACACATAGCCTCAATGTTTGGTCTTTCTTTTTGACAAACAAAGCAGGACAGCCCCATGGTGATGAACTAGGTCTGACATAACCTTTATCAAGCAGTTCTTGCAACTGCACTTTTAATTCCGCCAGTTCCTTAGGTGGCATTCTATAGGCTCGTCGAGATATTGGTGCTGTTCCGGGTTTTAGCTCTATACTGAACTCAACATCCCGGTCTGGTGGTAACCCCGGCAAGTCTTCAGGAAACACATCCAGAAACTCACAGACTACTGGAATATCTTGAATCTCTTTAACAGCGGTTGCACAGACACTGCCGCACATCTGGTCAACGGTTTTCTTGGGAATTGGAAGTTGAATGAAAAGCTCAGAAGTACTATTAGGTATCATCAACCTGATTGTTCTATGCAAGGCATCTAATACTGCCTTCTGCTGGTACATCCAGTTCATTCCTAGGATCACATCTATATCCTGATCCTTGATTACTATCATATTAGTGGGATAAGTATGCCCGGCAAATTCTACGGGCACCTGATGCACTACTTCCTTTGTATATAAACGACCTCCCGGTGTGTGTATAAGGAAATTTTCCTTTGCTTCCCCAATAGGTATATGATGCTTTTCAACAAAACTCTTACTGATAAAGGTATGCGATGCACCAGAATCAAATAATAATACGGCAGGATGGTGAGCAACTGAAAACATACCCATGTTACATTATTTATGCATAACAGAACTGATACATGATTCAACTAGCTTAAGATCATGTTCAGCTAAACTATTACACAGCCCTTACCCCCTAGGGTTAAAGATCCACGCCTGACACTCTAGTGTGAGACGATTCACTCGTCATCCTCACTTTCACTGTCGCTGTCATCAGCAGACTCAACCACATCAGGATCTTCCTCACTCTGCCCTTCTACCTCTTCCTCATCCGTGAGTGTACCCATCTCATCTTCAGCTGCATTTGGAGGTGGAGGTGGATGGAGTTGATCATACAACACATGGACTTCCTCTTGTAACTGGCCATTGAATGCTTCTATATCCATCACATATGCCTCCAACTCATGCAGACGGGCTAACGCGGCATCTTCTCGCTGCCAGGCAGTGTTCCGTTCTTCTAGCATTTTAGTCATGAGCTTTTCTGCATTGACTACGCTTCGGCTGGCCCCCTCCAGCTTGAGCTTCATGCCTCCAGCTTTGGCAAGTGCTAAACTCTTCTCCCGAGAGGTGGTGGCCAACTGAGATTTCAACTTACGAACCTCTGCCCGTAAGTCCTCATTAATCTCCTGACTCCTGCTGGACTCTTCCTCCTTGCGGGATGCGAGTTGGTGCATGGGTACACCATGAGGACCTGTACTCTTGCGAGGTGTTTCCTTACCACGCGGCATCCTAATGAGATAAGATTTTGAATTAGGCAGATAAAGGAAAATACTTTTTGGATAGCAAGAAAGGATTGGATTCTAACCCTTACCCCACTATACCATATACCACAAGTTGGTTAAGCATGATGCATGAAGCGTACTTACGCATAAAGCATATAAAATTTAAATTATACTCCCTTATAGAGGAGTAGAAATTTAACAACAATTTCAAGTTAAGGCTTAACTTAACATGCTGCTCTACTTAACAATCTACGATCTACTACTTAAGACAGAACATAGATCGAAGAGCATGAACAAGGTAAGTCAAAAGTATTTTGGATCAAACTAGACTTCAAATAGTTTTGACTCAAATCATTTTGAAGTTTTGCAACAATACTACAAGACTGCTGCAATGATCGCTCTGATACCAGCTGTGACGGAACCTCCTGGATTATTAGGGCCCACGTGTACTTGTCCTTGTCCTACAGACCTCGGATAGACATACACTGTGCCCAATAGCCCAAAAGACCCACCACGTGTCATCGGGTAACCCGACTCATCCACGTTTCCTTACACTCCCAGGATCATTGCAAGAGTCATTGCAGTATTACAACATTTCACAAATAGTATACATTAGAGAATAAAAGTGCGGAAGTATTACACCATAAGTTTTACAAACCAGTTGTTCAAACTCACGTCATTATTACAAACCATAGTTTTAAACTTTACCCTAGGTAGTGGAAGTAGCATTAATAGAACTGTATTTCACACAAACAACCCCGCCTAAGGGTTGCATTACTCCTCCCCGGACACGTCCTCCTCAACGACGGTCACGCAACAAGCCTCGAAACAAGGCTGCTCGTGAACGTCACCTGCAACAGTGGATTAACAAATCCTGAGTACAAAGGTACTCAACAAGACTGACCCGACAAGAGAAGAGAAGAACAGGTATGCTGGCTTGGGTAGGCTCAACAGTACTTTTCATTTGCATAAATGCTTACTAAAGTAATCCTAGATCCAAATTTTACTTAATCATTTAAGTACTTGGTATGAACTGAAAGTAAATCATTAGTGAGAGATCATCATCATTCTTTCTTAAACCAGTTCCATTTTCATTCTACGGTGCGGGTCGAAAGATTGAGTCTCCTTAACCGAGGAGCACGACGATTCGAACCGATTCAACCAGATCTGGTAGTTTTCCACGATCATATGATATATGTAGACCCTGGATCACACATATACCAACCCCAGCCTCGGATCCTCCAAACAAGACCGGGTCCGCGCCACCCGAGAGTACTTGTACACCTCCAATCCGGGACTTCGACCCACGAGGGTAGCTAGTACTCCCGCCATCTCTCCACTCCCAGTGCGCGATTAGCCGTTCTCATTTAAGAACCACCAAGGCAGGGCTTACCGTAGCATATGATCGGTACTTCACAATTTCTCAATCTAGCAGGCCAACAACGGTTACCCTAATCCGACACATCCGGGTCACCCTACACCAACCCAAGGTTCGGTGTATGTGCCCGTCTGGTCTTAACCATCATTCTTTCTCATTATCATTCCAAAACGATAAGTATCGAAAACATTTATCAAAAGCTTTATAAAGCAAGACTAAGCATTTCTATCATTTGCATAAAGCAGGTATCAAGGAATGATATATCGATAACAAGGTTGGTCATGCATCAACAGGTTTAAAGCATTTATTTGATAAACATTTTATGCATCAGGTTATCGAAAGTAAGTGTAATTGTAAATCCAAAGAAAGGGTTAAATGAACCGGGGCTTGCCTTCGTTGATCGGGAGAGTCTGGAACTCCTGATAACTTGGGTCAACTAGACACTCTGAACTTTCTGGATCAACCTCGCCTGGACACTCGATCACTTCGGAAGCTACACGATAATAGAATGTATGCTTAATGATATGCTCATGTCATGATCATGGTAAGATGGAAATTTACTAGGTCGTAAGCACTTGACTTGCAATAATTTGCCTCCACGGTAAAGTTGCAAACCAACAAAACTAACTTACATAAACATTCATATGATTAAATAAAGCATATATGAATAAGAATAAAATTTATTTTCTTTAACCGAGCTCAAAATTTTTGTGATGATACTCTTTCATCTAAAAACAGTGACAAAAATAGTTTCATGATTTTGGACAATTAAAATAGGCCTACAAAAATCATCAAAGTCCATTTATTAATAAAAGGACCTATTTAAATCATTTTCAAAATTTGTCCAAAACTCCAGTTCCATATTTTTCTTAAATATTAGGCAGCTTGAGAAAGCTACACAAAAAATTTCACAATTTTTGAAGCTTTCTACAAAAAGATATCAGAAAGACAAAATCTAACACTATACAACCAAAACAGAAAAAGAAAAACGTTTCACCTCTCCTTACTGGGCTCGGCCCATCTTCGGCCTACTGCCTCCGACAGCCGGACCCCAGGTGTCAGCGTCCTCTCTCTCTCCGCTTCGCGCCGAGGCCAGCGGGTTCTCCGTCTCGCCCGAGGCTAGCGGGTCTCCGTCTCGCGCCGAGGCCGGCAGATCTCCGCCTCGCCCGAGGCTAGCGGGTCTCCGTCTCGCGCCGAGACCGGCAGAACTCCGCCTCGCCCGAGGCTAGCAGGTCTCCGTCTCGCGCCGAGGCTTTCTCCGGCTCGCCCGAGACCTGCGTCCGGCAGCCTCGACTCCTTCTCCGTCTCGCCCGAGACCAGCGTCCGGGCAGCCTCGACTCCTTCTCCGTCTCGCCCGAGGCTGACAGCCGAAAGCTTCGACCGAACGCGCACTCCCGTTGACCGGCCTCCAACCTCATCACCGGCGAGGTCTCCGGTGACAGTGAGGCCTTCCACAACCTCGTCTGGATCTCGCGCATCGATTCCACCCTTCACTAGCCCTAGCACCTACACGACCTTCAGCTATCAGCGGCCATGGCGGCTCGGCCATGCTGAGCACGGCGGCGACGTGGCGTTCCGGCCGCTAGGGCTCGGTAGCGACTTAGAAGAGGTTAGCACCACCTTGAGGTACGCCTCGCGACCATGGTACACCCCTAGCTTGGACAGAGACGGCTTGCATACATGCGGTCCACGGTGGCGGCCATGGCGGCTCTTGCGCCGACGGCGGACCTCGCGGACCGACCATGGTGGCTCGGTAGCGACTGAACCAGGGAGCGCAACACATCGAGGAGCTCCTGACAACTACGGTGCTCACCTTGCCTTGACTCGAGGAGCACGGGACCAAGGTTGGCGACGACGGTGGCGATGGCGGAGCTCGCGCCGGCGGCAACCGTCGTGGACTGCTCAAGTCACAGCGTTAGCGACCTCCAAAACAAGTCGATCATGAGCCATGACACCACCCGAAGCTAAAACACTGATTGAACTGACCGGAGATACCTTGGCTTACCGTGAGCACGACTAAGGCACTCACGGCGGCTTTCTGCCGGCAGTGAAGAAGAAGACGGTGGCGGTGGTGATTGCAAGCACTAAGGCTTGAGGTAGCTAGCTCAGGAGAAGCAGAAGAGTTGGGCGAAGTAACTGGGAAGATAGAGATGGCAGAGACACGGCAACGGTGGAGAAGAAGCTCGTCGCAGCCGGCGGAAAACAGAGCAGGAGGGGAGGTGGCGGATGCGGGTGAAAAGAAGGTGGGGAAGCTCCCAGAGCTGGCCACCGCACGGGGTGACGCAGAGCGGCAAGCAGCTGCGTGGCCGGACACGTGGAGCCGGGCGGAGGTGCCCGACTACGGCGGCGGCGACGCGGCGGCCAAGGGCAGAGCACATGCTCTGCTCTTTATCCCCCCTCTCTTAGATTACTGTAGCACCGCAGTTTCCCCCCTTTTCTATTTCTCTAGATACTTGTACTACACTGCAAAAACTTCCAAAACAAAGTTGCTCCAAACTTTGGATTCTACAACTTTGTTTTATGAATCAAAGTCAAATTCTGTTTAGATTATGAAATAAGGTTAAAAGATCAAAAGTGGACCAAACTGAATTCAAAATTACTTTCAAATTTCCTGAACAACTTCAAATTTTGTCAAAGTATGAAAGGTAGAGTTTGAAAAGTTGTACAACTTTGCTTTAACACCCCAAAGCTGATTTCAACTGGAAATAAGTCAAAAGGATCAAAACAGTTCAAATCCAATTCAAATTTGGAAATTTAAAAAGGGGACAGATTCAGGGTTTTGCAGTAAAAGCAAAATTACTTTTGACTTTTCAATGACACTTGAAAAATGGTCATTGTATGAAATGTTCCTTTTGAAATTCTCTACAACTTTGATGTAGATCTCAAACTCAGATTTCAAATAGTTTTTGAAATGCAAGATTAGAATCAAAAGGGGACCATTTCCAGGGTTTGAATGGATTCAGAATTACTTAGAATTTTGTACAGAAACTTTGAAAATTTTGAATACCAAAGTTGTACCTCTTCTCAAGATCTACCAGAAAGCTTTTAGGGTCAATCCCTAATTATGCATAGATTTTGAGTTAACTAGAAAGGCTAATTAACTCATATAGAAATTTAATTGATTTTCCCATCTTTGAGCTAAATGAATTTTGTATTCTTTTGAAATGTTGAACTTGGTTTCATGCCTTTACATGACTTTAGTCAAATAGGAATGAACACAAGTTATTTCATAATGACATTCCATATTAGGGTTTTGAGCTACCTCACAAGCATTAACAAAATGCTTCACGCATTAGGAATTAAACTCATTTTAGTGAATGCATCTCAAGGTGAGCTAGCACATGATGCTATGGAATGGAATGCTTATGATGGCATGACAATATTTTATTCATGTAAACACCTGAGGTGTTACAGATTGTCTTGCAACCGTCGAAGCACGAGGTCCCCAACCGCCAGGTCCCTTTTGCGCACATGTTTGTCGTGGAAGCGTCGAAGCGTTTGCTGGTAGCGCGCGGAGTTGATGAGCGCCACGTCTTGAGCCTCCTCGAGCTGGTCCTTGGCGTTGGCGAGCCTCTCGTCGTTGGTTTGCTCATTGTAGGCTCGAAGTCGAGGGGAGCCGTACTCGAGGTCCGTAGGCAAGACAGCCTCGGCGCCGTAGGTTAGGAAGAACGGAGTGAACCCGGTGGCTCGACTCGGCGTAGTCCTGAGGCCCCATAGCACTGAGGGGAGCTCTGCAGCCCACCTCTTTCCGAAATCCTTGAGGGTCTTGAACAGCCTCGGCTTCAGCCCGTGGAGTATCATGCCGTTGGCGCGCTCGACCTGTCCGTTGCACTGAGGGTATGCGACCGAGGCCCAGTTCATGCGGATGTTGTTGTCGTCGTAGAAGTTGATGAACTTTTTGCCCGTGAACTGTGTGCCGTTGTCGGTGATGATGACGTTAGGCACCCCGAACTGGTACATGATGTCGGAGATGAACTCAACGGCCTTCTCGGAGGTGGAGTCGCCTATGGGCCTAGCCTCGATCCACTTGGTGAATTTGTCGATGGCCACGAGCACATGCGTGCACTTCCCGGTTGTCATCTTGAGGGGACCCACGAGGTCGAGCCCCCAGACGGCAAAAGGCCAAGTGATGGGGATCATCTGCAGGGCGTGTGCGGGCTGGTGCGTTTGCTTGGCGTAGAACTGACACCCTTGGCATGCTCGAACCAGGCGCTTGGCGTCTCCAATGGCGGTTGGCCAAGCCCTGGCGGAAGGCGTTTCCCACCAAGGTCCTCGACGCTGCGTGATGGCCGCAAGCCCCCGAGTGCATGTCATCGAGGAGCCTGCATCCCTCCTCGAGGGGGATGCAGCGCTGAAGGATCCCTGATGGGCTTCGACGGTATAGCTCTCATTCGTCGCCGTAGATGACGTAGGTCTTGGCCCTTCGAGCGATGCGTCGGGCCTCCGTCTTGTCTTCTGGTGGGATGCCTTGCGTTAGGTAGTTAAGGAAGGGCGTCCGCCAGTCGAGGGGTCAAGGTGAAGGAGAGGCGGGTGCGTCGATCTGCATCGCCTCGGCGGATGTCGAGGGGTCATTCTCGAGGGATGGCGTTGAAGGCCGAGCCCCCATGTCCGGCTCGAGGGGTGGCATCGAGGGGCCAGCCCCCGGGTCAATTTTGACGGATGGCTCGAAGATGTCCCTCGAGAAGACGTCTGGTGGGACGGGGCCGCGCGTGGATGCTAACTTAGCCAGCTCGTCTGCAGCCTCATTGTACTTTCGAGCGATGTGGTTGAGTTCGAGGCCGTGGAACTTGTCTTCTAGCTTGCGCACTTCTTCGCAGTATGCTTCCATCTTGGGGTCGATGTAGCTCGAGGCCTTCATGACCTGGTTGACGACGAGCTGCGAGTCCCCTCGAACGTCGAGGCGTCGGACCCCAAGCTCGAGGGCGATACACAACCCATTGACGAGGGCCTCGTATTCTGCGATGTTGTTGGAGGCGGGGAAGTGCAGACGCAGCAGGTAGCGCATGTGGACTCCGAGGGATGAGATGAAGAGCAGGCCTACGCCTGCCCCTGTCTTCATGAGGGACCCGTCGAAGTACATAGTCCAGAGCTCGGCTTGGATTTGTGCCGGCTGGAGCTGGGTGTCGGTCCACTCACCAACGAAGTCCGCCAACGCTTGCGACTTGATGGCTTTTCGTGGGGCGTAGGTGATGGCCTCCCCCATCAGCTTGGCAGACCACTTGGCGATGCGTCCCGTGGCTTCCCGGTTGTTGATGATTTCTCTGAGGGGGAAGGACGAGACCACCATCGTAGGGTGAGCGAGGAAATAGTGCTGGAGCTTGCACCTCGTGATGATGATGCCGTAGAGCAGCTTCTGGATGTGTGGGTACCGGACCTTGGCCTCGGAGAGCACCTCACTGATGAAGTACACCGGCCGTTGGACTAGTAGCGCGTGACCCTCCTCGTGTCTCTCGACGGCTACGACCGCGCTGACCACCTGGGTGGTTGCGGCCACATAGAGGAGGAGAGGCTCGGGGGGATCATCGCCCTGGGCTGGTCGTGGTGGCACGAGAATCGGCGCGGAAGTCAGCAACCCCTTCAACTTGGTCAGGGCCTCCTTGGCTTCGACAGTCCACGCAAAACGTTCTGTTTTCTTCAGCAGGCGGTAAAGGGGTAGCGCCTTTTCCCCTAGCCTTGAGATGAACCTGCTGAGAGCGGCTAGGTAGCCTGTCACTTTTTGTACGCCCTTGAGGTCTTGGATTGGGCCCATCCTCATGATTGCCGAGATCTTTTCGGGGTTGGCCTCGATCCCCCATTGTGAGACAATGTAGTCAAGTAGCATGCCTCGAGGCACTCCAAAGACACATTTCTCAGGGTTGAGTTTCACATTCTTGGCCCGGAGGCACTCGAACGTGGTCTCGAGATCGCTGATGAGGTCCCCGACTTTCTTGGTCTTAACCATGACGTCATCGACATAGGCCTCGACGATTTTGCCTATGTGTTCGCCAAAGACATGCTGCATACAACGCTGATATGTTGCCCCGGTGTTTCGAAGGCCGAAGGGCATTGTAACATAGCAATACATGCCAAAAGGCGTAATAAAAGAGGTGGCGAGCTCGTCGGATTCTTTCATCTTAATCTGGTGATAGCCGGAATACGCATCGAGAAAAGAAAGTACTTCACACCCCGCAGTGGAATCGACAATCTGATCAATTCTAGGCAAAGGAAATGGAACTTTTGGACATGCTTTATTCAGACCAGTGTAGTCTACACACATTCGCATTTTTCCATTCTTTTTCCTAACTAGTACAGGATTAGCTAGCCACTCTGGGTGAAATACCTCCTTGATGAATCCAGCCACCAAAAGCTTGTGCACCTCCTCGCCGATGATCCTACGCTTCTCCTCGTCGAAGCAGCGCAGGCGCTGCTTCACCGGTCTGGACCCGGCCTGGATCTCCAAGCCGTGCTCGGCGACTCCCCTTGGTATGCCCGACATGTCCGCGGGGCTCCACGCAAACATGTCGATGTTCGCGCGGAGAAAGTCGACGAGCACTGCTTCCTACTTAGGCTCGAGGTTGGCGCTGATGGCCAGCGTCTTGCCGTTGGACGAGGTCGGGTCGACGGGTATTTGCTTGGTGTGCTCTGCCGGCTCGAAGGTGCCGGCGTGGCGCTTTGCTTCAGGGGTCTCAGTGGCCAGGAGAGCCAGGGCCTCGAGCGAGTCGAGTTGGACGTTGGCCTCCCCACGCTCGACGCATTCCACGTCGCAGTGGTACGCGTGTTCGTAGGAGGTGTCGACGGTGATGACCCCTTTCGGCCCCGGCATCTTGAGCTTCAGATATGTGTAGTTGGGGACCACCATGAACTTGGCGTAGCCAGACCTGCCGATGATGGCGTGGTAGGCCCCTTGGAACCCAACCACCTCGAAGGTGAGCGTCTCCCGGCGGAAGTTGGTTGGCATGCCAAAGCAGACAGGTAGGTCGATGTGTCCGAGGGGGTGTGCCTTCTTCCCTGGTACGACTCCGTGGAACCCCCCGACGCTGGGTCGGAGTTGGTCCCTCGAGATCCCCAGGAGGTCGAGGGTCTCGAGGTAGATAATGTGGAGGCTCGAGCCCCCATCCATCAACACCTTGGAGAACCATACGTCGATGATGACGGGGTCGACAACGAGGGGGTACGTTCCTGGACTCACGACATGGTCTGGATGGTCGTTACAGTCGAACGTGATCGGTGCATCAGACCAGTTGAGGTACCGGGGGGCGTCGTGGCGGAGTGCAAAGACTTCCCGACGCTCCTTCTTTCTCTCTTGAGCTGAGAGCCCGACGGTTGGGCCCCCGTAGATCATGTAGCAGTCGCATACCGGGGGGAAGTCGCTGTCCGCGTTCTTGTCGTTGCGCCGATTGTTGTCCTTGTCCTTAGGTGCTTCTTCCTTCTTGTCGCCTAGCTTGGAGTAGAAGCCCTTCATCATTCGGCAGTCCTTCAGCTTGTGATCCGTGGGACCCTTGTGATAAGGGCAGGGATCCTCGAGCATTTTGTCGAAGACAGCCCCGTCAGGGGGGCCTTGAGGCTTCTTATGCTCGAGGGCGCCCATGAGCACTTCTTCATCATCGTAGTCGTCGGCGTCGGGCTTCGCCTTCTGACATTTTCCTTTGTTCTTCTTATTTTTGTTGTTGTTGTGGTTCTTGACGTCATTGCCCTTGTTCGAGCCCTCCGGTGTGGTCATCGCCTTGCCTTTGTCCGTGGAGCGGCCAAAAAAGGCCCCCACTGCTTCGTCGCCTGAGGCAAAGCTGGTGACACGATTCATCAGATCCTCGACCGTCCTGGGACGGTAGCGCCCTAGCTCGTGGACTAGATCTTGGCATGTCATGCCCGCAAGGAACGCTGAGATGACATCCTCATCGGGTACGTGGGGGAGCTCGAGGCGCTGCTTCGAGAATCGTCGAGCGATGTCGCGAAGGGGCTCGTCCCAGATCCCAGGGGTTGCCTGGGCGCACGCAAGTTCCCTTGAAATTCCCATCGAAGACCCTGACTAGGTCGGCCCAGTCGTGGATCCGATCTGGCGGGAGCCCCTCGAGCCACCGTCGGGCGGTGTCCGAGAGGTAGAGTGGGAGCTGACGTATGATGGCGCGGTCATCGTTCTTCGCCCCGCCCAGTTGGCAGCCCAGGCGGAAGTCGGAGAGCCACAGCTTTGGCACGACCTCCCCGTCGTACTTCACGATGTTGGTCGATGGCTGGAAGCGGTCGGGGAGGGTCGAGCTGCGGATGGCCTGGCTGAAGACCCTGGGGCCCGGAGGCTCGAGGGCTTGTCGGTCCTCGTCGCTGTCGTAGCGCCCTCCTCGATGGGCACTATAGCCACGCTCCTCGGCCCCTTTGTCATTGCGCCGTCGGTTGATGTTGTTGCGGGCGTCATTGGGGTCTCGAGGTGGCCGGTTGTGGACGATCCGCTCCCGGACTGGCCTTGCTTGAGAGGCGTCCGGCTGGTGGACGGATGTCTCTCGTTCGTCGCGGGGCGCATCTGCTGGCTTTCCCGAGGCCACTCCGCGTCGGTGCGAGGCCGAGCTCTTGGCCTGCTGCAGAGCGGCAGTCTCGAGGAGGTTTTTCATCTCCCCGAGCATGCGCCTGGCGTCGGGGTTGGAGATGGCAGGTAGATCGCGGAGCAGCATCGTGGCTGCCACCACGTTCTGCCCGGCTCGCGGGAAGCGCACCTCGGGGCATGCTGGTGCTCCATCTTTGAGGATCTGTCGGTGGGCCTCTCGAGCACGGCCACGAGCGCCGGCGCCTCGAGGCTGGGCATGTTCTTGTACGAGGGTTTGCTCAAGCTGCAGCAGGCGTTGTCGGTCCTCCTCAGCCTTGGTGATCGCCTCCCGAAGCTGCGCGAGCTGCACCGCCCGGTCGTCGTTGTGCTGAGGTGGCGCATCCGGTGTCGGGGGTTCGTTCCTTCTCCGGACATGTGATCCGCCTGCCGCAGCCACGTCGTTGGTGTTTTCGAGGTTGAGCGCCGGCCTGCCGTCGTTGCCGTCGTCGTCCTCGGCATCGCTCGCGACCTCCTCGAGCTGGAAGCACTCCCTGGTGGGATCCCAGAGGTCAGGGTCGTGGTAGTCGTACTCGTCGGAGTCGGAGCCGTTGACGTCGCGCCGCCTTGGCTCGCGCCGGGACTGCAGCTCGCGGTACCACTCCCCGATGGTAGCTCGCCGAGGCGGCTCGATGACTCGTGAGAAACCGTGGTCGACGTGCGTGGGGTAGACGATTTCTAGGTTGGTGGTGGCTCGTAGGAGCACGCCCGGAAGTTCCTCCCGCTCCGCCGCCTCCCGGTCCCGACGGCGCTTATCGAGGTGGTGGGCGTAGATGGCTGCGGAGTTGTTGAGGCCGAACGGGGGTCGCTGTCGTCGAGCACGGTACACCCCATGCGGGAGGAAGTCAGGTGATGTCGACGGAGCACGGCTCGGGGGCCTCTGGCCGGGCTCCCGGTCCGTGCGCATGACGAACGCGAACTCACTAGGAGAGCGTGCGCGCGCCCTAGAAGTCCCTGGCTACACATCGGGCAGGTTTCCCCTCGGGGGGCTCTGCGCCGGCAGCGGGGAAGTGGGTGTACATCACGGGCATCGCACGTGTCGGGCGACGATGGTGACGACGGCGCCGCTCCCAAGATGGCGACACGTGGTGGTGTGGGCGACGTGCCACACCTCCCGCGCGGGGTGGCGTGACACACCCTCCACTCGGGCTCTCCGTGGAGAGCAGGGTCAGCTCGTTGTCATTGCCGGTGGCCAGGAACTCGAGGCTCCCAAACCAGACGACGGCGCCAGCAGAGAATGAAGGAGTAGAAGAAGCCATCCAGGGAACAATGAGAAATTGACTCCGACACGCAAAGCCCCCTACCTGGCGCGCCAACTGTCAGTGTTTCTACCCCGGGGGTATGACACTAACTAGTAATATGATCGCGTGTTCTCTTCCTGGGTGGTGATGCAAGATGACACAAGGGTTTATCCTGGTTCGGGCAAAGAAGGCCCTACGTCCAGCGGGGGGAGGAGGTTCTTGTATTACTTGCACCTCAGTGCTTGTACAAGGGCAATACAAGCTCGGCGAGCGTGGACCGGGGTCCGGACTTGAGTGTGGTGATGTGGATTCGTGTTCGCCTAGCCCTTTCGCGTGAAAGGCCCTGGTGTCCTCTTTTATAGATCAAGAGGAGGCCAGGGTTACACAAGAGTGGAGTGTACAACGCCTAGTACGGCGAGGAGTAGGAATCCCATCTTGTCGGGGTCACTGGAGCCAACGTGGGGGTTGCTGTTGAGGCGTCCTTGGAGCATGGCTTCCATCCTGGGAGCAGACGTGGAGCCGTGGCGACGTGGAGGCCTGCGCGGTGCCCATCCCAGCACGTACGGGACGTGGCAGAGTCCTTCTGGGTCTTGGGGTACCTGTCCTCCAATAACATGAGAGTAGTCATGGCTCGAGGGGCGCGGGGCCGACCTCAAGGTAGCGCCTACGGGGGGCTCGAGCCCTCGCGGGTATGGGCAAGTCCCGGAGAACCTGGCTGCACAGCGAGAATCCAGGTCCCGAGTTGTGGCTCGAGCGTGCTACAGTGCAGGGCATGGCCCTACAGTGCTGTACTTGTGCCCTTTTACCCATGCTTGTGGTGAAAACGTGATTTGACTCTACTTCGGTTTACTGTGGCGCACGTTGTGTACCGTGGGACGTGACTGGAGTAGGTGGACGCATTAAATGCGCAGTATGGGATTGGTATCCGATGTCTGGCGCCGCTTGAGGGAGGTACGATGTATCTCGAGGGACGGGCTATCGTGTTAGAGAGGCTTGAGGTCCCCGCGCGGGGTCTCGAGAAGCAGTGTGCGGCTATAGGGGGTTCGAGGCCTATGCGCCAAGGCTCGAGTGGTGGGCTGCCATGAGATGGTTGGCTAGGCTTTTGGCGGGCCTAGACATCCTTGCGGCGGGTCGGCGTTATAGACTTCGAGGGGTTGGTTTTCTGGATGAGGCTTAGTTAAGTCTCTTATTAATTGTTGCTCTCAGTTTTGCGTTGATTGGGGGTACCCCTTTAGTGGACCCCCGACACTAAGACATCAACTATTATATTCTTAATTATATTGCTTATAGTCTACTTTGATTATATATTTGGCATAGATAGTTTATCTTTATGTTTATACTCATGTTCGTATAACGCTCATCTTAAAGTACAACAGGTGGGTGACAGATGCTGTGTAGGCGTGGTGCCTATACACTATTTATCTGCGAATGCGTCCTATGTTCCGGATAGAGTGGTAGATCGCGGGTGTGATATTCCTGTTGAGTTCTTTGTATTCCACCTCCCGAATGTAGTGTTCAGTATGGCTTAGTTAACTCATGGTTTAGGGGTTACTCTGTTTGACACCTTTACTATGGAGTTGCCTCTTGATTATAAATATGATATAACCTAGTCAATGATTGCTAAATATGTTTGCACTAATCAATGTATGCTATGACTTGTAATTAGAATAACTTAGGAATGTTTCTTATTAATTCCTGTTCTAATCATCACTTGCTAGGTAGTACCGTTCTAGGATTATCCTTGATTGATCTGATCTTTGTTATCATATATTTATCATTTATCATTATCATTTACTCTGTAACCTGATCCCTGTTTGGAGTAATATGTGTGTTATCAGTCTTTATTATAAGTGTGTGCCATAATGAATGTTGTTAAGTCCTCATTAATATAATACCATCATACTTTGAATTGATTAGTCTCTAGGCTAAATATAAATAACGATACCTGATACTAGCTTGGGTGAAATGCTTCTACAACGGGTGTATTTATCTGTGCACTTGCGGGTAATATTTATCTTTAAATCCAGTGCCCTGATATAATTACATTGCTAGCTTCATGTTGGGGATGACAACTTGATGTTAAGTGAAGTTAGTAGTGTCCCGTACACTCTTTAGTGCCTTCACTAGATTATTATTTATATGGTTCATTCTTAGAGTGATTCCATTAAGGAGTGTCAACAAGCATGTCTGGCGCCGTTGCCAGGGAAGACATCAATTCAATTAGGGATGGTACCTAGGGTTTTTCATTAAAATCATTATGAACACTGATAGGACATTGCATTAACAGCATTTAAAACGGTAGCTAGAACATATCATTTTACTTACACACATGTGATAATGCACTGATTATTTATTTTTACTCAAACAGGCTTACCCTGTGGTGGAACTGTCCTGATTATAAGAGCTCAAGTACCGTCTTAGTCAAATTCGTCTGACATCGACTCATACTTGAACCCATATAACCCCGGTAGTCCGGAAATCTCGAAGGATTTCAAACATCATTCAACATATAGGATCACATTGTTCAAGTACCACATTCGTAAGGATACATCATTGATAATCGAAACCGAATTTAAACATCAGAGTGCGGAAGCATGAAAGAGTTATTACAATACGGAGTTTAAAAGTGCGGAAGCTGAAATAAGTTTGAAACACGACCACCACACACGTGGTCCAAATAAAACATTGTTTGATAACTCACTCCTCCTTTTTCAGATAATGTGTCACTAGTAGTCTCAGTCCAGCAAAAGAAAAGGAGAAGCTTCTGTACGACCCTGCCCTGGGCCTACTCCTCATCACCCTCCACGGGGTAGAGGCAGTGCTTACAATAGCCGTAGTACACTTGACCATCTGTAACAACGGGATAAACCCTGAGTACGGGAATGTACTCAGCTAGACTTACCCGTCCAAATGAAAATAAATGACACCAAGGGTATGCAAGGCTTTTGGTGGAGCTGAGATCTTATAGTTATGGAAAGCTCAAATTAAGAGAAGAAATATTTAATGATATCAGTGAGCAGTCAATTTTTAGACCTAACTCTTCATCTAGATTTGCACCTGAACTATTACACACACTTGAGTCTAGCAAACAATAATAGAACCATATCCAGTTGACTTATCCACATTTTAGTTGAACATTTAAACATCACATGGAGTTGTATCGTGGTGAAGCTTGCCATAGTTTCCCACTAACCGGGGGAGACGGCGACTCGAATCGAATTCCAAACCAGCTGGTGAAAGACCTTTAATACCAACCCACACTTTCCCCGTCGGGTCCATGCATTGGGTAACCGCTCGATGCTTGTTCATGGTGGTAATCGTCGCGGTTCAAGCACGAACCACCCAATTAGAACTATACGATGGCCATTTCGAGGCAGATCGTGTTTCCATACTAGAGGGTGCGACACGGGTTGAGACTGACCCGAACAGCGTCTAACCGGCTTTGGGGTCGATGATTACGGCACCGACATATCCCTAAGTAAAATGGCGCGTTCAAAAATGAACGAGGGCCAACATTGATACAAACCTACACGATCCAACGGACGGGCTGCCCCAAGTTTCCAAACTTGTGCTTTGCCTTCCAGTTGACCGTATTTCATTACTACTCAGGTTCTTTTCCACGATAGCAAATATAGCCAACCGTGATCCGGTACATACCCATCAGGGGTATTACGGGAACATCCTTAACTATTACTTTTATTAAGCAGGCTAAGCGATTCTACATTATAAATAAAATAACAAGATAACAAGGCAGATATTAATCAATAATCAAGGAAGGGTAATGCAACAAGTAGGATTCAATCAACTCCTATACCTAATGCATCACAGTATAAAAGTACTCAAGTAAATTAATTGTAAAAGCTTGGAGGCTTAGAATGCCCCGGGGCTTGCCTTGGGAGAAGACCGAGGCCTCGTGAGCGGGGCACTCGGGCAGGTTAGTCTCTTGTGCAGGGTCGGCCTCCTCAGTTCTGGGCAGCTCCAGGATCTCCTGCCTGACGTTTTCTTCCGGCTCCTGGCTGGGCTCTGGGACTGTCGATCCTATTGCAATGCGGCGGATAATAATGAATAAATAATACGGTGTGAGATATGGTGCTATAAAAATGTAACATTTCTTGCAAACCAACAAAACTAACTTGTTGAACCACTTTGGACATCGAGGAACAACACTAGTTTACTATAAAATAAATCATTATTTTAACTATTTCTTATTTATAAATTCAAAAGAAATTCAGGTTCGAACTGCAAGTACATTTTTCTGAACTCAGAAAAATCCACAAAATCCAGAAGGTAGCTCATATCCACCGAACCTTACTGTCCAAATTCCAGCAGGAAATAAAATACAGAACAACATATATAAAAAGATGAAATAAACTACTCAAAAAGGTGTTTTGAACTAACTTTTCACATAAAAAGTGTCAAACAACAGATTTCATATTTTTCCTAGCTTCATCTATTCATAACCACTCTACTGCAGCAATTTCACTGTCAAAGCATAAACACATAACTCTATACAAAATAAACAAATTTATTTTAGATTAAACCATTTGAACTACAACCCTACTGGAAAAGGGTGACAACCTCATTTTTCATATTTTCCCAGATTTCATTCCACATATCATACTTATCAAGAAAGTTCCATGAACAGAAACATGATATTCTTTTCTTCAAGAATTTTCTAAGAAAAACACAGAAAAGCACATTTGTACAACAACTCCTTATTTTTTTATACAACAACCTATGCTTAGCATTTTTCTCACCTTACTAATATCATACAGAGACTACATAAATTTTCCCATATTTTATTTTCACATATAAATCATTTTAACAATTATTCTAATAAAACAGCTAAAAAGGAATTTAAACCTAAACATATACTTTTTCTACATAAATAGAGCCTCATAAATTTTTCATAGACATATATCTTGACAAGAAACCTACACAAATTTTGCCATGAATTAATTCAACCAGAAAACATATAAACCCATTTATCTAAACAAAAGCACACAAATTGGATTAAATAAAAATAGTAAAATAATCTTTCACCAAAAAATACTTTCATATTTGTCCATGACAGATCTACTCATGAGCAAGCTCACAAAGCTGAAAACACCTTATTTGGATCATTAAAACGTGCTACACAAAATAAACAAGGTTTTCTGGAAAACAAAACAAAAAGGAAAAACATTTGAAAACTCCCGGCCTGGCTTCGTGGACTCGGCCCATAGACCGGGTGAGGCTGAGGCGTGGGGCCCATGTGGTCAACGGTCCCACCTATCGGCAAGGGCAGAGCAGGAGAAAGGGGTTGACCGCGCGGTTGTCACCGACGGCGAGGTCGCCGGCGGTGAGGCTAGGCTCGGTGTGTTCGCCTTGACGAGGCAGATCGGACGGTGTGGATGGTTTGGCCAGCACATGGCCGTAGCTCACCAGCAACGAGTAATGGCGGATGGTGGCGGCGGAGGCGTTCGGCTACGCCGTTTCCGGCGATCGTCGGCCAAATTAGTGCGTGCCAAAGCTCGTGCGAACCTTAGGAAGCGAGACTTGGCGGTTGGATTGGCTTGGGAAGCTCCGGTGGAGCTTGACCTTGTGCGCGGCCATGGCGGCGCCCATGGTGCTCGGCCAGAGAAGAGTGGGGGACTAGAGGGCGGTAGAGACCTCGTGGAGGTGTGTTCTCACCGTGCCTTGACCTGATGAAGCTTATTGGCAAAGGAGGGAGGTGGCAGAGCTTTGGTTGGGGAAGAACGGCTTCGAGCTCTTTTCGGCGGTGAACGGGGACCGAAGGGGACACTTCGTCCTCCGGCGGCTATGGGGCTTGGTCGGGGAAGATGACGCGCGCACGGCGTGTGCACGGTGACGGTGGTTCTTGACGCGAGCGGGATTGGGCGGTGGCGAGCGGGTGAGGTCGGACGGCGGGGTGCTCTCGCGGTGGCGGCGAGGGCGAGCAGACGCTCGGCTCAGGTTCGGGTGGTGCGAGGGAAAGAGCAAGAGAGAAAGCGAACGAATTGGCGGGTGAGGGAGAGAGTGAGCGGTGCGCACGGTTTTGCTCGCGGCTCGGCTGGCCGGCGGTCGTGGCGGGGGCCACGGCGATGCGACGTGCGGGCAGCAACATGCGCGGCGGCCGAGGACGCGCAGCAGCCAAGGGCGCGGGCGAGTGGGCGAGCGAGATCGTTGGCGTGCTTGAGCGAGAGAGGATCGCGCGGTGAGAGGCGGGAGCGGATTTGGAGCAGAAGGAGGTCGCCACGCGGCGGCTTGGCCGGCGTACGGCGCGGTGCGGTCGGGCTGATTGGCGCGTCGCGGCGTGCGTCGCGCGCGGGAGCGGCGCGGGCGAGCGAGCGGGCCGGCGCGGCGCAAGCGGGCCGAAAGGTTGGCGCCGGGGAAAAGTAAAACCCTTTTTCTTTTTCCAAAATCTTTTCAAACTTTGACCATTCAAAAACAGTTTCAAAAACTCAAAACTAGGCTTTGACCCAATATAAAAGTTGCTCAAAATAATTTTCTCTATAACTTTCATATAAGACACTTTGTCTGAAAATCATTTTCTCAACCTCCACATCAATAAAGCCAAATTTTTAAGCCATAAATCATTATTTTCCTATATTTTTAATTATTAAACTATATTGAACTATGTCAAGGTGTCAATATAAAAAGTGTTATGCTCAATATTCTCTATTTTATAAAATTATTTGCCAAGATAGAAATCCACTTAAATAATCATGTCTAATAGAAACCAAAATCCAAATAAGCATTAAAAGACAAAAAAACACTTTTCTGCACATGAAATGATGCAATGCATTGCTTATGCATTTCAGTAGCTAAATGTAGTTCCTAATGCAGTGCTTGACAGGGTGTCACAACCCTTCCCCCCTTAAAGAAATCTCGTCCTGAGATTTGGGTTACGTACCAATCTTTATAAAAAGCGAGATAGTTTACGCGTAAGTACTCCTCGGTTTCCCAAGTTGCATCGTTGGGTCCGTGATTGCTCCAGAGAATCTTGTAAGTCTTCACTTCTAGGTTGCGAGTCCCTCGAGTCTTGGTATCTAGTATCTCATAAGGCTGTTCATAATATTCCAGATCTGACCTGATAGTGATATCCGAGATTCGAACTTCTTCTCGTTCTGGGACTCGAAGATACTTTTTCAGCTGGGATACATGAAACACGGGAAAGAATGCGCTCATCTCTAGGGGTAACTACACTTCATAGGCTACTTCCCCCTTTCTGGCTATGATTTGATATGGTCCAACATATCGGGGTGCTAACTTTTTCTTAATTCCAAAACGTTGGACCTTCCTCATGGGCGAGACCTTAAGATAAACATAATCTCCTACTTGGAACTCCAAGGGTCTCCTTCGTGTGTTAGCATAGCTTTTCTATCGGGACTGTGCTGCCTTGATATGTTGTTGTACAGTTTGCGGATACATGGGTGTATGCCGAGTCTCGAGTGATGAGTGATTGTCAATGAGTTTGATCGCATGTTCTTTGGCTTGTGTTATGCAGGTGTCGAGCACGGAGACAGTGATCAAAGGCAAGGTGAAGGTCAAGTAGAGACGTGTCGTGCCGACGGACCGGGAGCGATGAAGGGCGGACGTGAGGCTTGGACTGAGGGACCGGTGGCCTGAGGATCAGCTGTGGTGGCTAACAGCCTGGGACAGCAACGAGCAGAGACTTGCGGGACATGGTGTTGCTCGGGTCGAGGACCTGGGGACACGTGTCAGTGCACGGGGTTTCTGAGTTTGGGCCACAAAACTCAGGCGATGGGCGGCTGGTTTCCTGGTTTGGGCCTCAAAACCGGGGGTTGGTCGTGAAGGCCTGGTTTCCCGGTTTCGGCCACAAAACCAGGGGGCGGAGTCCGGGAAAAGGACAAGCAGAGCGGAGGCGCACGTGGCGGCAATCGGTGAGGTTGCGTCAAGGCAACGCTACCAGTTGTGCGAGCGTGGCCGTCGGATCAGCATCATCTTCGGGTTGGTCCAGGATAGCGTTAGGGTTTGGCTGGGTCGCTCTATAAATACTTAGGGGTAGAGTGGGAATTAGAATTAGGATAAGTAGGGGGAGACACCCACCTCCCAAAATATCTCAGTCATTTGCTCTTTGCCTTCTAGGTTTTCCTGCTCTCCCTATTCCCTGCTATAGCGAACTGAGATCCACAGGGAAGACAATCATACCTTTGCACCCATAAGATTTTGAGGAAGTGAGACCGTAATCTCACTATTGTAGCGTGTGGTAGCCACACGGTTGCAAATTCGTGGTTGTGATTCGCGTTTGGTTCTTGTTCTTCGCGGGTTGCTTTTCTCCATGTTTTCTCCGTTGATCGATCTCTCTACTTGGTGTGTCTTTTGCAAATCCGTTTGAACCAAGTTGTTCTAGATCGTGAGACACTTCTTTCCACCGAAGGAATTCACCTCTAACCTCACGAGCTAGTAGATCGGTCGATTTTCGTTTCGGTTTGATTTTTGCTTCCCTTCACCTGAAATCCTTTGATTCATCGATTCGGAGATAGGTTCGAGCCATGATCTCCTAGGAATAGCTCACTATCCTTATTGTGACTCCTCTCACCAAGTTAGAACCCTAGTGGTTTCGTTTTAGGTGAGATTGAGTTGAATCGGTGGACGAACAGCAAATTTACGGGGTGATCGAACGCTTGGCTCGGGCTGACCGGACGCCGGGAAGAGAGTCCGGTCGTTGAACATTCCACTGTTCTGTTTCGCACCTTGACCGGACGCTCCTCTTCGCCTATGACCGGACGCTACAGTCCTACTGTTCATTGCTTGTGTTTTATGTGACCGGACCCACTGGTTGTGACCGGACGGATCGTTCGCCAGAGTCCGATCGGGAACAGTAAGGTTCCAGAGACATTTTTCTCTGACCGGACGCGTCCGGTGCTCTCTGACCGGACGCTGGCCAGGGTCCGGTCAAGTCTGTTTTGTGCATTTTCGTCCGCAGTTCGTTCGTCTGTTGTCGGTTTTGATTTCCGTTTTTGCGTTGGGTTTCTAGAGTTGCATAGTGTCTCGCTGTGTTTCTTGGAAGCATCCACCCTATCTCTAGGGTCGTGGACACTTGCAAGCTCTAGGGTTTGCTCTTTGGGGTTGATTCTCGGGACAGTGGCGACAAGTTTCTGCAAAGAAATTTCAAGCTCCCATTCACCCCCCCCCACTCTGGTCGCTTTCTGATTGCACTCTCGGTCCTTCAATTGGTATCAGAGCAGGTTAAGGATCTTCCACCTTAGCCGGTTCCAGATCCACAGAAGGCGACATGGATCGCGGCGTGGGCAAACTGCCATTTTTCAATGGGACGAACTATGCGTATTGGAAGATACGCATGTCGGCCTATCTTCAGAGCATGGGCTCTTCTGTTTGGGAGATTTGCAACAAGGCCGATTACGTTGTTTTGGCTGCTCGTGCTACTCAGCTTCAGATCGATGAGCACGATGCCAATAGCTGAGCACGTAACGCTCTTTTCTCTTGTCTGAGCATGTCCGAGTTTGATCGCGTTTCTCACCTCCCCACGGCTCGTGAGATTTGGGCGACCCTCATGCGCTTCCATGAGGGAACCACTCAAGTCAAATCTCGTCTCTACGAGTCGCACAAGCAGGAGTATGAGAACTTTCGACACATGCCTGGCGAGAGTATAGAGAGTTTATTCGCTCGCTTTCAGGTCATTGTCAACAAGATGAGGGCTAACAAGGAGCTGTTGCCTTTCGACGATCATGAGAGAGCTTTGAAGCTTTTGCATACTCTTGATCGGTCGGTGTGGGACTCAAAGGTCCAGGCGATCATCGAATCATCTAACTATGAGACCCTCACATGCGACGAGCTCTTTAGTAAGCTCAAGTCTAGTGAGATTGATGCCATGTCGAGGGCTTCTTATGAAAATCCTTCTGGCCTGACTATGGCTTTGGTTTCTAGCTCTTCTGCTAACCCCTCTGGAGGATTAGCACTGTCTTCACTTCTTTCTGTCACAGAGGAGCAGTTGGAGTATTTGGGGGATGACGAGTTGGCTTTGCTTGCCAACCGGTTCTCGCGGTTTCACAACAACCGCATGAACCATCGCCGCGGAGGAGGACGCTCAGGATGCTTTGAGTGCGGTGACCCCGACCACTTCATCGCCAACTGTCCCAAGAATAACAAGCACACATCTGGGAAGGGCGATCATGGGCACAAGTATGACTCCGGCAAGCGCAAGGAGAAGTACGTCCCCGCGAAGCACAAGTGGAGGGGCGGCTTCGACAAGGAGTACATCAAGAAGAACTACTTGGAGAAGGCCCAGGCTGAGCAGCGTGCATTCTTCGCCACGCTCAGCGACGTCGATGGTTCGGATGACGACTCCGCTGTTTCAAGCGACGACGAGTCCGAGAAGAAGAAGAGGATCAAGGACAAGCTGAACGGCCTCTGCTTCTTCGCCGATGATGAGGGCTTCTGCACCATGGCCCTCGGTGACGAAGTCGACGGCAAGCTGGAAGACATCCCCCACGATGACGACGACTCCTCCCAGGTATCTCAGACCCCCGATGAGCTTTCTGCTGAGGTCGAGAAACTTACTGCCGCGCTTCTTAGTCAAGATAAGCTACTTAGGCGTGCTGCTAGGGAGCGCAATGAGTTTAGGCAGAAGTGGGAGGACACGGTGAAGGAGCTTGAGTTTGCTAGGTCCACCGTGGTTGTTTCTGAAGAGGCTGAGTGTGAGATGTGCACCAAGCACATGACTGACCTTCTCACTTTGAGAGGTAAGTATGCGGCTTTGGTTGGAGAGGTGGATGAGCTCCGGGCTAGACCCGTGTTGTTGGGTGCGTGCAAGTCTTGTGCTGGCTTGCAATCTGAGTTGGCAAAGAAGAATGCCAAGATTGAGTCTCTCGAGAAGGCCAGCTCGAGTAGCACTTGTGTGTCTAGGTGTGCTTTGTTGTTGACACTCCTTAATGGATTCACTCTAAGAATGAGTCACATAAAATAATAAACTAGTGAAAGCACTAAAGAGTGTACGGGACACTACTAACTCCACTTAACGTCAAGTTGTCATCCCCAACATGAAGCTAGCAATGTAATTATATCAGGGCACTGGATTTAAGAGATAGATATTTACCCGCAAGCGCACAGATAAACATACCCGTTGTAGAGCATTTCACCCAAGCTAGTCTCAGGTATCGTTATTTATATTTTAGCCTAGAGACTAATCAATTCAAGATATGATGGTATTGTAAGGACTAAACAGTATTTAATATGGCACACACTTATAGTAAGACTGATAACACACTAACTACTATGAACAGGAATCAGGTACAGAGTAAATGATATGGTAAATAATTGATAAAGGATAACAGAGATCAGATCAATCAAGGATAAACTTAGAACAGTACTGCCTAGCAAGATGATGATTAGAACAGGCATTAATAAGGAACATATTCCTAAGTTATTCTAATTATAAGCCATAGCATACATTGATTAGTGCAATTATATTTGGCAATCATTAGCTAGGTCACATCATATTTGTAATCAAGAGGCAACTCCATAGCTAAGGTGTTAAACAAAGTAACCCTTAAACCATGAGTTAACTGAGCCATACTGAACACTATATTCGGGAGGTGGAATACAGAGGACTCAACAGGTCTGTCACACCCGCGATCTACCACTCTATCCGGAACATAGGACGTATTCGCAGATAAATAATGTATAGGCACCATGCCTACACAACATTCATCACCCACCCGTTGTACTTTAAGATGAGCGTTATACGAACGTGAGTATAAACATAAAGATTAACTATCTATGCCAAATATATAATCAAAGCAGACTATAAGCATTATAACTAAGAATATAATCATTGATGTCTTAATCATATGAATTGTATTGCTATCTAGAACACAATAATGATCAATAAGGTGAATTAGATCATCGAGAAGAACTAAAGTACGAACTAGAACATGAACTAGCACAAGATTATGAACTAGAGGATGAACTAGACGATGAACATGAACTAGACAATGAACTAGAACATAAACAATGAAGAACAATGATGAACTAGAAGAGCAATTATGAAATAGATCCATAATGTTAATACAAGAGAGAAGATCTTGGGTTTACCGAGCCTTCTCGTGACTAGATCAGGAATCCAAGCGAAGCTTGCCTCCTCTAATCCTATTCTATCTACTAATCTAGGTGGATGTAGTCCTAAAGCTTCCGATTGATCTCCTTATGATTGGTCTAACCCAGATGAATGAATTGCCTGAAACCCTATTGCCTAGAGAGGGGGGTCAGGGGTCTGTTTATATAGCCCTAGGCGATGAATCGTGGCCCTTGGATCAAACCGACTTGAGGTTCGGTCGAGATGCATCCTGGAGGTCGGTGGAGATAGCTTGCAGAGGATGGAACCCAGCGGGCCTAGGGGGCGACCGGTCGGTCACCTGGTGGGACTGGTCGGTCCCACCAGTCGGCCTCTCACGGTGGTCGACCTCCTGGTATCTTCTTATGTCCTCTGGAGTCTTCTAGAAGTATCCCGACGTGGCAGTTGCGTTATCTCCCGACGGTTTCCTTCAATGGGAAGCTATTGGTGCTAATTTCCTGGTTTAGTCCCTGCAGAATCATAACTCACCAAAACTCATGGAATATTGTCAGTTGAAACCCTAAACCTTTGTTGGTGATCATATTCTTGCCCTTTTCATATTTATTTATCTCTTAATTATGATATTTAACCAGTGTCAACAATTCCCCCAAGCTTACCTTTTGCTAGTCCCTTAGCAAACACTCATGATGAATCTGGAACTATTACTATGCCTCCACATATGTTAAAACAAAAATCTTCCTTGGTTTAGAGTTAACTATTCTGACTTTCTCATATTACCTTTAACTATGGAGCTTTTGCCTTCACCTGGGTCTTTAAACAATTGAAAGACAGAACAATCAAGTTAAGCACTGTATCTCTAACTCTTTGATCAACCTTCATTCTAAAGTTTTTATATATTTTCAAATGAAAATCAGAGATTCCTTTGTATGATACTCTCAAATCGCTCTTTTATATTTTATGATTTCTCACTGATGCACTTTTTCCTTCTTCTTATGGATAAATATCTGGAGCTTTAAGAAGTGAAAAGCATATCTTACCAAGTCAGAGTTCAAAGTTTAGGAAGAAAGATGTCATACTCATAGATCAAGATCTTAGAAAATTTGAAATTTGTCATCTCTTGCTGGCATATTGTGATTAGAGGAACCATGGGCTATCATTCTTTTTCTCATACTTTTATCATAACTCTTCTTTTTTTTCTTCTTTGAGGTAGTCGGACACTTGTCCCTTTTTATTTCCTCCTTTTATATTTTTGCATAGCCCATGCCTGTAACACAATACTACTTCGGAAGAGTGAATCTTTGTCACACCCGGTTTTAAGAACAAAACCAGGTATACACCATATGTGAGCCCAGGAAGTCAAATCTCACATATAGTCACAAATAAAGGGTAATATCGAAAGACAATGCTCTTATATAACGTATATAAAACAAAAGAACATAACCTTAAAGAGCAGACAGCGGAAAGACACTCCGATCTTCAGATGGAGACACCAACTTCACAGGGTACAACTGACTGGTTGACCACAAGCCTAAGCTTCTCCAAAGCTTAACTCTCTGAGGTGTGGGGAAAAGCAAGAGTGAGTCCATGTCGAACTCCACAAGTATAGCAACAAGTGATACAGATCCCAAGTTTCATGATCAATGTAACATAAATAATGAATTGCATAAAACGTTAAATAATGAACATGTTAACAAACATAAGTCATAAATGTAAAAGTCTTCAAGGCCGCTCGTGTCCTTGAGCAAGGGTGATATATCAGTTTAATAAACTTTGCGCAAAGGTGTACACTTTCACTGCGAGACGTGAATTGCCCTTTCGCCCGAGGGAGCCAGCCTCTTAACCCACTTCCAAGGAAGGTCGGCAGGGTTCACGATGAAGCCTTTCAAAGGTTCGTCTAACAAGATAGGGCCGCTAGGTTTCCCCATCAATAAGCATGAATCTCCCCTACAAGCGGTGACTAACAAAAGAAAATGCACCAACTTGGTCGGCCAAGACCATACAGATCGGAGCCCCTCTTGCGCCTTTCGGTAACCTCTAACAAGCTAGAAAAGGTTCTCATACTGAGCTAAAGCCAGAGCCATATAACCCCCAACAGTTGCACTGTAAATCCCGAAGGTTCTTGTACAGATAATTTCTTAAGTTGCTAATAAGTCATTTTTATCATTCTTTGCATACATTAATTAAGTAACATGATCATGATTGCGAAAAGAAAACTCGATTGCTATACTTGCCTTAAACTCAAGATCCTTCTTCTGTTGACTTGTATACTTCCAAAGGTTGACTCTTGATCACGATCTTCTTCTTGATCACCAACGTATAACTCACCGACTGGACATACGATCACAGAGCACCACACAAGCATCCAATATCAATCATGCAAAGCAAAACAAAGCCTATGATTAGAACAATACATCAATCATAAGAAAACAAGATAAAGAGTTTTGAAAACTGATCTACGATTCGCTATGAACACACAGACGCGAAAATCACGCTAATCGGAGTTTTAACGGAAAAGATATGAGCTAAACAAGACTACTAGATTAGATTTAACTCAAATTTTAATTACAGAAAACAGTGGTGAAAGTTATATATTTTGAAAGAACTTTTCGAAACGAATCTAACGCAAGTTGAACGGACTAAATCGGAGTTAAAACGAAGAAGTTATAGGCATTTGAAATCAGTGGTGAAACTTGATTTTCGCAGATTTAAATAAATAAAACGAAATTGATAATCGGCTGGACTGCGCCTCATTAAGAAGAAAACACAGGGGCTTATACGGAAGATCCCGCAGACACAGAGCACAGTGCCGCATGGACCGCGGGTTTAGATCTGAAAAGGTGTAAGGGGTTTTCTGCAAAGACGCGATCGAAGGGGTATCGGGCTTTCCTAGACGTCCGATTCAAGATGGAGTGCTCAGATTAGACCGGAGCGCACGGGCGGCGCTGCAGACCGGAGAGAGGGGAGGAGACGGCGGTCGCCATGGTTGGCCGGCTCAGAGCTCGCCGGAGCTCGACGAAACGGCGTTTCCGGACGCCACTGACCTTGGGATCAACACGGGGGGGAAAGAGAAGATGTGGGCGAACTTGGTTCCGGGGTTGGGAAGGACCCAAAACAGTGCAGGGACGATTCGTGGCTTGATTTGGCGGTTAGGGGCTTCGGTGATGCTCCGATGAGCTTGTTTGCACGAAAGAGAGGGAGGGAGAAATCAAGGAGGGTTCCTACCGGTTCCTTACCGTCACGCGAGGCTTGGAGGATGCTTAGGTCACTAGCGAAGCATTGAGGAGGGAGATCAAAGGCGGCGGCTCATTAGGGTTTGCGGCGGCTCCTCAATCCAGGGCTACGGTTGGCGAGGATGGCTGGCGCTTGGGTCTAGAGAGGCGGCGGATCACGGCAATGCCTTTTATGGAGGCCTGATCGTGCGGGAGGGACGGAGACGATGGGCGTGATCAAGTTGGACTCCGAAACAGAGTCCCTGCGGCCGACTGGAGGAGGGGGATGGAACCGACACCCCGGGTCCACCTGTCAGCGAAACAGGATGTGGGGCCGGGAGGTCAGTCAGACAGAACGCCTGCGCGGGCCGGCGCTCGCTGCTGGGTCGGTTGCGGGCCGCGCGGGAAACGGAGGGGAAACCAGGCCGATGCTGGGTCGAGCGGATGAGTGAAGGGAGAGGAGGAAACAGGCCGTCCGGGCCAAAATGGATGGAGGGGAAAGGCGTCAGGGAAAGGGCCTTTGGGCCAGTTTTCAAGGAGAGGGAAGAAGGGTTTTGCCCTTTTTGTTTTATTTCAAAACCTTTTTCAAGACATTTGCAAACCAATTTGAAATCCTTTTGAAATTTTGTTTGAATCTCTAGGAGAATAAATAGATTTTGAAACTTTGAACTTTTCCAAACTTTTTGAAAACCAAAAAGTCTTCATTTTCAAAACCCTTTTCTAAGAAATTCGTTTTTCTTTAAATTGTTTCAAAACCATTTTGAGTTCAAAATGAATTTTAGCCAAAACCTACACATCACAAAGACTCAAATGCTCCAACATGAATGCACAAACATGTTTCTAAACCCTAGGATAAATTTTAATTTAGAGAGAAAATTTTTATTTCCCTATATTTTATGAGCACAAAAATTCATAAATAAAACATTTCAACTCTAATTTAAGAAATGAAAATTTCAGGGTGTGACAAATCTACCCCCCTTAAGAGAATCTCGTCCCGAGATTCGAAAGACGATGATCAAAGGGATTGATATTCTGCTTTTGTTTTATCGTCTTTTTTTTCCATTACATCTTTATTTGTATAAACACTCCATTGCATTTTCAAACTTTAAGTACTTCATTAAAGCCATCGGTAATTTCTACGATCCTGTGTAGAAAATCTTCTCAAGTGTGATCATCTCTCATACTGAGCTTCTCTGCCTGTGTTTGTTCCTTTATATTGGTATCTGAAAACTCACAGTCCACTTTACTGTCCTCGATGGGTACCCCTTCTAATGGGTCATTCTCGTATTCCTCAGGTACAGGGTGAAAACCTTGATACTCAATTCTTTCACCTGTCGGTGTTGTTAGAAGCACCAAACCTTGGGCATACTTAACCACTCCTTTACAAGCAGATAACCAACCCTTTCCAAGGATAACATCCATTTCCATCAACTTCAAAACAGTAAGGTTCGCCTCAAAGTTTATTCCCTTTATGTCAAGGCTAACTTTTGGGCATATGCGGTTTGCTTTCATTTCGCCTCCTAGAGAGTTAACTATCACTGGTTTCCTCATCGGAAACATAGCCATCTTATGTTCTTGTACATATAGGCTAGAGATGAACGAGTGTGAAGCTCTAGGATCAAACATCACAATGGCGGGAGCAGAATTTACTTGAATGAAACCATACACGACTTCCTTAGTCCCACGTTTGTTAATCATATACACATGATTTAACATTCCTTGGATGTAGTTTCTTTTTACTTTACTTCCTGGCTCCTGATTCTCCTGTTCTTGTATTTGATGTGGTTCGTTGTCCTGACTTTTATTGCTCTCCATAAACTTCTTATGACAGTCGTTCTCATAGTGATTAACCTCATCACAATCGTTACAACCCTCACTAGTGGGAGTATTAATCTTCGTCAAGGTGTCACTAAGAGGTGTCAGACATGGCTCTTGAGAATTGGAGTGAAGTACTTCATCATTGAATTGCTGATACTGATGGAGTTCATGAGGAAGTTCAAGATTCCACTGATCACTTGATTCCTGGTTCCATTGTTGGAATTCTGGTGCATGAGCGTAGGGGTGGCGTATGTTGCTACCTACAGATTGGCTTTCTCTTTTCCTTTTCTTCTCCTCCATCTCTCGACGCTTGTTCTCAATCACAATTGCTCTGTCCACCAATGTTTGATAGTTGGCATATTCAACCGTCATCAGTTGTAATTGCAGACCATCATTGAGTCCTTTCAGAAAGCGTTTCTGCTTCTTAGCATCACTATTCACTTCTTCCAGAGCATAGCGTGACAACTGGGTGAACATGTCATGATACTCACACACTGACATAAATCCTTGCTTCAAGTTGAGGAATTGCTCTTCCTTAATTGCCATTATTCCAGACAGCACAGTTGCATCAACTTATGAATTTCATAACTCCAAAACCATAATAGCTACCAGGGTGGTTCTTGTGCTCAGAGAAAGATCATGAAGTCTACTTGTGTCCAGAATTATTCCATGATTTTTGAACATCCATAAACAGAGATATAAGCTGACAAAGACAGACTGCTCCGAAAAGACAGGATAGAGAAGACAAGAGAAGAGCAAAAACCCAACTATCTATGCATGAACCTATCAACTAAACTTAAATGAGATTGTGAAGAAACCCACAAAATCATTGCACTCATTACAAAGATGCAAAACAAACATCATCATAAGGACAAGCAACAAACATCACAGGTTCACAAGCCACACATGGGCCAAGGACTTGACTTAACTTTGTTACTAACGTTTCATTACATAAGGGCACAAGAACTACTAGCACATGATACATCTGCAAGAACATCAAGGGTAGCTTTTCTTGTACGCTCTTCATTTCTCATCTGCTATCAGAGACTTCCTTTGCATCAGGCGCTGACATCACATGTTGATGGCTACTCTGTAGTGACTGGGCTCTGGCTACTTCCATGAGTTGACTGTTGATCTTTTTGGGGCAGGATCTGACATAATGTCCTTCCTGTTGGCAATGATAACATCTTCCTTTGGCTGGATCTGCTGTGGTAGAAGCGTTGCTTGATGTGCTGCCATCTTGCTGACTCAGAGGATTGACTTTTACCAGTTTATTCTGCTTCTTAACTCGCTTCAGTGGTTGGAATTCTTTGTAGGTGATTGTCCATCCATCTATGCAAACCTCATGTGGAAAGTTCTTAACTGGAGGAGCTTCTAGATGCTGCTGATCCAGGCTTGTCGGAACAAGAATTGGAACTGGATGTGATACTGGAGTAGAACTCAACTGTTGGTGACGTATCAACGGTGGCTCAAATGAATTTGCTTTCCTTTTCTTATCTTCCTTGTCTTCACCACTTGGGTTCGCTTTGACCTCATCCTTGGTTGACTTCTCTTGAAGACAAGAATTCCCATAATGCTTGCAACATAGACATCGATCCTGAACCTCTTGCACCTTACTACTGCTATCTCCCAACAAACCTGCTTCACATTCATTGGGTGATAACGGCATACCTCGATATTCAATCCTTTCGCCTGATGGTGTTCTTAAAAACACTGAACGTCGGGAATAATTGACCTCACTTTTATGACCCTTTAACCATCCTTGTCCAAGGATAACATGGATTCCGGAGAGTTCCAAAACATTCAGCTTCACTATGAATTCACTCTCCTTTATCTGGACTCTAACATCTCGACATACACGGTTTGTCTCAACTTCTCCAGTTGGTGTACGAACTACTATGAGCTTCTTTGTTGGCCATTCCCTTATCTTCAGGCGAGCTACAAACTTGGCAGAGATGAACGAGTGCGAAGCACTAGGGTCAAAAAGAACCATGGCAGTTACTGAATTAACTGGGATCATGCCATACACTGCCTTCTTTGCTCCATGAATAGTGGCCATATCCACATGCTTCAATCTTCCATGGATGTAATCTTGCTGTAACTGTTCTTTATGGCTTCCTTCCATGTTGGTTGGACCTTGTGTTGCGTCTTGCTGTTGCGTCATTCTTCCCAGGTCTTGACTTTGCATAGCGATCAGCTTCCGTTTGTTAACTGCGGTCAGAGACGACATAGCTTGGTCAACGATCCGTCTACTTAGATAGAGGGAAGTTTTCAAAATTAATTCAAGGCAAGGAGTGAAGGTGAGAGCAAAATTTAAAATTTAAGCAACAAGGAGGAGACAAATAACAAGGGTAGAAGATACAATTGAGGAGAAAATACCATGGTTGATAGAACAAGAGTTCTATAGCAATTTTCAAAACTTTCAAAATGACCAGTTTCTAACTAGGCTTGCGTCCTACAGTCAGCATTGCTTTGATACCACTTTGTCACACCCGGTTTTAAGAACAAAACCAGGTATACACCATATGTGAGCCCAGGAAGTCAAATCTCACATATAGTCACAAATAAAGGGTAATATCGAAAGACAATGCTCTTATATAACGTATATAAAACAAAAGAACATAACCTTAAAGAGCAGACAGCGGAAAGACACTCCGATCTGCAGATGGAGACACCAACTTCACAGAGAACAACTGACTGGTTGACCACAAGCCTAAGCTTCTCCAAAGCTTAACTCTCTGAGGTGTGGGGAAAAGCAAGAGTGAGTCCATGTCGAACTCCACAAGTATAGCAACAAGTGATACAGATCCCAAGTTTCATGATCAATGTAACATAAATAATGAATTGCATAAAACGTTAAATAATGAACATGTTAACAAACATAAGTCATAAATGTAAAAGTCTTCAAGGCCGCTCGTGTCCTTGAGCAAGGCTGATATATCAGTTTAATAAACTTTGCGCAAAGGTGTACGCTTTCACTGCGAGACGTGAATTGCCCTTTCGCCCGAGGGAGCCAGCCTCTTAACCCACTTCCAAGGAAGGTCGGCAGGGTTCACAATGAAGCCTTTCAAAGGTTTGTCTAACAAGTTAGGGCCGCTAGGTTTCCCCATCAATAAGCATGAATCTCCCCTACAAGCGGTGACTAACAAAAGAAAATGCACCAACTTGGTCGGCCAAGACCATACAGATCGGAGCCCCTCTTGCGCCTTTCGGTAACCTCTAACAAGCTAGAAAAGGTTCTCATACTGAGCTAAAGCCAGAGCCATATAACCCCCAACAGTTGCACTGTAAATCCCGAAGGTTCTTGTACAGATAATTTCTTAAGTTGCTAATAAGTCATTTTTATCATTCGATGCATACATTAATTAAGTAACATGATCATGATTGCGAAAAGAAAACTCGATTGCTATACTTGCCTTAAACTCAAGATCCTTCTTCTGTTGACTTGTATACTTCCAAAGGTTGACTCTTGATCACGATCTTCTTCTTGATCACCAACGTATAACTCACCGACTGGACATACGATCACAGAGCACCACACAAGCATCCAATATCAATCATGCAAAGCAAAACAAAGCCTATGATTAGAACAATACATCAATCATAAGAAAACAAGATAAAGAGTTTTGAAAACTGATCTACGATTCGCTACGAACACACAGACGCGAAAATCACGCTAATCGGAGTTTTAACGGAAAAGATATGAGCTAAACAAGACTAAAGACACTAATTACTAGATTAGATTTAACTCAAATTTTAATTACAGAAAACAGTGGTGAAAGTTATATATTTTGAAAGAACTTTTCGAAACGAATCTAACGCAAGTTGAACGGACTAAATCGGAGTTAAAACGAAGAAGTTATAGGCATTTGAAATCAGTGGCAAAACTGTAAATAAGACAAAACTTGATTTTCGCAGATTTAAATAAATAAAACGAAATTGATAATCGGCTGGACTGCGCCTCATTAAGAAGAAAACACAGGGGCTTATACGGAAGATCCCGCAGACACAGAGCACAGTGCTGCATGGACCGCGGGTTTAGATCTGAAAAGGTGTAAGGGGTTTTCTGCAAAGACGCGATCGAAGGGGTATCGGGCTTTCCTAGACGTTCGATTCAAGATGGAGTGCTCAGATTAGACCGGAGCGCACGGGCGGCGCTGCAGACCGGAGAGAGGGGAGGAGACGGCGGTCGCCATGGTTGGCCGGCTCAGAGCTCGCCGGAGCTCGACGAAACGGCGTTTCCGGACGCCACTGACCTTGGGATCAACACGGGGGGAAAGAGAAGATGTGGGCGAACTTGGTTCCGGGGTTGGGAAGGACCCAAAACAGTGCAGGGACGATTCGTGGCTTGATTTGGCGGTTAGGGGCTTCGGTGATGCTCCGATGAGCTTGTTTGCGCGAAAGAGAGGGAGGGAGAAATCAAGGAGGGTTCCTACCGGTTCCTTACCGTCACGCGAGGCTTGGAGGATGCTCAGGTCACCAGCGAAGCATTGAGGAGGGAGATCAAAGGCGGCGGCTCATTAGGGTTTGCGGCGGCTCCTCAATCCAGGGCTACGGTTGGCGAGGATGGCTGGCGCTTGGGTCTAGAGAGGCGGCGGATCACGGCAATGCCTTTTATGGAGGCCTGATCGTGCGGGAGGGACGGAGACGATGGGCGTGATCAAGTTGGACTCCGAAACAGAGTCCCTGCGGCCGACTGGAGGAGGGGGATGGAACCGACACCCCGGGTCCACCTGTCAGCGAAACAGGATGTGGGGCCGGGAGGTCAGTCAGACAGAACGCCTGCGCGGGCCGGCGCTCGCTGCTGGGTCGGTTGCGGGCCGCGCGGGAAACGGAGGGGAAACCAGGCCATCCACAGGTTTTAGGTTCAGAGTTTATTCAGAACAACTTTGTCTAAAACTCAAGAAAATTTAAGTTTAAATACTAGGTACTAAAAAGGAATTATAGCAGAGCAATTATTTATTATTTTATTATGAGAAAAATTAATCTTTTATCCACCTAGACATTTATTCATTATATAATATCTTTATTTAGCTTTGTAATAGTTATTTATCTTTTTAGGAATTTCTATATATTTATTGACCTGACCTAACTAAATTGAACTAATAGTAATAGATAAAAAAGCAGTGATACTTATCGTGGTAACTGAGGGTGCTCTCCCCCAAGCTGGATCTTGACTTATTCTTTTTCTCCAGAAGTCGAGTAGACCGTTAATGATTTCTTGAGTCCTTCTCTTCTTCTCTTCCTGCTTAATTCAAAGATAGACAACACAACTAGTGGAACTTGATTCAAGGTTAGTGATAAATATTCCTCCATTTGTCTAGTTGTTTTAAAGCTCTTAAGATTATTTATGTTCTTCCTCTCCAGTAAGCAGAGTTTCAGCAGTGTTTCTATAGTGTCTCTTTTTAGGTTTAATGGTGAGCCTTCATGTGCCCACATATTTTTGTTATTTTGAATTTATTTATGAAAAACTTAAGAGGATAGAGATACTTACGTGGATACATGGGGGTGCCTTCCCCCAAGCTGAATGTTGACGTAGTCACTTTGAAATGTAGCAGACTGGCAATGGATATGACCTTCCTCTATTAGAGCTTTGATTGATGCTGATGTTGTTCAGACAGTGCTCAAACAGTGGATGGAGCATTCACTTGTTCGTTAGCTTTTCTTGGCCTTTTAAATTCTGTGAAACTCAAATAGACAACAAAACTTGTGGAACAGATTAAGTATTAGCGATTGGCCACTCTAGCCTTCGTTGTCTAGAATTTCAGTAAGATCTCTTTCTTAATATTTATATATATATATATATATTATTATTATTATTATTTTATGATGCCAGAGAAAAATGTAATAGGATGCAATGCAGAAGTAAATATGCAAATGTATATCTATTATTTTATTTTTTTATGCCTCCACGGAAAGTATACTACTCTCATGGGGCTTAGAGTTTCCATATATATATATATATATTTATTTTGTTTTCTAATGCAAATATAATTGCTTAAGAAGTAAATATGATGCTAATAGTAAATGATCATGCTTTATGCAGTGATAAGTTTAATGCTAATGATTATGGATAACTACCGAGTTACCTTTCGGTGAGAATTCGACGTTTATAGTCTATCGAACGAGACTCTTTGTATGCTCTTTATTCTTCCTTAGGTGTATCAGCGGATCCTGAGAAGGACCTCGATGATTGCACGTCAGTAGAACTCTCTTTCCTTCTCCATACTTGCTTGACTGGTGGACATATCTTCTTTACTTCTTCGTCCTTCGTTTCCTTCAATGGGACATCTTATGGTGGACTTTGGTAGTGAGTGTACGGCTCTTGAAGCTGAATCTCTCTTTGTTGCCTGTGATTGTGAAACAGATCTTGGCGCTGTCCGTGTAGATGATGGCTTTGGTTGAGCTTAGGAACAGGCGTCCAAGAATGATGGGTGCTCTTTTGTCTCCACCTGTTTCAATGATCATAAAGTCTGCACACACATACGAGCGTCCCACTCATATACAGATGTCTTCTAGAATTCCCAATGGGTAGCACAGTGTCTGATCTGCAAGCTGCAAACACATGGTTGTATATAATAGAGGTGCACCATGTATTTGTTCATATATTACCCTTGGCATAATGTTGACGCTTGCTCCAAGGTCACAGACTGCTTCTTCAAAACTGTGAGGTCCAATATGAATTGGAATCACAGGTCTTCCTGGATCTCCTTTCTTTCGGGAAATGGAGTCATCCATCCATTCCCTCGAAGGTCTAGGTATGAGGTGTCCTGCATCAAAGATGTCTACAGGATTTGCAGTTTCTAGCTCTTTTGGACTTCCTGGAATCTTACCGTTTTCAGTCATAGGGACTGAAGCTGCTAATTGAGATAACTGAGATTCTATCATCTTATTAAAGCTATGCTGATTCTTTATGGCAGAATTAAAGCTATCCATTCTAGTATTAATATTTTCAATTAGTTTATCATTAGAAGATATCTTCTTAGACATATTATCAATAATTTTATTTTGATTAGATATCATCTCTCTCAAAGGTGGTTGATTAAAAGTATTACATTGGTAGTTACCTGAGTAATTAGGCCTTGATTGTTGGTTCCATCCTTGAGCTTGTTGAGGACGATAGTTGGTGTTGTTGTTGATGTACTTCGCATCCTCTTAAGTCTCAGGGCAGTTGCTCCCTGAATGACCAGTGCCTCCACACTCTTCACATGTCATGCGAGATTCGTAGATTTGCTTGACGTCTTCTCTCTTGGGAGTGTGTTCATCAAATTTCTTCATGAGTAGGTCAAGTTTGGCAGACAGCATGTCTACTTCCTTTAGTTGATGTATTCCTCCCCTCTTGCGTGGCTGAGAGCGTTCCTCATTCCATCCTTGGTTCGAGGCCATCTTCTCTATGAGTGTAGTTGCATTGTTGATTGTGAGTGATAAGAATAATCCTCCAGCAGTGGCATCTACATTTTCATGGGTACTTGAAGTGAGCCCATGGTAGAAGGTCTGCATGAGTAGCCAATTCTCCATCCCGTAGTGAGGGCATTCTGATATGTAGTCTTGAAAGTGTTCCCAAGCTTCTGGGATTGATTCTTCATGTTGTTGTTGGAAAGTTGAAATCTTGGCACGGAGGGCATTCGTCTTGCCCACTGGAAAGAACATTGCTAGGAAGGCAGTTGAACAGATCGCCCACGAGGTGTTTTTATCTTTGTTGGCATAAAACCATTGTTTTGCTTTTCCCAAGAGTGAGAATGGGAACAAGCGAAGTAGAATGGCGTCCCTTTTGACTCCTTTGATGGTGAAAGTGCTGCAAATCTCTAGAAAGTGTTGGAGATGAGCGCTTGCGTCTTCATGTGCCTTTCCGCAAAATTGATTAGCTTGCACCATGTTGATCAAAGCTGGCTTGAGTTCAAATCCGTTGTCCCCCACATTGACTGTTGGTCCAGTCCTGATGTTGGCAGTGGTTGGTGCAGAGAACTCGCGGAGTGTCTTGTCGGCCATGGTGTCCAACACTGGTGTTAAGGTTCTTCTTATCTGGCTAACTTCTGGTAGTGGTGCTGAGGGTCTCTTAAGTTTGCGTCTAGTTTTCCTTAGTAAAGCTTCGGGATCCTCAGTGTAGTTGTTCGGAAGTTGGAAACCAGTCATACGTCACCCTGCATAAGATATAAAAGATAAACAAAAGCCAGGGTAAGCCTGTAAAAGTAAATAATTAGTGCATCATGACATGAGTGTAAGTAAAATGATATGTTCTAGCTACCGTTTTAAATGCTGCTAATGCAATGTCCTTATCAATGTTCATGAAAAACCCTAGGTACCATCCCTAGTTGAATTGATGTGTTCCCCGGCAACGGCGCCAGAAATGCCTGTTGACACTCCTTAATGGATTCACTCTAAGAATGAGTCACATAAAATAATAAACTAGTGAAAGCACTAAAGAGTGTACGGGACACTACTAACTCCACTTAACGTCAAGTTGTCATCCCCAACATGAAGCTAGCAATGTAATTATATCAGGGCACTGAATTTAAGAGATAGATATTTACCCGCAAGCGCACAGATAAACATACCCGTTGTAGAGCACTTCACCCAAGCTAGTCTCAGGTATCGTTATTTATATTTTAGCGTAGAGACTAATCAATTCAAGATATGATGGTATTGTAAGGACTAAACAGTATTTAATATGGCACACACTTATAGTAAGACTGATAACACACTAACTACTATGAACAGGAATCATGTACAGAGTAAATGATATGGTAAATAATTGATAAAGGATAACAGAGATCAGATCAATCAAGGATAAACTTAGAATAGTACTGCCTAGCAAGATGATGATTAGAACAGGTATTAATAAGGAACATTCCTAAGTTATTCTAATTATAAGCCATAGCATACATTGATTAGTGCAATTATATTTGGCAATCATTGGCTAGGTCACATCATATTTGTAATCAAGAGGCAACTCCATAGCTAAGGTGTTAAACAAAGTAACCCTTAAACCATGAGTTAACTGAGCCATACTGAACACTATATTCGGGAGGTGGAATACAGAGGACTCAACAGGTCTGTCACACCCGCGATCTACCACTCTATCCGGAACATAGGACGTATTCGCAGATAAATAATGTATAGGCACCATGCCTACACAACATTCATCACCCACCCGTTGTACTTTAAGATGAGCGTTATACGAATGTGAGTATAAACATAAAGATTAACAATCTATGCCAAATATATAATCAAAGCAGACTATAAGCATTATAACTAAGAATATAATCATTGATGTCTTAATCATAAGAATTGTATTGCTATCTAGAACACAATAATGATCAATAAGGTGAATTAGATCATCGAGAAGAACTAAAGTACGAACTAGAACATGAACTAGCATAAGATTATGAACTAGAGGATGAACTAGACGATGAACAGAACTAGACGATGAACTAGAACATAAACAATGAAGAACAATGATGAACTAGAAGAGCAATTATGAAATAGATCCATAATGTTAATACAAGAGAGAAGATCTTGGGTTTACCGAGCCTTCTTGTGACTAGATCAGGAATCCAAGCGAAGCTTGCCTCCTCTAATCCTATTCTATCTACTAATCTAGGTGGATGTAGTCCTAAAGCTTCCGATTGATCTCCTTCTGATTGGTCTAACCCAGATGAATGAATTGCCTGAAACCCTATTGCCTAGAGAGGGGGGTCAGGGGTCTGTTTATATAGCCCTGGGCGATGAATCGTGGCCCTTGGATCAAACCGACTTGAGGTTCGGTCGAGATGCATCCTGGAGGTCGGTGGAGATAGCTTGCAGAGGACGGAACCCAGCGGGCCTAGGGGGCGACCGGTCGGTCACCTGGTGGGACCGGTCGGTCCCACCAGTCGGCCTCTCACGGTGGGCGACCTCCTGGTGTCTTCTTACGTCCTCTGGAGTCTTCTAGAAGTATCCCGACGTGGCGGTTGCGTTATCTCCCGACGGTTTCCTTCTATGGGAAGCTATTGGTGCTAATTTCCTGGTTTAGTCCCTGCAGAATCATAACTCACCAAAACTCATGGAATATTATCAGTTGAAACCCTAAACCTTTGTTGGTGATCATATTCTTGCCCTTTTCATATTTATTTATCTCTTAATTATGATAGTTAACCAGTGTCAATGTTTGTGCGAGGGTTTGGAGATGGAGATTGCTAATGTGAAGCATGGCAAGATGCAAACCGAGGAGGAAAACACGTACCTTCGGACCATCTTGTCATGGGTGTCGTGTAATGAGCCACAGCTTGGGATGATGATTGCTCAGTTTAAGCGAGCTGCTGGAGGTCCTGGTGTTGGTTTTGCTCAGGGTGTTGATATCTCTTCTTTTGGGAAGATTGGGGAGTCGAGTGGTCTGATCCCAAGTGAGAAACCCAACTCCACCACTATTCCCAAGCTTACCAAGCTTCCACCCAAAGAGCCTCCTAAGCCTAACACCAAGGATGGATTGTATGAGGAACCTCTGAGGGCTCCACCCAAGAAACAAGTGTGGCATCCCAAACCCAACCACCTGAAAAACAAACTTGATACGATGCCACCTATCCAAGAGGAGATTTTGCCACAGAAGAGCAAGATGATCCACACCCACTACCGTGAGTACCAACAACCCCCTATGAGAGCGGTGAGGTACCATTGTGAGCACTATGGGAGAGATGGACACTTGAGTGAGTTTTGGTTTAGGCGCAAGAGAGAGGAGCGTCGTGCCAGGGAGATGGACAATGCGGATATGTACCATCCTTTCCATGATGTGCATGTGCCGAATGTCCAGAGGAGAGCTGCTAGGCCTAGAGGTCCAATGCCTCAAGGTCCTAGGCGTCAGGGAGGTGTTGCCCGACGGGGTCCTGACTTTGCAGGATACAGACCCCGTGGCGGAGGCTTTGTTGAGTGTTTCCCTCCATCGCGTTTTGACTATCGCGATGGACGTTCCTTCCTTAGCGGACCACGTTTTCCTGTGCATGGTGATCGCTTTCCCCGTAGGCATGCTAGGAATGGTTTTTCTACTAACCGTTCTTTTGAGCAGCCGGCCCAACACTGGCACTCTTCCTACTTCACTAACCCCAGTGTTGGACCGTATGCTCACCCTATGTCTTTTTATTGATGTAGGTAAAACGATTGGAGGACATTTGGTTGGTGGATTCCGGTTGCTCGAGGCACATGACCAGAAACGCCAAGTGGTTCTCCAGTCTTAGTCCTGTTGCCGGAAAGGAATTTATCACCTTCGGCAACAATAGTAAAGGTAAAGTGTTGTCTAGTGGGTCAGTGCGAGTTAATGAGCACTTTGTGTTGCGTGATGTTGCTCTTATTTCTAACTTGCATTTTAACCTTCTCTCTGTTTCGCAACTTTTTGATGATGACTATGAGATTCGTTTTAAACCGAATCTCAGTCGTATTTTAGATCCTCAGGGCAATCTTGTATGTATGATTTTGCCCTTTGGGAAGGTCTTTCATGTGAATTTCTCGGAGTCGTTTGGATTTTCTCGTTGTCTTATGGCTGGTCCTTCCTCCTCTGATCTTTGGAAGTGGCATAGGAGGCTCGGTCACTTAAGCTTCGACTTGCTTGCAAGGCTTAGCTCACTTGGCCTAATCCGAGGATTGCCCAAGTTGTCCATGGAGAAGGACCTTGTTTGCCATTCTTGTAGACATGGGAAGATGGTTGCCGCTCCCCACCATCCAGTGACTCAGGTCATGACACAACACTCTAGAGAGCTTTTACACATGGATCTTATTGGTCCAGCTCGGGTGAGCTCGGTTGGGGGTAAGTGGTATGTTTTGGTCGTTGTTGATGATTTTTCGAGATATTCGTGGGTCTTCTTTTTGACCGAGAAGACTGAGACTTTCTCTTTTGCTCGCAATCTGATTTTGCGTCTTCAGAACGAGTTCCCTTTGAACTCGATGCGAGCTATTCGTAGTGATAATGGTTCCGAATTCAAGAATTTGGATTTTGAGATGTTTTGTAACTCTTTGGGTTTGGAGCATCAGTTTTCTTCCCCCTACACCGCCACAGAATGGTGTTGTGGAGAGAAAGAATCGGACCCTTGTAGAGATGGCCAGGACGATGCTCGATGAGCATAGGACTCCTAGGCAGTATTGGGCCAAAGCTATGAACATTTCATGCTATATTTCCAATCGCATTTTTCTCCGAGCTTTCTTGAAAAAGACTTCTTATGAGTTGCATTTTGGAAGACAGCCCAAAGTGAGTTATTTTAGAGTTTTTGGTTGCCACTGTTTTATACTTAAGAAAGGCAACCTAGACAAATTTGAGTCTCGTTCTTCTGACGGTGCATTTTTGGGTTATGGCACTCACACTCGAGCTTATCATGTACTTAACCTTGATACTAAATGAGTCATGGAGACATCTGATGTCACCTTCGATGAGACCATGGTTTGTCCTTCTTCTCGTTTTGAGCGTGCAGGTGATCATAAGGTCGGTGAACCTCTTTTTGATGATGAGGACGAGGATGCTGAAGGCATGGGTGACCCAACATCACCTCCACCTGCTGTGCCGCAAAGAGCGGCTTCTACTATGACTCACGACCCTGATCCCTCTTCTTCGACTTGGGGGCCGTGGGATCCGCCACCCCGAGCGGTACCTTTTGTACCCGGGGAGGGACCAGCTGCTGTTGAGGGGGAGGTATCTTCAGCTCGGGAGGCACCACGATACATTCAGTGCCAACACCCGCCTCAACAGATGATTGGCAGTATCGACGAACATGTCACTCGGTCCAGGTCTCAGCATATCTCTCACTTTGCTCATTCTGCATTTGTTGCTGATTTTGAACCCCGAGATGTTGGACACGCTTTGACGGATCTGGATTGGGTCAATGCCATGCATGAGGAGTTAGAGAATTTTGAGCAAAATCGGGTTTGAGTTTTGGTTCCACCTCCTCCAGACTGTAATCCTATTGGGACAAAATGGGTTTTCAAAAACAAACAAGGAGAGGATGACCACATTGTGAGGAACAAGGCTAGACTTGTAGCTAAGGGTTATAGTCAGAAGGAAGGAATAGACTATGAGGAGACTTTTGCTCCTGTAGCTCGTTTGGAGGCGATTAGGATACTCTTGGCTTTTGCTGCATCCAAAGGGTTCAAACTTTTTCAAATGGATGTCAAGAGTGCCTTCTTAAACGGCTACATAGAAGAAGAGGTGTATGTTGAACAACCCCCCGGTTTCAAAAATCCCAAGTTTCCAAACCATGTTTTTAAACTCCACAAAGCTTTGTATGGTTTGAAACAAGCCCCTAGAGCCTGGCATGATAGATTGAAAACCTTCCTGCTAGCTAAGGGTTTTAAAATGGGATGTGTGGATAAAACGCTTTTTCTCCTGAAGCAAGGCAAAGACACTCTCTTGGTCCAGATTTACGTGGATGATATCATTTTCGGTGGTTCTTCTCACGCTTTGGTTGCCAAGTTTGCAGATCTTATGAGCAGGGAGTTCGAGATGAGTATGATGGGCGAGCTGACTTTCTTTCTCGGATTGCAAATTAAGCAATCCCGAGAAGGGACGTTTGTGCACCAGGGCAAGTACACCAAAGACTTGCTGAAGAAGTTCGATATGGGTGAGGCCAAGCCTCTTCTAACACCCATGTCGACAACGATGGCCCTGGATGCGGATGTGGATGGAGAAGCTGTGGACCAGAAGGAGTACCAGAGTATGATCGGGTCGCTGCTCTACCTGACGGCGACACGCCCAGACATCCAGTTCGCGGTGTGTCTGTGTGCGCGCTTTCAGGCGTCGCCGCACACTTCTCACCGTCAGGCAGTGAAGCGCATTATGAGGTACCTTCGTTTCACACCTGAGTTCGGGATTTGGTATTTAGCTTCCTCCACCCTCTCCCTTTGCGATTATTCCGCTGCCGATTTTGCTGGTTGCCGAGTTGAGCGCAAGTCCACTTCTGGGACTTGTCAGTTTATTGGTTCTTCTCTTGTATCTTGGTCTTCTCGCAAGCAGTCTAGTGTCGCTCAGTCTACCACAAAGGCTGAATATGTTGTTGCGGCTAGCTGTTGTTCCCAGTTGCTTTGGATGATGGTCACTTTGCGTGATTTTGGTCTGAGCTTTTCTCGCGTGCCTTTGCTTTGTGACAGCACGAGTGCTATTAGCGTTGCTAAGAACCCCGTGCTGCATTCTAAGACCAAACACATTGATGTGCACTTTCATTTTCTGCGAGACCATTTTGAGAAGGGTGATATCGACCTTCGCCATGTCGATACTCATCATCAGTTGGCTGATATTTTTACCAAGCCTTTGGACCAATCAACCTTTAATCGGTTGAGAGGTGAGCTTGGTGTGTGTTTCCCCTTTTAGATGAGGGAAACATTTTGGTTCTTGTATAATAGACTGACTCTTTTTCTGTTGTCTTATCTTCATTAGTCTTTGCATTTCAGCATGCAACTTTACTTTCTGAGCTTCATGTATAGTGATTATGCTCTAGTTAGTATGCTCCGATGCTTTATGATGATGCTTGTAGCTTATGCTCTTTCTGATCACTGATACATATTGTGAGCTGAGCTATTTTTGAATGGTGAACTTGCTTAATGAAGATAAAACTTGAAAATGTTCACCATTGAGATATGCAACTAGCATGTGTAGGATGTGTTGAATTCTCTCGTGCTTTTCATATATGCTAGGTTGCTATGTCTCTAGTTCTGAGTCATTCACTTGCTTGGTATGTTCATATTCTGTTTAAAATTTGAACCAAGTTTTAAGTGAATTGAAAAGATCGAGATGGGATTGCTTGTCAACACATCACGGTATCGAGACTGTTTCTCATTGCACTTTGAGTTAAAATTGAGCCATGTAGTGTATGACCGAAACCGACGCTTTAAGCTTCTGATTGCATTTGCATAGGCTTAGCTCGGTTGAAAAGTTAGGCAAAGACAAGCTTTCAACCTCTCGCAATCATATGCTGATATCTGAACTTGTGAAATTTCACCGCTGCAACTCCGATTAAAATATGAAATCACAAGTATATGTTTCATTCTACAGCATGATGATTGAACTTTGCTAAGGGTAGTTCACCTTGTATACATGTTTAGCACTTGTTTGACTTCTTGTCTATACATGTGTAGTGCTATTTTGATGGTGAATATCTTTTTGGCTAAAAAACTGTTCACTCTGCTCATATGCTCATATTTCGTATTTGGTGATCAGTCTGAGTCTTTGCTAGCATGTTGTGATGCTGTTGAGTCATTGGAGTTATACTTTGTAGAGCATCTTTGCATTTTATTGACTATATTCATGAAGCTGCTAACTTGCATTTTTGACTCATATGCATTTTCGAAGGCGGAGATATTCTGTCAAGGGCATTTTCTGCTTGATGGTGCATTATCAACTAAGGGGGAGATATATTGACAAATCATGTGATTTCCGGGTTGTGTGCACTATTTGAGAGAAAAAGGGGGAGTTTGTTTGTTGACCGTAAGGTTTTGGTATGGAGCGTTTTTGAGCTAGTTGTGTTGAGCCTTTGCCTCTTTCTTGAGGGACTAGCATACGCTTTTCAGCCTGTCTTTTGGTAACAGTTTGCTTTTCAATTGCTGTAGTTTCAATTGGTATCAGCTAGCGGTGTTGAGCCTGTTCTACCTCTTCTTGAGGGCTAGCTTTGTTTTGCTTTGTTGCGTCAAGCCGTTGCCCATGCCTTTGGGGACCAAGTTGTCTTGCTCTTTCCACTTGACCTTCTTTGGCTTTGCTATGCTTTTGGGTCATTTGGTCGAGTTCTCTCTTCTTCTTCCTCCTTCTTCTATTTCATTATGATTTGTGTGAGTAGTTGACAATGCACTCATCAAGGGGGAGATTGCGGATACATGGGTGTATTCCGAGTCTCGAGTGATGAGTGATTGTCAACGAGTTTGATCGCATATTCTTTGGCTTGTGTTGTGTAGGTGTCGAGCATGGAGACAGTGATCGAAGGCAAGGTGAAGGTCAAGTAGAGACGTGCCGTGCCGACGGACTGGGAGCGGTGAAGGGCGAACGTGAGGCTTGGACTGAGGGACCGGTGGCCTAAGGATCAGCTGTGGTGGCTGACAGCCTGGGGCAGCGACGAGCGGAGACTTGCGGGACATGGTGTTGCTCGGGTCGAAGACCTGGGGACACGTGTCGGAGGACGGGGTGCACGGGCGGTGCTTCCCCTCTACAGCTCCGGTTTGGTGGTTGAGCCACAGAAAAACCACCCGGTGGACGGTTTCCAGGTTTGGGCCACAAAACCTGGGGGTGCTGCGGGTTTGCCGAGTTTGGGCCACAAAACTCGGGCTGAGGACGGTTTCCATGTTTGGGCCTCAAAACCTGGGCGCTGGCGGGTTTCTGAGTTTGGGCCACAAAACTCAGGCGATGGGCGGCTGGTTTCCTAGTTTGGGCCTCAAAACCGGGGGTTGGTCGTGAAGGCCTGGTTTCCCAGTTTTGGCCACAAAACCGGGGGGCGGAGTCCGGGAAAAGGACAAGCAGATCGTAGGCGGCACGTGGCGGCAATCAGTGAGGTTGCGTCGAGGCAACGCTACCAGTTGTGTGAGCGTGGCCGTCGGATCAGCATCATCTTCGGGTTGGTCCAGGATAGCGTTAGGGTTTGGCTGGGTCGCTCTGTAAATACTTAGGGGTAGAGTGGGAATTAGAATTAGGATAAGTAGGGGGAGAAACCCACCTCCCAAAATATTTCAGTCATTTGCTCTTTGCCTTCTAAGTTTTCCTGCTCTCCCTATTCCCTACTGTAGCGAACTGAGATCCACAGGGAAGACAATCATACCTTTGTGCCCGTAAGATTTTGAGGAAGTGAGACCGTAATCTCACTATTGTAGCGTGTGGTAGCCACATGGTTGCAAATTCGTGGTTGTGATTCGCGTTTTGTTCTTGTTCTTCGCGGGTTGCTTTTCTCCACGTTTTCTCGGTTGATCGATCTCTCTACTTGGTGTGTCTTTTGCAAATCCGTTTGAACCAAGTTGTTCTAGATCGTGAGACACTTCTTTCCACCGAAGGAATTCACCTCTAACCTCACGAGCTAGTAGATCGGTCGATTTTCGTTTCGGTTCGATTTTTGCTTCTCTTCACCCGAAATCCTTTGATTCATCGATTTGGAGATAGGTTCGAGGCATGATCTCCTAGGAATAGCTCACTATCCTCCTTGTGACTCCTCTCACCAAATTAGAACCCTAGTGGTTTCATTTTAGGTGAGATTGAGTTGAATTAGTGGACGAACAACAGATTTACCGGGTGACTGGACGCTCGGCTCGGGCTGACCGGACGCCGGGAAGAGAGTCCGGTCATTGAACATTCCACTATTCTATTTCGCACCTTGACCGGACGCTCCTCTTCGCCTATGACCGGACGCTACGGTCCTACTGTTCATCACTTGTGTTTTACATGACCAGACCCACTAGTTGTGACCGGACGCATCGTTCACCAGAGTCCGATCGGGAACAGTAAGGTTCCAAAGACATTTTTCTCTGACCGGACGCTGGCTAGACTCCGGTCAAGTCTGTTTTGCGCGTTTTCGTCCGCAGTTTGTTCGTCTATTGTCGGTTTTGATTTTCGTCTTTTGCGTTGGGTTTCTAGAGTTGCATAGTGTCTCGCTGTGTTTCTTGGAAGCATCCACCCTATCTCTAGGGTCGTGGACACTTGCAAGCTCTAGGGTTTGCTCTTTGGGGTTGATTCTCGGGACAGTGGTGACAAGTTTCTGCAAAGACATTGGAAGCTCCCATTCACCCTCCCCCCTCTGGTCGCTTTCTGATTGCACTCTCGGTCCTTCACAGTTTGCACTATCTCCTCAGCATCCTTTACATAGTCTGACCCATAAAATCCTCGATCTCCTGATTCGACCCAACTTATCGGGGTTCTGCATCTTCGTCCATATAAAACTTCAAACGGTGCCATCTTTATACTTTATTGATAGCTATTGTTATACGAGAACTCTGCGAGGGGTAACCATTTCTCCCATGATTCTCCTGAGGATAGAACACATGCTCTGAGGATATCTTCCAAGATTTGATTCACTCTTTCTGTTTGTCCTGCGGCTTGTGGGTGACAAGCGGAACTTCGTACCAACTTAGTTCCTAACTCCTTGTGTAACTGTTCCCAAAAACACGCTATGAACTGGGGTCCTCTATCAGAAACAATCTTCTTAGGAACTCCATGTAACCTTACGATGTTCTGAATGTACAAATCCGCATACTGGTGTGGTCGATATGTAGTCTTGACTGGTATGAAGTGAGCCACTTTGGATAACTGATCCAGGATAACCCAGATAGACTCATGTCCTTTTTGAGTGGTTGGAAGACCAGTGATGAAATCCATGCTAATCTCTTCCCACTTCCATTCTGGGATTGACAACGGCTGCAACAATCCTGCGGGTTTTAGGTGTATAGCTTTTATCCTGCAGCAAGTATCGCACTTCGCGACATAGGCTGCAACTTCTTTCTTCATCTTTGACCACCAATACCTTGTTCTCAGATCCTGGTACATCTTACTGCTTCCTGGATGGATAGACAACATTGAATTATGGGCTTCATTCAGAATTCTTTCTTTCAACTCCATATCCTTGGGAACAACCAACCTCTGATTATACCACAAGATCCCTTGTTCATCCGTTCTGAAGTTCAATGAACTATTGGTTTCCAACCTCTTCTTAACGTGACAGATCTCTTCATCGGTCTTTTGTCCTTCGATGATATCACTTTCCAGGGTGCACTGTATGGTGATATTGTTTAGCATAACAGGGTGCATAAGGTTAAATCCATCTTCCAACAGGGGTTGTAGGGAGTTGCAATGAGTCTTGCGACTCAAGGCATCTGCTACAACATTCGCTTTTCCGGGGTGGTAATGCACTTCTAGGTTATAATCCTTAATCAACTCTAACCATCTTCTCTGCCTCATATTCAATTCTGGCTGGGTGAAGATATACTTTAGACTTTTGTGATCTGTATACACATGACATAGGTTACCCATAAGATAGTGCCTCCAGATCTTGAGTGCATGAACTACGGTTGCCAATTCCAAATCATGAGTGGGGTAATTCTCTTCATGTGGTCGCAACTGGCGGGAAGCATAGGCGATAACTCTCCCATTCTGCATAAGCACACATCCAAGTCCAATCTTGGATGCATCACAAAACACATCAAAAGGTTCCTCCAGGTTCGGTTGAGCTAAGACGGGTGCGGAAGTCAACAACGTTCGCAGAGTGCGAAGAGTTGTTTCACACTCTAGAGTCCATTCGAACTTCTTGTTTTTCTGTGTCAAACGAGTCATAGGCTTGGCTATCCTTGAAAAATCCGGAATAAACTGACGGTAGTATCTGGCCAAACCCAAAAAGCTACGAACCTCAAAAACATTTGTGGGAGCTTTCCAATCCATTAGTTCTTGCACCTTAGAAGGGTCCACAGAAATTCCTTCTTCTGAAAGGATATGTCCGAGAAAAGGTACTCTCTTTAACCAAAACTCACACTTGCTAAACTTAGCATACAACTTGTGCTCTCGAAGCCGGGTTAAGACGACTCGTAAGTGCTCGGCATGATCCTTCTCATTCTCAGAGTATACCAAAATATCATCGATAAACACCACAACAAACATATCCAACTCTGGCATAAAGACAGAATTCATCAGATACATGAAATATGCAGGTGCATTGGTTAATCCAAAAGACATAACTAGATACTCATAGAGTCCATATCTGGTGGAGAAAGTTGTTTTTGGTATATCCTCTCTTCTGATCTTGATCTGATGGTAACCTGATCTCAAGTCGATCTTGGAGAATACTTTTGCCTTTGATAACTGATCAAACAAGACGTCAATTAGAGGTAAGGGATATTTGTTCTTTATAGTTACTGCATTCAGCGGTCTATAATCCACACACATCCTTAAAGTTTTGTCCTTCTTTTTCACAAAGATGGCGGGACATCCCCAAGGTGACGAACTAGGACGTATCAAACCTTTATCCAAAAGCTCTTGCAACCGAGTCTTGAGCTCTGCTAGCTCGTTAGCTGGCATCCGATATGGCCTCCGAGAAATGGGTGTCGTTCCAGAGATTAACTCTATAGCAAACTCCACCTCCCTATCTGGTGGTAGCCCTGGCAACTCATCGAGGAAAACATCTGGAAACTCACCCACTACTGGGATCTCAGCTATCTGCTTTGCCGTGATATTGAACAACACTCCTATCTCATGGGGGTTTCGAGGTAACTTGAACCGAAAAGAAGACTCATTCCGGGGACTAACCATGGAAACTACTCGCTCTGTGATGTCAAGATTGACCTTCTAGAGTTTCATCCAACCCGTACCCAAGATTACATCCAAACCTAGACCAGGGATGACTATGGGATCCAATATGGCCTGTTTATCCCTAAAAGTCATTTCCACTCCTTTAGCCATTTTACGGGCGGAGAGAACAGCTCCGGCGGAACTTATCTGATATCCCCGATCCAACTCTACTAACCCGAGATTACTTCTTATAGCAAAATTCTCACTCATGAAAGAATGCGATGCTCCAGAATCAAACAACACAACTGCAGGGTATTGATTAACAAGAAATGTACCAGCGGTGACAGGTTCTCCCTCTGGTACTTCCTCAACGGTGGTAAAATGCACATTGTCGGTGCGAGATCGGGGCTGGGTGTACTACTTCTTCGGCTCGGGGCACTGACGCGATAGATATCCGGTCTGACCACAGTTATAACACGGTCCAATCACATAGGGGGTCTTGGGACCTCCTGTACTTCCGGCTTTTGTCTTGTTCTGCATTAGGGGAGCGGTGTAGGGCATTTGGAAACCTGGACAGGGACGGTTGGTGGTTATCTTTCTCTGCAGGGGACGGAACCTTGCTCCTGCAACTAGTGGGCGATACAGGGTACATGCTTCGAAAGGGGTCCTCTGCTGAGATGAACCTCCTTCGTTCGCACGACGACGAGTCTCTGTCGCCAGCCTGCTATCATTGGCCTCTTGATTCATGCAGTCACTGACAAAGTCACTGAAGGTGGTGCGGTGACTGTTTCCCATCTTGGAGAGCATGGTGGCATTCATGCCACGTTTGAAGCTGGCAATCTTCTTGGCCTCCGTGTTGACGAAATTTGGGGTGTAACGAGATAGGTTGTTGAAGCTATGGAGATACTCTGACATGGACCTGGTTCCTTGGGATAGCCTCATCAACTCTGTAACCTTCATCTCCATCAAACCATTGGGAATGTAGTGGTTGCACATAGCAGTAGAGAACTGATCCCAAGTGACCGGTGCATTGGCTAGCAGGGATGCACGGTACTGGGCCCACCACAATCCTGCGGGTCCTTCCAACATGTGGGCGGCATACTCTGCCTTGAGTTCCTCAGTCAAACGGAGCAGGCGAAACTTCTGGGTGATGGAGTTGAGCCATTCATCTGCCTCGAGCGGTTCGGTGGCTTCCTTGAACATAGGGGGACGAGTGTCCAAGAAGTCACGGTACGAGCTGTACTAGTTAGGCTCTGGGCCTTGGCGCTGCTGATGCTGTTGTGCAGTGTTGTTGGCAATGTTGCGGAGGGTGGCCTCCATATGCCTCTGCATCTCTTCTATGTTCCTCTGGCTGCCCAAAAACTGTCCGAAAAACGCTTCCGGCGTCATCGGCGGCGGTGGGGGTGGTGGCAGATTCTCCTCCTGCCCTGACCCCTATCCACGTTGGCTGCGAGTGTGTGTCGGCATCTGCATATCCCATTAATAAGCAATCATTAGGTGGTGTCATAATGATCATGAATAAATACTATGTTGTACATAATTCGAAAATTTAGCACATGACCAAGTATAATTTCTCATTTCCATACAACATCACAGAATAATTGCTCGAAAATAGGCATGCAAACGACGGATTTCCATAAAAGGTGCCAGATCGAAGTCTGGACTTTGTCCAAAAGCCATACATGCCATCATACAACTTAAACATAAAACCAACACATGTCTGGATGTTACATCATCAGCGAGCATGCTCAAGCTATACAAAAGAAAATGACTCCTAGCGAAACTAACGCTCAAGCGTCTCTAGCGGCAGATGCAGCGTCCTCCACGTCAGCGTCGATCATCGGCTCGTCAGCGTGAGCCTTGTCCTCCGGGGGAACGTCGGGACCAAGGACTACTCTGTCCTGGGGCTCCTGGACCTCGTCTGCAGGGGCCTTGTCAGCTGTTGGGGCGGCGGCCTCCTGTGCCTGGTGGTGCATCTGATGGATCGCCTCATGGAGCTGGTCGATGTAGGCCTGTTGGTCGTGCACCTGCTGTATCAGGTGATGGGCACCCTCTGTGAGCTGGTCAAGCGCTGTGCGGGCCTCATCCCGCTGAAAGGCTGTCGTCAGGTACATCTGTTCAGCGATGGTCCAGGCGGTGCTCTCTGCTCCTGTTGTGGCACGGGCTTCGTCACGCTCAAGAGTGACCTGGTACAACCTCTCCTGTAGACGGGCTACCTCGGCGTCGAACTCCTCCTGCAGCTTCCTCTTGCTCTGGTAGGTGGCGGTGAGAGTGAAGGACACGCTCTCAAGACTGCGCTCCAAACTCTCACACACTCCTACCAAAGCTCCGGTGGTGCTCATCGCGGACGTCTCGCAGTAGAACCTCTCCTCGGGACTCCCTGTCAGGACTGACTCCAAAGCCTGCCTCCAGTGCAATGGAAAAGGTGATCCACGAGGGAACACTCCTGCCATAGCACTAGCAAGGTCGGCGGGGAAGCGGGCGATGATGTCCTTCAGCACTAGATACGCTGCTCTGTTAGCTCCATCCTCGGCACAACTGCCTCTGGTGATCTCTGTCCATCCTGTCTAGTGGGGCTTGGCAGACAAGGCCTTGACCTTGATCTGCACCAAAACCAACGAGTCCTGCCCATATATCTCCTTCTGCCACGAGTACCTGGGCTTGAAGGACCGAGAATGCACTAGCAAGGCGACCAGAGGGGGGGTGAATGGGAGCTCAAAAATTTCTCTCGAAACTTTGGCCGAATGTCCCAAAATCAACCCCCGAAAGCTACGATGGAAACCGTGATGCCCACGACCCTTGGAAGAGAGTGGATGATCCCTAGGATCACAGTGAGGCACCACAAAGCGATAGCAAACCAAACGGCAAAAGCACCGGAACAAACTCGACCCTCAAAAGCCAAGTCCCGAACGTAGATAGACGGCTACGTCGAGAAATCCCTAAATACCTATGCTAACAAGTAGCAAAGATACCTAGAGAGGTTCCTTGGTCAACTCTAGAGCCAAACGAGAAGTCCGGAAACCAAGCGAAGAAGCCGGGAGAGCAAACGCACTAAAATGCAACCTTCAGGCAAGTCCCAGACTGTCCGGCCCTGGGGTCCCGGACTGTCCGCCCCTACTGCGGACTGTCCGCGACTTGGTGGTGGACTGTCCGCTGGCCGGATGGACCAAACAGCAACGTTGCTGAAAGTCCCCTGGTCGGCTCACGGACTGTCCGCGAGTTAGACCGGCGGACTGTCCGCAGGTCACTCCGGACCAAAGCGCCCGAGCCGCGCAGCCACTGAACAGGCTGGAGCCCGACGCGCGGACTGTCCGCGCCTCCAATGGCGGACTGTCCGCGAGTGTCCAGAAAGGGCGATTTTGGTCGCCCTCAACTCAAATCTTCTCCAAATCGTTCCAAACCAAAATCCCTTGATCCCAAACTTGGAGAGGATGATCACGAGGTAGTTAGGAGACTATCCCCAAGAAATCATCCACTCAAATCGATTCAATCACCGGGAAATCGAAAGGGGAAGATCAAGAACGAAAAAATGCCACGAAAACGAAATCAATCCGATCTACTTGTTCGTGAGGAGTTAGATGAATCCCTTTGGTGGAAATGATCTCCTTTCAAAAACGAACAAGTTGATTCAAACGGATTTCACAAAGACGCAGTAGGGAGAGAGATCGAGTGACGGGAAAATCGCGGAGAAACGGAGAACGCGAAGAACATGAACAAAACGTGAATCAACACATCGATCTGCAACCATGTGGCTACCACACGCTACAAGAGTGAGGTTACGGCCTCACTTCCTCAAAATCTCCAGTACACAGAGGTATGGTTCTCTGTGGATCTCAGCTAGCTATAGCAGGGGATTGGGAGAGCAGGAAACCCTAGAAGCAAAGAGCAAATGACTGAGATGGATGGGGAGGTGGGTGTCTCCCCCTACTTATCCTAATTCTAACTATTCCTAATTCCCACTCTACCCCTAACTACTTACAGAGCAAACCAGCTAAACCCTAGGGTTATTCTGGACCAACTCGTGGTAGGTGGTGATCCGATGGCCATGCCCGCACAACTCGTAGCGTTGCCTCGACGCAACCTCCCGATTGCCGCCACGTGCCGCCACCGCTCTGCACCCCCGGTTTTATGGCCCAAACCGGGAAACCAGCCTTCACAGCCAACCCCCGGTTTTGAGGCCCAAACCGGGAAACCAGCCATCCAAGGCCTGAGTTTTGAGGCCCAAACTCAGCAAACCCGCAGCACCCAGGTTTTGAGGCCCAAACCTGGAAACCGTCCTCAGCCCGAGTTTTGTGGCCAAACTCGGAAACCATCCGCGCCTAGGTTTTGAGGCCCAAACCTGGAAACCGTCCACCTGATGGTTTTTCTCTGGCTCTACCACCAAACCGAAGTTGTAGAAGGGATGCACCGCTCGTGCACTCCGTCCACCGACACGTGTCCCCAAGTCCTCAACTTAGGCAACACATGACCGCAAGTCTTCGCTCGTCGCTGTCCCAGGCTGTCAGCCACCACAGCTGATCCTCAGTCCACCGGTCCCTCAGTCCAAGCCTCGCGTCCGCCCTTCGCCACTCTCGGTCCCTCGGCACGACACATCTCTACTTGACCTTCACCTTGCCCTCGATCACTGTATCCGTGCTCGACACCTGCACAACACAAGCCAAAGAACATGCGCATCATCCCAGTTGACAATCACTCATCACTCAGAGACTCGACATACACCCATGTATTCGCAATCTCCCCCTTGATGAGTGCATTGTCAACTACCAACACAAATCATAATTAAATAGGAGGAAGAAGGAGAAGAGAGAACTCGACTAAATGACCCAAAAGCATAGCAAAGCCGAAGAAGGTCAAGTGGAAAGAGCAAGACAACTTGGTCCCCAAAGACATGTGCGGATACATGGGTGTATGCCGAGTCTCTGAGTGATGAGTAATTGTCAACGGGTTTGATCGCATGTTCTTTGGCTTGTGTTGTGCAGGTGTCGAGCACGGAGACAGTGATCGAGGGCAAGGTGAAGGTCAAGTTGAGACGTGCCGTGCCGACGGACTGGGTGCGATGAAGGATGGGCGTGCCGTGCGGCGGACGTGCCATGCCGATGTATCGAGCAGTGAAGGGCGGACGTGAGGCTTGGACTGAGGGACCGGAGTGCCTGAGGATCAGCTGTGGTGGCTGGCAGCCTGGGACAGCGACGAGCGGAGACTTGCGGGGCATGGTGTTGCTCGGGTCGAGGACCTGGGGACACGTGTCGGTGGACGGGGTGCACGGGCGGTGCATCCCCTCTATAGCTCCGGTTTGGTGGTTGACCCAGGGAAAAACCACCGGGTGGACGGTTTCCGAGTTTGGGCCTCAAAACTCGGGTGCTCGGTTTCCAGGTTGAGCCACAAAACCTGGGCGCGGACGGTTTCCGAGTTTGGCCACAAAACTCGGGCGATGGGCCGGTTTCCGAGTTTGGGCCTCAAAACTCGGGCGCTGCGGGTTTCTGAGTTTGGGCCACAAAACTCATGCTGGAGGCTGGTTTCCCGGTTTGGGCCTCAAAACCGGGGGTTGCTGGAAAAGGCTGGTTTCCCGGTTTGGGCCACAAAACCGGGGGTGCAGAGCGAGGGCGGCACGTGGCGGCGATCCAGAGGTTGCGTCGAGGCAATGCTTCGGTTGGAGCGGGCATGGCCGTCGGATCTACCTACCACCGCGGGTTGGACCAGAATAGCCTTAGGGTTTAGCTGGTTCGCTCTGTAATTAGTTTAGAGAGGGGTAGAGTAGGAAATAGGCTTAGTCTAGGTTAGTATAAGTAGTCCAGGGGAGACACCCTCCTCCCCATCTCAGTTAGTGCCTTCATTTGCTAGGGTTTCCTGCTCTCCCATCCCCTGCTTCAGCTAGTTGAGATCCACAGAGAGACTCCACTCTGTGTACTGTTGAGTTGAGGAAGTGAGGCCGTATCCTCACCGTGGAGCACAGATCGATGGCTTGATTTGCGTCTTTAATTCGAGTTCGTGGCTGTGATTCGCGTTTTCTTTGTGTTCTTCGCGGAATCCTTTTTCTCCACGATTTTCCCGTCGCTTGATCTCTTTGCTCGGTTCATCTTTTGCAAATCCGTTTGAACCAAGTTGTTCTAGATCGTGAGGCACTTCTTTCCACCGAAGGAATCATCCTCTAACCTCACGGTCTAGGAGATCAATCGATTTTTAGTTTCGGGTCACCTCTTCTCCCTTCTCCCGAATTTCTTTGATTCACCGATTTGGAGATAGGTTCGAGCCATGATCTCTTAGAGATAGCTCACTATACTCCTTGTGACTCCACTCACCAAGTTTGATCCCTAGAGGATTCGTTTTGGGTGAGTTTGAGTCGAATCGGTGGAAGAACAGAGGACTGTCGGGGTGACCGGACGCTAGGTCACGGGGTGACCGGACGCTCAGCGTGTGAGTCCGGTCGTTGAACGTTTTCGGTGTTTTGTTTTGCATCGACCGGACGCACTGTTGAACTCGTGACCGGACTCATCGTGGTCACTGTTCATCAGTGTGCTGTGCTTGCGACCGGACGCACTGTTCATGACCGGACGCTCCGTACCAGTGAGTCCGGTCGGAAACAGTAAGGTCTGAAATCGGATTTTGGACGACCGGACGCGTCCGGTCCCTGCTGACCGGACGCTGGCCAGAGTCCGGTCGTAGCTGTTTCGCGCGTTTTCGTTCGCGGTTCGTTCGTTCGTTGACGGATTTGATTTCCGTCTTTTGCATTGGCTTTCTAGGGTTGTCTAGTGTCCCGCTGTGCTTCTAGGAAGCATCCACCCTACATCTAGGGTCGTGGACATTAGCAAGCTCTAGGTTTCGCTTTTGGGGTTGAATTTGGGACAGTGGCATCTAGTTTCCGAAAGGAAATTTTGAAGCTCCCATTCACCCCCCCTCTGGTCGCTTTCGGGTAGCTTCTCGGTCCTTCAATTGGTATCGGAGCAGGTTAAGGATCTTCCACCTTAGCCGGTTCCAGATCCACCGAAAGCGACATGGATCGCGGCGTGGGCAAACCGCCGTTCTTTGATGGGACGAACTATGCGTATTGGAAGATACGCATGTCGGCCTATCTGCAGAGTTTGGGTGCGTCTATTTGGGATATTTGCAACTCTGCTGATTACGTGGTCTTGGCTGCTCGTGTTTCTCAGCAACAGATCGATGAGCACGATGCCAATAGCCGAGCCCGTAATGCTCTCTTTTCTTGTTTGAGCATGGGTGAGTTTGATCGTGTTTCTCACCTCGCTACGGCTCGGGAGATCTGGGACACCCTCATGCGTTTCCATGAGGGCACCTCTCAAGTCAAAACCCGACTCTACGAGTCGTTCAAGCGTGAGTATGAGAACTTTAGACATCAACCTGGCGAGAGCATAGAAAGTTTATTCGCTCGCTTTCAGGTGATTGTCAACAGGATGAGGGCTAACAGAGAGCAGTTGCCATTTGACGATCATGAGCGTGCTTTGAAGCTTTTGCACACTCTTGACCGTTTGGTGTGGGACTCCAAGGTTCAGGCAATCATCGAATCGCCGAACTATGAGACCCTCACCTGCGACGAGCTCTTCAGTAAGCTCAAGTCCAGTGAGATTGATGCTATGGCGAGGGCTTCTTTTGAAAATCCTTCTCGCCCGTCCATGGCTTTGGTTTCCGGCTCTTCCTCTAACCCCTCAGCTGGCTTTGCGCTTTCTTCTCTCTTTTCTGTGACAGAGGACCAGCTGGAGTCTTTGGGAGACGACGAGTTGGCTTTGCTTGCCAACCGGTTCTCGCGGTTCCACAACAACCGCATGAACCGCCGTCGTGGAGGAGGACGCACAGGATGCTACGAGTGCGGAGACCCCGACCACTTCATCGCCAACTGCCCCAAGAAGAACAAGCATTCGGGGAAGGGCGATCAAGGGCGCAAGCACGACTCCAAGTACAATGAGAAGCACGTTCCCCCAAGACACAAGAAGCGGGGCAGCTTCGACAAGGAGTACATCAAGAAGAAGTACTTGGAGAAGCAGCAAGCTGAGCAGCGTGCCTTCTTCGCCACGCTCAGCGACGTTGACGGCTCGGATGACGACTCCGCTGGCTCCAGCGATGACGAGTCCGTGAAGAAGAAGCTAGAGGACAAGTTCAACGGCTTGTGCTTCTTCGCCGGCGACGGAGGCTTGTGTACCACGGCGCTCGGAGATGAGGTCGGAGGCGAGCTGGGACATACACCTCGGAACGACGACGACGACGACACCTCCCAGGTATCTCTCACCTACGACGAGCTTTCCTCCGAGGTAGAGAAGTTGACCGCTGCCCTCCTTAGCCAAGATAAACTGCTTAGGTGTGCCGCTAGAGAGCGCAAGGAGTTCAGGCAGAAGTGGGAGGACACGGTGAAGGAGCTTGAGTTCGCTCGGTCCACCGTGGTTGTGTCGGAGGAGACGGAGTGTGAGTCGTGCACCGCGCACATGACTGACCTTCTCACTTTGAGAGGTAAGTATGTTGCGTTGGTAGGAGAGCTAGATGAGCTGAAGGCTAGACCTTCTCTGTTGGGTGCATGCAAGACTTGTCCCGTCTTGCAATCTGAGTTGGCAGAGAAGAATGCCAAGATTGTGTCTCTTGAGGAGGCCAACTCAGGTAGCACCGGTGTGGCGAGGTGCGCTTTGTGTGAGGGTTTGGAGATGGAGATTGCAAATGTCAAGCATGGCAAGATGCAAACCGAGGAAGAAAACACATACCTTCGGACCATCTTGTCATGGGTCTCCTGTCGTGAGCCGCAGCTCGGGATGATGATCTCCCAATTCAAGCGAGCTGCTGGGGCTCCTGGTGTAGGTTTTTCTCAGGGTGTTGATCTTTCTGCTTTTGGGAAGATTGGAGAGTCGAGTGGTTTGAATCCATGTGAGAAGCCTAACTCCACCACTACTCCCAAGCTTGCCAAACTTCCACCCAAAGAGCCTGCCAAGCCTACCACCAAAGATGGTGTGGTTGAGGAACCCCCGAGAGCTCCTCCCAAGAACCAAATTTGGGCACCCAAGCCAAACCACCTCAAGAACAAGCTTGATGCTATGCCACCCATTAGAGAGGAGTGTTTGCTCCAGAAGGGCAAAGTGAACCACACCCACAGCCCTGGTCACCAACAACCCCCTTTGTGTGCGGTGAGGTACCAGTGTGATTTCTGTGGGAGGGATGGTCACTTGATCGAGTTCTGTTTCCGGCGCAAGAGAGAGGCGCGCCGTGCTCGGGAGATGGAAAACCCGGACATGTACCATCCAGCTCATGGTGGACATGTGCCGAAGGCTCAGGAGAGAGCTGCTAGGTCCGGACGTCAAGGACCCCGGCCTAGGCAGGAGATGAGAGCCCCTAGGAGGGAGACTAGGCCTAGAGGTCCAGCACCTCAGTTTGTTAGGCCTAGGCAGGAGAGAGCTCCGAGGAGAGACGCTAGAGCAGTTGAGCCCCAGGCTCCTAGGCGTAGATCTCGTAGAGAGCGTGCCCGACGGGGTCCTGCTTTTGCAGGTAACGGACCCCGTGGAGGAGGCTTAGTTGAGCGCTTTCCCCCACCGCAGTTTGAGTACCGCGGTGAGCGCTTCTTCCCTAGCGGACCACGCTTTCCTCAGCGTGGTGATCGCTTCCCTCGTAGACGTGCTAGGAATGGTTTTTATACTAACCCTTCTTTTGAGCAGCCGGCCCAACACTGGTTTTCCCCTTATTTCACTAACCCCAGTGTTGGACCGTATGCTCACCCTATGTCTTTTTATTGATGTAGGTAAGACGGTTGGAGGACATTTGGTTGGTGGATTCCGGTTGTTCGATGCACATGACCGGAAACCCCAAGTGGTTCTCCAGCCTTAGTCCAGTCGCCGGAAAGGAGTACATAACCTTCGGCGACAAGAGCAAAGGTAAAGTTTTATCCCGAGGCTCCGTGCGGGTTAATGAGCACTTTGTGTTGCGCGATGTTGCTCTTGTTTCTAACCTGCATTTTAACTTGCTTTCTGTTTGGCAACTTTTTGATGAAGACTATGAGATTCGTTTTAAACCGAACCTTAGTCGCATCTTAGATCCTCAGGGCGATCTTGTATGTCTGATTTCGCCCTTTGGGAAAGTCTTTCGCGCGAATTTCTCGGAGTCGTTTGGTTCTTCTCGCTGTCTTTTGGCTAGTCCTTCTTCCTCTGATCTTTGGAAGTGGCATAGGAGGCTCGGTCATTTAAGCTTCGACTTGCTTGCAAGACTTAGCTCACTTGGCCTAATCCGAGGATTGCCCAAGCTTTCGATGGAGAAGGATCTAGTTTGCCATTCTTGCAGACATGGGAAGATGGTTGCCGCTCCCCACCATCCAGTGACTAAGGTCATGACCTCGCACCCCGGAGAGCTTTTACACATGGACCTCGTTGGTCCGGCTCAGGTGAGCTCGGTTGGTGGCAAGTGGTATGTTTTGGTTGTTGTTGACGATTTTTCGAGATATTCGTGGGTCTTCTTTTTGACTGAGAAGACTGAGACTTTCTCCTTCGCTCGCAATCTGATTTTGCGTCTTCAGAACGAGTTCCCTTTGAACTCGATGCGAGCTATTAGAAGTGATAATGGTTCCAAATTCAAAAATTCGGATTTTGAGAAGTTTTGTGACCGCCTTGGTTTGGAGCATCAGTTTTCTTCCCCCTACACACCGCCCCAAAATGGTGTTGTAGAGAGGAAGAATCGGACCCTTGTTGAGATGGCCAGGACGATGCTTGATGAGCATAGGACTCCTAGGCGCTATTGGGCCGAAGCTATGAACACTGCATGCTATATTTCCAATCGCATTTTTCTGAGAGCTTTCTTGAAAAAGACTTCTTATGAGTTGCGTTTTGGCAAACTGCCCAAGGTGAGTTATTTTCAAGTTTTTGGTTGCCATTGTTTTATACTCAAAAAGGGCAACTTGGACAAATTTGAATCTCGTTCTTCTGACGGTGTGTTTTTGGGTTATGGCACTCACACTCGAGCTTATCGTGTACTTAACCTTGACACTAACCGAGTCATGGAGAAATCCAATGTCACCTTCGACGAGACCATGGTTTGTCCTTCTTCTCGTTTTGAGCGTGCAGGTGATCATGAGGTTGGTGAGCCTCTTTTTGATGACGAGGACGAGGGTGCTGAAGGTATGGATGATCCAGCACCCCCTCCACCTGCCGCGCCGCAAAGAGCGGCCTCGACGACGACTCACGGCCCCGACACCTCTTCTTCCTGCGGGCCGTGGGATCCGCCACCCCGAGCGGTACCATTTGTACCCGGGGAGGCACCAGCTGCTGTTGAGGGGGAGGTCACTTCTTCCCGGGAGACGCCACGACATATCCAGCGCCAGCACCCCCCTGAACAGATGATCGGCGACATCGGCGAGCGAGTCACTCGCTCCAGGTCACAGCACATCTCTCACTTCGCTCATTCTGCTTTTGTTGCTAATTTTGAGCCCCGAGATGTTGGACACGCATTGACGGATCCGGATTGGGTTAATGCCATGCATGAGGAGTTAGAAAACTTCGAGCGAAATCGGGTTTGGGTTCTAGTTCCACCTCCACCTGACTGTAAGCCTATTGGGACAAAATGGGTTTTCAAAAACAAGCAAGGAGAGGATGGCCACGTTGTTAGAAACAAGGCCCGGCTTGTAGCGAAAGGCTATAGTCAGAAGGAGGGGATAGATTATGAGGAGACGTTTGCTCCTGTAGCTCGTTTGGAGGCTATTAGGATACTCTTGGCTTTTGCTGCATCCAAAGGCTTCAAACTTTTTCAAATGGATGTCAAGAGTGCCTTCTTAAACGGCTACATAGAGGAGGAGGTTTATGTTGAGCAACCCCCCGGTTTTGAAAATCCCAAGTTTCCAAACCACGTTTTTAAACTTCACAAAGCTTTATATGGTTTGAAACAAGCCCCTAGAGCCTAATATGATAGGTTGAAAACCTTTTTGCTTGCTAAGGGTTTTAAAATGGGATGTGTAGATAAGACGCTCTTTCTCCTCCGGCAAGGCAAAGACACACTCTTGGTCCAAATTTACGTGGATGATATCATTTTCGGTGGTTCTTCTCACGCTTTGGTTGCCAAGTTTGCAGATACTATGAGCAGGGAGTTCGAGATGAGCATGATGGGCGAGCTGACATTCTTTCTCGGGTTGCAAATTAAGCAATCCTGGGAGGGGACGTTTGTGCACCAGGGCAAGTACACGAAGGACTTGCTGAAGCGGTTCGATATGGGTGAGGCCAAGCCTCTTCCAACACCCATGTCGACGACGACTGCCCTGGATGCAGATGTGGATGGAGAAGCAGTGGACCAGAAGGAGTACCGCAGCATGATCGGGTCGCTCCTCTACCTGACGGTGACACGCCCGGACATCCAGTTCGCGGTGTGTCTGTGTGCGCGCTTTCAGGCGTCGCCGCGCACCTCTCACCGTCAGGCGGTGAAGCGCATCTTCAGGTACCTTCGTTTCACTCCTGAGTTTGGGATTTGGTATTCTGCTTCCTCCACCCTCTCGCTTTGTGGTTATTCCGATGCCGATTTTGCTGGTTGTCGCATTGAGCGCAAGTCCACTTCTGGGACTTGCCAATTTTTTGGATCTTCTCTTGTATCGTGGTCTTCTCGCAAGCAGTCTAGTGTCGCTCAGTCTACCACGGAGGCTGAGTATGTTGCTGCGGCTAGCTGCTGTTCCCAGTTACTCTGGATGATGGCCACTTTGCGTGATTTTGGTTTGAGCTTTTCTCGCGTGCCTTTGCTTTGTGACAGCACGAGTGCTATTAGCGTTGCTAAGAACCCTGTGCTTCACTCGAAAACCAAACACATTGATGTGCGCTTTCATTTCTTGCGAGACCACCAGGAGAAGGGTGATATCGACCTTCGCCATGTCGATACTCATCACCAACTGGCTGATATTTTCACCAAGCCTTTAGACGAATCAACCTTTAATCGGTTGAGGGGTGAGCTTGGTGTGTGTTTCCCCTTTTAGATGGGGGAAACCTTTTGGATCTTGTATAGACTAACTCTTTTACTTTGAGTTTCTTTTCTTTGCATTTTAGCATACGCATTTACATTCTGAGCTTCATGTTTATAATCACTAGAATGTAACTATGCTTTATCTAGTATGCTCCGATGCTTATATGGATGCTTGTAGCTTATGCTCTTCCTGATCACTAGTACATGTTATGAGCTGAGCCATTTTTGAATGGTGAATTTGCTTAATGTATTAAAATCTAAAAATGTTCACCATTGAGAGTATGCAACTAGCATTGTGGGGTGTGTTGCGAGTCCATTCCTCTCCTGCCTGCTTTTCATATATGCTGGGTCGCTATGTCTCTAGTTCTGAGTCATTCACTTGCTTGGTCTGTTCATATCATGTATAAAATTGAACCAAGTTTTAGTGAATTAAAGATCGAGATGGGATTGCTTGTCAACACCTCATTGTATCGAGAGACTGTTTCTCATTGCACTGTTGTTAAACTTGAGCCATGTAGTGTATGACCGAAACCGTACTTTAAGCTCTGATTGCTTCGGCTAGGCTTCACTCGGTTGAAAAGTTAGGCAAGACAAGCGTTCAACCTCTCGCAATCACATGCTAAATAATTGAACTTGTGAATTCTTTACCGCTGCAACTCCGATATAAAACTGAAATCACAAGTATATGCTTCATTCCTAGCATGTTGATTGAACTTTGCTAGGGGTAGTTCACCTTGTATACATGTTTAGCACTTTGTCTGGATTCCTATCTATACATGTGTAGTGCTATTTTGATGGTGACTATCTTTTTGGCTAAAAATGCTCACTTGCTCATATGCTTCATATTTCGTATGTGTGATCAGTTTGAGCCTTCGCTATGTGAGTGCTTAGTTGTGCCATTGGAGATGTACCGATTAGAGCATCTTGCACTCTTTTGATTATATGCCTGAAGCTGTAACTGCATTTCTGACTTCATATGCATTTTGGAAGGAGGAGTTGTGTTGACTCAAGGAAGAGTTTTGCTTGATAAGTGCATTTTCAACTAAGGGGGATATTTTTTGCAATCATATCTCCTCCCTGTCGTTCAATTAAGGGGGAGCTTTTGCTAAGGGGGAGATTTTTCAGATCTTTATGCTCTTCTCTTGTTGACCTAAGGGGGAGTCCCTGGTTGCTTGCACTTGTCGAGGGAGAGTTTTGCTAGTTGTGTTGAGCCGTTGCCTCTGTCTTGAGGGACTACAACATTTTTCCTCATTTGTCGTCAGGTGGATTTTGATTTGTTCGGAGACCTTTCGTTTTTTTTCAATTGGGTCGGAGTGGTTTTTCGTGCTAGTTTGTGTTGAGCCTCTGTGCCTCTATCTTGAGGGACTAGCATTTTGGCCATTTTTTAGCTCTGATTTTCAATGGTATTTTGCTAGTTGTGTTGAGCCTCTGTGCCTCTATCTTGAGGGACTAGCACTTTGCCATTTTTTGCTCTGAATTTTCATTGGTATTTGCTAGCGGTGTTGAGCCTGTTCTACCCTCTTCTTGAGGGCTAGCTTTGCTTTGCTTGGTTTCGTCGAGCCGTTTCCATGTCTTTGGGACCAAGTTTTCACTTCTTCCACTTGACCTTCTTCGGCTTTGCTATGCTTTTGGGTCATTTGGTTCGAGATCTCTTCTTCTCTTCTTCTTTCTTCTTTCCTCCTTTCATTATGATTTGTGTGTAGTTGACAATGCACTCATCAAGGGGGAGATTGCGGATCACAGGGGTGTATGCCGAGTCTCTGAGTGATGAGTGATTGTCAACGGGTTTGATCGCATGTTCTTTTGGCTTGTGTTGTGCAGGTGTCGAGCACGGAGACAGTGATCGAGAGCAAGGGAAGGTCAAGTTGAGACGTGCCGTGCGACGGACTGGGTGCGATGAGGATGGGCGTTGCCGTGCGGCGGACGTGCCATGCCGATGTATCGAGCAGTGAAGGGCGGACGTGAGGCCTGGACTGAGGACCGAGTGCCTGAATCAGCTGTGGTGGCTGGCAACCTGGGACAGCGACGACGGAGACTTGCAGGGCACGGTGTTGCTCGGGTCAGGACCTGGGGACACGTGTCGGTGGACGGGGTGTGCACGGGCGGTGCATCCCCTCTACAAGCTCCGGTTTGTTGTTGAGCCGGGAAAAACCACCGGGTGGACAGTTTCCGAGTTTTGGGCCTCAAAACTCGGTGCTGCTCGGTTTTTCCAGGTTTAGCCTCAAACCCTGGGCGCGGACGGTTTTTCCGAGTTTGGCCACAAAACTCGGCGATGGGCCCGGTTTTCCCGAGTTTGGGCCTCAAAACTCGGGCGCTGCGGGTTTCTGAGTTTGGGCCACAAAACTCAAGCTGGAGGCTGGTTTCCTCGCCGTTTGGGCCTCAAAACCGGGGGTTGCTGGAAAGGCTGGTTTCCCGTTTGGGGCCACAAACCGGGGGTGCAGAGCGAGGGCGGCACGTGGCGGCGATCCAGAGGTTTGCGTCGAGGCAACGCTTCGGTTCGAGCGGGCGTGGCCGTCGGATCGACTACCACCCACCACCGCGGGTTGGACCAGAATAGCCTTAGGGTTTAGCTGGTTCGCTCTGTAATTAGTTTAGAGAGGGGTAGAGTAGGAAATAGGCTTAGTCTAGGTTAGTATAAGTGTCCCAGGGAGACCCCTCCTCCCCCTCTCAGTTAGTGCCTTCATTTGCTAGGGTTTCCTGCTCCCCTCCCCTGCTTCAGCTAGTTGAGATCCGCAGAGAGACTCCACTCTGTGTCTGTTGAGTTGAGGAAGTGAGGCCGTATCCTCACCGTGGAGCACAGATCGATGGCTTGATTTGCGTCTTTAATTCGAGTTCATGGCTGTGATTCGCGTTTTCTTTGTGTTCTTCGCGGAATCCTTTTCCTCCCGATTTTCCCCGTCGCTTGATCTCTTTGCTCGGTTCATCTTTTGCAAATCCGTTTGAACCAAGTTGTTCTAGATCGTGAGGCACTTCTTTCCACCGAAGGAATCATCCTTTAACCTCACGGTCTAGGAGATCAATCGATTTTTAGTTTCGGGTCACCTCTTCTCCTCTCTTCTCCAAATTTCTTCGATTCACCGATTTGGAGATAGGTTCGAGCCATGATCTCTTAGAGATAGCTCACTATACTCCTTGTGACTCCACTCACCAAGTTTGATCCCTAGAGGATTCGTTTGGGTGAGTTTGAGTCGAATCGGTGGAAGAACAGAGGACTGTCGGGGTGACCGGACGCTAGGTCACGGGGTGACCGACCGCTCAGCGTGTGAGTCCGGTCGTTGAACGTTTTCGGTGTTTTGTTTTGCATTGACCGGACGCACTGTTGAACTCGTGACCGGACTCATCGTGGTCACTGTTCATCAGTGTGCTGTGCTTGCGACCGGACGCACTGTTCACGACCGGACCTCCGTACCATGAGTCCGGTCGGAAACAGTAAGTCTGAAATCGGATTTTGGACGACCGGACGCGTCTGGTCCCCTGCTGACCGGACGCTGGCCAGAGTCCGGTCGTAGCTGTTTCGCGCGTTTTCGTTCGCGGTTCGTTCGTTCGTTGACGGATTTGATTTCCGTCTTTTGCATTGGCTTTCTAGGGTTGTCTAGTGTCCCGCTGTGCTTCTAGGAAGCATCCACCCTACATCTAGGGTCGTGGACATTAGCAAGCTCTAGGTTTCGCTTTTGGGGTTGAATTTGGGACAGTGGCATCTAGTTTCCGAAAGGAAATTTTGAAGCTCCCATTCACCCCCCCCCCCTCTGGTCGCTTTCGGGTAGCTTCTCGGTCCTTCAACATGGGCAATGGCTCGACGCGACCAAGCAAAGCAAAGCTAGCCCTCAAGAAGATGTAGAACAGGCTCAACACCGCTAGCAAATACTAATTGAAAATGCGAAGAAAAATGCTAGTCCCTCAAGATAGAGGCACAAAGGCTTAACACAACTAGCAAGAAAGCTCGACACCAATTGCGACACCAATTGAAAATCTGAAAGGCGAATGCTAGTCCCTCGAGAAAGAGGCAAAGGCTCAACACAACTAGCAAAAATGCTCCGAACTAATTGGAAATTTCAAAAAACTCATCATGAGCAAGCTCCCCCTTGCATGGTGCACACAATCGATTCCTCTCCCCTTTGAACATGGGAGGTATGATTTGTCCAAATTCTCCCCCTTAGTTGAAAATGCACCATCAAGCAAAAGGAATCGAAAGCAATTTTCTCCCCCTTAGAAAATGCACCATCAAGAGTGCCAAACAAGAGAAGTTCTCCCTTTCCAAAATGCATATGAGTCAAAATGCACGTTAGCAGCTTCGGAAATCTAGTCAAGAGAATGCAAGGATGCTCTAAACAGTATAGCTCCAACGACTCACTGGAAAGCATACAAGCTAGCGAAGGCTCAACCTGATCACCAAATATGAATTATGAACATATGAGCAAAGTGAGCAGTTTTTAGCCAAAAGTATTCACCATCAAAATAGCACTGAACATGTATAGACAGGAATTCGAACAAGTGCTAAACATGTATACAAGGTGAACGACCCCGAGCACAGTTCAATCATCATGCTATAGAATGAAACATAGACTTGTGTATCCAAAATTTTATCGGAGTTGCAGCAGTTAAAGTACACAAGTTCCCAAATTAGCATGTAATTGCGAGAGGTTGAAAGCTTGTTATTGCCTAACTTTTCAACTGTGCGAAGCCTATGCTGAAGCAATCAGAAGCTTAAAGCAACAGTTTCGGTCATACACTACACAGCTCAAGTTTAACTCAAGTGCAATGAGAAACAGTCTCGTAACTGTGTTGTGTTAACAAGCAATCCCATCTCGATCTTTCCAATTCACTTAACTTGGTTCAAATTTTAAACAAATAGAACATACCAAGCAAGTGAATGACTCGAAACTAGAGACATAGCAACCTAGCATATATGAAAAGCACGAGTGAACTCAACACATCCTACACATGCTAGTTGCACATCTCGATGGTGAACATTTCAGATTTTAAGTGCCCTAAGCAAATTTACCATTAAAAATAGCTCAGCTCACAACATGTATCAGTGATTAGAAAGAGCATAGGCTGCATGCATCAACATAAAGCATCGGAGCATACTAAACAGAGCATATCACATTCTAAAGAATATACATGAAGCTCATAATGTAATAGCGTATGCTAAAATGCAAAAGAAAACAAAGACAAAAGAGTCAGTCTATTGTACAAAAACCAAAATGTTTCCCCCATCTAAAAGGGGAGACACACACCAAGCTCACCTCTCAACCGATTAATGGTTGATTGGTCCAAAGGCTTGGTGAAATATCAGCCAACTGATGATGAGTATCGACATGGCGAAGGTCGATATCACCCTTCTCATAGTGGTCTCGCAAAAAATGAAAGCGCACATCGATGTGTTTGGTCTTTGAGTGAAGCACGGGGTTCTTAGCAACGCTAATAGCACTTGTGTTGTCACAAAGCAAAGGAACGCGAGAAAAGCTCAGACCAAAATCACGCAAAGTGGACATCATCCAGAGTAATTGGGAACAGCAGCTAGCCGCAGCAACATACTCAGCCTCCGTGGTAGACTGGGTGACACTAGACTGCTTGCGAGAAGACCACGATACAAGAGAAGAACCAATAAACTGGCAAGTCCCAGAAGTGGACTTGCGCTCAATGCGACAAGCAGCAAAATCGGCATCGGAATAACCACAAAGGGAAAGGGTGGAGGAAGCAGAATACCAAATCCCAAATTCTAGAGTGAAGGATAAGTACCTCATAATGTGCTTGACCGCCTGACGGTGAGAAGTGCGCGGCAAAGACTGGAATCGCGTGCAAAGACACACCGCGAACTGAATATACGGGCGTGTCGCCGTCAGGTACAGCAGCGACCCGATCATACTCCGGTACTCCTTCTGGTCCACTGCTTCTCCCTCCTTGTCCGCATCCAGGGCCGTCGTGGTCGACATGGGTGTTGGAAGAGGCTTGGACTCACCCATATCGAATTTCTTCAGAATGTCCCGGGTGTACTTGCCCTGGTGCACAAACGTCCCCTCCCGGGATTGCTTGATTTGCAACCCGAGGAAAAACGTCAACTCGCCCATCATGCTCATCTCAAATTCCCTGCTCATAGTATCTGCAAACTTGGCAACCAAAGCATGAGAAGAACCACCGAAAATGATATCATCCACGTAAATTTGGACCAAGAGTGTGTCAGTGCCTTGCTTGAGGAGAAAGAACGTTTTATCTACACATCCCATTTTGAATCCCTTAGCAAGCAAAAAGGTTTTCAACCTATCATACCAGGCTCTAGGGGCTTGTTTCAAACCATACAAAACTTTGTGAAGTTTAAAGACATGGTTTGGAAACTTGGGATTTTCGAAATCGGGGGGTTATCTAACATACACCTCCTCTTCTATGTAGCCATTTAAGAAGGCACTCTTGACATCCATTTGAAAAAGTTTAAACCCTTTGGATGCAGCAAAAGCCAAGAGTATCCTAATTGCCTCCAAACGAGCTACAGGAGCAAACGTCTCCTCATAGTCTATCCCCTCCTTCTGACTATACCCCTGGGCTACAAGTCTGGCCTTGTTTCCCACAACATGACCATCTTCTCCCTGTTTGTTTTTGAAACCCATTTTGTCCAATTGGGTGACACTCAGAAGGTGGAGACACTAGAACCCAAACCTGATTTCTCTCAAAGTTTTCTAACTCCTCATGCATGGCATTGACCCAATCCGGATCTGTCAAAGCGTGTCCAACATCCCGGGGTTCAAAATCAGCAAAAATGCAGAATGAGCAAAGTGAGAGATTTGCCTTGATCGGGTGACGCGTTCGTCGATGCTGCCGATCATCTGCTGAGGCGGGTGCTGGCGCTGAATGTGTCGTGGCGCCTCCCTTGCCGAAGTGGCCTCCCCCTCAACAGCAGCTGGTGCCTCCTCGGGTACAAAGGGTACCGCTCGAGGTGGCCGATCCCACGGCCCCCAGGAAGAAGACGTGTCGGGGTCGTGAGTCATCGTAGAAGCCGCTCTTTGCGGCACAGCAGGCGGAGGAGGTGCTGGGTCATCTATCCCTTCAGCACCTTCTTCTTCATCATCGAAAAGAGGCTCGCCAACCTCATGATCACCTGCACGCTCAAAACAAGAAGAAGGACAAACCATGGTCTCGTCGAAGGTGACATCTGATAAGCACGATAAGCACGAGTATGAGTGCCATAACCCAAAAACACACCGTCAGAAGAACGAGACTCAAACTTGTCCAAGTTGCCCTTTTTTAGTATAAAACAATGGCAGCCAAAAACTCGAAAATAACTCACCTTGGGCAGTTTTCCAAAACGCAACTCATAAGAGGTCTTTTTCAAGAAAGCTCAGAGAAAAATGCGATTGGAAATGTAGCAAGCAGTGCTCATGGCTTCGGCCCAATATCGCCTAGGAGTCCTATGCTCATCGAGCATCGTCCTGGCCATCTCTACAAGGGTCCGATTCTTCCTTTCTACAACACCATTCTGAGGCGGTGTGTAGGGAGAAGAAAACTGATGCTCTAAACCCAAGAGTTACAAAACTTCTCAAAATCCGAATTCTTGAATTCGGAACCATTATCACTCCGAATTGATCGCATTGAGTTCAAAGGGAACTCATTCTGAAGACGCAAAATCAGATTGCGAGCAAAGGAAAAGTCTCGGTCTTCTCAGCTAAAAAGAAGACCCACGAATATCTCGAAAAATCGTCGACAACAACAAGCACATACCACTTCCTCCCAACCGAGCTCACCCGAGCCGGACCAACAAAGTCCATGTGCAAAAGCTCTCCAGGGCGCTTAGTCATGACCTGAGTCACTGGATGGTGGGGAGCGGCAACCATCTTCCCATGTCTACAAGAGTGGCAAACAAGATCCTTCTCCATGGACAACTTGGGCAATCCTCGGATTAAGCCAAGTGAGCTAAGTCTTGCAAGCAAGTCGAAGCTCAGGTGACCTAGTCTCCTATGCCACTTCCAAAGATCAGAGGAGGAAGGTCCAGCCAAAAGACAACGAGAAATTCCAAACGACTCCGAGAAATCCTCACAAAAGACTTTTCCAAAGGGCGAAATCACACATACAAGATTACCCTGAGGATCCAAATGCGACTGAGATTCGGTTTTAAAAACGAATCTCATAGTCATCATCGAAAAGTTGCGAAACAGAAAGAAGGTTAAAATGCAAGTTAGAAACAAGCGCAACATCGCGCAACACAAAGTGCTCATTAACTCGCACAAACCCACGAGACAACACCTTACCTTTGCTGTTGTCGCCGAAGGTGATATACTCCTTTCCGGCGACCGGACTAAGACTGGAGAACCACTTGGCGTTTCCGGTCATGTGCCTCGAACACCCGGAATCCACCAACCAAACGTTCTCCAATCGTTTTACCTACATCAATAAAAAGACATAGGGTGAGCATACGGGCCAACACTGGGGTTAGTGAAGTAAGGGGAATACCAGTGTTGGGCCGGATGCTCAAAAGAACGGTTAGCAGAAAAACCATTCCTAGCACGCCTATGGGGAAAGCGATCACCACACTGAGGAAAACGTGGTCCGCTAAGGGAAGAGCGTCCATCGCGATACTCAAAACGCGGTGGGGGAAAACGCTCAACTACAAAGCCACCGCCACGGGGTCCATAGCCTACAACTGCAGGCTCCCGCCGGTCATGCTCTCTACGCGGCCTAGGCCTAGGGACTTGAGGTTTCGGACCTCTAGGCCTAGCAGCTCTCCTTGGAGCTCTCCTCTGAACATTCGGCACATGTACATCATGGAAAGGATGGTACATGTCTGTGTTGTTCATCTCCTTTGCACGGCGCGCCTCTCTCTTGCGCCGAAAGCAAAACTCACTCAAGTGTCCATCTCTCCCACAATGCTCGCAATGGTACCTCACCGCTCTCAAAGGGGGTTGTTGGTACTCACGGTGGTGGGTGTGGATCACTTTGCCCTTCTGGGCATAAGCTCCTCCTGGATGGGTGGCATTGTGTCCAGCAGCTTGTTTTTTCAGGTGGTTGGGTTTGGGAGCCCATTGCTGGTTCTTGGGTGGAGCTCGTGGAGGTTCTTCAAACACTCCATCCTTGGTGTTAGGCTTGAGAGGCTCTTTGGTTGGAAGCTTGGTAAGTTTGGGAGTAGTGGTGGAGTTCGGCTTCTCACAAGGGTTCAAACCACTCGACTCTCCAATCTTCCCAAAAGCAGAAACATCAACACTCGGAGCAAAACCAACACCTGGACCTCCAGCAGCTCGCTTAAATTGGGAGATCATCATCCCGAGCTGTGGTTCACCGCTAGATACCCATGACAAGATGGTCTGAAGGTATGTGTTTTCCTCCTCCGTTTGCATCTTGTCATGCTTCACATTAGCGATCTTCATCTCCAAACCTTCGCACAAAGCGCACCTAGACACAGAAGTGTTACCCGAGCTGGCCTTCTCAAGAGACTCAATCTTGGCATTCTTCTCTGCCAACTCGGTTTGCAAGCTTGGACAGGTCTTGCACGCACCCAACAACAAGGGTCTAGCACGGAGCTCATCCACCTCTCCTACCAATGCAACATACTTACCTCTCAAGGTGAGAAGGTCGGTCATGTGCGTGGTGCACATCTCACACTCCTCCTCATCGGTAACAACCACGGTGGACTTGACAGATTCAAGTTCCTTCACCGTATCCTCCCACTTCTGCCTAAACTCCTTGCGCTCTCTAGCGGCACCCCTAAGCAGCTTATCTTGACTAAGAAGCGCGGCAGTAAGTTTCTCGACCTCAGCAGAAAGCTCGTCGTGGGTCAGAGATACCTGGGAGGTGTCGTCGTCGTCGTCGTCGTTGTTCCGAGAAGTGTCCACCAGCTCGCCGTCGACCTCCTTGCCAAGGGCCATGGTGCAGAAGCCGTCGTCGTCGGCAAAGAAGCAGAGGCCGTTCAGCTTGTCCTTGATCCTCTTCTTCTTCTCGGACTCGTCGTCGCTTGAGCAAGCGGAGTCGTCATCCGAGCCGTCGACGTCGCTGAGCGTGGCGAAGAACGCACGCTGCTCAGCATGGGCCTTCTCCAAGTACTTCTTCTTGATGTACTCCTTGTCGAAGCCGCCCCTCCGCTTGTGCCTCGCGGGGACGTACTTCTCCTTGCGCTTGCCGGAGTCGTAGTTGTGCCCATGATCGCCCTTCCCAGATAGCTTGTTCTTCTTGGGACAGTTGGCGATGAAGTGGTCGGGGTCGCCGCACTCGAAACATCCCGAGCGTCCTCCTCCGTGGCGACGGTTCATGCGGTTGTTGTGAAACCGCGAGAACCGGTTGACGAGCAAAGCCAACTCGTCATCCCCCAAAGACTCAAGCTGGTCCTTTGTGACAGAAAAGAGTGAAGAGAGTGCAAATCCTCCAGAGGAGTTAGCAGAAGAGCCAGAAACCAAAGCCATCGACGGGCCAGAAGGATTTTCATAAGAAGCCCTCGCCATGGCGTCAATCTCACTGGATTTGAGCTTACTGAAGAGCTCGTCGCACGTGAGGGTCTCATAGTTAGGTGATTCGATGATTGCCTGAACCTTGGAATCCCACACCGACCGATCGAGAGTATGCAAAAGCTTCAAAGCTCTCTCATGATCGTCGAAAGGCAACAGCTCCTTGTTAGCCCTCATCCTGTTGACAATCACCTGAAAGCGAGCGAATAAACTTTCTATGCTCTCGCTAGGCATATGTCGAAAGTTCTCATACTCTCGCTTGAACGACTCGTAGAGACGGGTTTTGACTTGAGAGGTTCCCTCATGGAAACGCATGAGGGTAGCCCAAATCTCCCGAGCCGTAGCGAGGTGAGAAACGCGGTCAAACTCGGACATGCTCAAACAAGAGAAAAGAGCATTACGAGCTCGGCTATTGGCATCGTGCTCATCGATCTGAAGCTGAGAGACACGAGCAGCCAAAACCACGTAATCGGCATAGTTGCAAGTATCCCAGATGGAAGCACCCAAACTCTGCAAATAGGCCGACATGCGTATCTTCCAATACGCATAGTTCGTACCATCGAAAAACGGCGGTTTGCCCACACCGCGATCCATGTCGCCTTCTGTGGATCTGGAACCGGCTAAGGTGGAAGATCCTTAACCAGCTCTGATACCAATTGAAGGACCGAAAATGCACTAGCAAGGCGACCAGAGGGGGGGTGAATGGGAGCTCAAAAATTTCTCTCGAAACTTTGGCCGAATGTCCCAAAATCAACCCCCGAAAGCTACGACGGAAACCGTGATGCCCACGACCCTTGGAGGAGAGTGGATGATCCCTAGGATCACAGCGAGGCACCACAAAGCGATAGCAAACCAAACGGCAAAAGCATCGGAACAAACTCGACCCTCAAAAGCCAAGTCCCGAATGTAGATAGACGGCTACGTCAAGAAATCCCTAAATACCTATGCTAACAAGTAGCAAAGATACCTAGAGAGGTTCCTTGGTCAACTCTAGAGCCAAACGAGAAGTCCGGAAACCAAGCGAAGAAGCCAGGAGAGCAAACGCACTAAAATGCAAACTTCAGGCAAGTCCCGGACTGTCCGGCCCTGGGGTCCCGGACTGTCCGGCCCTGGGGTCCCGGACTGTCCGCCCCTACTGCGGACTGTCCGCGACTTGGTGGCGGACAGTCCGCCGGCCGGATGGACCAAACAGCAACGTTGCTGAAAGTCCCCTGGTCGGCTCCCTGACTGTCCACGAGTTAGACCGGCGGACTGTCCGCAGGTCACTCCGGACCAAAGCGCCCGAGCCGCGCAGCCACTGAACAGGCTGGAGCCCGACGCGCGGACTGTCCGCGCCTCCAACGGCGGACTGTCCGCGAGTGTCCAGAAAGGGCGATTTTGGTCGCCCTCAACTCAAATCTTCTCCCAATCATTCCAAACCAAAATCCCTTGATCCCAAACTTGGAGAGGATGATCACGAGGTAGTTAGGAGACTATCCCCAAGAAATCATCCGCTCAAATCGATTCAATCACCGGGAAATCAAAAGGGGAAGATCAAGAACGAAAAAACGCCACGAAAACGAAATCAACCCGATCTACTTGTTCGTGAGGAGTTAGATGAATCCCTTCGGTGGAAATGATCTCCTTTCAAAAACCAACAAGTTGATTCAAACGGATTTCGCAAAGACGCAGTAGGGAGAGAGATCGAGTGACGGGAAAATCACGAAGAAACGAAGAACGCGAAGAACACGAACAAAACACGAATCAACACATCGATCTGCAACCGTGTGGCTACCACACGCTACAACAGTGAGGTTACGGCCTCACTTCCTCAAAATCTCTAGTACACAGAGGTATGGTTCTCTGCGGATCTTAGCTAGCTACAACAGGGGATTGGGAGAGCAGGAAACCCTAGAAGCAAAGAGCAAATGACTGAGATGGATGGGGAGGTGGGTGTCTCCCCCTACTTATCCTAATTCTAACTATTCCTAATTCCCACTCTACCCCTAACTACTTACAGAGCGAACCAGCTAAACCCTAGGGTTATTCTGGACCAACTCGTGGTAGGTGGTGATCCGACGGCCATGCCCGCACAACTCGTAGCGTTGCCTCGATGCAACCTCCCGATTGCCGCCACGTGCCGCCACCGCTCTGCACCCCCAGTTTTGTGGCCCAAACCGGGAAACCAGCCTTCACAGCCAACCCCCGGTTTTGAGGTCCAAACCGGGAAACCAGCCATTCAAGCCCTGAGTTTTGAGGCCCAAACTCAGCAAACCCGCAACACCCAGGTTTTGAGGCCCAAACCTGGAAACCGTCCTCAGCCCGAGTTTTGTGGCCAAACTCAGAAACCATCCGCGCCCAGGTTTTGAGGCCCAAACCTGGAAACCGTCCACCCGATGGTTTTTCTCTGGCTCTACCACCAAACTGAAGCTGTAGAAGGGATGCACCGCCTGTGCACTCCGTCCACCGACACGTGTCCCCAAGTCCTCGACTTAGGCAACACATGACCGCAAGTCTTCGCTCGTCGCTGTCCCAGGCTGTCAGCCAACACACTGATCCTCAGGCCACCGGTCCCTCAGTCCAAGCCTCACGTCCGCCCTTCGCCACTCTCGGTCCCTCGGCACGGCACATCTCTACTTGACCTTCACCTTGCCCTCGATCACTGTATCCGTGCTCGACACCTGCACAACACAAGCAAAAGAACATGTGCATCATCCCAGTTGACAATCACTCATCACTCAGAGACTCGACATACACCCATGTATTCGCAGGGCTCCTGTCCATCCTCATAGCCCACTGCCTGCAGAATCCTCCAAAGGATAGTCGGCAACTCGAAGTAGGACAAAAACGTCTTCTTGGTCAACTTGGTGGCCAAGCGGTGGCGCGGGACTCCTCTGCCTCCGGTAGCCTTGCGAGCAGTCAACTTAGTCTGGGCCATCTGTAGAAATAAAAGGGTTTCGAACTCTCGTGAGACAGATATTAAGTCTTTGAGAATCTATACTTAATACCAAGTCTTTGAGAATCTACACCTCTTAAAACCAAGTATAGATTCTCATATCTAAAGCCTTTGAAGATCAAATTTGAGCCATCTACACTTATGATCTCTACATCATCAACCCCAAATATGCATTTGAATCCAAGATCACACAATTGAGCCACGGATAGCAAATTGAAGTTCAAGCTCTCTACTATAGCAATACATTGGATATGCTCATGTTATTTGATATAGCAATCTTACCAAGTCCCTTGACCTTGCCTTTGCCATTATCACCAATGTAATACTATCAATCCCATTGTCATCATTCTTGTTGATTGAATTGAACATTCTTGCATCTCCGGTCATGTGTTGAGTGCACCCACTATCAAGCACCCAATGACTTCCTCCAGCTTTATAGTTGACCTACAAGAAAAGATCAATTCTTTTTAGGTACCCAAACTTGCTTGGGTCCTCCAAGGTTAGTTATTAAGCTCTTGGGCACCCAAATTGCCTTCTTCTTTGGGCCAACAATGGGAGCACCAATAAACTTAGCCTTTACACCATTTACACTCTTGGTAAGCAAATAACAAGAATCAAATTGAATTGAGGATACATTAGCATTTTTATTCTTGTTCTTGCAATATTGCTCTATATGCCCGGATTGCTTGCATTTCTTGCAAAACCGACCATTGCTTCTCACAAAACTAGTCTTGTGAGTCACAAAGGCTGCCTTGCCATTCTTGGGGGTATAGCCCAATCCCTCTCTGTTAAGAGAGAACCGTTGACTACCCAAGCACTTAAGCAAGCGGGCATCTCCACAATAGGCATTGCCTAAGGCACGAGTGAGCTCATTGACCTCCTTTTTTAAGGTCTCATTCTCCACCATTAGTGAGGCATCACAAGTGAAACCATCACTCATAGTAGAAGTGTAGTGGATGAGCTACATGAGGGGTTAGTGGGAGCAACAACAATAGGAGTATAAAAAGATTCATCAAGAATATCACAAGTTACTCCTATGTTACATGTTGGAACAATGTCCTCAACCTTGACTTGATCAAGGAGGGAGGAGTGCGAGCTTTTTCAAGCTTGGTGTTGACACTGGTTATCTATCATAATTAAGGGATAAATAAATATGAAAAGGGCAATAATTTGATCACCAACAAAGGTTTAGGGTTTTAACTGACAATATTCCACGAGTTTTGGTGAACTATGTTCTGTAGGGACTAAACCAGGAAATCAGCACTGATAGCTTCCCATAGAAGGAAACCGACGGGAGATAACTCCACCGCCACATCAGGAAGTTTCTAGAAGACTCCAGAGGATGCAAGAAGACACCAGGAGGTCGACCACCGCGAGAGGATGGCATGTGGGACCGACCGGCCCCCCTAGGGGCCTACGGACTCCTCCTTCTGGAACCTTCCTCCACTGACCTCTAGGATGCATCTCAGTCGTACCTTAAGTTGGTTTGATCCAAGGGCCACGGTTCATCGCCCAGGGCTATATAAACAGCCCCAGACCCCCCTCTCCAGGGCATCAGGCAACTCATTCATCAGAGAGATCAGAGCATCAGGCATTCATCAGAGAGGGAGATCAATCGGAATCCCTAGAACTACATCCACCTAGAATAGCTAGATAGAATAGGATTAGAGGAGACAAGCTTCGCTTGGATTCCTGATCTAGTCACGAGAAGGCTCGGTAAACCCAAGATCTTTCTCTTTGTATTAACATTATGGATCTATTTCATAATTGCTCTTCTAGTTCATCATTGTTCTTCATTGTTTATGTTCTAGTTCATCGTCTATTTCATGTTCATCGTCTAGTTCATCTTCTAGTTCATAATCCTGTTCTAGTTCATGATCTAGTTCGTACTTTAGTTCTTTCTTCTCGATGATCTAATTCACCTTATTGTTCATCTTTGTGTTCTAGATAGCAATACAATTGATATGACTAAGACATCAACTATTATATTCTTAATTATATTGCTTATAGTCTACTTTGATTATATATTGGCATAGATAGTTTATCTTTATGTTTATACTCATGTTCTTATAGCGCTCATCTTAAAGTACAACGGGTGGGTGATAGATGCTGTGTACGCGTGGTGCCTATACACTATTTATCTATGAATGCGTCCTATGTTCCGGATAGAGTGGTAGATCGCGGGTGTGATATTTCTATTGAGTCCTTTGTATTCCACCTCCCGAATGGTGTTCAGTATGGCTCAGTTAACTCATGGTTTAGGGGTTACTCTGTTTGACACCTTTACTATGGAGTTGCCTCTTGATTATAAATATGATATAACCTAGCTAATGATTGCCAAATATGTTTGCACTAATCAATGTATGCTATGACTTGTAATTAGAATAACTTAGGAATGTTTCTTATTAATACATGTTCTAATCATCACTTGCTAGGTAGTACTGTTCTAGGATTATCCTTGATTGATGATCTGATCTCTGTTATCATATATTTATCATTTATCATTATCATTACTCTGTAACCTGATCCCTATTTGGAGTAATAAGTGTGTTATCAGTCTTTATTATAAGTGTGTGCCATAATGAATGCTGTTAAGTCCTTATTAATCACTACTAGAGAACAGGCCTTTGGACGATCTTTCAATTGAGCTTTAGCCTCGGCAAAAAATTGCGTCCGGGGCTAAAGACCTTTAGTCCCGGTTGGTAACACCAACCGGGGCTAAAGGTGAATCTTTAGTCCCGGTTGGTATTATCAACCCGGACTAAAGGTCCTGAACCTTTAGTCCCGGTTGGTAATACCAACCGGGGCTAAGGGTGAACCTTAACCCCGGTTGGTGTTACCAACCGGGACTAAAGGTCCTTTAGCCCTGGTTGGTGTTACCAACCGGGGCTAAAGCCCTTCCCGAGTGGATTCAAAAGGAAAACATCCAGAACTACATCACGTGGGTTGTGTAGCTCAGTTGGTAAGCGTGTCTGAGGCGAGAGGTGCTGAGTTCGAATCTCACGAATGCACATTTATTTTTCCTCGTGGGAGCCTTTAGCCCCGGTTGGGAAGGCCCGGGACTAAAGGTTGGGACCTTTAGTCCCGGAATGCTAGCCCCGGTTGGGAAACCGGGGCTAAAGCCCCTTCCCAACCGGGGCTAAAGGCCGATTCTGTAGTAGTGAATATAATACCATCATACTTTGAATTGATTAGTCTCTAGGCTAAATATAAATAACGATACCTGAGACTAGCTTGGGTGAAATGCTTCTACAACGGGTGTATTTATCTGTGCGCTTGCGAGTAAATATTTATCTTTAAATCCAGTGCCCTGATATAATTACATTGCTAGCTTCATGTTGGGGATGACAACTTGACGTTAGTGAATTAGTAGTGTCTCGTACACTCTTTAGGGCCTTCACTAGATTATTATTTATATGGTTCATTTTTAGAGTGATTCCATTAAGGAGTGTCAACACTTGGTGTGAGCCTTGCCAAGTGTTGACGGAAGTTATAGCATGTTTTACCTTATCAAAATACCGTCAACAGGCCTTGGTTCAAGGAAGAATAGCATATCATGAGCATATTTATCACTAATAAGTTCCACTTGTACTCTTAGCTTGTGAACTTGTAGGAGATGGCAAAATGAACAAAATGAGGCCAGGTGGGCCCACCAAGGGGGTCGGCCGATCCTACCTTTGGGCCACCTCGGCCATGGTGACATGGCATGATCCAAGAGAAGCATGTTCAAGCCAATATCAACCATTGGATCAAGCATGTGCTTTTGCTCAATGGGGCAAGATGAGCCCCAGGAGGGGTCGAGGTCGACGATGGAGATGGAGACAGAGACGATCTGGTTTGCTGGCCCGAGCTTCACGTTCCGAGTTGTGAACAACCAGTGGAAGATGGACTGCTTCCCGCTCGCAGATTACAGCGAGTGCAAGCTCATCTGTGCCGACCAGTCCGAGCGCGGCTTCGTGTTCGACCTGGATGCAGGCACGATGGGCACCATCCCCGTGCTCCGCAAGCCCTGGCTGATGCAGCAGCCCGTCTCCGTCTTCGTCCACAAGCCCCACGTCGACGGCAACACTCTGGACCACGGCAGCGGCAGCGGCCTCTTCGTCATGGACAAGTCCCCCCAACCGGCGGCGGCCGAGAGCAGCGAGCCGCCGCAGTTTGTGATGGGCTTCATCAACCACCCTCTGCGCGCTGCCACCGCCGGCAAGTCCTGGCACTGCCATCTCCTTCCGCCGCCACCCTTCCGCCGCCACCCTTCCCGCCATGGGCATGTCGATGGTACGAGTACGACAACAACCGCCCCGTCCCGTAGATCACGGCATACAGCGTGGTCCGCGTCGGCGGCGGCTCGCACGTCTGCATCTCTGTCGACGGCACCGACACCTACTGCCTCGACACGGACAGCCTCACGTGGAGCAAAGCCGGCGACTGGACGCTGCCGTTCCGCTGCAAGTTCGAGTACGTGCCTGCGCTCAAGCTCTGGTTTGGCCTCTCCGCCGACGCCGGCCGTCACTACCTGGCGGCGGCGGACCTCTCTGGCATGCTGCTGGGTCGTTCATCTTATTATTCTTCTTCGTCGCCGGCGCCGCCGCAGCGGCTGGTGGGCGGCCCTTGGAATGACATTGTTCATCTGCCGGAGGAATGGAAGGAGTGCGAGGATCCTTAGTTTGTCAGCCTGGGTTCCGGCAGGTACTGCATTGCGAGGTTCTTCTTCTCCCCAGAAGCAGACGCCGGCTCTTGTGGTGACGTCCACAAGAATTTTACTGTCTTGACTGGCGTGGAGGTCAATAGAAGTGGCAAGATTGGCACAGGGAAATTGGAACTCCAAATGACCCCTCACATATCAAGACGTCTCAACAACACTAGCATCGAGACATTGTTATAATAAGTTCTAACTATAATTACGGTGCTCGGTGCTTTGCTCATCATGAGATATAGACTCACTATATATCATCTGGTATACAGTACGGAGTATTATCTATCGACTTGATTGAATGTTATTGGGGGAATTTGTACGACGCAACTTAATTGTCATCATATATAGAACTTGTAAAAAAATTCCAGATGTTTACCATTTTGTGAAAGTATCTGTATGATTTTTCGATCATGTTTTTGTAAAGCCAGGTTAAAACCAAGTGGTGACATAAATATTATAATAGAGTGGGTCTTTTGTTCTCGCAACCGTCATTTCTTCCTTCGTGCGCAAGAGAAGTAATGGTCGCTGCCACCTACCACAACCACTATGAGCAATTGAGAAATTCGGCCACCGTGTATCACGTTAGTCAGGGGTGGGTGCCATGGCAGCGGCCGGGGCTAGGCACGGTGATGGCCGACCATATGGTTAGGCGTGACACTGGCTGGAGAGCCACAGGTAACGTGTGGCGGTGGTCAGGGCTAAAGTCGCAACTAGCTGTGATCGTCTCTACGGCCGCAGGAAGGAGAAGTCAGAAGACACTAAGGGAGAAAAGGAAAGAAAAAATAAATTATAATCTAAACGTAAGTATCATATGTCGGAGAAGATTATTAGTGATATATTGAAGTATCTTTTTTATTATTGACTACAAATAATACCATTTTTATTAGAAATGAAGTACTGGCGAGCTCCTAGGGAAAAATCAAACGAAATAGGTTGTTCCATCATCATTAAAGTAGAGCAATTTTTTTACCCAAGTCTATGGTGTCTTGCTGCGAACTTAGCCATAAGCCCGTAAACCTTTCTTCCTTCCTTTTTTCTTTTTTCTTTCTTTCTTTTTCATATTATTGATCGATGACGACCATTGTTGACATAAATCGATCAATTATTTTAAATTTGATATAATTTAAAAATAATTTGAATATTTTTGAATTGTCTCAAATTAGAATATGTCATTTTGAATACCATGAATACACATCTTAATGCAGATGTGCAATGAGATGTGTACACACACCTCAATACACATCCAACGGTGGATGTGTTGAGGGCATATGCCCTTAGAGGAGAGGTATATTTTACTTTCTTTCAGCTTCTGTGCCTGTCAGCGACAGAGTTTGAACTGAAAGAATCTTTTTGTTGGCCCTCAACACTTAGCACTACCGGAGAAAGGGCCTTTAACCCCGGTGGGGAAGGGGCTTTAGCCCCGGTTTTGCAACCGGGGCTAGCACTCCGGGACTAAAGGTCTCAGCCTTTAGTCCCGGATGCTTCCCACCGGGGCTAAAGCCTCTCACGATAAAAAATAAATGTGCATTTGTGAGAATTGAACTCAGCACCTCTCGCCTCAGACACGCTTACCAACTGAGCTACACAACCCACGTGATGTAGTTGTGTACGTTTTCCTTTTGAATCCACTCGGGAAGCACCTTTAGCCTCGGTTGGTAACACCAACCGGGGCTAAAAGCACCTTTAGTCCCGGTTGGTAACACCAACCGGGGCTAAATGTCACACCCAATTTTAAGAACAAAATTGAATGTATAAACTTATGTGCGCCCAGGAAACAGTCGCACACATAAGGGACAAATTACAAAGAAAGGCATCATCACTGTGCTTATTACATAGCGTATTTATTACAACTCATCAAATAAAACTAAACATAAACAAGCGGAAGATAAATAATTCTCGACGAAGCTCCTCTCCACAGGGACGTCGACTGGTGGTCCACAAGACTAGAAATCCTCTGGAAACTTATCTTGCTCGTACTCATATCCATCTGTTACCCATCCGGGATTTTATCCAAAAAGAAGAAAATATAACAAGCGTAAGTACATCTCGTACTCAGCAAGCAACATGGGGTTATGCAGCTCAAAAGGCTTGACACTGGTTTACTGCAGTTAGCATTTTTAGTTGGTTAAGATTTTAGCTTTAGATAATCATCAAGTTGTGCTTGCAAACCCAGCTAAGCCACATGAATAATAATATGGCAACTTCATCAGAACCACAAATATGATAGTAACGTGAACAAGAGTAAATTTTATTTAAGTGATTAGTCTGTGAGTTTTCCGGGCCGCTCGTGACCGTGAGCACGGCTGATATACCAGTTTATTACTCTGCAGAGTTTGTACAACTTTACCCGTGAGCCGTGATCCCCATGTGCCAGGGGTTGCAAATCCCATATCACCTCTTCCAAGGAAGTGCGGCAGGGTACACTATGAAGTCTTTCGAGGTTCCCCTAACAAGATAGTGGCCACTAGGTTTCCAATCGGCAAGCAGATATAGGAACCCCCCTTTCCGATGGCACATTCCTTCCCGGCTATACACATGAGACCAGAGGCTGTCCTATACCCGAGTCGTCGAGCCCCTTTTGTGCCCTTTCAGGTAACCACCATCAAGCGAGGAGAGGTCCTCGAACCAACTAAAACCAGAGCCATATAGCCCTCACGGTTGTACTGTATGTCCCAGCTTTTGCCGACAGAAGATCATTTGAGGAGGGCCAAGAGCACGAAGGCTCCCACGCCCGGGGTTCACATTACCAAGAACGAGATAAGATCAGACGTTGCACATATCATTAATCATTTCGTTAGACCTTAGTTATAGGTTTTACAGCACTAGCAAATCTACCCAAATGCACATATCCCACGGTAGCAAGGAACAGGTCGAACATCTAGTTAATTCCTATGGTTATCATTTGACACATGCACATGATTGGTAGATTAAAGTGCGTAGGTAACAAGGATGATCCCATGTATACTTGCCTTGGTTCGCGTATTCCTGGTTCTGGTCCTCCTGCTGGTCGTAGTAGATCTGATCTTGGTCACCCACGTACTGCTCACCGTCTGAACTCGAATACAACGCAACATACAAGCATCCACGCACACACATGCATTGCAAACAGATCTAACATTAGAACAGTACACCAACAGAGTTAAATAGATAAATAAAAAATTGTAAAACAGATCTATTCGTCACTACGATCACATAGACGTTTGGATCACCGAAATCGGATTTAAAACGCGGAAGTTACGGCCTAAACAAGATAATAAAAGGCCTAAACGAGACTGACTTAAACGTGGAATTAAACTTTTGCAAATCTAATCTACAGTGGTACTACTGCGTAGAGCACGAAATTACGAAACTAACGCAATTTGAATGGATCAAATCGGAGTTAAAACGAGCAAGATATAGACAAAATGGTGTAATGGCAATTCTGTAAATAGATCAAAGTATTTTCCAAATAAAATAAATCGGAAATCAGATTAATCCGCGCCGGCAGGGACTGCGGGTTGATTTGATGAAAACTGAGGGGCTCATTTGCATATTTGCCCGCGAAGGGGTATCGATCTGTTTCGGCCGTCCGATCTAATCTGGGCGATCCGGATTAAATCGGGGAAGGGTTTGGGCGGCGCCGCCGGCTTGCACAGCGCCGGTGCGGCGGCTCGGACCTCCCACGGCGGCGGAGCTCGCCGGAGTTGGCCCGCCCGGCGATTTCGGACGCCAATCGACACAGCAGAGAGTCCAAGAGAGAGAGAAGAAGATGGGAATCTCACCACGACACAAACCAAGGGTCGGGACGAGTCGAGGCGGGCTCACGACGGAGTTTGGCGGACGGCGGACACTGCAAGGGACGGCGAGCCATTCGTGAGTAAACGGAGCATGAATTACACAATTGAGGGGTTTCTCCGAAGACCTTACGGCACGGCGGAGCTTCGGATGAGGTCCAATTCGACGGTCAACCGTCGATTCGCGGAGAGGAACTCGGCGGCGGCGGCGGCTAGGGTTTAGCTGGCGCGGAGCTCGGTTCGGTGGCTCTGGCGGCTTGATGATGGGAAAAAGGATGGCGGCTACGATGCGGAGCCCTTTATAGAGCTCGAGCACCCCTGGATAAGCATCCACGCCGGAGAAAACGGACGCGGTTCGGCGGCGGCTCGCGGCGGAGAAAACGGGCGGAGGTTGGGGATGCTTCTGACAGGTGGGCCCCACCTGTCAGCGACTGCGCGACGCGGCGCTGAGCGCGCGGTTGGGCCGCTGCGGTGCAGAGGCGGCGCGCTGGCTTGGGCCGGCCCAGTTGCGGCCGCGCGCGAGAGAGGGGATAGCGTGGGCCGAAAGAGAGGGAGGGAGAGGGCCTTCGGGCCAGATTGGAAGAAGGGAGGGAATGGAAATAGCTTGCTCTTTTTCTTTTTATTTGCAAATGATTTTCCAAATCCTTTCCAAAACAATTTTGAAATTCAGTTTTCAAATTTGAACTTCACTCAATCAAAAGAATGCAGCAGCATGTATGCATCAATTTGTGGCTAAGCTAGGTTAAATTTTATTTCCCAAATATTTATTTATTTTGCCTATGTTATAATGCCACAATAAATTTAAATAAATCATATTATTCTATTTTGATCTAAAGAAAAATTTAGGGTGTTACAAACCTACCCCCCTTAACATGAATCTCGTCCTCGAGATTCGGCTGATGCTTACTCGAACAACTACGGGTAAGCCTTTCTGAGTTCATCCTCTCTTTCCCAAGTAGCCTCTTCTGTGGTATACCGATTCCACTGCACTTTGCACATCTTAATAGCACGGCTCCTGGTAACCCTTTCAGCTGTCTCCAAAATTTTCACTGGGTACTCCTTATATGTCAGATCTTCCTTCACAGTTAGTTCCTCTAGCGGTATTTGTTCCTCTGGAACTCGTAAACACTTTTTCAACTGTGAAACATGGAACACATCGTGTACTCCTGATAAACTTGCTGGCAACTCCAACTGGTACGCCACTTCTCCACGCCTTTCTAGTATCTGGAATGGTCCCACATATCTGGGTGCTAACTTGCCCTTCATGTTAAACCTCTTTACACTGCGCATAGGAGTTACTTTTAGGTACACAAAATCTCCTACCTTAAAGGTTAAGTCCCTTCTACGAGTATCAGCATAGCTCTTCTGTCGGGACTGGGCTATCCTCAAATTATCCCTGATTTTTCTCACATGTTCCTCAGCATCCCTGAGCACATCGGGTCCGAACACTTGGCTCTCCCCTGTTTGATTCCAGAACAACGGAGTCCTACATTTCCTTCCATACAAGGCCTCAAATGGTGCCATTTTGAGACTCTTTTGGTAACTGTTGTTGTAGGAGAACTCTGCATACGGCAAACTTTTGTCCCAACTGGTACCATACTGCAGAGCACAGGCTCTCAGCATGTCCTCTAGAATCTGATTGGTCCGTTCCGTCTGTCCATCTGTCTGAGGGTGATAAGCAGTACTGAAATTCAGTGTCGTCCCCAAAGCTCTGTGGATTCTATGCCAGAAGTGAGATGTAAACTGGGTACCTCGATCTGACACAATCTTCTTGGGCACTCCGTGTAGACACACTATCCTTTCCATATAAATCTCGGCTAGTCTTGCCCCTGTATAGGTTGTCTTAACTGGTAGAAAATGAGCAACCTTAGTGAGTCGATCCACTATCACCCAAATCGAGTCATATCCTCGTTGGGTGCGAGGTAAGCCAACTATGAAATCCATGCCCACTTCTTCCCATTTCCATTCCGGTACTTTCATAGGTTGTAGCAATCCAGCAGGTCGCTGGTGTTCAGCCTTTACTCGCTGGCAGGTATCACATATTGCCACATGTTCTGCAACATCTCTTTTCAGACCATACCACCAATACTTTTCTTTCAGATCCAAGTACATCTTAGTGCTACCCGGGTGAATTGAATAGGCTGACTCATGTGCCTCTTTCAGGATAGCCTCCTTAATGGTCTTCACATCAGGTACACAGATTCTCTTACCGAACCACAAGGTACCATCTTCATCTAGCCTGAATCCGGGTGCCTTCCCAAGTACTATATTCTCAGATATCTTCTTTATCTTTTCATCCTGCAGTTGAGCTTGACGTATCTCCTTCTCAAGTGTGGGCATTACTTCCATCTCCACTGCATTAGCGACAAAACCCAGATTTAGATATGCCATTTCCTCACATAACTTCTCAGACCATTCTGTGATTAAGAGTTCATTCACATGACTCTTCCTACTCAAGGCGTCTGCTACAACATTCGCCTTCCCTGGATGATAATGCACCTCCAGGTCATAGTCCTTAATTAATTCCAACCATCGGCGTTGCCTGAGGTTCAGATCTGGCTGAGTGAAAATGTATTTCAGGCTTTTGTGATCTGTATAGATATCACTAGGATGTCCTATAAGATAGTGTCTCCAAATCTTCAGTGCATGAACCACTGCGGCTAACTCCAGATCATGGGTAGGATAATTCAACTCATGTTTCCTCAACTGCCTAGATGCATAAGCAACAACTCTACCTTCCTGCATCAGAACACATCCCAGGCCCATACGAGAAGCATCACAGTAGATAGAGAACTTCTTACTCAGATCAGGTAAGACTAGTACTGGAGCTGTAGTCAACCTCTTCTTCAACTCCTCAAAACTGGCTTGGCACTTATCAGTCCATAGGAATTTGGCATTCTTCTCTAAAAGGGCGGTCATAGGTTTAGCTATTTTAGAAAACCCCTCAATGAACCGTCGATAGTATCCTGCCATCCCTAGGAAACTACGAACTTCACTTACATCCACAGGTGGATCCCAATCCAACACATCCTTAACCTTGCTTGGATCCACAGCTATTCCTCCATTAGAGATAACGTGACCCAGAAAAGCAACTTCTTTCAACCAGAACTCACACTTACTCCGTTTTGCATACAACTTATGCTCACGGAGTTTCTGCAAAACTAGTCTTAGGTGTTCTGCATGTTCCTCCTCATTCTTAGAGTATATTAAAATGTCATCGATGAACACTACCACGAACAGATCTAGGTACTCCATGAAAACCTTATTCATCATGTACATAAAGTGTGCGGGGGCATTAGTCAATCCAAAAGACATAACAGTATACTCATATAGCCCGTATCTAGTAACAAAGGCTGTCTTAGGGATGTCGGTAGCTCGAATCTTGATCTGGTGGTATGAAAGTCCTTGTTTGGTTTTGGATAATTGATGACACCTAGAGTACTAACCTTGTCATGAAGTGTTTATGAGCTAGGTTGGTACATTCCAAGTACGGGAGCCAAATGATGTCATGGTATTGGTGGTGATGACCAAAAGTCAGATCAAGTGCTCCACATTTGGGAGAAGAAGAAGAGAAAAACAAAATCCTATGGAGATCAAGGCAAAGGTATAAATAGGAATTTTGTTTTGGCACTCAAGACACCATAGAGGGTGTGAGTGCATTTAGGATAGATAGCCGTACTATTAAGAGGGGAATATCTCGGTGATCACGGTTATCAAGTGCCACTAGGTGAATTCATACATGCATATGCATTAGGACCTAGTGCGCTAACTCGAATCCTTTGAATATGTTTGTGAAAATGCTAACACACATGCACATGATGTTGTACACTTGTTGGTGTTAGCACATTTGCAAAGGAGAAGTTGTTGGAGTTGGTTTGGATCAACACAGAGAAGAAAATGGAGTTTTCTGTGTATGGTCGGTGGTACCGACCAGGGTGGTCGGTGGTACCGCCCATAGGAGCTGCGTGCAGCCTTCTCTGTAATGGGGCGTTTTTGGCCTGACGGTGGTACCGCTATTACCTCGGTACTACCGCCGGCGGTGGTACCGACCGGATGGTCGGTGGTACCGTGGCCCTGAGGAGTTTCGCGAGGCTCTCTGTTGTTTTTGAAAAAGGCTTGCCGGTAGTACCGCCATTACCTCGGTACTACCGCCCACGGTGGTACCGACGCAAGGTCGGTAGTAGCTGGTTTTTCGCAGAGCTCTCTGTTCGCGGCGATTTTTGGCCTGGCGGTAGTACCGCCATTACCTCGGTACTACCGACCTCGGAGGTACCGACCAGAGTCGGTGCCTCGCCTAAATCAGCGGGACGTGTGTTAAACGGCTAGTTTGACTCTGTCGGTACTACCGCCCAGGAGGGGTCGGTACTACCGACCAAGCGCAGAAAGGTAGGGTTCGGGCCGCCGCCCTCCCTGCCCTATATATTGACCGTGGCCGCCTTTTGGGGGTTCTTCTTGACTCTCTGACTTCTTGAACATCCTCTTGAGCAAGATCTAATCCCTCCCTCCGATCTCGTTGCTTGTTAGTGCGAATCCAAGTGAGATCGAGAGATCCAAGTGCATTTGCTTGTGAGTTTGCATCTAGTGGCACTTGGCGATTGTGGTTGCTGCGGATATTCTTATTACTCTTGGTGGTTGCCGCCACCTAGACGGCTTGGAGCAGCGGAGGAGATTAGGCACGAGTGGTGATTGTTCGTGGCCATCTCCCGCTGATTTGTAAGGGGTTTCTTGTACCTTCCCCAGCGGAGCGCCAAAGGTAACTCTAGTGGATTGCTCGTAGCTTGTGGATCCCCATCTTGTGTTGGTTGTGCGGCACCCTATTGAGGGTTAGGCGTGTGATGCCTATTAGCGCGTGAACCTCCAAGTGGGTGTATCGCTACAACGGGGACGTAGCTTGCCGGCAAGCAAGTGAACCTCGGAGGAAAAATTATTGTGTCAACTTGTCTCCGTGGTATTCTTTGATATTCATTTATTAATCTCTTGCCGGATCGGTATACACACCTCTATCTCTCGTACTTACATTTGATACTTTCTTGCAAGTTAATATTATACCTTGTTGTTAGTTACATTCTCTTATCTTGTGTAGTGATATACATTATTGTTCATTTAGTTGTCTAACTAGTTTGTTTAAGTGTTGTTGTAGAAATTTTTATAGGCTATTCACCCCCCCTCTAGCCATTTAGGACCTTTCAATTGGTATCGGAGCAAGGTCACCGTTTATTTGAGGCTTAACAACCTTCGGTGTCAAAATGGCTCATATCAACAACACCAAAAGGCCACCCCAATTTGATGGCACAAACTATGGCTATTGGAAGGCAAAAATGACCACTCATTTAAAGTCAATCAATAGAAAGATATGGCAAGTTGTGGATGTCAAGATTGAGATAGTTGATCCGGAGAATCTCACCAATGCCGAAGAAGAGAAGATGCAGAACAATGACATTGCTCTCAGTGCTATTCATGATGCCGTTGATGAGAGGGTATTTGAGCAAATCAAAAATTTGGAGATGGCATATGATGCTTGGAAGAAATTGGAAGAATCATTTGAGGGCACTCAAGCAGTGAAAGGAGCAAAAGCATACATTCTCAAAGAAAAGTTTGCTAGCTTCAAGATGAATGAAGATGAAAGTGTTCCAGAGATGTTCCATAGGCTTCAAGTGCTTGTCAATGATCTCAAAGCACTTGGAGAAGAGGTGAAGGACAAAGACTTCTCTCATAAATTCTTGAGATGTCTTCCCAAGAGATTTGGCATGTTAGTCACATTGCTTGTAAGAAGCGGTTTGGACACTATGACACCAAACCAAGTTCTTGGAGATGTAATGACCGATGACACCTACAGAGATGAGAATGATCAAGAAGTGAAGAAGGATGAGAAGAAGAAGAGTGTGGCATTCAAAGCCACAACATCATCATCAAAGAACAAGGGCAAAGCAAAGAAAGAAGATTCTAGCGAAGATAACTGCTCAAATGACAGTGATGGCGATGATGAAGAGATGGCTCTATTTGTCAAAAGGTTTGGCAAATTCATGAAGAAGAAGGGCTACCGGGCAAGGAGGAAGAAGACTTCATACAAGAACAAGGATGAACCAAGGAGGTGCTTCAAGTGCGGTAGCAAGGACCATCTTGTTGCTCAATGTCCGTACAACAGTGAGAATGATGATAATGACAACAAGAAGGACAAGAAGAATGAGAAGAAAGAAAAGAAGAATTACACAAAGAAGAAGAAGGGGCAATCATATATGGTCACTTGGGATAGTGATGCATCCACAAGTGATAGTGATGAAGATAGTGATAATGAAGATCGCAAGACAAGCAAGAAGAAGGCACTTGCAAGTATCGCTATCAACAACAAGCCTTCAATCTTCGATACTCCATCATGCTTCATGGCTAAGGCCACAAAGGTACTATCTGATGATGATGAGAGTGATAGTGATGATAGTGATGATGATGAACCCACTAAAGATGAATTAATTGAAATGCTTGATGATGCTAGAGAACATTTTGATAAAAAGAGAAAGGAGTGCAAAGAATTGCAAAAGAGACTAAAAGCTCTTGAGCAATCCTTTGAGGAGCTCAATGCTACTCATGAGAGGCTAGTGGAAGCCCATGAGGAGCTTGGCAATGCTCACACTAAGCTTAAGGAAGCTCACTCCTCACTTGTTGATCAAGCTAAATCTGAAAAAGTGGTTAAAACATGTGACATAGGCATAGCTTGTGATATAATTGATGAATCTTTCTATAAGCCTATTATTGTTGCTGCTACTAACCCTTCATGTAGCTCATCATCTACCACTACTACTTCATCTATGGATGATGGCTTCACTTGTGATGCCTCACTCATGGTTGAAAATGAGACATTGAAGAAGGAGGTAAATGAGCTCACTCACGCCTTAGGTAAAGCCTATGGTGGTGAGGCCCGCTTGCTTAAGTGCTTGGGTAGCCAACGTTTTTCTCTCAACAAAGAGGGATTGGGCTATACCCCCAAGAATGGCAAGGCGGCTTTTGCTACTCACAAGACTAGTTTTGTGAAGAGCAATGGTCGGTTTTGCACTAGATGCAAGCAAAGTGGGCATGTAGAGCAATATTGCAAGAACAAGAACAAGAACGCTAATGTATCCTCTATTAAATTTGATTCTTGTTATTTGCTTACCAAGGGTGTTAATGGCATAAAAGCTAAATTCATTGGTACACCAATTGTGGGCTCAAAGAAGAAAGCTATTTGGGTACCAAAGAGTTTGGTCACTAATCTTGGAGGACCCAAAAAGGTTTGGGTACCTAAAAAGGATTGATTTGTTCTTGTAGGTCAACTATAAAGCCGGAGGGAGGCATTGGGTGCTTGATAGTGGGTGCACTCAACATATGACCGGGGATTCAAGAATGTTCAATTCAATCAATTCAAGTGGCAATCATGGTTTTGATTCTATCACTTTTGGTGACAATGGCAAAGGCAAGGTTAAAGGGCTTGGTAAGATTGCAATATCAAATGACATGAGTATTTCCAATGTGTTGCTAGTTGAGAGTTTGAACTTCAATTTACTGTCAGTCGCTCAGTTGTGTGATCTTGGTTTCAAATGCATTTTTGGAGTTGATGATGTAGAAATCATAAGTGTAGATGGTTCTAATTTGATATTCAAAGGATTTAGATATGAGAACCTATACTTGGTTGATTTCAATGCTAGTGAAACCCAACTGTCAACATGCTTGTTCACTAAATCTGGTTTGGGTTGGTTATGGCATAGAAGGCTTGGTCATGTTGGAATGAAACAGTTAAACAAAATAGTGAAGCATGATTTAGTTAGAGGCTTGAAAGATGTCACTTTTGAGAAAGATAAACTTTGTAGCTCTTGTCAAGCTGGCAAACAAGTTGGTAACTCCCATCCTAAGAAAAGCATAATGAGTACTAGCAAAGCATTTGAGTTATTGCACATGGATTTATTTGGACCAACAACATACACTAGCATCGGTGGAAGTAAATATGGCTTTGTGATAGTGGATGATTACACTAGATACACATGGGTCTTCTTTCTTAGTGATAAAAGTGAAACTTTTGATATCTTCAAAACTTTCGTCAAGAAATGTCAGAATGAGTTTGAAACAACAATCAAGAAAGTTAGAAGTGACAATGGGAGTGAATTTAAGAATACAAGAATTGATGAGTTGTGTGATGACTTTGGCATGAGACATCAATTCTCTCCCAAGTATACTCCTCAATCAAATGGGATTGTTGAAAGGAAGAACAGAACTTTGATTGATATGGCAAGGTCTATGCTCAGTGAATACAATGTCAGTCATTCTTTTTGGGCCGAAGCTATCAATACGGCTTGCTATTGTAGCAACCGTCTCTATTGCCATGGCATGCTAGAGAAGACACCATATGAGCTATTAATGGAAGAAAGCCAAATATTGCTTACTTTAGAGTTTTTGGTTGCAAATGTTACATATTGAAGAAAGGTGCAAGATTGAGCAAATTTGAGAAGAAATGTGATGAAGGATTCTTACTTGGATATTCAACAACAAGCAAAGCATATAGAGTTTGGAACTTGGCTAGTGGTATTATTGAAGAAGTGCATGATGTTGAATTTGATGAAACTAAGGGCTCTCAAGATGGAAATGAAATCTTAATGATGTGAGAGGCACTCAATTGGCTAATGCAATGAAGAATATGGATATTGGTGATATTAGGCCAAGACAAGTGGATGATAATGAAGATGACCAAATGTTCTCCTCAAATGTGCAAGTTGATGCAAGTCAAGCTAGTGGTTCTCATGATCAATCAAGTGCTAGTGAAGATCAACAAGCTAGTTCATCTCAACCAAGCAGTCAAGTGCAAATCCTCCAACCAACAAGTATTGCAAGAGATCATCCCATAGATCAAATTGTTGGGGATATTAGAAGTGGTGTGCAAACAAGATCAAGATTGGCATCATTTTGTGAGCATTTTTCTTTTGTGTCATCGTTCGAGCCAACCAAGATAGAAGATGCATTGATGGATGTTGATTGGGTAAACGCTATGCATGAAGAGCTAAACAACTTCACCCGCAACCAAGTTTGGGAACTTGTTGAGAGACCAAAGAATTACAATGTAATTGGAACCAAATGGGTATTTCGAAATAAGCAAGATCAAGATGGGATAGTAGTAAGAAACAAAGCAAGATTGGTAGCTCAAGGTTATACTCAAGTTGAAGGTCTTGATTTTGGAGAAACATATGCACCGGTTGCAAGAATGGAAGCAATTAGAATTCTATTGGCTTATGCATGTGCTCATAATATCAAGTTATATCAAATGGATGTCAAAAGTGCTTTTCTCAATGGGTATATCAATGAGTTAGTATTTGTAGAACAACCTCCCGGTTTTGAAGATGACAAGAAGCCCAACCATGTTTACAAGCTCAAAAAGGCGTTGTATGGTTTGAAGCAAGCACCAAGAGCATGGTACGAGAGGTTGAGAGATTTCCTACTCTCTAAAGGGTTCAAGATGGGCAAGGTTGATACTACTCTCTTCACCAAGAAGATTGGCAAAGACTTGTTTGTGTTGCAAATATATGTTGATGATATTATCTTTGGGTCAACCAACCAAGAGTTTTGTGAAGAGTTTGGGAATATGATGGCAAATGAGTTTGAGATGTCTATGATTGGAGAGCTTAGTTACTTCCTTGGTCTTCAAATCAAGCAAATGAAGAATGGCACTTTTGTGAGTCAAGGCAAGTACATCAAAGATATGCTCAAGAAGTTTGGTCTAAATGATGCAAAAGCTATTAGTACACCTATGGGAACAAATGGACATTTGGATAGTGATGCTAGTGGCAACATGGTGGATCAAAAGTTGTATCGGTCTATGATTGGAAGCTTACTCTATGTGACCGCTTCTAGGCCGGACGTCATGTTTAGTGTATGCATGTGTGCAAGATTTCAAGCTTCACCAAGAGAGAGTCACTTGAAGACAACTAAAAGAATATTGAGATATTTGAAGCATACACAAAATGTTGGATTGTGGTATCCCAAGGGGTCAAACTTTGAGTTGATTGGATATTCGGACTCCGACTACGCAGGATGCAAAGTTGATAGAAAAAGCACATCAGGCACATGTCAATTACTTGGAAGATCACTTGTATCATGGTCATCGAAAAAGCAAAACAGTGTTGCACTTTCAACCGCCGAAGCAGAATACATATCCGCAGGAAGTTGTTGTGCTCAATTACTTTGGATGAAAGCAACTTTGGATGACTTTGGAGTTAAATTCAAACAAGTACCATTGCTATGTGACAATGAGAGTGCAGTGAAGCTCACCAACAATCCAGTACAACATTCAAGAACAAAGCACATTGACATTCGCCATCACTTCATAAGAGACCATCAACAAAAGGGTGATATTTCAATTGAGAATGTTGGTACCGATGATCAACTTGCCGATATATTCACCAAGCCACTTGATGAAAAGAGATTTTGCAAGCTAAGGAATGAATTGAATATACTTGATTTCTCAAATATGAGTTGATGCACCCTCCATTATATGACATGCCTCTCCTTCGACAAAGCAAAGGTAAAATTGTTTGGCATGACATTCATTCTTGCTAAGGATATGTTTAGTGCATTTAGTCATTCCTTGCATCGTATAGGCTCATTCATGAAAATAAAATACTTTGGATGTACATATGGTATCACTATTGCTTCTATGTTTGATATGATCTAGTGGTAGCATATGACATGTTTATGGGCTTGTGAACCTAGTGTTTGATCTTGGAAACAAGCATTCAAGGGTTTAACCGACGTGAGTAAGATAACCATCGAAAGATGTGTGAAGAAGCTTACTCTAGAGCAAACCGTGTTAAATGTCTTATGTTTGTTTGCTAGGTTGAACCAAACCTGATCACCCTATTGATTAACTTAACTCCTACTAAAATTGGTGTGCCTTTTATGGTACTTAATGACAAAGGGGGAGAAATGGTTAAGCTAGATATATATAACAAAGGGAGGATATGGGAGGATAAATTAAAATTTGAGCGTATAAGTCGGGGGAGCAAGCTCATGAACTTATTGTTGCATTTGAATGTGCATATTCATATGAGTGATTGCATTGTAAACAATTTAAATTCAATATACATGCTTGTTGCATTTGAATGTGCATATTCATATGAGTGATTGCATTGTAAACAATTTAAATTCAATATACATGCTTGGGTGATGTATGCTAGAAATAAATTTTGAATGATGATCTGTGAACTAGCATGCATAAGTGGTAGCTAGATGTAATCCGTTTTTGCAAAGCGGTACTAGAACCTTTTATATAATGTTGATCTCATAAGGTATCTAGTGTTTTTGTAAGTCTAGCTAATCAAGATGCTAAGGATGGTGTACATTGGCAACTCCGATTGGTATCACGCTTCAAAGGTCCATTCTTTATACCTTAGCATCATTTGAGAGTATTACTCTCCCACATTTTATATCTATGCATATGTGCCGAACTTGAACCAAACACTATAGCACATATGTAGGGGGAGCTAATACTAACAAAGTGGTGACTCAAATTTTCAAACATATATCTTTGTGAAAGGTTGTCATCAATTACCAAAAAGGGGGAGATTGAAAGTCCTTGTTTGGTTTTGGATAATTGATGACACCTAGAGTACTAACCTTGTCATGAAGTGTTTATGAGCTAGGTTGGTACATTCCAAGTACGGGAGCCAAATGATGTCATGGTATTGGTGGTGATGACCAAAAGTCAGATCAAGTGCTCCACATTTGGGAGAAGAAGAAGAGAAAAACAAAATCCTATGGAGATCAAGGCAAAGGTATAAATAGGAATTTTGTTTTGGCACTCAAGACACCATAGAGGGTGTGAGTGCATTTAGGATAGATAGCCGTACTATTAAGAGGGGAATATCTCGGTGATCACGGTTATCAAGTGCCACTAGGTGAATTCATACATGCATATGCATTAGGACCTAGTGCGCTAACTCGAATCCTTTGAATATGTTTGTGAAAATGCTAACACACATGCACATGATGTTGTACACTTGTTGGTGTTAGCACATTTGCAAAGGAGAAGTTGTTGGAGTTGGTTTGGATCAACACAGAGAAGAAAATGGAGTTTTCTGTGTATGGTCGGTGGTACCGACCAGGGTGGTCGGTGGTACCGCCCATAGGAGCTGCGTGCAGCCTTCTCTGTAATGGGGCGTTTTTGGCCTGACGGTGGTACCGCTATTACCTCGGTACTACCGCCGGCGGTGGTACCGACCGGATGGTCGGTGGTACCGTGGCCCTGAGGAGTTTCGCGAGGCTCTCTGTTGTTTTTGAAAAAGGCTTGCCGGTAGTACCGCCATTACCTCGGTACTACCGCCCACGGTGGTACCGACGCAAGGTCGGTAGTAGCTGGTTTTTCGCAGAGCTCTCTGTTCGCGGCGATTTTTGGCCTGGCGGTAGTAACGCCATTACCTCGGTACTACCGACCTCGGAGGTACCGACCAGAGTCGGTGCCTCGCCTAAATCAGCGGGACGTGTGTTAAACGGCTAGTTTGACTCTGTCGGTACTACCGCCCAGGAGGGGTCGGTACTACCGACCAAGCGCAGAAAGGTAGGGTTCGGGCTGCCGCCCTCCCTGCCCTATATATTGACCGTGGCCGCCTTTTGGGGGTTCTTCTTGACTCTCTGACTTCTTGAACATCCTCTTGAGCAAGATCTAATCCCTCCCTCCGATCTCGTTGCTTGTTAGTGCGAATCCAAGTGAGATCGAGAGATCCAAGTGCATTTGCTTGTGAGTTTGCATCTAGTGGCACTTGGCGATTGTGGTTGCTGCGGATATTCTTATTACTCTTGGTGGTTGCCGCCACCTAGACGGCTTGGAGCAGCGGAGGAGATTAGGCACGAGTGGTGATTGTTCGTGGCCATCTCCCGGTGATTTGTAAGGGGTTTCTTGTACCTTCCCCGGCGGAGCGCCAAAGGTAACTCTAGTGGATTGCTCGTAGCTTGTGGATCCCCATCTTGTGTTGGTTGTGCGGCACCCTATTGAGGGTTAGGCGTGTGATGCCTATTAGCGCGTGAACCTCCAAGTGGGTGTATCGCTACAACGGGGACGTAGCTTGCCGGCAAGCAAGTGAACCTCGGAGGAAAAATTATTGTGTCAACTTGTCTCCGTGGTATTCTTTGATATTCATTTATTAATCTCTTGCCGGATCGGTATACACACCTCTATCTCTCGTACTTACATTTGATACTTTCTTGCAAGTTAATATTATACCTTGTTGTTAGTTACATTCTCTTATCTTGTGTAGTGATATACATTATTGTTCATTTAGTTGTCTAACTAGTTTGTTTAAGTGTTGTTGTAGAAATTTTTATAGGCTATTCACCCCCCCTCTAGCCATTTAGGACCTTTCATGGTATCCCGATCGAAGATCGATTTTAGAGAATACACAAGCACCTTTTAACTGGTCAAAGAGGTCATCAATTCTAGGCAAGGGGTATTTGTTCTTAATTGTGACTCTATTCAGGGTCCGATAATCAACACACATACGCTGACCCCCATCCTTCTTATCAACAAAGATAACTGGTGACCTCCAAGGTGAGGAACTAGGACGAATAAAACCCTTTTCTTGTAACTCTTTTAATTGTTTCTTTAGTTCTTCTAGTTCATCTACCCCCATTCTATATGGCCTTTGAGCTATAGGTGCAGTTCCAGGCAATAACTCAATAATAAACTCAACATCTCGGTCAGGTGGCATACCTGGTAGATCATCGGGAAAAACATCCTGGAATTCTTCCATCAGCCGATCTTGTGGTTGGTTATCTTTCTCTAACTGGTTCACCACAGCCTTCGGCTGCTCCTTCATGACCACATCAACTCTGAGTCTGTCCCCACTAGGAGTTGTCAACGTCACTACCTTCTCCTGGCACTGAATCTCTGCCTGATGTTGCATCATCCAATCCATTCCGAGAATTATATCTATCCCCGCTGTCCTCAACACAATGGGTCTCACTTGGAACTCTACCCCCCTTAAAGTCACACTAGCTGAAAGACACTGATATGTGGCTCTCATGTACCCCCCAGGTGAATTTACTGCTACAGGATTGTTCATGGCACACAAAGGCACACTATGTATTCTAACAAAATCTTGCGAAATGAAAGAATGCAAAGCACCGGAATCAAAAAGAACTGTGGCAGGGATGGAATTAATACTGAACGTACCCATCATTACTTCTGGTGCCTCCTGTGCAGTTTCAGCAGCCACGTGGTTCACCCGTCCAACATTAGATGCCACCCTCTGGTGGTTCCCCTTCTGGTTGTTCTGCCCCTGAGGTGCGGGTTGATTCTGCTTCCGAGGACAATGATTAGCATAATGTCCCTGTTCTCCACAACGAAAACACGCGTTGGGGTTATTTGGAGCTCCCCCTCTTGCTTGATTGTTGGCAGGGACTCCCTGACGAGGCACCTGTTGACCTCCCTGCGTCTGTTTCTGTTGTCGTTGCTATTGGAACTGATTCCGCTGCTGGTTCTGTCCACCTCCCCATTGGTTCGGGGGTCCTTGAATACGCAGTTGGTTTTGGGGTGGAGGATTCATGCGGAGGCGAGTGTTGTTGCTGGATGTCTGCCCCAAGAACTTCCTTTTCTTGGCTTCCATTTCCCTGCGCTTATTGTCTATAACAATAGCGCGATTGACCAGCGTCTGGTAATCAGCATATACATTGGCCATAAGCTGCAGCTGTAGGCCATCCTGCAACCCCCTTAGGAAACAGCGTTGCTTGTCCTTGTCCTCTGCCACATCTTTGGGAGCATAACGTGACAACTGTGAGAACTTGTCATGGTACTCCGCCACAGACATTGACCCTTGTTTCAGGGCCCTGAACTCTTCTTGCTTCAGTTCCACGAGACCATCCGGTATGTGATAGGAGCGGAACGTTTGCTTGAATTCTTGCCAGGTGAGTGCAGGCGCATTGTTGGGTCGTCCATCCTCGAAAGACTCCCACCACTCCTGGGCAGCTCCCTGCAGTTGCCCTGATGCATATAGGACCTTCTCGAGGTCAGTGCACTGAGCTATGTTCAGCTGCTTTTCCACTGCTCGCAGCCAATCGTCAGCATCCAGTGGGTCTACTGCGTGGGTGAACACTGGAGGGTGCCCCTTCAGGAACTCTCCCCTCTTGTCCCTCACATGCAATGGCGGTGGTGCTCCTGCTGGCTGGTTGTGCATGTGTTGCATCATTGTTTGCATAAACTGGGCCTGGATGCCCATCAGCTGTTGGATGTCCACTGGTGGCGATGGTGGTGGTGGATTCACTGGTGCTCCACGACCACGTCCACGTCCACGTCCACGTCCACCTCCAAAACCAGCTCCCCTGGCAGCCATCTGTGATCCAAAAATATGCAAGTTTATTTAGTGATCAGAGAATAGTTTTGGGGTAAGCATATGGAATAGAAGTGAAACAGTTTCAGCAGTAACAGCCAGGTAAATCAGTCATATCTCGAGTTCCAGATATCGGATTAAGGCGTTCTTTAAACTGTTGGAAAGATAATGAAATTATCCACAACTTTCGTTCAGATCATTTCCCCAGATTCTGTCATTAACGTACCCAAAAACAGAACACAAGCGAAACTGTTTTGTCCTCCCGACTGCGCAGAAACCTTAACTTGTGACAGCCATATCTCACAAACGAAAAATGCTTTTTAGATGATTCCAGTGGGGTTTGTTAGATATGGAAGTCTAGTTGTTACCATAAAAATTTTACTGCATTTGGTCATACGGATCTGGAGATATGTCGAAGAGAACGCAGACTGCTCCAAGCAGAACAGCAGAAACAACATATATGAAAACCCAGAAACTTTACTAACTCATATGAAAAACTCAACTAAGAGATTTGCAGACAAGCCCACAATCTCACAAACATAGGAAGATCCAAATCAAACATGTTTCATAATGACAAGCAAATGATCATCAAGTTCCACAACTCACTAAAAGACACGACTATCGAACTACTAACGATTATTACAAAGCATGGCACTAGTCTATGGCGCAGTGTCGATGTAAGTGTACGGTTCTTCATTCTCCTTGTAAAGCGGGGGCATCCCCAGCTGTGCCCTGAGGTGGTCGATCTCAACTTGATGTCGCCGTGCAGCAGCTTGAGCATTGCCTAGCTCAATCGTCAGATTGTCCTTGTGAACCTGCACCTCACACAGGTGATCCACTGCAGCATCCATGGCGGGGTTGACGCCAGGGGTCATCAACACAGCCCAGGTGTCCTCCTCGGGTCTGTTGCGCGGCAGGTACCGGTACTTGTCATGCCTCATGGCCTCGAAACGACGACCATGGTAATGCAAGTAAGCCACCTCCGCAGCATCTTCTAAGCTGGAGTGCAGTGTCTGACGTCTGGCTCCATGGGTGTGGGTAGACTCATACTGTTCAGATCCCAGACCTTCATTCCAGGAGGTGATGGTCAAGAAAGTCTCCCAGCAGGTAGCCTCCACTAGGTGGTAATGCTCAACGCTCATGTAGCGAAACTTGGCCTTCAAGTCGGGGTAGTACTTCCCCATCATCTCCTTCAGCAGCTTGTGGTAGTAGGCGTTGCCGGAGGCCTTCGGAAACAGGGTCCTGCGGTGCCAGCCCGCCTCGTCGTCTTCCGGCTCAGGAGTTGGCGACGGAGTCGGTGTACGTGCAGACACCACGGGGTACACCGGCACAACTGGTGGCGCCGACGCAGGTGCAGGTGTCGGTGTAGGCAGCGGCGTCGGTGTCGGGGCAGGTGCTGAAGCAGGTCCTGGAGCAGGTGCCGGCGCAGGTGCTGGAGCGGAGGTGTACTCTGGTGATGCATCTGGTGTCAGGTACCATTCCTCGCCGTCACGTCCAGTGATGTCATGGACCAACACCATATCCTCCACGGGCTCCTCCTCCATGGGTTCCATCTCTTCCTCATCATCAGAGATCATGATGATGTCGTCCTCCTGAGGCACGTAGGGGACTGAAGGTGGAAGCTGTCCTCCTGTGCTGATGCGGGCAGTCTTCTGGGCACGAGGCATCTATCAAAGTTTTAAGAATAAGTTGAGATTAGATCAACAATTTTATAATAGAATGCGAGAAAGTAGAATAAAATTTTGACAATTAACAAGAATAAAATGCAAAAGCATGATCCAGAAGAGTAAAAAGAGACTAACACGACCCTTTCTACCTAGGCTTGCGTCCTACAGTCAACACGGCTCTGATACCAATTTGTCACACCCAATTTTAAGAACAAAATTGAATGTATAAACTTATGTGCGCCCAGGAAATAGTCGCACACATAAGGGACAAATTACAAAGAAAGGCATCATCACTGTGCTTATTACATAGCGTATTTATTACAACTCATCAAATAAAACTAAACATAAACAAGCGGAAGATAAATAATTCTCGACGAAGCTCCTCTCCACAGGGACGTCGACTGGTGGTCCACAAGACTAGAAATCCTCTGGAAACTTATCTTGCTCGTACTCATATCCATCTGTTACCCATCCGGGATTTTATCCAAAAAGAAGAAAATATAACAAGCGTAAGTACATCTCGTACTCAGCAAGCAACATGGGGTTATGCAGCTCAAAAGGCTTGACACTGGTTTACTGCAGTTAGCATTTTTAGTTGGTCAAGATTTTAGCTTTAGATAATCATCAAGTTGTGCTTGCAAACCCAGCTAAGCCACATGAATAATAATATGGCAACTTCATCAGAACCACAAATATGATAGTAACGTGAACAAGAGTAAATTTTATTTAAGTGATTAGTCTGTGAGTTTTCCGGGCCGCTCGTGACCGTGAGCACGGCTGATATACCAGTTTATTACTCTGCAGAGTTTGTACAACTTTACCCGTGAGCCGTGATCCCCATGTGCCAGGGGTTGCAAATCCCATATCACCTCTTCCAAGGAAGTGCGGCAGGGTACACTATGAAGTCTTTCGAGGTTCCCCTAACAAGATAGTGGCCACTAGGTTTCCAATCGGCAAGCAGATATAGGAACCCCCCTTTCCGATGGCACATTCCTTCCCGGCTATACACATGAGACCAGAGGCTGTCCTATACCCGAGTCGTCGAGCCCCTTTTGTGCCCTTTCAGGTAACCACCATCAAGCGAGGAGAGGTCCTCGAACCAACTAAAACCAGAGCCATATAGCCCTCACGGTTGTACTGTATGTCCCAGCTTTTGCCGACAGAAGATCATTTGAGGAGGGCCAAGAGCACGAAGGCTCCCACGCCCGGGGTTCACATTACCAAGAACGAGATAAGATCAGACGTTGCACATATCATTAATCATTTCGTTAGACCTTAGTTATAGGTTTTACAGCACTAGCAAATCTACCCAAATGCACATATCCCACGGTAGCAAGGAACAGGTCGAACATCTAGTTAATTCCTATGGTTATCATTTGACACATGCACATGATTGGTAGATTAAAGTGCGTAGGTAACAAGGATGATCCCATGTATACTTGCCTTGGTTCGCGTATTCCTGGTTCTGGTCCTCCTGCTGGTCGTAGTAGATCTGATCTTGGTCACCCACGTACTGCTCACCGTCTGAACTCGAATACAACGCAACATACAAGCATCCACGCACACACATGCATTGCAAACAGATCTAACATTAGAACAGTACACCAACAGAGTTAAATAGATAAATAAAAAATTGTAAAACAGATCTATTCGTCACTACGATCACATAGACGTTTGGATCACCGAAATCGGATTTAAAACGCGGAAGTTACGGCCTAAACAAGATAATAAAAGGCCTAAACGAGACTGACTTAAACGTGGAATTAAACTTTTGCAAATCTAATCTACAGTGGTACTACTGCGTAGAGCACGAAATTACGAAACTAACGCAATTTGAATGGATCAAATCGGAGTTAAAACGAGCAAGATATAGACAAAATGGTGTAATGGCAATTCTGTAAATAGATCAAAGTATTTTCGAAATAAAATAAATCGGAAATCAGATTAATCCGCGCCGGCAGGGACTGCGGGTTGATTTGATGAAAACTGAGGGGCTCATTTGCATATTTGCCCGCGAAGGGGTATCGATCTGTTTCGGCCGTCCGATCTAATCTGGGCGATCCGGATTAAATCGGGGAAGGGTTCGGGCGGCGCCGCCGGCTTGCACAGCGCCGGTGCGGCGGCTCGGACCTCCCACGGCGGCGGAGCTCGCCGGAGTTGGCCCGCCCGGCGATTTCGGACGCCAATCGACACAGCAGAGAGTCCAAGAGAGAGAGAAGAAGATGGGAATCTCACCACGACACAAACCAAGGGTCGGGACGAGTCGAGGCGGGCTCACGACGGAGTTTGGCGGACGGCGGACACTGCAAGGGACGGCGAGCCATTCGTGAGTAAACGGAGCATGAATTACACAATTGAGGGGTTTCTCCGAAGACCTTACGGCACGGCGGAGCTTCGGATGAGGTCCAATTCGACGGTCAACCGTCGATTCGCGGAGAGGAACTCGGCGGCGGCGGCGGCTAGGGTTTAGCTGGCGCGGAGCTCGGTTCGGTGGCTCTGGCGGCTTGATGATGGGAAAAAGGATGGCGGCTACGATGCGGAGCCCTTTATAGAGCTCGAGCACCCCTGGATAAGCATCCACGCCGGAGAAAACGGACGCGGTTCGGCGGCGGCTCGCGGCGGAGAAAACGGGCGGAGGTTGGGGATGCTTCTGACAGGTGGGCCCCACCTGTCAGCGACTGCGCGACGCGGCGCTGAGCGCGCGGTTGGGCCGCTGCGGTGCGGAGGCGGCGCGCTGGCTTGGGCCGGCCCAGTTGCGGCCGCGCGCGAGAGAGGGGATAGCGTGGGCCGAAAGAGAGGGAGGGAGAGGGCCTTCGGGCCAGATTGGAAGAAGGGAGGGAATGGAAATAGCTTGCTCTTTTTCTTTTTATTTGCAAATGATTTTCCAAATCCTTTCCAAAACAATTTTGAAATTCAGTTTTCAAATTTGAACTTCACTCAATCAAAAGAATGCAGCAGCATGTATGCATCAATTTGTGGCTAAGCTAGGTTAAATTTTATTTCCCAAATATTTATTTATTTTTCCTATGTTATAATGCCACAATAAATTTAAATAAATCATATTATTCTATTTTGATCTAAAGAAAAATTTAGGGTGTTACACTAAAGGTTCACCCTTTAGCCTCGGTTGGTATTACCAACCGGGACTAAAGGTCCAGGACCTTTAGTCCGGGTTGGTAACACCAACCGGGGCTAAAGATTCACCTTTAGTCTCGGTTGGTATTACCAACCGGGACTAAAGGTCTTTAGCCCCGGGGACAATTTTTGGCCGAGACTATAGCTCAATTGATAGATCGTCCAAAGGCCTGTTCTCTAGTAGTGTAGGTCCTGTTTAGTTTTCCCAATTTTTTCAAAAAAAAATTAGATTCTCCGTCACATCAATCTTTAGATGCATGCATGGAGCATTAAATGTAGATAAAAATTAACTAATTGTACTTTTAGTATGTACGTGTTGAGACGAATTTTTTGAGCAAAGTTAGTTCATGTTTGGACAAAGTGTGTCAAATAACAACGAAAGTGCTATAGGACTTTTTCCAAAAAAAATTCCGGGAAATATACATAGCCTTACAGAACCAAAACTTCCAACTACAAGAAATCACTTCATAGTTCATATTCAAGCTGGTTCTAGCAACCGAGTTGCTATCAATTTTTTTTCCGAGCAAGTCATGTTAGTTCATGTGATGACAGCTCCACCCCCTCATGTTCATGCATACTCCGTATGTTCATAAGCAGATCAAGCAAGTCATCGTCAGTCTCCATTATCTCCACCCGTTCCGCTGAATACAATTACAATGTGCATGCATGTAGATGACATCTTTTATAGGCTGCTTATATCATTTTGCCAATATTCGGCTTGGAAGTCAAGAACACGACAGAAGGAAAACTTTAACGAAGCTTTTAGCTAGAACAGAACACTTCTTTGCGATAGTCATCATGAGGTGGAAGTGGAAGCCGGGAGATACATTCAGGGATTACATATAGCATTGGATTGGCTTGATCATTGCACATTGGTCCTAGCTCAACCAAAGCACGCGCTATCAACCTGGCGCAGCTGTTTTACCGTGGCATGCCGCCGCCGCCGCCACCATCAAAGACCACCGAGATGGAGACGCTTCGGCTTCCTCGTGCAACCTTCACCTTCCGTTCTCTAAACAACGGGTGGAACCTGAACTGCTTCCCGTTCGCGGACTCCAAGGTCATCTGCGGGGATGATCGGTCGGGATTCGGCTTCCTCTTCGACGTGGATTCGCGCAGGGCGATGACCATGCCCCCGCTCCTCAAGCTGCCGACGGCGAAGCCCGCCGTCTCCGTCTTCGTTCACAAGCCCCACGTAGACTACGACGTCTGGAACAACGGCAACGGCACCAGCCTCTTCCTCATGGAGAGGATCCCGCACCTAGAGCCGATCTCCAACGAAGCTCGCGAGAGCAAGCAGTTCGTGGGCTTCGTCAACCATAATCCGAGTGGGCCGTGGGGCCACAAAATCCTCGTTTGAAGAGCAAGATTCAGCTGTGTTTACACCAGATTTTGGATTAAGAAGATTATTATTTCGTAGGCACAAACGGCTGATTTATTGGTAAAAGAATCGGAAAGAAAAATAAAAGAAGTGTTAAACGGCTGATTTATTGGTAAAAGAATCGGAAAGAAAAATAAAAGAAGTGTTAAGACCCGGACACGACCAAGACCCTTAAGGACAAGGCGTGACAAGTTTTGGAGACGTGTTGGGTTCGGCCGAGGAGTTTGAGTACGGGTCGTCTTTTATTTCATGTAACCTAGTCGTGTTAGGGTAGGAGTCGAACTGAGTTATAAATAGCTAGAAACCCGATTTTGTGACACATCCAATCAATCAACACATCGGCCACTCGGCGGAACCTTCAACTAAGCAGGGCTGCATCATCTTTGACCGACCTCCGGTTTGCTTGTAAGTTTCACCAATGGCTCGTGTTATCGTTCAATAAGGCTGTATTTGGCATCGACCAAACTCTTGTTAAGCTATGACATGGATAGTTATCAGTTCAAGTTCGCCTTTTGTAAGACTGTCTTGATCCTGATCAATCTCTTACTTTAGTCGATCTTGACTAATTATCGGCTCTATTGGTTTTGGCAAGCCAATAGATTCATTAAGTTATCGATGTTGTTTATGCTTTAATTTGTTTCCTTAGATTTTAAACAATATCTTGCCCAATCAAGATTGACAAAGTAGCTTAAGCTTAAAAAATGTTTGGTTTCGGCTATCTAAAGGCTTTACATGCTTACACCAAAGGAAATAGCCGATCCTAAGCCTTTCATCGACTATTTTGTTAATCTTGATTGTTACATGTTGTGCGTTCGAGATATCCGATAAAATCACGATTTGATCTAAGAGCAGATAGATTTGATCTAGCATGTCTATTACGGCTGTATTTCCAAACCCAACTAATATATATGATAGATTAGATTTGCTTGATCTTAAGTCGAATCATGGTTTTAACGGATAGATCTTGTTCGTGCTTCATGGACCCTGCATCGGCTAAAATAGTCGATCCAGTTATGCTTTTCTCATAATGCTTACTTTTGAATGGCTTGGAATTTACGGATCTACTCGTTGCATCAGACGTGGTCTAGCTTGGTCATCATTATGGCTATATGGAGACACCCCACTGTTGATGTTTAAGCTATTTTATCAATCTATTTGTTATTATGGCTGCATGAAAACACTCCACTGTTAACAGATAGAACTGCCTGTACAATTAGTCGATATGTCGACTTCATGCCATTCAAACGTACACGTAGACCTTTATTTTTCTTCACATGTATGAGCTTATAAGCTGTTTACCTGTCCTAAGTTTTTCTTTGCATATGTTATATAGCCGTTTTGCTTCATATCTTTATCAATACTTTCATGCAATCTTTTGGGAGTTGACTTTGTAGTCAATGTCCTATAAACAATGGCTATATTAGAGCCACATAATTTGGAACTGTTTGACACCAAACCGGCAGGTTCCATAATTTGACAACTTTTTCTTCTCCTTGTCAATTAGAGGTCAAATTGACTGGCACGTCTGAGGTCGCTCTCACCTAGATTCAGCACCACCGCCTTTTGAAGGTCCAGGAGGTCAGGGCCCTGCTCTGAACGCCCTCTGAGGACCGTGTTACGAGTGTGTTGGCGCTCTCGACCAGATTTTTACGCCAACACATTCTTTTGACATGCCTGGTGGGACCAATCGTCTGATCATGACAATCAGCAATGAGGATGTATTGAACGTGACGATGGAGGAACTTACAGATGAACTTCGACGCATGATATAATAAACTGTCGAGCAATATCGTCACATGTGTTCATTGAGCTTCAGTAGAAACAGGGATAAGAAGATTATCCAGAAGACTCATCTTCCAAGAGTGGTTTTGGAAGGTCATGTCGATCCAATGATCCAGATCCAACACAATGCCATGCAAGAGGTGATCAGCAAAGCAATGTCTGCCACCCTGATGAATCACAATGAAGTTTTCCTCAACAGTCTCACGAATGCCATTAAGAAAGCTTTCAATTTAGGCGATGATAGAAGAGGTCCAGTGTATACGGTTAGAAGCAATCAAGGAGCTGGAACTTCTGGTGGACCACAGATGAATGGTCCTAATAGCGGTGGAAACCAGATGATTGTCAGCCCTGGAGGCATGACACCATAGCCAATGCAACAGCCGAATATGAGTAATAACATATATTCATCGGCTACAAAAATAGCTCCCCATGCAAGACGGATTACCAGAGATTTCATTGCACCACCTTATCAAGGAAGTGTAATGCCTGGAGACATTCCTCCTGGATATCATTATGTTTTGGATTTATACTTTGGATGCTCAAGAGAAACCGGGGTATCACGACAATACACTCGGGGGGCAGAACATCGGCTATCAAGGGCCAGTGAATCAAGTAGACCAATTGATGAGTCGGGTCACCGACATGGTTCAAAAACAATTTGGTTTGACACCAAATGCTACCTTGACTGACTACAAGAAGTCGTATCTAGAGTGGTACGATCAGGTTGTCTTTCCACCAAGATATAGAGTCCCTGATTTTACCAAATTCATAGGAACCGGCTCAGTGACGACCATGGAACATATAACTCAGTTTTTGGTCCAGCTCGGGGAAGTTGGTGACGAACCATCACTTAAAGTTAGAATGTTTCTTTTATCTCTGTCTGGTTCGGCTTTCTCGTGGTTTTCATCTCTGCCACCCAATTCCATTCAGAGTTGGGAAGATTTGGAAGATAAGTTCCATAAATACTTTAACTCTAGAGTATTAGAAAAAGGACTCGTGGACTTAGTTGATACGAGGCAAGGAAATAATGAGACTGGATGCCAGTATCTTCAGAGGTTCAGAGAGATGAAAAATCAATTCTATACCTTGTCATTAACAGATTCAGAGATAGTTAGCATTGCAATTCGAGGGCTAATACCAACCATAAGAGAAAAGATTGATTTCGGTTGTAATAATATGGCTGATTTGGCTAAGAAGGTGGTGAATATTGATGCTCAGAACTGGTACAATCAAGTTTTCAAGCCCAAGAAAGCCTATAATGCAGAGAGTCGCTTCTTCTTGCAAGAAGATGAAGATAACTCAAGCGATGAAAATGAAGATGAGGTAGCTACTGTTGACTGGGCTTGGAAGAACAGTGAGTACATGCCTTGGGCAAAGGCTAGAAGTACTGAGAAAGATGTAAAGTACAACTTTGATGTCACTAAGGCCGATAAGATATTTGACTACTTGTTAGAAAAAGGTCAAATCAAGTTAACTGGGAACCACAATATCCCATCGGCTGAAGAACTCAAAGATAAAAGGTATTGCAAATTTCATAACTCTGGTACTCATACTACTAACGATTGCTGAGTTTTCAGAGACATGATCCAGAGGGCTATTATCAAAGGAAGGATTGACTTAGAAAAAGCCAAGGGTATGAGCATCAATGGTCATCCTTTTCCACAGAACATGGTAACTCCTACACCTCGGAGTGAGATTAAGGTATTGACTTCTGACAAAGCCAAGGCAGCGGGGACAGTTGATCCAAAGAGGCAGCTAATAGCCAAGGAGTATCAGGAGATGAAAGGAAAGAAGAATGCGGATCAACATGATCAGCCTGAGACTTCAAGGGCTGATGAAGCAAGAAGGCGTCCAACTGTCAGAATTTTATTGAACAAGTGGCAACATCAGAAAGAAAGAAACCAAATGCAAAGAGAAAGAGATGAACAAGAGTATCAAGAGTGGCTCGAAGAGGAGGAATACAGGAGGTCTCGTGAAGAGGAAAGGCATATCAGAGATGAAGAAAAAGAATCATTGTGATTGTCCTTTCTTCAGCCATTGTTGGAATGAAGGCTTAAAACTTCCTACTCTTCGTAATTGCTCAGAATGCAGTGAGCAGTATTGAGAGTATAGGCAGTCGAGAGACAAGCGTCGATCTGTACATGAGAGATTAAGATTTGAAAGAATAGATCAGCGCATAAAAAATAAAAGTGTTCATAATCGGCTTGGAGCAAGATTAGCCGATCAGAATCATCCTTGGCAAGAGGGACAATGGTGTCCTGGTGGCTTGATCAAAAGCCAGAAATGACGGGTTCAAAGACTAAGGAATGATGAAATTCAGAAAAAGAAACCCAAAGTCTGGCAAGTAAAGAAAGTAGCCGATAAGGGAGAGTCATCGGCTAATATATCTGCTCTATTTATGCTTCCTGCTGAGTTTAGATCTTCTGACCATGAAGAAGAATCTGATGATGAAGAAGCAATTGCTCAGTGGATCTACTGTAACACTCCAGTGTTATCCACATTAAAACTTGTCATGTCATCATATGCATCAGCATTTCATTTGAGTGATAACCTGGATTTGCATTCACTAAAACAAGTTTATTATTTTATGCTTGTGTTTAGTTGATAAAGGAGTGCTTAAGTTAAACCCTAGTTTATGCTTTCTTATTTGGTAATTAGTGCTTTTATGTGTATATGGGGTATTATGGTAATTTCTTTTATAGTAGTGAAGTTTTGGACCAAATTCTGATTTTATGTCTCAATAGTGTATTTGAGTCATGATTCAAGTCATCATTGAGATATAAATTAGATTTTGGTTAGAATTCAATTAAATAGTTTAAATAATTCTAAAACCCTATTTTATCCCCTTTTCTTTAAATCAAAATTTTGAAAGAATTTGGGTATGCTTTAAAAAGCAAAGTTGCTCTATTTCTGATTAGGAACAACTTTGGTGTTTAAAGTTTTTCAAGTGTTCTTGTGAAATCAAAAGTAATGGTAAAAGTCCTCTTTTGTCCTCTTTTGTATTTCAAATCCTAATTCAAAATCTGAGCATATTTTGGGTATCTTGCAAAAATGAAAAATGTTCAGTATTGAATTCTGAGCATTTGATATTTTGGCATATTTTCAGCTTATTTTCAAAAATCCAAAGTAATTTCAAAATCTGGAACGGGTAGGTTTGGGAAAGGGGGGGATAAGTTCTTGTTCCTGTTCATGGCGGCAGCAAGGCCGATCTTTTGATCGCCTGCTCTCGTGCGTGGACGGCGACTTCTCCCGAAGGAACGCGCGACCGAGTTCGTGGCCAAGTTAAGCTGCTGCTGGCACTCTTCCTCGCGTCGTGGCGTCACCTCTGAGCTCGCCATCGCCATGTTTGCCACCAAGGTACCGATGGGAACAATCCGGTCAAACCTCCAGATTCACCGTCTCCAGTCATTCCCATCCTTTTTCACCGCGCCTATAAGTACTTCACTTCTTTGCGCATCTCCCAGACCTATCCTCTCCATCTCTTTTGCACCAGAGAGCTCATACTCGCCGGTTTCCTTCCCGCCGAGCAGAAAGCGCCGCCGAGCTCGACCTCTCCGTGGTCAGCTCAACCGAGCACTTCTCCACTCTCTCTTTTTCATGTTTGTGTCTCGTCTTGATCCCAAAGAGCTCATCGGCTCGATGGTTCCTTGTCTGGTGCTCAGGTTTTACCGGAACAGCGTCGTCTTCACCGGAGTTTACCGCCGAAGGCCACTGCTCCGTGGACGCCTACTCCCCGTGCAACCTCTGCTTAAACCAGTTACACCAACAGCATCAGGGTGAGCTTCTAGACCTTCCTAGTCTCTCCGTTTGCTTGCTACCGGTCTAGGTTCGCCGGAACAGGGCTAGCCGAGATCCGATCCGCCGCCATGCGTGGCCAGGCTCAACCCGAGTGGTAGAGTGTAGGGTTGAGAGCTCAATCGACTGCGGCTGTCTTGCCGGTGTTGATGCTCGCGTCAGCCGAGTCTCTTCTGGCCAGAGTCGGCCGGTGTAAGGCCCGTCGGCGCTCGGTTCGCCGTCGTGCACACCGGCCATGGTCGGGGACCTTGTGGTTGTAAAGATGAGAAGTTCCAGGGTGTTGGTTACAAAGTCGCAGACTCAGGTGAATAGCGCCATGGACTGCGGGTTGTTTTAGTGTAAGCCGAAGGGCTTTTCTGCAAAGCTGTCAGACACACCGCTTCGCTCGAGCCGAGCCTCGGGCGAACGCGTTCACCGTCCCGCCCGAGCTAGGCCTCGGACGAACGAGCGTTTTTCCGTCTCGCCCGAGCCTCGAGCTAAGCCTCGAGCGGGCACGTGCGCAACGTATCGCCCGAGCCTCGAGCTAGGCCTCGAGCGGACCCTCGGGCGCTGTCTCGCTCGCGCCGAGCCTCGAGCGAACGCACACACTCACCTACCGTCGTGCGCTCGCGCCACGCTGGGCTGAGTTGGCTTGGGCCGAAAGCCCAGTTTGGGCTCGTTCAAGTTTTTCTTTTTCTGGCTTTTTGCACAGTAATCAGTTTTGTTGTTTTTGCTATATTTAATCTATAGCTCTGTTAATTATGAAATTTGACATGATAGATGATAACATGTCTGTGCTAATATAAAAATTATAAAATTTGTGTTTTGAGTACTTTTGATATGACATTTAAATATGTGCTTTAATAAATAAATGTAACTTTGATGATTTATGTAATTTTCTGTGTTTCTCCAAAAATCATAAAATTTGACATGGGAGTTTATATCATTGATATACACCTTCAGGTTTAATTTCATCTCCGTTTGACAAAGTATGCTTGGTGTATAAATAAAAGGCTAATTAAAATAATTAATAGAATAAATAGAACTAGTTGATCCCTGTAGATTTGTGTGACTTTTGGATTTGTTGACAACCAATGGGAAACTAGCAAGATTTGCTCCCCGGTTATGGGTTTCCTTTATACAAATACCTTTTTATTGCTTGTAAGTTGCTTTATCAGAAAATAATAAAACTTGTTTAGTGTTTTTAATAGCTAAAGTGGTTTCGTTGGTTTGCAACTTTAGCGTGATGGAAAGTTGTACTCTGTAAAGGTTATAGTTAAGAAAATTTCCATCTTTACCATGATCATATCATAAGCATCTCATTACTCATGCATATGCACTTCTACGTGTAGATCCCGCTTCAGAAGGCCCTAACTCTCAGTGGATTTCTCCTGAGGGTGCAGACCTTTCTTGTTTTTCAGAATCTTCGGACTTCACCGATCCTCAAGGCAAGCCCCGGTGTTTTTAACCTTTACTTGTTTTTATAAAGGTTTTATTAAAATGTTGTTAAGATAAACTACTACATTAGGTTATAGGAGTTGTGTGATGGCCTACTCCTTGCACTGTTTACCTCCACCAGAAGATCCACCTGCCTTGTTTAAAAACTATTTGCAAAATGCTTAGTGATGCTATACAATAGATTTGCAAAAATGCCAATTTCAAAAGTGTGATCACTTAAAGAATATTTATGGGAATTTGGTTTTACTCCCGACTGTTGGCTAAGTATCTGATCCGTACCTAGTCAATGGCTAGGAGAGGTTGTCCTAGCGTACGGTGCCGTCATGTTGTAGTCCGGGACTCAACAGTTGACACCGACCGGAACAGGGTTGAGAAAACTGACGGGACTATTACGCTTGGGTGAGATATAACCAAGGTATAGTTCTGGCTGGAAAATTAGGGACCATCCGTATGGGGGCCTGCTGGTCAAGACTTGCAACTATTCACATACTACGGAAAGCTCTGGCTCCGAGGAATCCTTTATTGGGACCGACAACCGCGCACTGGGAGTGGAGAGATGGCAGAAGTAGCTTGTACCCACGTGGTCGTCGTACCTGGATAAGAGTGGTGTACTGTACTTCTGGGTGGCGTAGGACCGGGCCCAATCTTGGAGGAATCGTGGTAGACGGGTTGGCCTATGCAAGCTTGGGTGCTACATATGCCGTGTGAATAGGGATCCTCAGCTGAGTATTCTTTATCCGGATTAACGTTGCTCCTCGGTTATGGAGACCATGTCTTCGACTGTCAACGGAGAGTGGTTCTCAACTAGGTATGTTTTGAAAGGTAAAATGAATCATGAACGATGAAGAATTGAGAGATACTTGAATCTTTCCTAAACAAAACAAGATTTACAAAAAATGCTTTTTGTGCAAAATACTTGATTTTGTTTAAGCCTTACCTTCACTTCCTAAGCCTCTCATTCCTGAGTCTTCTCCTCTTTTCTTATCGGTTAAGTCTTGTTGAGTACTTTTGTACTCAGGGTTTGTTAACCCTTGTTGCAGGTGAGTACATGGATCCACCTTTTGATGGACAATGCTACTTCACTCTAGTAGAAGAAAGTGATAACGATTCTGATGTGTGACCTTGGGCAAGTAATCTCTTTTGAATGAGTTTTGTAATATAAAGTTCCGAACAAGTTATGTAATAAGTATTTTGGTGATGTAAACTTTAAACCTAAGTTTTAATCTATGTATATTAATCTTTCCGCTTTTACTCTGATTTATCTTATCTATAAAACTGTTGTAATACTGTGATGCTTGATGAGGGATTATCCTGGAAAGAATGTAACGTGGATGATTCGGGTTTCCCGAGGACACCCGACAGACCTCTTGAATCATTTGGAACTCGTGCACGCCGATCAAAGGTCCTTAGGACAATGATGGGTGCATGTGGGCCACTTAATTTAGGAGGTTCTGCCACAGCTGGTATCAGAGCAGGATTCCCTTAGAAAGTATAACAGTATTCATTTTTTTAAAACTTCAAAGGTTTTGAGTCAAACTAAATTTTGAATTAGCTTGAGTCCAAATTGCTTCTAAGACTTGTCTTATTCTTCTGACTTGCCTTAATTCATTCTTCAGACTTATCCTTCTAACTAAATGGATATGTTTTTAGTATAGTTATGGTGATATTTATATCTAAGGAACAATGTTTATTATGTTATTGCCCTAATTATGAAAAGAAAGTTTATTCACTTTTATAGTACTGAATATTTTGAAGTTGATTATTTGTTTGATATATGTTTTGTTCGTAAGTACGGTTCATGCATCATTATTGTAACATAAGATTTACTTTCCCTCTTAAGTGTTATATCTTTTTATTTATAAAACTCTATCTCTTTATCTTAGAACATATATGGTTTGAATCTTCAAAATGGATATATTTTAGCAGATGGCTCGTACCAAGCAAACAGCACATAAGTGCACTGGACCACGTGGTGTTCCTCGGCATGCTCTCGCCTTGAGGCAAGCCGACCTTGCCGAAAGCGAAGGGAGTAACCAACCCCTGGTTACTTACGAAGAAGGCGAAGGCAGCAATAGCGCCACTTCACGGCTACAGGCGGAAGTAGACCGCCTATACATGGATTTAGCTAGAGCAAATGGAGAAAGAATGAGGGGTAACCGAGAAAGAGAAGAGCTTAATGAACAATTGCAATATCACCACAAGAAACACCAAGAATATGAATGTAAGTGGAGGCAGACTGTAGATCAGAGAAATCGGGCACGATGCCGGGTGGATACCATGAGGGATAACCAAACTCTCATGGCAAACCATCATGTTGAGTTGCACAGGCAGTTGGAGGAACTAACTGCACGGTTGCATTCCGAACCTGCTATGCCAACCACTACTGAGGAAGAAACCGAAGAGGAAGAGGAGGATGAAGAGTTAGAACCTGAGGAGTATGAGATCTCCTCCGAAGCAGAATCCTAGATCTAGAGGTGGAATAATATGGAGATGTATCATAATGAATCATTCTGACTTTGTAACATAGATTAGTCAGAAAAACCTCTAGCCTGGTGATATATGTAATAATCTCAGTAATCCTTCTGTCTCAGAGTGGCTTGTTTAATAAATAAAATGGGCTTGATATGTTTTATATGTGAGATGATATGTTAATCAAGTATAGTTGTGTTAAACAGATGCCTCTCAATACTCGTGGAGCTAGTTCTTCTCGTGGCGGAGATGATATACCCAATCCACCGCCAGTTCCACCATCCTTAGCCGATGCTATTGCAGCATTGGTTAATGCCACAATTCTCCTCGCTCAGAATCAGAATGCCGGACAACGTGGTCATGGTCGATTCAATAGGGATGAAACAAACTATGTGGATTTCACAGATACACGTCCTCCAATCTTTATAAAGGCTGATGAACCTTTGGAAGCAGATGATTGGCTCCGTACTATGGAGCAGAAGTTTAGTCTTATCAATTGTACAGAAACTCAGAAGCCAGTTTTCGCAGCACAACAGCTTCGGGGAGCTGCCAGTGTATGGTGGGCAAATCTCTTGGCTATACAACCAGCCGGTCATCATATAACTTGGGTTGGATTTAAAGAGGCTTTCAGGGCACATTACATTCCGGATGGAATCATGCAAATGAAACTTGAAGAGTTTCTGGCATTACGTCAGGGGAATGACCCGGTGATGCAGTATGTCGGGAAATTTAATCATTTATCTCAATATGCTATTGAACAAGTTAATACAGATGTAAAGAAGAAGGCCTGCTTTATGAGGGGATTGAATACAAAACTTCAATCAATGATGACTACTTGTGGCAATATCAGCTATAATGAAGCAGTGAATATTGCTATAGCAAGCGAAGAAAAGAATAGCAAACATAAGGAGGCCAAGAAGAAGAGGGGACTTGTGTCAAGGCCTGGATCGTCTGGTGGCAACAAGAAGCGTCAGAGGTTTGTATATCATCCAGTCCAGCAGTTCCGCCCATCTTATCGTCCACCTTATCGTCCGCCTCAGCAGCAGCCGTATCCTCAGAGGACGTTTGCAAGGCCTGCTATGCCTTTCAATGCTCAACGTCAGCCGAATGTTTCTACCATTCGTCCACCAGTGCCACCAGCTACCAATGGTCTATGTTATAATTGCGGAAAGGCGGGGCATTTTGCTCGTGAATGTCCTTATCCAAGGCAGAATGTTCCCAATACCAATGCACCAAGGCCAGCAGGAAATCAGCAAGCAAATCAGAACCGGGGAAATGCACAGAATAATCAAAAGGGTAAAGGTGCTTCGAAAACGGGAAAGGTTTTCCACACTCAAATAGAAGCTATTCCTGAAGGAGAACCTGTTATGCTTGGTATGTTCCCTGTCGCTCAACACCCAGCTTTTACACTTTTTGATTCTGGTGCATCGCATACCTTCATGAATAGAACATTTGCGGAAAGGCATGATATACCTATTGATGAAACCCAAGATAACTTTTTGATACAGTCACCTGGGGGTCGACTAAGTACTAAGGAAATGGTACGTCAGGTACCTATAGATCTGGGTGGATATATATTTCCAACCTCCATGATAGTCTTAAAAGATCCCAGTATAGATGTGATCTTGGGCATGAACTGGATGAACCAGAGAGGTGCAGTAATAGACACCTTGAATAGAACCATTAAACTCAACGTACCTAATCGCAAGTCTCAACTTCTTATCCATCTTCCTACTCTTAAGAGAGCAGTTGAGCAAGTGTGTGCTACCTCTGTCAAGGAAATCCAAGACATTCCAGTGGTCTGTGAGTTTCCTGATGTGTTCCCAGAGGATTTACCTGGTCTGCCACCAAATCATGATGTGAAAATTTGAAATAGAACTCAAACCAGACACAGCACCAATAGCCAGAAGGGCTTATAGGATGCCACCCAAGGAGTTAGCAGAGTTGAAAGCTCAGTTACAAGGCTTGCTAGATAAAGGTTTCATTCGACCTAGTTCGTCACCATGGGGATGTCCAGCAATATTTGTAAAGAAGAAGGACCATACCCTGAGGCTATGTGTGGATTATCGTCCTTTAAATGAAGTGACAATCAAGAACAAGTATCCTTTGCCCCGTATTGATCTCCTCTTTGATCAACTTACCGGTGCGAAGGTATTCTCGAAAATAGATTTGAGATCAGGGTATCATCAGATCAAGATCAAACCAGAAGATGTTCCGAAAACAGCTTTCACCACCAGATACGGCCTATATGAGTACTTGGTCATGTCCTTTGGTTTGACCAATGCACCTGCCCACTTCATGTATTTGATGAATTCAGTGTTCATGCCAAAACTAGATAAGTTCGTGGTTGTGTTTATTGATGACATTCTCATCTATTCCAAAACCAAAGGAGAACATGCAGAACATCTCAGTATAGTGTTGACTCACCTGAGAGAACATCAGTTATATGCTAAATTCAGTAAATGTGAGTTCTGGATAAATGAAGTTCAATTTTTGGGTCATGTTCTGTCAGCCGAAGGAGTGGCAGTAGATCCAAGTAAAGTCCAAGAGGTTCTTGACTGGAAGTCCCCAATTTCAGTACATCAAGTTCGGAGTTTCTTAGGATTGGCAGGGTATTATCGAAGATTTATCCCTGACTTCTCCAAGATCTCCAAACCTATGACAACCTTACTGAAGAATGATACTAAGTTCATATGGTCGTCAGAATGTGAAGAAGCTTTCCAGACTCTGAAAAAGTTGTTAACAACAGCACCAATATTAGCTCAGCCAGATATTGAAAAGTCCTTTGATGTTTATTGTGATGCTTCAGGCAAAGGCATTGGGTGCGTACTGATGCAGGAAGGCAGAGTCATTGCTTATGCTTCGCGACAGCTTAAGCGACATGAAGAGCATTATCCAACACATGATCTAGAGTTGGCAGCTGTAGTCCATTCTCTAAAGATCTGGCGACATTATTTGTTGGGTAATACATGTCATATATACACCGATCATAAAAGTTTGAAGTATATCTTCACACAATCAGAATTGAATATGCGACAGAGAAGATGGCTAGAATTGATAAAGGATTATGATATTGAAGTACACTATCACCCAGGTAAAGCTAATGTAGTGGCAGATGCACTCAGTCGAAAGGATCATTGCAATTGTCTAGAAGTTAAGCCAATCGATGTTACTTTGTGTTATGAGTTTGAAAGTTTAAGCCTTGAAATGATTCCACAAGGAAATCTCACCAATGTGACAGTTCAATCATCCATTAAAGATCAGATCATTGCAGCTCAGAAAGAAAGCAAGGGAATGATCCATCTAAAAGAAAGGATTCACTCTGAGCAGAATTCCACTTTTAAAATAGATGAAGCTGGAGTGATTTGGTTCAAGGATCGGTTAGTGGTTCCAAAAGTTCCTGAGCTCCGAAAGCAGATTCTTGATGAAGCTCATGCAACAAGATTTTTAATACATCCAGGCAGTAATAAGATGTATCAAGATTTGAAACAGAGATTCTGGTGGACTAAGATGAAACTTGAAATTGCCAATTATGTAGCAAAATGTGATATTTGCCAGAAAGTGAAGGCAGTTCATCTTAGGTCTGCTGGAGAGTTGCAACCATTGCCTATTCCATCTTGGAAGTGGGATGACATTAGTATGGACTTTATAGTGGGTCTGCCCAAGACATCAAAAGGGTTTGATTCTATATGGGTCATTGTTGATCGTCTGACCAAATCAGCTCATTTCATATCTGTGAAGACAATATATCCAGCATCTACCTATGCCAAAATATATTTTGACAGAATTGTAAGTCTGCATGGTGTTCCAAAGACTATCGTATCAGATAGGGGGACACAGTTTGTTAATGTTTTCTGGAGACACTTACATGAATCTTTGGGTACCAAGCTTCTACATAGTACAGCTTATCATCCACAGACTGGGGGTCAAACTGAAAGAGTTAATCAGATCTTAGAAGATATGTTAAGATCCTGTGTACTCAGTTATTCAGAGAAATGGGATGAATGTTTGTCTTTAGCAGAGTTCTCTTACAATAACAGTTATCAAGAGAGTATTAGGATGGCACCATTTGAAGCTCTGTATGGTAGAAGATGCAGAACACCTTTAAATTGGTCTGAGCCTGGAGAGCATAGTCTTTTTGGAGTTGATTTAGTCAGAGAAGCTGAAGAAAAGGTCAAGTTGATTCAAGAGAACATGAAGAAGGCACAATCCAGACAAAAGAGTTATGCTGATAAAAGACGTCAGTCCCTTACCTTTGAAGTTGGTGATTATGTTTATCTCAATGTGTCACCTATGAAAGGAGTTACACGATTTGGAATCAAAGGGAAGTTGGCACCTCGATATATAGGTCCTTATCAGATCCTTAAAAGATGTGGAAAGGTGGCATATCAACTTGATTTACCACCACAGCTATCTTTAGTCCATAATGTGTTCCATGTCTCTTAGTTGAAGAAATGTCTTCAAGTGCCTGACCATGTCATTCATGTTGAAGAGATTGAATTAGAGCCTGACCTGACATATTCAGAATATCCTATCAAGATTCTTGACCAGAAAGATCGAGTTACGCGAAAAAGAACTGTCAAGTTCTACAAGGTTCAATGGAATCAACATACGGAGGAAGAAGCCACGTGGGAGTCGGAAGAGTTTCTCTTAGAAAGTTTTCCAGAGTTTCTCTCTTCTTTGTAATCCTCGTAATCTGTCTTATGGGAATCTTTCTCTGCTTTATGTAAAGGTTAGTAATGGAAGTGCCTGACACATTTCCTTTTCCATTACTTAGCCTACAAGTTAAATCTTGGGACAAGATTTCTTTAAGGGGGAAAGAGCTGTAACACTCCAGTGTTATCCACATTAAAACTTGTCATGTCATCATATGCATCAGCATTTCATTTGAGTGATAACCTGGATTTGCATTCACTAAAACAAGTTTATTATTTTATGCTTGTGTTTAGTTGATAAAGGAGTGCTTAAGTTAAACCCTAGTTTATGCTTTCTTATTTGGTAATTAGTGCTTTTATGTGTATATGGGGTATTATGGTAATTTCTTTTATAGTAGTGAAGTTTTGGACCAAATTCTGATTTTATGTCTCAATAGTGTATTTGAGTCATGATTCAAGTCATCATTGAAATATAAATTAGATTTTGGTTAGAATTCAATTAAATAGTTTAAATAATTCTAAAACCCTATTTTATCCCCTTTTCTTTAAATCAAAATTTTGAAAGAATTTGGGTATGCTTTAAAAAGCAAAGTTGCTCTATTTCTGATTAGGAACAACTTTGGTGTTTAAAGTTTTTCAAGTGTTCTTGTGAAATCAAAAGTAATGGTAAAAGTCCTCTTTTGTCCTTTTTGTCCTCTTTTGTATTTCAAATCCTAATTCAAAATCTGAGCATATTTTGGGTACCTTGCAAAAATGAAAAATGTTCAGTATTGAATTCTGAGCATTTGATATTTTGGCATATTTTCAGCTTATTTTCAAAAATCCAAAGTAATTTCAAAATCTGGAACGGGTAGGTTTGGGAAAGGGGGGGGGATAAGTTCTTGTTCCTGTTCATGGCGGCAGCAAGGCCGATCTTTTGATCGCCTGCTCTCGTGCGTGGACGGCGACTTCTCCTGAAGGAACGCGCGACCGAGTTCGTGGCCAAGTTAAGCTGCTGCTGGCACTCTTCCTCGCGTCGTGGCGTCACCTCTGAGCTCGCCATCGCCATGTTTGCCACCAAGGTACCGACGGGAACAATCCGGTCAAACCTCCAGATTCACCGTCTCCAGTCATTCTCATCCTTTTTCACCGCGCCTATAAGTACTTCACTTCTTTGCGCATCTCCCAGACCTATCCTCTCCATCTCTTTTGCACCAGAGAGCTCATACTCGCCGGTTTCCTTCCCGCCGAGCAGAAAGCGCCGCCGAGCTCGACCTCTCCGTGGTCAGCTCAACCGAGCACTTCTCCACTCTCTCTTTTTCATGTTTGTGTCTCGTCTTGATCCCAAAGAGCTCATTGGCTCGATGGTTCCTTGTCTGGTGCTCAGGTTTTACCGGAACAGCGTCGTCTTCGCCGGAGTTTACCGCCGAAGGCCACTGCTCCGTGGACGCCTACTCCCCGTGCAACCTCTGCTTAAACCAGTTACACCAACAGCATCAGGGTGAGCTTCTAGACCTTCCTAGTCTCTCCGTTTGCTTGCTACCGGTCTAGGTTCGCCGGAACAGGGCTAGCCGAGATCCGATCCGCCGCCATGCGTGGCCAGGCTCAACCCGAGTGGTAGAGTGTAGGGTTGAGAGCTCAATCGACTGCGGCTGTCTTGCCGGTGTTGATGCTCGCGTCAGCCGAGTCTCTTCTGGCCAGAGTCGGCCGGAGTAAGGCCCGTCGGCGCTCGGTTCGCCGTCGTGCACACCGGCCATGGTCGGGGACCTTGTGGTTGTAAAGATGAGAAGTTCCAGGGTGTTGGTTACAAAGTCGCAGACTCAGGTGAATAGCGCCATGGACTGCGGGTTGTTTTAGTGTAAGCCGAAGGGCTTTTCTGCAAAGCTGTCAGACACACCGCTTCGCTCGAGCCGAGCCTCGGGTGAACGCGTTCACCGTCCCGCTCGAGCTAGGCCTCGGACGGACGAGCGTTTTTCCGTCTCGCCCGAGCCTCGAGCTAAGCCTCGAGCGGGCACGTGCGCAACGTATCGCCCGAGCCTCGAGCTAGGCCTCGAGCGGACCCTCGGGCGCTGTCTCGCTCGCGTCGAGCCTCGAGCGAACGCACACACTCACCTACCGTCGTGCGCTCGCGCCACGCTGGGCCGAGTTGGCTTGGGCCAAAAGCCCAGTTTGGGCTCGTTCAAGTTTTTCTTTTTCTGGCTTTTTGCACAGTAATCAGTTTTGTTGTTTTTGCTATATTTAATCTATAGCTCTGTTAATTATGAAATTTGACATGATAGATGATAGCATGTCTGTGCTAATATAAAAATTATAAAATTTGTGTTTTGAGTACTTTTGATATGACATTTAAATCTGTGCTTTAATAAATAAATGTAACTTTGATGATTTATGTAATTTTCTGTGTTTCTCCAAAAATCATAAAATTTGACATGGGAGTTTATATCATTGATATACACCTTCAGGTTTAATTTCATCTCCGTTTGACAAAGTATGCTTGGTGTATAAATAAAAGGCTAATTAAAATAATTAATAGAATAAATAGAACTAGTTGATCCCTGTAGATTTGTGTGACTTTTGGATTTGTTGACAACCAATGGGAAACTAGCAAGATTTGCTCCCCGGTTATGGGTTTCCTTTATACAAATACCTTTTTATTGCTTGTAAGTTGCTTTATCAGAAAATAATAAAACTTGTTTAGTGTTTTTAATAGCTAAAGTGGTTTCGTTGGTTTGCAACTTTAGCGTGATGGAAAGTTGTACTCTGTAAAGGTTATAGTTAAGAAAATTTCCATCTTTACCATGATCATATCATAAGCATCTCATTACTCATGCATATGCACTTCTACGTGTAGATCCCGCTTCAGAAGGCCCTAACTCTCAGTGGATTTCTCCTGAGGGTGCAGACCTTTCTTGTTTTTCAGAATCTTCGGACTTCACCGATCCTCAAGGCAAGCCCCGGTGTTTTTAACCTTTACTTGTTTTTATAAAGGTTTTATTAAAATGTTGTTAAGATAAACTACTGCATTAGGTTATAGGAGTTGTGTGATGGCCTACTCCTTGCACTGTTTACCTCCACCAGAAGATCCACCTGCCTTGTTTAAAAACTATTTGCAAAATGCTTAGTGATGCTATACAATAGATTTGCAAAAATGCCAATTTCAAAAGTGTGATCACTTAAAGAATATTTATGGGAATTTGGTTTTACTCCCGACTGTTGGCTAAGTATCTGATCCGTACCTAGTCAATGGCTAGGAGAGGTTGTCCTAGCGTACGGTGCCGTCATGTTGTAGTCCGGGACTCAACAGTTGACACCGACCGGGACAGGGTTGAGAAAACTGACGGGACTATTACGCTTGGGTGAGATATAACCAAGGTATAGTTCTGGCTGGAAAATTAGGGACCATCCGTATGGGGGCCTGCTGGTCAAGACTTGCAACTATTCACATACTACGGAAAGCTCTGGCTCCGAGGAATCCTTTATTGGGACCGACAACCGCGCACTGGGAGTGGAGAGATGGCGGAAGTAGCTTGTACCCACGTGGTCGTCGTACCTGGATAAGAGTGGTGTACTGTACTTCTGGGTGGCGTAGGACCGGGCCCAATCTTGGAGGAATCGTGGTAGACGGGTTGGCCTATGCAAGCTTGGGTGCTACATATGCCGTGTGAATAGGGATCCTCAGCTGAGTATTCTTTATCCGGATTAACGTTGCTCCTCGGTTATGGAGACCATGTCTTCGACTGTCAACGGAGAGTGGTTCTCAACTAGGTATGTTTTGAAAGGTAAAATGAATCATGAACGATGAAGAATTGAGAGATACTTGAATCTTTCCTAAACAAAACAAGATTTACAAAAAATGCTTTTTGTGCAAAATACTTGATTTTGTTTAAGCCTTACCTTCACTTCCTAAGCCTCTCATTCCTGAGTCTTCTCCTCTTTTCTTATCGGTTAAGTCTTGTTGAGTACTTTTGTACTCAGGGTTTGTTAACCCTTGTTGCAGGTGAGTACATGGATCCACCTTTTGATGGACAATGCTACTTCACTCTAGTAGAAGAAAGTGATAACGATTCTGATGTGTGACCTTGGGCAAGTAATCTCTTTTGAATGAGTTTTGTAATATAAAGTTCCGAACAAGTTATGTAATAAGTATTTTGGTGATGTAAACTTTAAACCTAAGTTTTAATCTATGTATATTAATCTTTCCGCTTTTACTCTGATTTATCTTATCTATAAAACTGTTGTAATACTGTGATGCTTGATGAGGGATTATCCTGGAAAGAATGTAACGTGGATGATTCGGGTTTCCTGAGGACACCCGACAGACCTCTTGAATCATTTGGAACTCGTGCACGCCGATCAAAGGTCCTTAGGACAATGATGGGTGCATGTGGGCCACTTAATTTAGGAGGTTCTGCCACATCTACCAAGCAGAAGGGGCTACATTTCAAAAGCCTGAAAAACATTCACATCTAAAAGCTTTATATTTAAAAGGGTTTGTCGATGGAAGGCCTCTGAACATGATGTTAGTTGATGGAGGCGCAGCTGTTAATTTGATGCCATATGCTACCTTTAGAAAGCTTGGAAAAACTGCAGAAGACTAAACTCAGACCGATATGAGGTTGATAGATTTTGCTGGCAATGTATCGGCTAATAAGGGTGTTGTGTGTGTTGAGCTAACAGTTGGCAGCAAAAGCTTGTCGACTACTTTCTTTGTAGTTGATGCAAAAGGATCATACAGTGTGCTTCTTGGAAAAGATTGGATCCACGCTAATTGTTGTGTTCCATCTACAATGCATCAAAATGTGATTCAGTAGATCGGCAACACTGTGGCAGTGATATTGGCCGATTCAACTATTAGCATTGCTTACTCTGATCCTGATGTGTGGAATTTCAACAATGTGGAGTGCTTTTCTGGGAAGATTCATGAAGAAGGCTTTCTCAAAACGTCTGATGATAGTCAACAGCCAATCCAAGCAGTTAGCTTTAAAAAATGTATTTAATGGATTGTACAATCAATGAAGATGAAAGTAAGATGGGTAAAGGTTTTACATCAGCCGATGAACTAGAGGTAGTTGATATAGGAAACGGTGATAAGCCAAAATTAACATATATCAGTGCCAAGCTAGATCCCAAGTTTAGACAGGAACTTATTGCCTTGTTAAGAGAATATAAAGAATGTTTTGCTTGGGATTATTCTGAGATGCCTGGTCTTGATCGATCGTTGGTTGAGAATTGACTACCTATCAAACATGGGAGTCGGCCTGTGAAACATGCCCCAAGGAGAATTAGAGCAGAAGTTATGACAGACGTGAAAACAAAAATCACTCAGCTTTATGAGGCAAATTTCATTCGGCAATGTAGATATGCTGAGTGGATATCTAGTGTATTCCTTGTATATAAGAAAAATGGGAAAATGAGAGTTTGCATTGATTTGAGGGATTTGAATAAAGCTACCCCGATGGATGGCTACCCGATGCCAGTAGCAGACATGTTGGTTGATGCAGCGGCGGGGCATAAGGTAATCAGTTTTATGGATGACAATGCTGGTTATAATCAAATATTTATGGCAGAAGAAGATATACATAAGACTGCATTTAGATGTCCGGGTGCTATTGGATTATATGACTGGGTAGTTATGACCTTTGGACTTAAAAATGCCGGTGCAACTTATCAAAGGGCTATGAATTATATCTTTCACGAGTTGATCGGCAAGATTGTAGAAATCTACATTGATGATGTGGTTGTAAAGTCCAAGGATTATCAACGACATCTTAAAGACCTCAGAGATACTCTAGAATGTGCAAGAAAACATGGATTGGGAATGAATCCCCACAAGTGTGCATTTGGAGTGTCAGCTAGACAGTTTTTGGGTTTTATGGTACATGAAAAAGGGATTGAAGTTGGTTAGAAAAGTTATGACGCAATTGATAAAGCAGTACCACCAACTACAAAACCTCAATTACAGTCTTTGATTGGTAAAATTAATTTCATCAGGAGATTTGTTTCAAATTTGTCAGCCAGGATTTTACCATTCTCAGTATTGTTGAAATTGAAGGATGATCATGAATTTAAGTGGGGAAGTGAGCAACAGAAAGCATTTGATGAGATCAAAGAATATATGAAGTCTCCACCAGTTTTGATTCCTCCTCAAAAGGATAAACCTTTTAAATTATATGTTTCGGCTGATGATCGTACACTTGGATCGGCTTTAATGCAAGAATTTGAAGGGAAAGAAAGAGTATTGTTCTATCTCAGTAGAAGATTACTTGATCCAGAAACAAGGTATTCTCCTGTTGAGAAGTTATGCTTGTGTTTGTACTTTTCGTGCACCAAACTTCGACGTTATCTACTGTCTTTTGAGTGCATAGTGGTGTCAAAATTTGACGTGATGAAAGGTCCAAGTTGGCTAGAGGGGGGGGGGTGAATAGCCTAATTAAAAATCTACAAAATTACTTAGGCAAACACTATTAGTATAACAAATGGCGAAGCTTTTTGCGCTAGCCTAATAGTGTGTTGCAAGCCACCTATCCAACAATTCTACCTAATATTTCTATGTCACACAATCAACTAGAGCTAATAACAAAAGCGAAATAAAACAATATAGCTCTAGCACAAGTATGATATACAAAAATGTATATGAGACAAGTGTGTGCAATAGACAAACTAAGCAAGCTACTCACAACTAGCTACACAAGGTATATGACAAAAGATATACAACAAGAAAAGATATCTACACAAAAGAAGTAGCTCAAAGTAAATACACAAAGTAAATAAGCTAGATAAAGGGAATTTCACCGAGCCTTCGGGATCGCCACGTAGAGAGCCAATCACCGGTGAAATCCACTTGTGAAGCCAATCACCAAGAATGTGTAGATGAAGACCAATCACCAAGATGGGGACACAATCACAATAAGCACTTGGGAGACAAAGATTTATCCCGAGGTTCACGTGCTTGCCGGCACGCTACTCCCCGTTGTGTCGACCAACACTAGGTGATCCGGTGGCTAATCGGCGCAAAGCCAAGCTCACAAAGAGCGCCACAAGAATCTACCACTAGTGAGGTAGCTCAATGACACGAGCAATCCACTAAGGATGCCTCTTGCCGCTCCGGCGAGGTGAGGCTACAAAACCTCTCACAATCTCGAACGGTGGTGGCCAAGAACAATCACCAATCTTGCCAACAACCACCTCAACGCCTCCAAGCCGTCTATGCACCGGCAAATGCCAAGAGTAACAAGAAAACTCAATGCCGATGCGAAGAACTAGTGCCACTAGATTGAACTCTTTCAAATCACGCACTAGATCACTCAATCTCACTTGGTTTGATCAAATCAACTTGGGAGATGAGTTGGGAGGCATGCCAAGGCTCACTAGAATGCTTAGGAAACAAAATGTGCAAGAGAGAAACCTAGCAAGCCGGCCAAGCCCCTTAAATAGGCCTCACAAGTCGGCCTAGCCGTTGGGCCCGAAACAGAAGCATCCGGCGCTCCGGTGTCGGGGCCATCGGACGCTGCCCCAGCGTCTGATGCTCCGATGAGCACCACGTGCCCCTCTGCTATGAATTCAGCCCGTTAGATCCCAACGGTCACATTCTTTCTCGCGCTGGTTAAAGTGGCATCGGACGCGCCGATGCCTAGCATCGGACGCTCCGATGCCTCTGCTCAATTCAGCTCTTTTCTGCGTCACATCGGACGCACCGGCACAGTTACATCGGACGCTCAACCCCAGCGTCCGATGGCACAACAGAAAGGTTCCAGAGAGGTCCAGAACGCATCGGACGCGTCCGATGGTTCTGCATCGGACGCAGACCAGCGTCCGATGCTCCCTGCACAACACGATCGCGGCACGTCATGACCATCGGACGCAACAACAGTGATTCCTCAGCGTCCGTTGCCAGTGTCCGATGTTAGCTCGTCAACAGTCAGAAGTTAGGGTTTACCATCGGACGCTCGGCCAGCATCCGATGCTGCCGACGCCAGCGTCCAATGCCCCTAACTTGGCATCTTTTCACATTCTAACTTCTACCCTTGCTCCCATGTGCCAATACCAAAGTGTTTCACCACTTGTGCTCGTGTGTTAGCATTTTGCAAAGCATTTTCTGAGGGCTTTGTTAGTCACTCACTAGGTCTATAGCATCGATATGTTAGAGAACACCTAGTGGCACTTGAACACCGCATAAGCCGTGAATAATCTCCTCTTAATAGTATGGCTATCTATCCTAAATGTGATCACACTCGCTAAGTGTCTTGATCACCAAAACAAAGAGCCCTAAAGATTATACCTTTGCCTTCGGGCCTCTTTGCTCCATCTCTTCTCTTCTTCACTTCACCAATGGTAGAGCACTTGATCTCTTGGGAGCTTGTGGCCATCACCATCCTCCATGGTTGCCACCTTGCTAGCTCCACCACTTGGCTTGGTCATAATCCTTTCTTATAAGCTATACACATGCTTAGCAATAGGATTAGACCAAATAGGTTTCATCAATTAACCAAAACCAAACTAGGGCTTTCACGTGATAAAGCATATGTTATCTATGCCTATTCTAAATGGGAGAATTGGCAAATGGATTCTTGCATTATCAGAGTTTGACTTGAAGTATGAATCGACTAAAGCAGTTAAAGGTTAGGTAATAGCCGATTTTGTTACTCATCATCATCATGAACAAGAGATTAAAACTTTAGATTTTACCCCATGGGCTTTGTTCTTTGATGGTTCTAATTGCAAGCAAGGTGGGGGCATTGGTGTTGTTCTTGTTTCTCCTCAAGGGAGAAGTTTTGAATATGCCTTTTCGATTGATCCAACCTCTACTAATAATCAAGCTGAGTATGAAGCGCTTCTCAAGGGGCTTCAGCTTTTGTGTGAGGTAAGGGCTGAGACTATTGATATTTTTGGAGGTTCTCAATTAGTGGTTAATCAACTGCTCGGCCTATATAAATGTAAAGATGACATTTTGAGGAAGCATTATGAGAAGTGTCTAGAGTTACTTGATTCTTTCTCTTCTGTTGTTATAAAACATATTCCTAGATGTCAGAATCAAGAGGCTAATCGTTTAGCTCAGAGTGCTTCTGGGTAATGGCAAATCATTGAGATATTAGCCGACGAGTTTGCTAATGATGACTGGAGGATTGAAATCATTGAATACTTAAAGAATCCATCACGACAGGTATCCAGAAAGTTGAGATATAAGGCTACGAAGTTTGTCCTTCTTGATGATCAGCTTTATCACAAAACAATCGATGGTGTACTTCTTAAATGTATCAATCAAGAAGAGGCCAAGGTCCTGATGGGAGAAATCCACGAAGGAGTTTGTGGTGCACATCAGTCTGCTCATAAAATGAAATGGATGATCAGGAGAGCAGGATATTTTTGGCCAACTATTTTGGAAGATTATTTTAAGTTCTATAGAGGGTGTCAAGAATGTCAGAGATTTGGCAATGTTCAAAAATCTCCGGCATCGGCTATGAATCTAATTACAAAGCCATGGCCATTTAGAGGATGGGGGTTAGATCTGATTGGCCAAATATTCCCAGCATCTAGCAAAGGACATAAATTTGTGTTGGTGGCAACAGATTATTTCAATAAATGGGTTGAAGCTATTCCTCTGAAGGAGGCTTCATCAGCTACCGTGATTGAGTTTATCAAGGAACATATCATATATAGATTCGGTGTTCCTCAAACCATTACTACAGATCAGGGAAAAATATTTACATCAAAAGAATTTGAGGATTTTGCTGATAGCACAGGCTTCAAGTTGATTAATTCATCCCCATATTATGCCCAAGCTAATGGACAAGCTGAAGCTTCTAACCAGATCTTGATCAAAATTATTAAGAAGAAGATCAAGGAAAATCCGAAGATGTGGCATTCGATACTCAGTGAAACCTTGTGGTCTTATAGGATGGCTTGTCATGGTGCGACCAAGTGTTCACCATATAAATTGGTCTACGGTCACGAGGCTGTATTGCCTTGGGAAATCAATATAGGGTCCAGAAGAGTATCACAACAGAATAATTTGAAAGCTGATGATTATAAGCATCTCATGATGGATAACCTTGATGATTTAAATTTTCATCGGCTAAAAGCTCTTGAGAATATTAGAGCTCAGAAGTTGAGAGTTGCTAGATATTATGATCGAAAGGTCACGGAGAAAAAGTTTAATGAAGGCGACTTGGTTTGGAAAGTCATTTTGCCTATTGGGGCTAAAGATAGCAAATATGGTAAATGGTCACCAAATTGGGAAGGACCCTACCGGATTACTAGATGTGCTCCTGGCAATGCTTATTTTTATAAGACTTTAGAAGGTGTTGAGTACTTCAAAGCGGTTAATGGGAAGTATTTTAAGAAATATTATCCTAGTATCTGGGTGGATTTACTGTGAATGATCAAATTGATCGATAGCCGATATGACCATATCGCCTTCAGGCTAAAAAGAGATATAGCCGATATGTATAGTATCGCCTCTAGCAGTGAAACAAATAGCCGATGCAAGCGAGGCATCGCCTTCAGCCCAGAAATATGGTTTCGAGAGCTTTTGAAATTGAGAGACCTCGATGGGTCTTATCACAGAGAGATCGTAAAGGAACAGAAACTTCATTATATTCATAAGTGGATTTCTTATACAGTAGCTTAATCCTAATAAACTACTTGAAGACTTTGTCTACTATGATTATAGAGGGGGTGGACTCTGCTATCTCTCCGGCTACTCCGTCAACGCCATCAAAGTTCGCTTCCATAGCGTGACTTATTTCCGGGGTGATTTCAAGGCCACCCAGGTCTTGGCCAGTGTGAGCCTGGGCAGCTCCAAGAGCCATAGCAGCACCATGGCGGACACCATGAAGGGCAACCTCGTCCACCCTTGCGGGGATGTTGGTCACCCTCTCGGCGACGCTATCGCCAGTGGCATTCACGGAGTCGGCCGCTTCGTTCCCTGCCTCCTGAAGGACCTCCAGGTGCACGGTCAGGTCTGCAAAGCAAACATGACACGTTGGAGATTGAGTAGAAGAAAATTCGATCAAGCGAGATTTCTTCAGAAATTACCAACGACGCGTGCGTCAGACTCAGTGCATTGTTGAACCGCTTGAGAGGCTCTCGCCTCTGCATCTTCCAGCGCCCTTTGGAGTTGGGCGATGTGGTCCTCGAGGAGGCAGTTCCTGATGGTGGCCTCCGAGTGAAGATTCTGCATTTCCGTCATTTGACGGTAGTGGCAAGCGGTCGTCAACTCCGAGCTGCTGGAAGAAGGGTTCTCGGAAACCGACTCCATTCCAGGAGGAGGCACCAGAGCAGCGACGACGTTGGATGGACCCGCGTCAACCCTGGATGAAAACGATGAATGGAGTCAATTCAAGATCTAAAGAGCCGATGATGAAATATCAGAATCAACTAATATAAAAAAGCATGCCTAGCACGGAGCTGAGAGCGACGGTAAGAGTTCACTTCCTTCTCTGCGGGACGCTTGCCGCGGTTGTTGTCTGCCATCGAAGGAGGAAGAGAGGAGTTTTTGGATGAGAAGAAGGGTTTTCTTTTGGCTGGAAGACGAGAAGCGGCAGAGATGAGCTCTGAGTATGACGGAAGATGGGAACGAAAGAGAAGTTTATATTAGAAGATTGAGTCTCCAAAGGGGACAAGATGTCATTTTGTACGGTGTGCGCAGAGAGCTCGAGTGGAATGTTAAATCATGACACGGTTTTCAAGAGAAGAGCAACCGTTTCACATTAATCATCAAAGATACTGGTCAGAAAAAAGATCATTGAGCCATTTGACATACCGAAAGGGAAGAAAGAAAAGGACTCAAAATTTTGGAAATAAAATAAATTTTATTCCAAAATTGGGGGCATGTGTTTACACCAGATTTTGGATTAAGAAGATTATTATTTCGTAGGCACAAACGACTGATTTATTGGTAAAAGAATCGGCCAGAAAAATAAAAGAAGTGTTAAGACCCGGACACGACCAAGACCCTTGAGGACCAGGTGTGACAAGTTTTGAAGACGTGTTGGGTTCGACCGAGGAGTTTGAGTCCAGGTCGTCTTTTGTTTTCTGTAACCTAGTCGTGTTAGGGTAGGAGTCAAACTGAGTTATAAATAGCTAGAAACCCGATTTTGTGACACATCCAATCAATCAACACATCGGCCACCGGCCAAAACCCTAGGAGCAGGAGTAAGGTAGAACTCAGCGGAACCTTCAACTAAGCAGGGCTGCATCGGCTTTGACCGACCTCCAGTTTGCTTGTAAGTTTCACCAATGGCTCGTGTTATCATTCAATAAGGCTGTATTTGGCATCGACCAAACTCTTGTTAAGTTATGACATGGCTAGTTATCAGTTCAAGTTCACCATTTGTAAGACTATCTTGACCCTGATCAATCTCTTACTTTAGTCGATCTTGACTAGTTATCGACTCTATTGGTTTTGGCAAGCCAATAGATTCATTAAGTTATTGATGTTGTTTATGCTTTAATTTGTTTTTTTAGATTTTAAACAATATCTTGCCCAATCAAGATTGACAAAGTAGCTTAAGCTTAAAAGATGTTTGGTTTCGGCTATCTAAAGGCTTTACATGCTTACACCAAAGGAAATAGCCAATCCAAGCCTTTCATCGACTATTTTGTTAATCTTGGTTGTTACATGTTATGCGTTCGAGATATCCGATAAAATCGTGATTTGATCTAAGAGCAGATAGATTTGATCTAGCATGTCTATTACGGCTGTATTTCCGAACCCCACTGATATATATGATAGATTAGATTTGCTTGATCTTAAGTCGAATCATGGTTTTAACGGATAGATCTTGTTTGTGCTTCATGGACCCTGCATCGGCTAAAATAGTCGATCCAGTTATGCTTTTCTCATAATGCGTACTTTTGAATGGCTTGGAATTTACGGATCTACTCGTTGCATCGGACGTGGTCTAGCTTGGTCATCATTATGGCTGTATGGACATACCCCACTGTTGATGTTTAAGCTATTTTATCGATCTATTTGTTATTATGGCTGCATGGAAACACTCCACAGTTAACAGATAGAACTGCCTGTGCAATTAGTCGATATGTCAACTTCATGCCATTCAAACATACACGTAGACCTTTATTTTTCTTCACATGTATGAGCTTATCGGTTGTTTACCTGTCCTAAGTTTTTCTTTGCATATGTTATATAGCCGTTTTGCTTCATATCTTTATCAATACTTTCATACAATCTTTTGGGAGTTGACTTTGTAGTCAATGTCCTATAAACAATGGCTATATCAGAGCCGCATAATTTGGAACTGTCTGGCACCAAACCGGCAGGTTTCATAATTTGACAACTTTTTCTTCTCCTTGTCAATTATAGGCCAAATTGACTGGCACGTCCGAGGTCGCTCTCACCTAGATTCGGCACTGCCACCTTTTGAAGGTCCAGGAGGTCAGGACCCTGCTCTGAACGCCCTCTGAGGACCGTGTTACGAGTGTGTTGGCGCTCTCGACCAGATTTTTGCGCCAACAAGCTGTTAGTCCGAAATGTCGAGGATGGTCGTATAGTACCACGAATGGCGAACGACCGATGGAAGAGTGGTCGCTGGTGTTGTACCAGAACTCGGCCAATGACACCCATTTAAGCCACCGTCGAGGGCACGAATGGATAAAGCAGCGAAGATATGTCTCCAAGCACTCGTTGACACGCTCTGTCTGGGCGTCCGACTGTGGATGGTACGCGGAACTCATACACAGCTGGATCTGTGCCAGGCGGAAGAGTTCTCTCCAGAAGGTGCTGGTGAAGATCCGGTCTCGGTCTGAAATAATTTGAGTTGGCAGCCCATGCAACCGGTATATATGATCCAGGAACAGCTGAGCTACCTATTGAGCATTGAAAGGGTGGGATAGCGGAATAAAATGAGCGTACTTGCTGAACCTGTCGACAATGACCATCAGGCAGTTGGCTGATCCAGAGCGAGGCAACCCTTCGATGAAATCCATAGATACGACCTGCCAGGACTCAGCTGGAACCGGAAGCTGAGAAAGCAGACGAGGGTACCGAGCTCTGTCAGGCTTGGCTTGTGCACAGACCGAGCAGGCGGAGACAAATGCTTTGACTGCAGATTTCATCCCACGCCAGGAGAACAACCTCTTAATACAGCTGAACGTAACTGGGAAACCGGAGTGACCGCCAACAATGCTACAGTGCAAAGCCATCATGATGCGCAACTAGAGGTCTTGGTTGGAGCCCAGCCATATACGACCCTTCCAATGAATGATTCCATCCACCAGAGAGTATGGGGAACAAGCATCTCCCCGAGTAGACAGCTGCTGAAGTAGCTGTAAGGCAAACGAGTCAGCTAGGTACCCGGCCTGGACAGAGGCTAGCCATGCTGGCTGGGAAGATGACATTGCAGCCAAATGCAGTGGCAGAGCTGGGTGGCGAGATAACGCATCAGCAGCCAAATTGGAAACTCTTGGCTTGTAAACTGTCTTGTACTGCAGGCCGACCAGCTTGGTGTACAACTTTAACTGCCATGGGGTGTGCAACCATTGGTTTGTAACGTGCATAAGACTCCGCTGATCAGTAAATATTAAGAACTCTGCGTGTTGCAAATAGGAACGCCACTGATCTATAGCCACCAATATGGCCAAGTACTCCTTTTCATAAGTAGATAGACCCCTGGTGCGAGGACCCAACGCCTTACTGATAAAGGCAAGCGGATGACCATCTTGATGTAGCACTACACCCACTCCGAGTTCAATTACATCAGTCTGAATTTGAAAGGGCTTGTGAAAATTAGGAAGTGCTAGAACTGGAGCTGAAAGCAGGGACTGTTTCAGAGCTGAAAATGCCGCTGAATGGTTAGCTATCCAGACAAACATGGTGCCTTTCTTCAGAAGGTCGGTTAGGGGACGAGCGATGATGGCAAAATGGCAGACGAACTTCCGGTAATACCCTGTGAGCCCCAGGAAACTGCGAAGCTGTTTGATGTCGGTGGGTTCTGGCCAGTCACGGACGGAGGCAATCTTGGATGGGTCGGTAGCCACACCATCAGCAGAGACAATATGACCGAGATAGGCAATGCGTTGTTGAGCGAACTTACATTTGGACATCTTAAGCTTCCAATTATCTTTGGCAAGCAAGGAAAAAGTCTGGCGCAGGTGACCAATATGCTCTTCTGAGGTGGCGCTATAGACAAGAATGTCATCGAAGAATACCAACGCACACTTGTGTAACAGCGGCTGCAAGGTAGAATTCATGGCACCTAGGAATGTATTGGGAGCGCCAGTCAACCCGAAAGCCATGACGTTGAACTCAAAATGTCCCCAATGAGTCTAAAATGCAGTTTTATGTTCCTCGCCTGGAGCCAAACATATTTGATTGAAGCCTGCTCTCAAGTCTAGGGTGGAAAACCATGCAGCTGAAGACAACTCATCCAAAAGTTCGTCAATCAATGGTATGGGAAACTTGCTCTTAACTATGATGGCATTGAGCATTCGGTAATCGACGCAAAAGCGCCATGACCCATCTTTTTTGCGGACCAACAAGACTGGGGAAGAAAAGGCACTGGTACTTAGCTGAATAAGACCTGACTGGAGCATTTCAGAAACCTGTTTCTCAAATTCTGACTTTAACGCCGGGGCGTAGTGGTATGGCCGAACTAATACCGACTAAGCACCAGGCACCAACGGCATAGAGTGATCACAACCGCGTCGAGGAGGAAGCGCTAAAGGTTCAACAAACAGTTCTGCAAACTCCTCCGGCAGCAGCTTGACATCAGGATGAACTCGCTGGTTCGGCAGGGTTGGGTCTTGGGTTATGTGGAACAACTGAATAATGTAGCAAGAAGGAGGCTCCGGCTGCAACCCATGAAGAACAATTTGAACAGCACCGTAAGGTATCAACAACCATTTTTCTTGCTAATTTATCTTCATTGGAGAGAAGGCCTCAAGCCAATCCATACCCACAATCATGTCATACATGCCCAGATCAAGGACCTTCAGAGTAGAATGGAATGTATACCCCTGAGATTGCCATTCAACCATTGGAATTTCGTCTGTACACGACAGAGTTTCCCCGCTTGCCACCTACACTAAAACTGGGGACAGCAGGTGCTGGACACCTGGTACAGACTGAGCCAACCTGGAACTGAGAAAGGAATGTGTACTTCCCGAGTCAACCAAAATAAGAATATCCTGTCCCCTGATGGAGCCTGGCAACTGCATAGTACGGGCCGAAGGCTGGCTGGAGGTTGCCGCGGCGGACAACATCATAAATAGCTGAGTATTGCCTTCTGCAGACGACTGATCCGTCTCCTCTAGCTCTGAAAACTGATCCTGGCACAGAGTCCAGACCTCCTGGAGAGCATGAACTTGAAGGATCGGAGCACATTTGTGACCGGGTTGCCACTTCTCGGCGCACCTGACCCACAATCCGCTAGCCCGGCGATAAGCCCGCAGAGACTGGAGCTTATCATCGACCGAACTGGGCTTGTTGGGCAGACGAGAGTCATCGGGCGACTTCTTGTTATCAACGGGTTGAGGCAGAGTGGCCGACTTGAGCGGAGGTGGAGGAAGAGGCAGGAAGCTCTTGGCAGATCCCGATTTGGTGAACGGAAATCCATCCGCTCGTTTGAATTCCTTGCGACGTCCAGGCTCAACAGCCTCCTCCTGCAAAAGAGCCAAGGTACACGCAGTATCCAAATCCGACGGCCGCTGAACCAAAACAATTGAACGAATGTCATCACGAAGACCATCTACGAATCGTGTAGTGTAAGACAGAGTATCTGGGTTGGGTGTATAGGCTGAGAGATTGTCAATGAGTTCGACGAACTTGTCAACGTACTCTTGGACATAGGCTGTTTGCTTAATGTGGAACAATTGACGGAGAAGAAGTTCATGTTGATCGCGACCAAAACGCTCATGGAGCAGCAGACAGAAGGAAACCCAATTTAGTGTAGGAAGGCGGCGTTCAACAGATTGGAGCCACCGTTTGGCTGGGCCAGTGAACTGCATGGTAGAACATTTGATCCACATAGAAGGGTCAACACAGTACATCTCGAAGTAGTTTTATGCATGGGTTATCCAGAGTTGGGGGTTGTCTCCGTCAAACTAGGGAAAAAGCATTTTCGGAAGCTGGCCTAGATGGTTGTGGTGAGGGGGAGGATCTGGGGGTCTGGAGTGATAGGAGTGGTCTAATGGAGGGTGGAACAAGGAGGAGAAAGGAGCGTCAGGAGGGGGATCGGGGTGAGGAACGGAGTGCATACCATTGGCCGGGGTCAGAGCTATGGTCGCACCGGGACCATAGCTCTTCTCCCGTGTACTCGAGGTGACACGGTGCCTGTAGGGCCAGTCGGTCATAGATCCGGCAGGTGGGCGGCTGGCGGCCGACTCCCATGGCGCACGCTGCCTGAGTGGCGGCGGCGTGAACTGTTGCGGCGGTGGCGGGGTTCCGAAGGGCTTGGAGGCACGGCGGAGATCCAGACGGATGTCGGTGATGTGGGCGTCGATCTCCGGGCGCCATGACTGGATCTCTTGCACGGCGGACTCCAGCACCGCCACGCGGTCATCTCGTTCGTCGGCGAGCTCGGAGAAGCGGATGAGCTCGAGATCCACCATCCTTTGCTCGAGTTCGGAGACGCGCTCGTCGAAGTGGTTTCCCTAGATGTCGGTGACGACCACGGCCGAATACTGGGAAGTGGCGAAACGCTCGAGGGAGGCGAGGCGCTCATCGACGACGCCCTCGCGCTCCTGCATCGCGGCTGACGCGTCCGCGAAGTGCTTCTCCCAGCGCTCCCATCGATCCGCCGAGCGCGAATCGAAGTCATCCAGTCGCTTGAGGACCTCATCGAACATCGCGGACGTATTGGGCTCCATCGCTCCCCTTGACCGCTGCAGTCTGGTGTAGTGGTGGTGGTAGGCCGGCGCGCGCTCCAGAGCTCACCAGCGCCGAGGATCGGTGTCTTTGATACCAGGTTGTTAGCGACCTGATGCGGATCGAAGGATGAGAGATGGGGATCGCCGGCCAACTGGTCCGGTTATAGAGGAGTTCTTCTTCTCTTCCAAGGAACTGAGTTCACATAATACAAGTTTGATGCTTTTTCCCTTCCTACTTCCAGCCACTTATCTATTCTGACCAGGACACAACGATTACAGACCCATTCTGGGCCACACACGTGAGAGCTATTGGAGCGGGGGTTCTTGTGCTGCGTCTTGGGCTGGGCCTTGCCGAAGCTGGGCTGAGATGAGAAGCAGTAACACACAGCTAGTGGTGGTGGGCGGCCCTTGGAAGAAGGAGCTTGACCCAGTACCGGAGGAATGGAAGGAATGCGAGGATCCTCAGATCGTCAGCCTGGGTTCCGGCAGGTTCTGCATTGCAAGCTTCTTCTCCTTCCAAGGAGGAGCAGGAGCAGGCTCTGGAGGTGGTAATAAAGTGGCCCACAAAAATTTTACTGTCTTGACTGGCGTGGAGGTCCATGGCAGCAGTGGCAAAGGAGAAGGTAGAAGTAGCACAGGGAAAGTGGTGGAACTCCAAATAACCCCTCACAGATCAAGACGTGTCAACAACACTAGCATCATCGAGACATTGTTCTAAATAACACTACTTTTTTTTTTCTTAATTTGCTCTTGAGACTCAGTGTTTTATCCATCATCTATCTTTTGAAGAAAGTGCAGTAAGCAATTTAAGGCATGTTTTAGTTCCATGCTGTAAATTTTTTGAATGTCACAATGTTAGGTAGAATGTTGCATGAGGTATTCGGATACTAATATAAATAAATAAATTACATAATCCGTCCGTGAATCGTGACACGAATTTTTTAAGCCTTAATCCGTCATTAGCACATGTGTTACCGTACCACTTTAGTGTCAAATCATGGACTAATTTGGTTAAAAGATTCGTCTTGCAAATTACATACAAACGGTGTAATTAGTTATTTTTGGTACTCTATACATGTGTCTAAATGTTCGATGTGATAGGACATAAAATTTTTTGTTTGGAACTAAACATGGCCTTAATTGTCATCATGTCGACATAGTGTTTGTCCTTTTACTATGTATACTGTATTGTTTCCTCTCTCTCTCCTAATAAAGTGAAGTGATGCTACATATTACTCTTTTTGATCCATTTCAAATTATATTTTATTTCAATCTCCTATCTCAAGCTTGACTAAAATTACAAATATTTATTTATGACATCAAACAGATATAATATCACTACAAAAAAGGCCTTTAGCCCCGGTTGAAATGGGCTTTTAGCCCCGGGTATCCCAACCGGGGCTAAAGGTCTAGGGAGGAAAAATAAATGTGTGTTGTGTGAGATTCGAACTCAGCACATCTCGCCTCAGGCACGCTTACCAACTGAGCTACGCAACCCACGTGATGTAGTTCTGGACGTTTTCCTTTTGAATCCACTCGTGAAGGACCTTTAGCCCCGGTTGCTAACACCAACCAGGGCTAAAAGGACCTTTAGTCAGGTGAATCTTTAGTCCCGGTTGGTAACCTTTAGCCCCGGTCGGAGTAATATTAGCATCACTGCACTTCAGGAGAGAGGAGACGATACAATACATAGTAAAACGACACTTGTATAGGCTTCAATGTCGAAGTTCCATGATAACAATTAATAAGTTGTACTGTACCAAATAATTTCTTTTGAGAGTCAAAGGATCTCAAGTTTAACTAAATTTATACAATAAAATAGTAACATTTATGATAGCAACTAAGTATTATTAAATTCTTTATTAATTATATTTTTTATACGCTACTAGAGAACAGACCTTTAGACAATCAATCAACTGAGCTTTAGTCTCAGTAAAAATTTGCGTCCGGGGACTTTTAGTCTCGGTTGGTATTACCGACCGGGGCCTGTTTATTAGCTTTTAGGGCCGGTTTGGTACCATTTATTAGCTTTTAGGGCCTGTTTGGAACATAAGTTTTTTTCATGTGAAATTGAATTGGTTCCTGTAAAACTCTTGTGCAAAATTTCCGCATTCTAAATATGATTAGGATGTTAGAGTTGTCACCACGCAATCAAAATTTCGTAAGTTTGATCGATTTTTCATAGTAAAGAATATCGACATCTATACACACTGCCCCTCTACTTCTTCCCCTGTCGCACCTTTGCCCATCATCCTATCATGATCTCACAATTATATATGAGGTCGTCTCTGATCAGCACATATGTAAAAGGCGGGCTGGGACAAGGGCGCCAACCAGATCTAGTGGAGGGAGAATGTCGATCTCCTTTCGTTTAGGCTAGGGGTGATTACATCAACAGTGGCAGTGCATATTCTTGTAGGAAAAAGAAAAGGAGTGGGAAAAAGATCGAGAGAACGAGCAGAGAGAGGCTTGCATTATTGCCTCATTTCAAACCAGGGGCATATTGGTCACACCAGGTTACATCTTGATAAAAAAGATAAAATGAAAATGGAGTAAATGCATTATAGCAAGAAGGCCTTGATTCATAATAACCCACCTTTAAACTTCCAATCTCGTGAGAAGATAGGTTGAATGACTCACTACAGTATGATTCGTGTTTTGCCATGGTTGTGGGTTGTTGTGCTGCCTGTTTAGCCTAGTCTAGATGGGTTGTGGTTTGCTTGGAATACCAATAATTACTTGTGGTTGAATAAAATGGTTAGAAAAAACTAAATCATTTTTGTTTTGTTATCATATACTATTTTTTTTACCGTTCCAACATTCATTTTTGGATTAATTTTCATTTAGGACAGAAATTAGTAACTTTTTGAAAACGATCATGACAATCAAAATTAGTCCATCTTTGGAATACATAGTTTTTCCATGTTTCCTGTGTTTTCTTCTATAAAATTTGGGAATTGCTATATTTCAGATGCCTGAAATATAGACTTTTTTCAGGCGACGGCTACAGGTCATTATATCTGCATCCAACGTTTAGAATTTGTCCCGATTGTTTCTGTAGAGTTGCATTCAATGCGGGTCCGAAAATACCCGATACGCAATACTATCCTTAACGGGTGCACCAAAAATGAGCCCGTTAACCATTGATTTTGTTCTCAGGCTTATTTGGGCTTTACACACTAAGCCCAAAACACAGATACACAACGATTGGCCCAATATAAGAGAACATTTATATCTTTGTGCATTAAAATAATACAAATCTGACACTGCATCCTGCTCAAAAAAAACAAACATATCCAGATGAACTAGAAATCACGAGAAGCACGTAGCAACAGAAAATGACGAACAAAAAGTAAAAGAAGATCAAGATAATAGAATGCTCATATCTGGACTTCAGCTCCTTGCTTCTATCATCTTTGTTTCTGTAATTATGCAAAGGAATTTGTTATTCAACTCTATATATTTCTATTATTAAAAAATACAAATCACAAATATGATAATTACACATTTGAAGTAGTGCAACTAGTACTTGTTGTTAATGCAATTATATGGTATATGTATGTAAATAAAAATATTCAGGTCATGCAAGTGAAGCTGGCTGAGAATAAAAGTTAACTAGTGCTTTGTGCTGATCTGTAAAGATAGAATGACAAAGTGGGACACAACCACACACAAGCATGACAAATATAGAATAACAAACTAACTTTAGCCACAAACAAGGATTCTCTATAGACAAGTATTCTCTATGTACTAATGGAAAATTAGTAGGGATAATGTTAAGCTAAAAAAAGTACAAATCTCGTCTACACAAGCAGATTCAACTGGCACACTACTGCAATCATTCTTGCATGATCCTGTCTATATTAACATGTGTGAGTTGTCACAAGCACATCCTGCTATGGTGATCAGACTGACATCTCTTATACAAATGCTACTAAAAACCTATCAGTTTCTTAGTCCAAAGGATTTGACAGTTCACTATATCAACCAGAAATCAACCATGGTATTAAGAGGCTAACCTCATTTGTCACCAATTTTGAAAGTCCCTACGTCATGGAAAACCAATCAAAGAACACCAGCAGCCTTGGCATTGGTTAAAACATTCCTTACACCACTTCAAATAACTGACACATCATATATCTTAGCTCCGATGATTTATCATAAATAACACTATTATTTTAGGAGCAAGAAACTTGACCTACACACCACTAACATGAGAAAAACACTAGCCACTGCTACCAGTGTTCTTGAGTCTTGAGAAAAACTTCTACAGAAAAAGAAAAATATGGTGTCCCATACACGACAGAGAATATTTGAAGCAAGGAGGAGATTAGCTTGTAAGGTTTGTATTGACACAAATTACAATAAAATAGAACCATAAAAATATTGTGAGTGCTGGCACAAATCATAATTAACAAAGTATAATTTTTTTCCTATAGAAACACAAAGAAAACTATCTAAAATGTATCGGCACAAATCAAAACTAGCAATTTTTTCTATAGGAAGACAAGACAAAAATATAGTGTGCTAGCATAAATCACAATAAACATAGGATAAAGTGTGTTAGCACAAATCACAACAAACAATTTTTTTCTATGAAAGAAAAAGGATAAAAATTTAGTGTGGTTTGACATAAATCACAATAAATAAAGAAAAGTGTGTTAGCACAAATCGCAAGAACATTTTTGCTATGAAAGAGAGGATAAAATATGGTTTGTGCTGACACAAATCATAATAAACAAAGGGAAAAAAGGTGTGTTAAGACAAATCACAAGGAACAATTTGCTTTCTAGGAAAGAACAAGGACAAAAAAAATGATTTGTACTGGTATAAATCAAAATAACAAAGAATAAGGACAAATTTATTTTGTGTTTGTTGGTTTTGACAGTTGCAAAAAAAACTAGGCTACTGTGAACAACTTGATGATGCATGCAACTAATAAAAAAACTAGGCTACTATGGCCAGATATGCCAGTTACTATCATTAAGCCATTGGTTTTACTAATCTAATCCAAGTAATAATCCTAGACATATAAGAAAGAAATAACAAGCTTTTGATAAACTAAATGTTATGGGTGTGGAGTACAAAGTGCAAACATAGGGAGAAATTAAGTACAAACCTCAGTAGGGCCGCAGAAATGATCTCGTCATCCTTCTTCAGAACCCTCCTAGCTTAGTCGTTTAAATTCGGACTTGTTCGTTCAAGCATGAAACATCTTCTATATAAACGACAAAATCAAGATCTAAATATAATTGAATGATATCTCAGGGTTTGTACAAAAATGTGTACGTCTCACTTAAACTAAAAATACTTATCCAATATACACAACTTGGTGGAGCATGTCAAACTTAGTTTGTCTGTCCTTCACCGAGTTGAAGCAGTCGCTGAGCACGACGACCACCACTGCAAGCTTCATGTTCCATTCCCTGAGAGCTAGCTGGTTCTTCCTTCTGAATCCTCTAGAGTGCCCAGGAGAAACGATCCTTAATAGGGTTCATCATGCCTGCAAAGAGCCAAAACATGCATCCAAACACAAAAAGACACCATGTTCAGTTTATATAACACAAGAATAAAAACTAAATGCAAAACACTAGCATATTGCATATGATCAGAACTATAATTGCAGGTCCCAATAGTTGCAATTTACATTATTGGTAATTGCAATTATTTAAATGAATTTTTTATTCGATTTGGTTTTCGAACAACAAATATTAATAGGAACAACACTTCAAAATTCAGTCATATATTGTGGATGCATATTATTTCTATAGAAGTGCACCAACACAACCTGAAAGTAGTAGGAGCATATTTTATAAGTTGTGAGATTTTGTGGACTCAAAATTGAGTAGTATTTTGTATGTGAGAAAATTCTCAATCACACAAAAACAAACAATTACCTGTACTATTGTAGCTGCTGTCAGGACTTCACCTAGACTCCCACCAATAACCCTATGGCCAAGACCAAACAAAGCAATCCAAAGTCTCCCGCTTCGGGTTCGTGTTCCACCATCATCTAACACCACTAGGATTCGGGTTCGTGCATAATTCTCACTCTGATTCACGGAACCATTAGGATTTATTCCACTGGACTCTTCTCCTGCACAAAGATCATGCTCAAACATGTGTTTGGTTTTATATCATAGATTTGTTACATATTTTTTTCAAGAGCACGACAAACATGGGGTCCTCTCAATCTTATCCATTGAGAGTCCAACAATTCCACTAGTTCTTTCGCCTGCCTACACAATGACAAACAAATACAATAAGTCCAACAAAGTATAAAACATATTTTTCCTGAGTATTTCCCCCTCCTAATCTATATTACACCGAGCTGTGTACTTCCTACTGTCCAGGAAAACAAATGGAACAAATTAAGGCCCTAAAAAGTATAGTGCATAGATAAGATTACTTAGCCAACTAATTCTCACACATAATTTAATACCGCAGTGGTACTAAACAGACACAACTGAGGTGATCCCTAAAACTAAAAGAAAGACAAAATGCAGCAATTTTGGATAAATAAGACAAAATAAAAGAAAGGATAAATGCACTAAGACTGAAAACCAAAAGCACTCCATTCTGTAGGAGTTCTAAAGCTCACGTGAAAAGCATATAAAGATTATGCTCCTAGTTTCATAAAGCAGATGCAGCAAGACAGGTGCTATGTTGGATTTAAAATTGACCTGGCAGACTAAAAACTAGTGCAGCTGAATGAAAAACGACATGCATACTCAACTTCGGAAAACTGCAGTGGACAGTAAAATTTTAGGGAAAATGCAGTTGAAGACTGAACTGTTTTCATAAATTTCTAGGCCTAACCAAACTGCATATCTCTGAACAACCATCTGTTTGTCTCTGAACTAAAACAATTCAGCGGTGCTGCTCTTGAAGAAAACACAAACTAGACAAAAGAATTAAGTGACATTGGAACAGAGCTGCTGCTGAGTTTCGGACAAGCCACAGTTTACAGGTTGCTTGTGACGTTGTTAGCTTCAAGCCACAGTTTTAATCTCAAATGTACTTGAGCTGTACTCTGACAATCATAGACTCATAGCTAGCTATCTAAGATGTACTTGAGCTGTGCGTCTGTGATTATATTTCAAGATGGCTTGATAAATTGAATCAAGAAGGTTCTATCATCAAGTCAACAAGATGGCTAGAATTCCATGATGAGAATGTAGAATTTGATAAGTTACTATATGCCCTTGTGGTTGTGGGTGGGCAAAATTGGAATTGGTTCATGGACCCAAGCCAATCTGAGGACAAATAAATTAGGCTATTATTGGCATGCATGCCATGCTAAGACCCTTAATTCCAACTAACATGAAGCGACAAGCAAAACCAGATCTACACAACAAAATTAATTTTGGGTACTAAAAATTGGATAATAGAATATTTCTAGTTAATAGGTGAAGCAACACCTCCATCCATTTTGGGTAGTAGATCTCGGCTCTAAAACACAGGGCCACGGAGGAGAAGCAAGACAAACAGACAAGCCTGATCCCCTCGTCACAAGTACTATAGAGCAGCCGAGCAAACTAGCAAGCAAGAGCTAGGGAGAGGAGGCGTACGCACCAGTGACGAAGCGGGCAGACATGGAGAGGAACAGAGCACCCGGACCCTTTCACCACCGGCCCCCATGCCCCTCAGATGCGGGGAGCAGCCCCCGTAGCCGGCCACAGCGACACTAGAGCCCGCCGACGGAGCTCGGGGCGGCCGTGAATGAGCCTCCAAATCAGTGAGGGAGAGACTCTGACGCGCCTCCACAGGGTAAAGGCGGAGTTCGCTAGAAGAATCGTCCCTCCCCTTCTCGACGAGCTCGAGGAACATGCGGACCGTGGAAAACAAAATGTCTGGATTGAATCCAGACAATTTTGACCGACCCGTTAGGGGTTAGCGAGTGCGGTCTCAACTGTCCAGACCCAATAAGAAACATCAGACCCAATAACAAGCAAACCACGCACACGAATCTTAAAACTCATCACACCGACAGAGACGTCGCCTGAGAGGGAGACAAATTTCAGGCGACCAAGAATTAGGAAATGTGATAAAATTTATATAGATTCTTATAATTTTTTTCTCGATCATGTAAAAAGTTTACGCACCTCTGCATTAAGGTAGATAAAATTTTAAATACAATATGTCTGAGTGGCGTCCTAGGGAGGTCAGAATAGTTTTACATGTAATAGTACCCTTCCTAGTGGACTCAAAGCTGCATTATTACATTGGATATTGATCAACCTAACTTGCGGTGCTGGCTAGAAGACCTATATCTGGGTTGCTGAGCGGCGGTGGCGGCTAAAGATGAAAACGGGGACCCGATCCCCTATTTCCCATGGGAAATTCTTCCATTAGAGAACGGGGATGGAGGAGAATTAATTTCCACAGAGATAAATTTGGTAGAAAAACTATTCCCGTCAGGGATGGCGGGGACGGGGATGACAGGCTGTTCCCCGACCCCGATCCCCACCGACCCGTCCCGCAAAGGAGGCTCCAGACGGCCAGTGCGTCAGGCCCATGTAAAAAGGCCCAATAAGCACTAGAGTATATAACACACGATCTAACCCCTAATTCCTCTCCCGTCCTCTACCCAGCGTGCCGCACACGGTCTTTGGCATCTCACACTCTCGCTTTCAGCAGTCCAGCCGCAGCCGCAGCCACCGCAGAACTCCTCCTGCTCCCTTGCTATCTCTTTGCAGCAGGTAACAAGCAGCAGCGCAGAGGAGCAGAAGCATAGCCGCTGGCCACCATGTCCCTTGTAGATCAGCGGATGACCAAGTGGGCGCGGGTGCAGCCACAGTGCCACACTAACACCACGAGTCCAAGTGCTTCAAGGTCGAGATGCAACAAGCAGGCCTACAGTTTTGTCCCTTGCTCAATTTGGTTGTGGTTTTTGTCGTTCTGAATGATTGTGCCAAGCACCAATGACTTTTCTAGTTTCTAAAGATATTTTTCTTTTGCTCTTGTTTTCTTTGGACAGTATGAGATGTAAACTTGCTGATATTTGTTAAGAATGACTTCTAATGTAAAATCTTGTTTATTCGATTGATAATTTGATATTTGTCTTCACGTCATGAAATTTCTTTTTTTTTCTCAACTGGATTTTTTAACGGGACGGGGACCTCGCGGGGATCAATAGGAAGTTCCTCCGTGAGCCTTCGCGGGGACAGGGACAGGGTTTTCTTGTCCCTGCGGGGACGGGGATGGAGAGCCAAACTCTGACGGGGATTTCCCCGTTGCCATCTTTAGTGGCGGCGCTTGCGCATTCCTATAGAATTCTAGCACACATCCTAAGAAACCCCTCAATGTTTTTTATTTATAACCATGGTACATGCACAAATATCCGTTGGGTATCCATTTCATCTCATGTGCCCATCGGATCTAGTCATACCTCACGGAATACCACCATGGGCAGTATAATCTATACCTAATAATAAATAGACAAAATTTCTTCCTATTTTTTCGTCTGGTCTCCCTTCCTACCTCCGTGAATGTGGAGTCCGACATCAACTAGATTTCCTTGTCCCAGATCAACGAATCAGCACCAAATCTATATTGAGGATTTTCTGATCCAAATCAGGAAGGTACAAACCGAGACCGAATCAAAACCGCAATCCACAAGCAAGGTACAAATCGAGATTGAATCAAAACCCAACATCGAACCAATACTTGCAATCCACGACCAAAACACCGACCTCGTACGAAGGTATATCAAAACACCTAATAAGAAAGGATTACGTGTATCACGTAAAAAGAAGAGGAATCAAGCAATTGTTGTCTTCTAAATCTATAGTGAGATCAACTAGATTTTCTCCGGTCTTTGGAATATGTAAGGAGGATTTTCCAAATCGGCATTCAAGATAAGGATCAAAATAAGACTGAATCAACACCACCACATCAATCCAAATATAGATTTAAATCTAAATCTGACTAACGCTAGAACGACAAACAACTTATAAAGAATCGAGGAAATTAGAACAAAAAGAATCAAGAGGACGTCAGACAGGGTCGGCTTTCAGGTCGTCCGGGGCGCCCGTGGCCTCCGGGCCGCCAGCTAGGACCGCCTGCGCTGCAGCCTTTGCATTCGCTAGCCAGAACGCGTACGCCGTCGCCTCCCGCCATGCATCCATCCAAGTTCTGGGGATGAGCGGTCGCGACCGGCAGAGGAACCGCATAGCGGCCTCGAGCCAGGCCACGCCGGGAGGAGCGGGTGCTTGCCGATCTCATTGCGCCGGAAAGAGACCACAAAGAGGAACCGCGTCGGGTCGTGCCGAGGAAGAACGGTCGCCACTACCAAAATAAGTATACTACTCCTTTCGTTCCATGGTTTCAAATTACTAGTTATTGTGGTTTTCTAAGTAGATAACTTCTGTGTTATATGCTATGTCTAGATGTATATTAAAAGCTACTGTCACTAGTAGAGAAATAATTTTTCATCTCATTTGATTTTTGGCTTTAGTCCCGACAAGAGTTGGTGTTTACTATCTTCTCCTGTTGTATTCTAAATCTGATCGGACGGTGACATCTGGGATTTAAACTTCCTCTTCCTCCGGTACTCGAAGACACTTTTGAGTTGAGACACGTAAAACACAGGAAATATTGCACTCATTTCTGGAGGTAACTGAACTTGGTATGCTACTTTTCCTTTTTTGGTAGTGATCTGATAAGGTCCGACATAACGAGGTGCTAGCTTTCGCTTAACTCCAAAGCGTTGTACCTTCTTCATAGGTGAAACCTTCAGATACACATAGTCATCTACCTAAAATTCCAATAATCTTCTTCTCGTGTCAGCATAACTTTTCTGTTGAGACTGCACATCTGAAAGCCCCAGTTTGGTTTTGGTTAATTGATGAAACCTATGTGGTCTAATCCTATTGATAAGCATGTGTGTTGCTTATGAGAAAGGTTTACGACCAAGCCATGTGGTGGAGCTAGCAAGGTGGAAACTATGGAGGATGGTGACGGCCACAAGCACTCATGTGATCAAGTGCTCTACCATTGGTGAAATGAAGAAGAGAAAAGATGCCTTGCTCAAGTTGTAGATTATTTCTTACTTTTAATCTTGAGTATAGGCAAGCCGGACTATCAAGAGGTATACAAACTAGGCTAGCTACATGTGGTGAAAAGTGCTCATGACGTCTAACATCTAGTGCCTCTTTGAGCTATCTAACTTTGCGTTGTTGCTAGGATCGAGTGGCGTGGTGAGTGAAGTGAAAATCCTTTGACAAAAAATGTTTGTGAAAATGCTAACACACATGCACAAGGTGGTATACACTTGGTGGTGTTGGCACATTTGCAAAGGAGAAGGTGTTGGAGTTGATTTGAATCAACTCGGAGAAGAGAAGGAGGCTTTTCGATGTCTTCTGAACTCTAGGATCGATCTTGGATTGGAATTCTGTACTAACCATTTGTGAGTTGGATTAGCTTTGTATGTGTGATGTGTAGCCCTCTGAATAAGCTTTCCAAAATGTCCAAGATCATCGAAATCAGAGTTCGGAGCTAAGAGTTATGGCCGTTTTAGCGCGGAGTTCAGGTTGCTGAAGTCGGTAGTACCGACCCTGAGGCCGGTAGTACCGACCCCTCTGTGAGCAGATCGCATGTTCTCTATGTTGGGTCATTTTTGGCCTAAAGGTAGTACAGCCATAAGGTCGGTACTACCGGCCCTCTATAGTACCGACCCCTGGTCGGTAGTACCGGCGATCGAAGTCGTTTTGAAGGCTCTCTGTGTAGATCTAGATTTGGCCTAAAGGTAGTACCGCCATAAGACCGGTACTACCGTCCCCCGGTCGGTAGTACCGACGTTTGGAGGAAGTTTGGAGGCGTTCTGTGTAGATCTAGATTTGGCCTACGTTACCGACCCTACTACCGACCCTCTTCCGGATGTGTTAGCAAGGTCAGTCTAGCGGTCGTTGTTGTAGTCGGTACTACCGACCTATGGGGTCGGTACTACCGACTGTGGCGCAGACGAGACTTGTATAAATAGTCGTTCTCTCGATTTCTAACCGTTACCTCTCCAATTCTTTGCGCCCAAACACAAGAAAGAGAGCTCCCAAGTGTTGACTAACCTCCTCTCTCTCCGCCTTTGATTCTAGAGTGAATCTCTTGCAAGCTTTGAGCTAGGGAAGTGAGATTAGAGAGTGAGAAACATCGATCTACGTCAAGAGCACTTGGATCCGTCATCTCTGTGGCTTGATTTGTGTTCTTTACTCTTGGGTTCTTGGAACCCTAGCCGGTTAGGTGTTCTTCGGTTGTTGCCCAAGATTGACTCACTGGTGAGGGCACTCTGAAGTGTTTGTATTACCCTCTGATTCTTAGTGAAGAAGCTCAACTAGCCTTTGTGGTTGCTTGAGTGAGGCAAGAAGGTGAAAGAGACTCCGACCTTTGTGGTCACCTCAACAACGGGGACGTAGGCGCTTCTTAGTGAAGTGGCCGAACCTCGGATTAAATCTCGTGTCTCGTGTGCTTGTTGATTTTGCATCCTTGGATATTTTGTTTGCACTCGTGTTCTTCCACCCTCCTCTCTCATTCTTAGGTGTGGGAAGGACGATCTACACTTTGGGGAGGAGCCACTACTTGGATAAGGTATAAACATAATCTACATCTCTTAGGAAAACCTTGGTATAAGCTAGATTTAATTTTGCATCTCGTTCATCTTGATTTCGTAGCTTCTCCTAGGTTGTCGGTAGTACCGACCCCGGTAGTACTGGCCCTTACAGTCGGTAGTACCGACTGTGTGATCTGATATCCTTTTGAGCTTTGAGTTTCAGGATTCTAGATTTTTAAATAGGCTATTCACCCCCCTCTAGCCATTCGGACCTTTCAAGTGGTATCAAATCCAAGTCACCGTTTGTTTGAGGATTTACAACCTCCGATGTTGCAATTGCTCAAATCAACTATATGGAGAAGCCACCACATTTTGACGGCACCAACTTCGATTGTTGGAAGCGGAAGATGTGCGCGTTCACAAGAGCCATGAATAGGAAGATATGAGAAGTGATCGAGCATGATTTCGCGGTGATTGATACCGCCGATCCTACCCCAAGAGAAGAAGAGAAGCTTCAATTGAATGCTGTGGCAATCAACCTTTTCTATGAAGCTTTCAACACCAAAGTTTTTGAGCAAATCAAGAATCTCGAGCGTGCAAGTGAGATATGAGAAAGATTAGAGGAGACCTATGAGGGCACCAAGGCCGTGAATAGTGCCAAGCTTTACATTCTCAAAGACAAGCTTGCCACCTTCAAGATGCAAGATGATGAAAGCATACCAGAGATGTTTCACTGGTTGCAAGTCATTGTCAATGATTTGAAGGTGTTGGGTGAGAAGGTGGATGACAAGGACTTTCTCACAAGTTCTTGAGATGCTTGCCACCTAGGTTTGATACCTTGGTGACAATCCTTGCAAGAGAAGGGTTGGATACGGTAACCCCAAACCAAGTACTAGGTGGTGTGGTCACTCAAGACACATACCGCGTGGAACGGGATGGGGGAGCCCAAGAGGAAGAGAAGAAGAAGAAGACTGTGGCGTTCAAGGCGTCATCCTCCAAGATCAAGAGCAAGGGCAAAGCAAAGGAGGAAAGTGATGATGAAGCAAGCACAAGCGGCAATGAGTTAGATGATGAAGAAATAGCTCTCTTTGTCAAGAAGTTTGGCAAGTTCATGAAGAAGAAGAGCTTTGGGGCAAGAAAGAAAAGAGATTCATACAAGATCTCAACTAGAAGATGCTATCGATGCAAGATCAAAGATCACTTCATTGCGGATTGTCCACAATCTAGTGATGATGAAGATGATCATAAGAAGAACAAGAAGGAGAAGGAGAAGAAGGAGAAGAAGGAAAAGAAGAAGGGTGGATCCTATGTTGTGACATGGGATAGTGATGCTTCCTCAAGCGATGATAGAGATTCTAGTGATGATGAGAGGAAGACCACCAAGGAAAAGGTTATGACTAGTCTTGCTATCTCAAGCAAGCCTTCTATCTTCGACGCTCCATCGACATGCTTCATGGCTAAGGCCACTAAGGTATCATTCGATGAGAGTGAGAGTGAGAGTGATGATGATGAGGAGTACTCAAAGGAGGACCTCATAAGCATGCTACGAGATGCTCACTCTTACATTGAGACTAAGAGGAAGGAGTGCAAAGAATTGCGCAAGGCCAATAATGCTCTTGAGCAATCCTTTGATGAGCTCAAGTCTACTCATGAGAGGCTAGAGGAAGCCCATGCGAAGCTTGATCAAGCTCACACTAGGCTTAAGGAAGCCCACTCCTCCCTCCTTGATCAAAGTAAGATTGAGGATGTTGTAGAGACATGCAATGTAGGAGTAACTTGTGATATACTTGATGAATCTTTTTACACTCCTATTATTGTTGCTCCTATCAATGCATCATCATCGTCTAGCTCAATTAAAATGTCTACTTCTACTACATGTAAATCATCATTAGTAGTAGAAAACAAGAACCTTAAGAACAAGGTTAATGAGCTCACTCATGTCTTAGGCAATGCCTATGGTGGAGATGCCCGCTTGCTCAAGTGCTTGGGTAGCCAAAGGTCTCCACTCAACAAGGAGGGACTTGGCTATACCCCCAAGAAGGGCAAGGCGGCTTTTGTTCCTCACAAGACTTGTTTTGTGAAGAGCAATGGTCGGTTTTGCAATAGTTGCAAGCAATCCGGGCATATAGAACAACATTGCTTTAACAAGAATAAAAACAAGAAGCATGCTCATGTTACATCTATTTGCCTTGATTCTTGTTATATGCTTACTAAGAGCACTAATGGCATGAAGGCTATGTACATTGGTGCACCCATGGTTGGCCCAAAGATGAAGGCAATTTGGGTGCCCAAGAGCTTGGTTACTAACCTTGGAGGACCCAAAATGATTTGTGTACCTAAAAAGAATTGATCCTTTTTGTAGGTTAATTACAAAGCCGGAGGAAGGCATTGGGTGCTTGATAATGGGTGCACTCAACACATGACCGGAGATGGTAGAATGTTCAAATCAATCAACACTAGTGGCAATGATCATGCAAATGCTATCACATTTGGTGACAACAAGAAAGGCAAGGTCAAAGGCTTGGGCAAGATTGCAATATCAAATGACTTGAGCATCTCCAATGTGCTATTAGTGGAATCTCTCAACTTCAACTTATTGTCAGTGGCACAATTGTGTGATTTGGGATTCAAATGTATTTTTGGTGTTGACGATGTGGAGATTGTGAGTGTTGATGGAAGTGATGTGATCTTCAAAGGATTTAGATATGAGAATCTCTATTTGGTGGACTTTGATGCTAGTGAAGCTCAATTGACAACATGCTTATTCACCAAATCAAGCATGGGTTGGCTATGGCATAGGCGCTTGGGACATGTTGGAATGAAGCAACTAAAGAGGCTAGTGAAGCATGACATGGTGAGAGGCCTAAAAGATGTTCACTTTGAGAAGGGCAAGCTATGTAGTGCATGTCAAATGGGAAAGCAAGTTGGAAACACTCATCCTAACAAAGGAATGATGAGCACTACACATGCACTTGAGTTGTTGCACATGGACTTGTTTGGACCAACCACATATGCAAGTATTGGGGGAAGCAAGTATGGATTTGTTATAGTGGATGACTATACAAGATACACATGGGTCTTCTTTCTTGTTGACAAGAGTGAAGTGTTTGGCATATTCAAAACCTTTGTCAAGAGAAGCCAAAATGAGTTTGATAGAAGAATCAAGAAAGTGAGAAGTGACAATGGAAGTGAGTTTAGAAACACAAGAGTTGATGAGCTATGTGATGAGTTTGGAATCAAACATCAATTCTCGGCCAAGTATACACCTCTATCCAATGGGATAGTTGAAAGGAAGAATAGGACACTCATTGATATGTCAGGATCTATGCTTAGTGAATACAATGTGAGTGATTCCTTCTGGGCCGAAGCAATCAACACAGCTTGCTACTATAGCAACCGACTCTATTGTCACCCTCTATTGAAGAAGACACCATATGAGCTCCTCAATGATAGAAAGCCCAACATTGCTTACTTTTGGGTCTTTGGGTGCAAATGTTACATATTGAAGAAGGGCACAAGACTTGGAAAGTTTGAGAAGAAATGTGATGAAGGGACACTTCTTGGTTACTCCACTACAAGTAAAGCCTATAGAGTGTGGAACAACACAACAAAAATAGTTGAAGAAGTCCATGATGTTGAGTTTGATGAAACCAATGGCTCACATGAAGAACAAGATAATCTAGATGATGTGAGAGGAACACAATTGACGGAAGTTATGAAGAACATGGACATTGGTGATATTAGGCCAAAGCAAGTGATTGACATTGAAGATGACAAAGATCAAGTGCTCTCACCTCCAACCATACACGACAATGATGTTGCAAGCTCTAGTGGTTCTCATGATCAACAAGATGCTAGTAGCTCTCAAGTGGCTCATCCAAGTGCAAGTGCAAGTGTCCAACCACAACAAGTGCTACAACCAACACACATTGCAAGAGATCATCCCTTAGATCAAATTGTTGGTGACATAAGAAGAGGTGTGCAAACAAGATGCAGATTGGCTTCATTTTGTGAACACTACTCATTTGTATCATCTATTGAGCCAAGATTGATGAGGCTTTGATGGATGTTGATTGGGTGAATGCAATGCATGAAGAGTTGAAGAACTTCACCCGCAATGATGTTTGGGAGTTAGTGGAAAGACCAAAGAACACAAATGTTATTGGTACAAGATGGGTCTTCCGGAACAAGCAAGATGAATATGGCATTGTTGTAAGGAACAAAACAAGATTGGTTGCACAAGGATACACTCAAATGGAAGGCATTGACTTTGGAGAAACCTATGCACCAGTTGCTAGATTGGAAGCCATTAGAATCCTACTTGCATATGCTTGTGCTCACAACATCAAGCTCTATCAAATGGATGTGAAGAGTGCTTTTCTCAATGGATTCATCAATGAGTTAGTGTATGTTGAGCAACCTCCTGGGTTTGAAGACTTGAAGAAGCCCAACCATGTGTACAAGCTCAAGAAGGCACTATATAGGTTGAAGCAAGCACCTAGAGCTTGGTATGAAAGATTGAGAGACTTCTTGCTAGCAAAAGGGTTCAAGATTGGGAAGGTTGACATGTCACACCCAATTTTAAGAACAAAATTGAATGTATAAACTTATGTGCGCCCAGGAAACAGTCGCACACATAAGGGACAAATTACAAAGAAAGGCATCATCACTGTGCTTATTACATAGCGTATTTATTACAACTCATCAAATAAAACTAAACATAAACAAGCGGAAGATAAATAATTCTCGACGAAGCTCCTCTCCACAGGGACGTCGACTGGTGGTCCACAAGACTAGAAATCCTCTGGAAACTTATCTTGCTCGTACTCATATCCATCTGTTACCCATCCGGGATTTTATCCAAAAAGAAGAAAATATAACAAGCGTAAGTACATCTCGTACTCAGCAAGCAACATGGGGTTATGCAGCTCAAAAGGCTTGACACTGGTTTACTGCAGTTAGCATTTTTAGTTGGTCAAGATTTTAGCTTTAGATAATCATCAAGTTGTGCTTGCAAACCCAGCTAAGCCACATGAATAATAATATGGCAACTTCATCAGAACCACAAATATGATAGTAACGTGAACAAGAGTAAATTTTATTTAAGTGATTAGTCTGTGAGTTTTCCGGGCCGCTCGTGACCGTGAGCACGGCTGATATACCAGTTTATTACTCTGCAGAGTTTGTACAACTTTACCCGTGAGCCGTGATCCCCATGTGCCAGGGGTTGCAAATCCCATATCACCTCTTCCAAGGAAGTGCGGCAGGGTACACTATGAAGTCTTTCGAGGTTCCCCTAACAAGATAGTGGCCACTAGGTTTCCAATCGGCAAGCAGATATAGGAACCCCCCTTTCCGATGGCACATTCCTTCCCGGCTATACACATGAGACCAGAGGCTGTCCTATACCCGAGTCGTCGAGCCCCTTTTGTGCCCTTTCAGGTAACCACCATCAAGCGAGGAGAGGTCCTCGAACCAACTAAAACCAGAGCCATATAGCCCTCACGGTTGTACTGTATGTCCCAGCTTTTGCCGACAGAAGATCATTTGAGGAGGGCCAAGAGCACGAAGGCTCCCACGCCCGGGGTTCACATTACCAAGAACGAGATAAGATCAGACGTTGCACATATCATTAATCATTTCGTTAGACCTTAGTTATAGGTTTTACAGCACTAGCAAATCTACCCAAATGCACATATCCCACGGTAGCAAGGAACAGGTCGAACATCTAGTTAATTCCTATGGTTATCATTTGACACATGCACATGATTGGTAGATTAAAGTGCGTAGGTAACAAGGATGATCCCATGTATACTTGCCTTGGTTCGCGTATTCCTGGTTCTGGTCCTCCCGCTGGTCGTAGTAGATCTGATCTTGGTCACCCACGTACTGCTCACCGTCTGAACTCGAATACAACGCAACATACAAGCATCCACGCACACACATGCATTGCAAACAGATCTAACATTAGAACAGTACACCAACAGAGTTAAATAGATAAATAAAAAATTGTAAAACCGATCTATTCGTCACTACGATCACATAGACGTTTGGATCACCGAAATCGGATTTAAAACGCGGAAGTTACGGCCTAAACAAGATAATAAAAGGCCTAAACGAGACTGACTTAAACGTGGAATTAAACTTTTGCAAATCTAATCTACAGTGGTACTACTGCGTAGAGCACGAAATTACGAAACTAACGCAATTTGAATGGATCAAATCGGAGTTAAAACGAGCAAGATATAGACAAAATGGTGTAATGGCAATTCTGTAAATAGATCAAAGTATTTTCGAAATAAAATAAATCGGAAATCAGATTAATCCGCGCCGGCAGGGACTGCGGGTTGATTTGATGAAAACTGAGGGGCTCATTTGCATATTTGCCCGCGAAGGGGTATCGATCTGTTTCGGCCGTCCGATCTAATCTGGGCGATCCGGATTAAATCGGGGAAGGGTTCGGGCGGCGCCGCCGGCTTGCACAGCGCCGGTGCGGCGGCTCGGACCTCCCACGGCGGCGGAGCTCGCCGGAGTTGGCCCGCCCGGCGATTTCGGACGTCAATCGACACAGCAGAGAGTCCAAGATAGAGAGAAGAAGATGGGAATCTCACCACGACACAAACCAAGGGTCGGGACGAGTCGAGGCGGGCTCACGACGGAGTTTGGCGGACGGCGGACACTGCAAGGGACGGCGAGCCATTCGTGAGTAAACGGAGCATGAATTACACAATTGAGGGGTTTCTCCGAAGACCTTACGGCACGGCGGAGCTTCGGATGAGGTCCAATTCGACGGTCAACCGTCGATTCGCGGAGAGGAACTCGGCGGCGGCGGCGGCTAGGGTTTAGCTGGCGCGGAGCTCGGACTAAACTTGTCAAATTTTATTCAAATATTAAAATTATTTATTTTATTTAGTGTTTTCTACTCACAACCCAAAATCAGAAATTTTGGGGTGTGACAAACTACCCCACTTAACATGAATCTCGTCCCGAGATTCGAAGAGACTAGGGAGAAAGATAAAGTCGACCATTATTGATATGAGATTGATGAACGATAAGACATGGATCGAGGATGGCCAAATAAAGGCTAGAAAGATAAAGATCGATCTCAAGTTCTTTTTGCCTCGATACTTGAGGCTCAAGGCTTGTTGTTGGTGATAGTAGCCGCTACCCCACTTAACAAAAGCTTTGCTCAACTTCAAAACTTGATCTTCAGGGTCTTCTTCGGAACACAAAGATGGAGACGTCACACCAGCAACACACCAAGCAAGACAAACACGCAGCACAACAACGATACTATAGGTGCTTTTGTTCAACTAGTGGGCATCCTAATGGGTAGATTAGATGATGAAGGGCCATCGTGATTTTGAACAAGTTTTCAAAAATTTAGTAAAACAAATAAAATATTAAAAAAAAATCAAGGATATCAGAAACCAATAGCTCAAAGGTAGCTATCAAGGAGAGGAAATAATGGGACAAGGATTGGGAAACAATTAATTCAAAGGACAAGGTGGTAGAACAAAAACATTTTATAACCAAATAAGATTTAAAAGGCGACCAGTGCTACTAGGCATACGTCCTACAGTCAACATTGCTCCGATACCAATCTGTCACACCCAATTTTAAGAACAAAATTGAATGTATAAACTTATGTGCGCCCAGGAAACAGTCGCACACATAAGGGACAAATTACAAAGAAAGGCATCATCACTGTGCTTATTACATAGCGTATTTATTACAACTCATCAAATAAAACTAAACATAAACAAGCGGAAGATAAATAATTCTCGACGAAGCTCCTCTCCACAGGGACGTCGACTGGTGGTCCACAAGACTAGAAATCCTCTGGAAACTTATCTTGCTCGTACTCATATCCATCTGTTACCCATCCGGGATTTTATCCAAAAAGAAGAAAATATAACAAGCGTAAGTACATCTCGTACTCAGCAAGCAACATGGGGTTATGCAGCTCAAAAGGCTTGACACTGGTTTACTGCAGTTAGCATTTTTAGTTGGTCAAGATTTTAGCTTTAGATAATCATCAAGTTGTGCTTGCAAACCCAGCTAAGCCACATGAATAATAATATGGCAACTTCATCAGAACCACAAATATGATAGTAACGTGAACAAGAGTAAATTTTATTTAAGTGATTAGTCTGTGAGTTTTCCGGGCCGCTCGTGACCGTGAGCACGGCTGATATACCAGTTTATTACTCTGCAGAGTTTGTACAACTTTACCCGTGAGCCGTGATCCCCATGTGCCAGGGGTTGCAAATCCCATATCACCTCTTCCAAGGAAGTGCGGCAGGGTACACTATGAAGTCTTTCGAGGTTCCCCTAACAAGATAGTGGCCACTAGGTTTCCAATCGGCAAGCAGATATAGGAACCCCCTTTCCGATGGCACATTCCTTCCCGGCTATACACATGAGACCAGAGGCTGTCCTATACCCGAGTCGTCGAGCCCCTTTTGTGCCCTTTCAGGTAACCACCATCAAGCGAGGAGAGGTCCTCGAACCAACTAAAACCAGAGCCATATAGCCCTCACGGTTGTACTGTATGTCCCAGCTTTTGCCGACAGAAGATCATTTGAGGAGGGCCAAGAGCACGAAGGCTCCCACGCCCGGGGTTCACATTACCAAGAACGAGATAAGATCAGACGTTGCACATATCATTAATCATTTCGTTAGACCTTAGTTATAGGTTTTACAGCACTAGCAAATCTACCCAAATGCACATATCCCACGGTAGCAAGGAACAGGTCGAACATCTAGTTAATTCCTATGGTTATCATTTGACACATGCACATGATTGGTAGATTAAAGTGCGTAGGTAACAAGGATGATCCCATGTATACTTGCCTTGGTTCGCGTATTCCTGGTTCTGGTCCTCCTGCTGGTCGTAGTAGATCTGATCTTGGTCACCCACGTACTGCTCACCGTCTGAACTCGAATACAACGCAACATACAAGCATCCACGCACACACATGCATTGCAAACAGATCTAACATTAGAACAGTACACCAACAGAGTTAAATAGATAAATAAAAAATTGTAAAACAGATCTATTCGTCACTACGATCACATAGACGTTTGGATCACCGAAATCGGATTTAAAACGCGGAAGTTACGGCCTAAACAAGATAATAAAAGGCCTAAACGAGACTGACTTAAACGTGGAATTAAACTTTTGCAAATCTAATCTACAGTGGTACTACTGCGTAGAGCACGAAATTACGAAACTAACGCAATTTGAATGGATCAAATCGGAGTTAAAACGAGCAAGATATAGACAAAATGGTGTAATGGCAATTCTGTAAATAGATCAAAGTATTTTCGAAATAAAATAAATCGGAAATCAGATTAATCCGCGCCGGCAGGGACTGCGGGTTGATTTGATGAAAACTGAGGGGCTCATTTGCATATTTGCCCGCGAAGGGGTATCGATCTGTTTCGGCCGTCCGATCTAATCTGGGCGATCCGGATTAAATCGGGGAAGGGTTCGGGCGGCGCCGCCGGCTTGCACAGCGCCGGTGCGGCGGCTCGGACCTCCCACGGCGGCGGAGCTCGCCGGAGTTGGCCCGCCCGGCGATTTCGGACGTCAATCGACACAGCAGAGAGTCCAAGAGAGAGAGAAGAAGATGGGAATCTCACCACGACACAAACCAAGGGTCGGGACGAGTCGAGGCGGGCTCACGACGGAGTTTGGCGGACGGCGGACACTGCAAGGGACGGCGAGCCATTCGTGAGTAAACGGAGCATGAATTACACAATTGAGGGGTTTCTCCGAAGACCTTACGGCACGGCGGAGCTTCGGATGAGGTCCAATTCGACGGTCAACCGTCGATTCGCGGAGAGGAACTCGGCGGCGGCGGCGGCTAGGGTTTAGCTGGCGCGGAGCTCGGACTAAACTTGTCAAATTTTATTCAAATATTAAAATTATTTATTTTATTTAGTGTTTTCTACTCACAACCCAAAATCAGAAATTTTGGGGTGTGACATGACACCACTCTCTTCACCAAGAAAATTGGAAGTAGCTTGTTTATGTTACAAATCTATGTGGATGACATTATCTTTGGATCAACCAACCAAGACTTTTGTGAAGAGTTTGGGGAGATGATGGCAAAAGAGTTTGAGATGTCTATGATTGGAGAGCTTAGTTAATTCCTTGGTCTACAAATCAAGCAAATGAAGAAAGGCACATTCGTTAGTCAAGGCAAGTACATCAAGGACATGCTCAAGAAGTTTGGGTTAGATGAAGCTAAAGCAATAACCACTCTGATGGGCACAAATGGACATTTGGATAGTGACTCGAGTGGTGACATGATGGATCAAAAGTTGTATCGGTCAATGATTGGAAGCTTACTCTATTTGACCACATCAAGACCAGATGTTATGTTTAGTGTGTGCATGTGTGCAAGGTTCCAAGCTTCTCCAAGGGAAAGTCATTTGAAGGCAACCAAAAGAATATTGAGATATTTGAAGCACACTCCAAATGTTTGAGACATTTGGAGTGTGCTTCAAATATCTCAATATTCTTCCAAGCAATTGAGATATTTGAAGCACACTCCAAATGTTGGACTATGGTATCCAAAGGGCTCTCAATTTGAATTAATTGGATACTCGGATTTTGATTATGCGGGATGCATGGTGGATAGGAAGAGCACATCAAGCACTTGTCAATTGCTTGGAAGATCACTTGTCTCATGGTCATCAAAGAAGCAAAATAGTGTTGCACTCTCTACCGCCGAAGCCGAATACATATCTGTGGGTAGTTGTTGTGCACAATTGCTATTGATGAAAGCTACATTGCAAGATTATGGAGTCAAGTTTGGACAAGTCCCATTGCTATGTGATAATGAGAGCGCTGTCAAAATAGCCACCAACCCGGTTCAACATTCAAGAACAAAGCACATTGACATAAGGCATCACTTTATTAGAGATCATCAAGCAAAGAAAGACATATCTATTGAAAGCGTGGGCACCGAGGATCAACTTGCCGATATCTTCACCAAGCCACTAGATGAGAGAAGGTTTTGCAAGCTAAGGAATGAATTGAATATTCTTGATTTCTCCAACATGAGTTGAATGCACCCCCACATATGACATGCCTCTCCTCCGACAAAGCAAAGGTGAAATTGTTTGGCATGTGCATTCATTCTTATTAGGTTGTGCTCTAGTTCATATAGTCATCACATTGCTTATCTAGGTTCATTCATTAAAAATCAAATGAATTTGAAGTATATATGGTACCACTATTGCTTCTATGGTTGACTTGATCTAGTGGTAGCATATAACTTGTTTGTGAGCTTGTAACTCTAGTGTTTGATCTAGTAAGTGAGCAAAATGCGTGTTTAACCAACGTGAGTAAGATAATCATTGCAAGATGAGTGAAGAAGCTTACTCTAGAGCAAACCGTGTTAAATACCTTATGTTCATGAACTAGATTAAGCCACAACTTGACTTAGTTCGATCTCCTCACATGTATCTCATGCTAATAGTTGCCTCCTTCCTTTAAATTTTTTTCCACCTTTATGATAATTGTTGACAAAGGGGGAGAAAGAAAGTGCTACAAAGATATATGCTAGTGGAAGGGGGAGTAACAAAGACAAAAGGGGATAAAAGTTTCAAGTGGTTCGAAGCTTGAACACTTAAAATTTGAGCATACAAATAGCGGGAGCAAGCTCATAAACATGTATGTTGCACTTAAAATGTGCATATTCATATGTTTGTTGCATTGCATAAGCTATTTATATTGATATTCATGCTTATGTGATGAATGCTAGTGATAAGACTTGATTGATGAATTATTTAATTAGCATGTATAGGATTGCAACTAGACATATTGTTGTTTCAAGTTGCTCAAGAATCTTATTATAAATGTTGATCTCATGGGGTTCTTGAGTTGTGATGTATGTCTAGTGAATAATGATGCTAAGGATGGTATAACATGTGCACTCCGATTGGTATCACGCTTCAAAGGTCCATTCTTATGCCTTAGCATCATCATTGATAGTGTTGCTCACCCATATTTCATATCCATACATATGTGCCAATTTTAGAACCAAACTCTATAGCACATATGTAGGCGGAGCTAATACTATCAATGTGGTTACTCAAATTTAAATTACATATCTTTGTATAGGTTGTCATCAATTACCAAAAAGGGGGAGATTGAAAGCCCCAGATTGGTTTTGGTTTTTTGATGAAACCTATTTGGTCTAATCCTATTGATAAGCATGTGTGTAGCTTATGAGAAAGGATTATGACCAAGCCATATGGTGGAGCTAGCAAGGTGGAAACTATGGAGGATGGTGACGGCCACAAGCACTCATGTGATCAAGTGCTCTACCATTGGTGAAATGAAGAAGAGAAAAGATGCCTTGCTCAAGTGGTAGATTATTTCTTACTTTTAATCTTGAGTATAGGCAAGTCGGACTATCAAAAGGGATACAAACTAGGCTAGCTAGATGTGGTGAAAAGTGCTCATGACGTCTAACATCTAGTGCCTCTTTGAGCGATCTAACTTTGCGTTGTTGCTAGGATCGAGTGGCATGGTGAGTGAAGTGAAAATCCTTTGAAAAAAATGTTTGTGAAAATGCTAACACACATGCACAAGGTGGTATACACTTGGTGGTGTTGGCATATTTGCAATGGAGAAGGTGTTGGAGTTGATTTGAATCAACTCAGAGAAGAGAAGGAGGCTTTTCGATGTGTTCCGAACTCTAGGATTGATCTTGGATTGGAATTTTGTACTAACCCTTTGTGAGTTGGATTAGCTTTGTATGTGGGATGTGTAGCCCTCTGAATAAGTTTCCCAAAATGTCAAATATCATCAAAATCGGACTTCGGAGCTAAGAGTTATGGCCATTTTAGCGCGGAGTTCAGGTTGCTGAAGTCGGTAGTACCGATCCTGAGGCCGGTAGTACCGACCCCTCTGTGAGCAGATCACATGTTCTCTATGTTGGGCCATTTTTTGCCTAAAGGAAGTACCATCATAAGGCTGGTACTACCGACCCTCGGTAGTACCGACCCCTGGTTGGTAGTACCAGCGATCGAAGTCGTTTTAAGGCTCGCTGTGTAGATCTAGATTTGTCCTAAAGGTAGTACCACCATAATGCCGGTACTACCGACCCCCCGGTCGGTAGTATCGATGTTTGGAGGAAGTTTGGAGGTGTTCTGTGTAGATCTAGATTTGGCCTGCCGGTAGTACCGCTATAAGGGTCAGTACTACCGACCCTACTACCGACCCTCTTCCGGATGTGTTAGCAAGGTCAATCTAGCGGTCGTTGTTGATGTAGTCGGTACTACCGACCTATGGGGTCGGTACTACCGACTGTGGCACAGACGGGACTTGTATAAATAGTCATTCTCTCGGTTTCTAACCGTTACCTCTCCGATTCTTTGCGCCCAAACACAAGAAAGAGAGCTCCCAAGTGTTGACTAACCTCCTCTCTCCCCCCCTTTGATTCTAGAGTGAATCTCTTGCAAGCTTTGAGCTAGGGAAGTGAGATTAGAGAGTGAGACGCATCGATCTACGTCAAGAGCACTTGGATCCGTCATCTCTCCGGCTTGATTTGTGTTCTTTACTCTTAGGTTCTTGGGACCCTAGCCGGTTAGGTGTTCTTCGGTTGTTGCCCGTGATTGACTCACTTGTAAGGGCACTCCGAAGTGTTTGTATTACCCTCTGATTCTTAGTGAAGAAACTCAACTGAAGGACCGGGAATGCTACCAGAAAGCGACCAGAGGGGGGGGTGAATGGGAGCTTCAAAAATTCCTTTTCGAAACTTGTTGCCACTGTCCCGTAAATCAACCCCAAATGCAAACCCTAGAGCTTGCTAGTGTCCATGACCCTAGATGCAGGGTGGATGCTTCCAAGAAGCACAACGGGATACTACACAACTCTAGAAACTCAACGCAAAAGACAGAAACCAAATCCGACAACGGACAAACAAACTGCGAACGAAAACGTGCAGAAGCAGTGCTGACCGGACTCTGCCTGCGTCTGGTCCCGACCCACCGGACGCGTCCGGTCAAGCCAAATCAGTTTTGGACCCTTACTGTGTTGGACCGGACTCTATGAAGCAGTGCGTCCGGTCACAGCCTGTGCGTCCAGTCAACTGACAAAACAACCGATGAACAGTGAAAGCTGTGCGTCCGGTCAGTGAGTGATCCAAGCGTCCGGTCAATCATGTGAAAAATATCGCACTCTGTTCAACGACCGGACTCACAGGGAGCGTCCGGTCGATGAATGTCCAGCGTCCGGTCACCCCGCGAAACGGCTGCTCGTCCACCGATTCGACTCGATCTCACCCAAAACGAAACCTCAAGGGTTCAAACTTGGTGAGTAGAGTCACAAAGAGGATAGTGAGCTATCTCTAAGAGATCTTGGCTTGAACCTATCTCCAAATCGATGAATCGAAAAGATTCGGGGGAAGGGAGAAAAACTTGACCCGAGACAAAAATCGATCGATCTTCTAGACCGTGAGGTTAGAGGTGAATTCCTTCGATGGAAAGAAGTGCCTCACGATCTAGAACAACTTGGTTCAAATGGATTTGCAAGAGATGAACCGAGCAAAAAGATCAAGCGACGGGAAAAACGTGGAGAAAAAAGGATTCCGCGAAGAACACAAACAAAACGCGAATCACAGGCATGGATTTGCAACCGTGTGGCTACCACACGCTACAACAGTGAGATTACGGTCTCACTTCCTCAAAATCTCACGGACACAGAGGTATTGTTCTCAACTCTGTGGATCTCAGGTTTACTACAGTAGGGGAGTGGGAGAGCAGAAAACCCTAGAAGCAAAGAGCAAAATGACTGAGATAAAAAGGGAGGAGGGTGTCTCCCTCTACTTATCCTAATTTCTAATTCCTACTCTACCCCTCAACCAATTACAGAGCGAACCAGCTAAACCCTAGGGTTATTCTGGACCAACTCGGTGGTAGGTGTATCCGACGACCACGCCCGCACAACTCGTAGCATTGCCTCGACGCAACCTCCCGATTGCCGCCACGTGCCGCCCTCGCTCTGCACCCCCGGTTTTGTGGCCCAAACCGAGAAACCAGCCTTTCCAGCCAACCCCCGGTTTTGAGGCCCAAACCGGGAAACCAGCCCACCAGCATCTGAGTTTTGAGGCCAAACTCAGCAAACCCTCAGCGCCCAGGTTTTGAAGCCCAAACCTAGAAACCGTCCTCAGCCCGAGTTTTGTGGCCAAACTCGGAAACCGTCCACACCCAGGTTTTGAGGCCCAAACCTAGAAACCGTCCACCCGATGGTTTTTCCCTGGCTCTACCACCAAACCGACGTCGTAGAGGGGATGCACCTCCATACACCCCGTCCACCAACACGTGGCCCCAAGTCCACGACTCAGGCAACACATGACCGCAAGTCTTCACTTGTTGTCATCACAGGCTGCCAGCCACCACAGCTGATCCTCGGGCCTCTGGTCCCTCAGTCCAAGCCTCACGTCCGCCCTTCGCCACTCTCGGTCCATCGGCACGGCACGTCTCTACTTGACCTTCACCTCGCCTTTGATCACTGCATCCGTGCTCGACACCTACACAACACAAGCCAAAGAACATACGCATCATCCCAGTTGACAATCACTCATCACTCAGAGACCCGGCATACACCCATGTATCCGCAATCTCCCCCTTGATGAGTGCATTGTCAACTACCAACACAAATCATATCGGAGTAGAAGAAGGAAGGAAGAAGGAGAAGAGAGAACTCAACCAAATGACCCAAAAGCATAGCAAAGCCTAAAGAAGGTCAAGTGGAAAGAGCAGAACAACTTGGTCCCCAAAGACATGGGCAACGGCTCGACGCAACCAAGCAAAGCAAAGCTAGCCCTCAAGAAGAGGTAGGACAGGCTCAACACCGCTAGCAAATACCAATCGAAAATATCAGAGCAAAATGCTAGTCCCTCAAGAAAGAGGCACAGAGGCTCAACACAACTAGCAAAGAAAGCTCGATACCAACTGCTACCAGCTTAAGAAAGAGCTCGACACCAATTGGAAAACTAAAGAGCAAATGCTAGTCCCTCAAGAAAGAGACAAAGGCTCAACACAACTAGCAAACTTGCTCCAAACCAACTGAAAATGTCAAAAACTCATCCGAAGCAAAACTCAGCAAGCTCCCCCTCGACTAGTGCAAACAAGGTTATGATTTGCAATCTCTCCCCCTTAGTTGAAAATGCACTAATCAAGAAACATTTCTCCCCCTGGGAAAATGCACCATCAAAAAATGCCAACACGCAGAATTCTCCCCTTCCAAAATGCAAATGAGTCAAAATGCAAGTTAGGAGCTTCAGGAGTATACTCAAAAGAGTGCAAAGATGCTCTACAGAGTTCTGATCCGATGACTCAGAAAATGCACAAAATGCTAGCCAAGGCTCAAACTGATCACTAAGTCTGAAATGAGAGCATAAAGAGCAGTTTGTAGCCGAAAAGGTATTCACCATCAAAATAGCACAGACATGTATAGACACGAAGTCAAACAAGTGCTAATCATGTATACAAGGTGAACTACCCCTAGCATAGTTCAAACATCATGCTGATACCAATTTAGGCATATACTTGTGATTTCAGATTTTAATCGGAGTTGCAGCGGTGAAATTACACAAGTTCAGAAAACAGCATGTGACTGCGAGAGGTTGAATGCTTGTTATTGCCTAACTTTCCAACTGTGCGAAGCCTATGCATAAGCAATCAGAAGCTTAAAGCAACAGTTTTGGTCATACACTACACAGCTCAAGTTTAACTCAAAGTGCAATGAGAAACAGTCTCGAAACTGTGAGGTGCTAACAAGCAAACCCATCTCGATCTTTTCAATTCACTTAACTTGATTCAGATTTTAAACAGAATATGAACCTATCAAGCAAGTGAATGACTCAACACTAGAGACATAGCAACCTAGCATATATGAAAAGCACGAATGATCTCAACACATCCTACACATGCTAGTTGCATATCTCAATGGTGAATATTTGCAAGTTTTATGTTCATAAACAGGTTCACCATTCAAAAATAGCTCAGCTCAACAACATATATTAGTGATCAGAAAGAGCATAAGCTACAACATCTACATAAAGCATCGGAGCAAAGACTACACAGAGCATAGTTACATTCTTCAGACTATATCCATGAAGCTCAGAATGTGAAAGCGTATGCTAAAATGCAAAAGATGCATGAAGAAACCAAAAAGAAGCAAAAAAAAAACAACTGAAACACAAAGTCAGTGTATCATACAAGATCCAAAATGTTTCCCCCATCTAAAAGGGGAAACACACACCAAGCTCACCTCTCAACCGATTAAAGGTTGATTGGTCCAAAGGCTTGGTAAAAATATCAGCAAGCTGATGATGAGTATCGACATGGCGAAGGTCGATATCACCCTTCTCATAGTGGTCTCGCAGAAAATGAAAGCGCACATCAATGTGTTTGGTCTTCGAGTGAAGCACGGGGTTCTTAGCAACGCTAATCGCACTCGTGCTGTCACAAAGCAAAGGAACATGAGAAAAGCTCAGACCAAAATCACGCAAAGTGGCCATCATCTAGAGTAACTGGGAACAGCAACTAGCCGCAGCAACATACTCAGCCTCCGTGGTAGACTGGGCGACACTAGACTGCTCGCGAGAGGACCACGAAACAAGAGAAGAACCAATAAACTGGCAAGTCCCAGAAGTGGACTTGCGATCAATACGGCAACCAACAAAATCGGCATCGGAATAACCGCAAAGGGAAAGGGTGGAGGAAGCAGAATACCAAATCCCGAACTCTAGAGAGAAGGATAAGTACCTCATAATACGCTTGACCGCCTGACGGTGAGAGGTGCGCGGCGAAGACTGAAATCGCGCGCAAAGACACACCGCGAACTGAATGTCCGGGCGTGTCGCCGTCAAGTACAACACGACCCGATCATACTGCGGTACTCCTTCTGGTCCACTGCTTCTCCCTCCTTGTCCGCATCCAGGGCCGTCGTGGTCACCATGGGTGTTGGAAGAGGCTTGGCCTCACCCATGTCGAACTTCTTCAGGATATCTCTGGTGTACTTGCCCTGGTGCACAAACGTTCCTTCCCGGGATTGCTTGATTTGCAACCCGAGGAAAAATGTCAACTCGCCCATCATGCTCATCTCGAACTCCCTGCTCATAGTATCTGCAAACTTGGCAACCAAAGCATGAGAAGAACCACCAAAAATGATATCATCCACGTAAATCTGGACCAAGAGAGTATCAGTGCCTTGCTTGAGGAGAAAGAGTGTTTTATCTACACATCCCATTTTAAAACCCTTAGCAAGCAAAAAGGTTTTCAACCTATCATACCAGGCTCTAGGGGCTTGTTTCAAACCATACAAAGCTTTGTGAAGTTTAAAAACATGGTTTGGAAACTTGGGATTTTCGAAACCGGGGGGTTGTCTAACATACACCTCCTCTTCTATGTAGCCGTTTAAGAAGGAACTCTTGACATCCATTTGAAAGAGTTTGAAACCTTTGGATGCAGCAAAAGCCAAGAGTATCCTAATAGCCTCCAAACATGCTACAGGAGCAAAAGTCTCCTCATAGTCTATCCCCTCCTTCTGACTATATCCCTGGGCTACGAGTCTGGCCTTGTTTCTCACAACATGGCCATCTTCTCCCTGTTTGTTTTTGAAAACCCATTTTGTCCCAATTGGATGACACTCAGAAGGTGGAGACACTAGAACCCAAACCCGATTTCTCTCAAAGTTCTCAAGCTCCTCATGCATGGCATTGACCCAATCAGGATCCGTCAAAGCGTGTCCAACATCCCGGGGTTCAAAATCAGCAACAAATGCAGAATGAGCAAAGTGAGAGATTTGCCTTGACCGGGTGACGCGTTCGTCGATGCTGCCGATCATCTGTTGAGGCGGGTGCTGGCGCTGAATGTGTCGTGGCGCCTCCCTAGCCGAAGTGGCCTCCCCCTCAACAGCAGCTGGTGCCTCCTCAGGTACAAAGGGTACCGCTCGAGGTGGCGGATCCCACGACCCCCAAGAAGACGATGTGTCGGGGCCGTGAGTCGTCGTAGAAGCCGCTCTTTGCGGCACAGCAGGTGGAGGAGGTGCTGGGTCATCTATCCCTTCAGCACCTTCTTCTTCATCATCGAAAAGAGGTTCGCCAACCTCATGATCACCTGCACGCTCAAAACGAGAAGAAGGACAAACCATGGTCTCGTCGAAGGTGACATCGGATGTCTCCATGACTCGGTTAGTGTCAAGGTTAAGTACACGATAAGCTCGAGTGTGAGTGCCATAACCCAAAAACACACCGTCAGAAGAACGAGACTCAAATTTGTCCAAGTTGCCCTTTTTGAGTATAAAACAATGGCAACCAAAAACTCTAAAATAACTCACCTTGGGGAGTTTTCCAAAACGCAACTCATAAGAGGTCTTTTTCAAGAAGGCTCGAAGAAAAATGCGATTGGAAATATATCATGCAGTGCTCATAGCTTCAGCCCAATATCCCCTAGGAGTCCTATGCTCATCGAGCATCGTCCTGGCCATCTCTACAAGGGTCCGATTCTTCCTCTCTACAACACCATTCTGTGGCGGTGTGTAGGGGGAAGAAAACTGATGCTCCAAACCCAAAGAGTTACAAAACTTTTCAAAATCCGAATTCTTGAATTTGGAACCATTATCACTCCGAATTGCTCACATTGAGTTCAAAGGGAACTCATTCTGAAGACACAAAATCAGATTGCGAGCAAAGGAGAAAGTCTCGGTCTTCTCAGCTAAAAAGAAGACCCACGAATATCTCGAAAAATCGTCGACAACAACAAGCACATACCACTTCCCCCCAACCGAGCTTACCCGAGCCGGACCAACAAGGTCCATGTGTAAAAGCTCTCTAGGGCGCTTAGTCATGACCTGAGTCACTGGGTGGTGGGGAGCGGCTACCATCTTCCCATGTCTGCAAGAATGGCAAACAAGATCCTTCTGCATGGACAACTTGGGCAATCCTCGGATTAGGCCAAGTGAACTAAGTCTTGCAAGCAAGTCGAAGCTCAGGTGACCAAGTCTCCTATGCCACTTCCAAAGATCAGAGGAGGAAGGTCTAGCCAAAAGACAACGAGAAATTCCAAACGACTCCGAGAAATCCGCACGAAAGACTTTTCCAAAGGGCGAAATCACACATACAAGATTGCCCTGAGGATCCAAAATGCGACTGAGATTCGGTTTAAAACGAATCTCATAGTCATTATCAAAGAGTTGCAAAAAAGAAAGAAGGTTAAAATGCAAGTTAGAAACAAGAGTAACATCGCGCAACACAAAGTGCTCATTAACTCGCACAGACCCACGAGACAGCACCTTACCTTTGCTGTTGTCGCCGAAGGTAATATACTCCTTTCCGGCGACCGGACTAAGACTGGAGAACCACTTGGCGTTTCCGGTCATGTGCCTCGAACACCCGGAATCCACCAACTAAACGTTCTCCAATTGTTTTACCTATATCAGTAAAAATACATAGGGTGAGCAAACGGGCCAACACTGGGGTTAGTGAAGTAAGGGGAATACCAGTGTTGGGCCGGCTGCTCAAAAGAACGGTTAGCAGAAAAACCATTCCTAGCACGCCTACGGGAGGTGCGATCACCACGTTGAGGAAAACGTGGTCTGCTAAGGGAGGAGCGTCCATCGCGATACTCAAAACGCGGTGGGGGAAAACGCTCAACAACAAAGCCACCGCCACGGGGTCCATAGCCTACAACAGCAGGCTCCCGCCGGGCACGCTCTCTACGAGGCCTACGCCTAGGAACTTGAGGCTCAACACCTCTAGGCCTAGCAACTCTCCTCGGAGCTCTCTCCTGCCTAGGCCTGGGAACTTGAGGTTCTGGACCTCTTGGCCTAGCAGCACGTCTCGGGGCTCTCCTCTGAACATTAGGCACATGTACATCATGGAAAGGATGGTACATGTCCATGTTGTTCATCTCCCTAGCACGGCGCGCCTCTCTCTTGCGCCGAAAGCAGAACTCACTCAGGTGTCCATCTCTCCCACAGTGCTCACAATGGTACCTCACCGCTCTCATAGGGGGTTGTTGGTACTCACGGCTGTGGGTGTGGATCACCTTGCCCTTCTGTGGCATACACTCCTCCTGGATAGGTGGCATTGTGTCCAGCTTGTTTTTTAGGTGGTTGGGTTTGGGATGCCATACTTGGTTCTTGGGTGGAGCTCTCGGGGGTTCATCAAACACCCCATCCTTGGTGTTAGGCTTGAGAGGCTCTTTGGGTGGAAGCTTGGTTAGTTTGAGAGTAGTGGTGGAGTTGGGCTTCTCACTCGGGTTTAGATCACTCGACTCTCCAATCTTCCCAAAGACAGACACATCAACACCCGGAGCAAAGCCTACACCAGGACCTCCAGCAGCTCGCTTGAATTGGGAGATCATCATCCCGAGCTGGGGCTCACCACAAGACACCCATGAAAAGAAGGTCCGAAGGTATGTGTTTTCCTCCTCGGTTTGCATCTTGTCATGCTTCACATTGGCTATCTCCATCTCCAAACCCTCGCACAAAACACACCTAGTCACACAAGTGCTACCCGAGCTGGCCTCCTCAAGGGACACAATCTTGGCATTCTTCTCTGCCAACTCGGATTGCAAGACAGGACAAGTCTTGCACGCACCCAACAGCATGGGCCTAGCCCGGAGCTCATCCACCTCTCCTACCAACGCAACATACTTACTTCTCAAAGTAAGAAGATCAGTCATGTGCGTGGTGCACGCCTCGCACTCCTCCTCATCTGTGACAACTACGGTGGACTTGACAGAATCAAGTTCCTTCACCGTATCCTCCCACTTTTGCCTAAACTCCTTGCGCTCTCTAGCGGCACGCCTAAGCAGCTTATCCTGACTAAGCAAGGCGGCAGTAAGCTTCTCAACCTCAGCAGAAAGCTCATCGTGGGTGAGAGATACCAGGGAGGTGTCGTCGTCATCGTCGTCATTCCGAGGGGAGTTCACCAGCTCGCCATCGAGGGCCATGGTGCAGAGGCTGTTGTCGTCGGCGAAGAAGCAGAGGCCGTTCAGCTTGTCCTCGATCCTCTTCTTCTTCTCGAACTCGTCGTCGCTTGAGCAAGCGGAGTTGTCATCCGAGCCGTCAACGTCGCTGAGCGTGGCGAAGAACGCACGCTGCTCAGCTTGGGCCTTCTCCAAGTACTTCTTCTTGATGTGCTCCTTGTCGAAACCGCCCCTTCGCTTGTGCCGCATGGGGACGTACTTCTCCTTGCGCTTGCCGGAGTCGTACTTGTGCCCATGATCGCCCTTCCCAGATGTGTTCTTCTTCTTGGGACAGTTGGCGATGAAGTGGTCGGGGTCGCCGCACTTGTAGCATCCCGAGCGTCCTCCTCCGCGGCGACGGTTCATGCGGTTGTTATGGAACCGCGAGAACTGGTTGACGAGCAAGGCTAGCTCGTCATCCCCCAAAGACTCAAGCTGGTCCTCTGTAATAGAAAAGAGAGAAGAGAGAGCAAATCCTCCAGAAGGGTTAGCAGAAGAGCCAGAGCTAGAAACCAAAGCCATCGACGGGCCAGAAGGATTTTCATAAGAAGCCCTCGCCATAGCATCAATCTCACTGGACTTGAGCTTACTATAGAGCTCGTCGCACGTGAGGGTCTCATAGTTAGGTGATTCGATGATCGCCTGAACTTTGGAATCCCACACTGATCGATCAAGAGTATGCAAAAGCTTCAAAGCTCTCTCATGATCGTCGAAAGGCAACAACTCCTTGTTAGCCCTCATCCTGTTGTCAATCACCTGAAAGCGAGCGAATAAACTTTCTATGCTCTCGCCAGGCATATGTCGAAAGTTCTCATACTCTCGCTTGAACGACTCGTAAAGACGGGTTTTGACTTGAGAGGTTCCCTCATGGAAACACATGAGGGTAGACCAAATCTCCCGAACCGTAGCGAGGTGAGAAACGCGATCAAACTCGGACATGCTCAAACAAGAGAAAAGAGCATTACGAGCTCAGCTATTGGCATCGTGATCGTCAATCTGAAGCTGAGTCACACGTGCAGCCAAGACCACGTAATCAGCAGAGTTGCAAACATCCCAGATGGAAGCACCAATACTCTGCAGATAGGCTGACATGCGTATCTTCCAATACGCATAGTTCGTCCCATCGAAAAACGGCGGTTTGCCCACGTCGCGATCCATGTCGCCTTCTTTGGATCTGGAACCGGCTAAGGTGGAAGATCCTTAACCCGCTCCGATACCAATTGAAGGACCGAGAATGCTACCAGAAAGCGACCAGAGGGGGGGTGAATGGGAGCTTCAAAAATTCCTTTCCGAAACTTATTTCCACTGTCCCGTAAATCAACCCCAAAGGCAAACCCTAGAGCTTGCTAGTGTCCATGACCCTAGATGCAGGGTGGATGCTTCCAAGAAGCATAGCGGGATACTACACAACTCTAGAAACTCAACGCAAAAGACAGAAACCAAATCCGACAACGGACAAACAAACTGTGAACGAAAACGTGCAGAAGCAGTGCTGACCGAACTCTGCCTGCGTCCTGTCCCAACCCACCGGACGCGTCCGGTCAAGCCAAATCAGTTTTGGACCCTTACTGTGTTGGACCGGACTCTGTGAAGCAGTGCGTCCGGTCAACTGACAAAACAACCGATGAATAGCGAAAGCTGTGCGTCCGGTCAATCATGTGAAAAATATCGCGCTCTGTTCAACGACCGGACTCACAGGGAGCATCCGGTCGATGAATGTCCAGCGTCCGGTCACAAGCACTCATGTGATCAAGTGCTCTACCATTGGTGAAATGAAGAAGAGAAAAGATGCCTTGCTCAAGTGGTAGATTATTTCTTACTTTTAATCTTGAGTATAGGCAAGTCAGACTATCAAAAGGGATACAAACTAGGCTAGCTAGATGTGGTGAAAAGTGCTCATGACGTCTAACATCTAGTGCCTCTTTGAGCGATCTAACTTTGCGTTGTTGCTAGGATCGAGTGGCATGGCGAGTGAAGTGAAAATCCTTTGAAAAAAATGTTTGTGAAAATGCTAACACACATGCACCAGGTGGTATACACTTGGTGGTGTTGGCATATTTGCAATGGAGAAGGTGTTGGAGTTGATTTGAATCAACTCGGAGAAGAGAAGGAGGCTTTTCGATGTGTTCCGATCTCTAGGATTGATCTTGGATTGGAATTTTGTACTAACCCTTTGTGAGTTGGATTAGCTTTGTATGTGGGATGTGTAGCCCTCTGAATAAGTTTCCCAAAATGTCAAATATCATCAAAATAGGACTTCGGAGCTAAGAGTTATGGCCATTTTAGCGCGGAGTTCAGGTTGCTGAAGTCGGTAGTACCGATCCTGAGGCCGGTAGTACCGACCCCTCTGTGAGCAGATCACATGTTCTCTGTGTTGGGCCATTTTTTGCCTAAAGGTAGTACCATCATAAGGCTGGTACTACCGACCCTCGGTAGTACCGACCCCTGGTTGGTAGTACCAGCGATCGAAGTCGTTTTTAAGGCTCGCTGTGTAGATCTAGATTTGTCCTAAAGGTAGTACCACCATAAGGCCGGTACTACCGACCCCCCGGTCGGTAGTATCGATGTTTGGAGGAAGTTTGGAGGTGTTCTGTGTAGATCTAGATTTGGCCTGCCGGTAGTACCGCTATAAGGGTCAGTACTACCGACCCTACTACCGACCCTCTTCCGGATGTGTTAGCAAGGTCAGTCTAGCGGTCGTTGTTGATGTAGTCGGTACTACCGACCTATGGGGTCGGTACTACCGACTGTGGCACAGACGGGACTTGTATAAATAGTCATTCTCTCGGTTTCTAACCGTTACCTCTCCGATTCTTTGCGCCCAAACACAAGAAAGAGAGCTCCCAAGTGTTGACTAACCTCCTCTCTCCCCCCCCCCTTTGATTCTAGACTGAATCTCTTGCAAGCTTTGAGCTAGGGAAGTGAGATTAGAGAGTGAGACGCATCGATCTACGTCAAGAGCACTTGGATCCGTCATCTCTCCGGCTTGATTTGTGTTCTTTACTCTTAGGTTCTTGGGACCCTAGCCGGTTAGGTGTTCTTCGGTTGTTGCCCGTGATTGACTCACTTGTAAGGGCACTCCGAAGTGTTTGTATTACCCTCTGATTCTTAGTGAAGAAACTCAACTGAAGGACCGGGAATGCTACTAGAAAGCGACCAGAGGGGGGGGGGGGGGGTGAATGGGAGCTTCAAAAATTCCTTTTCGAAACTTGTTGCCACTGTCCCGTAAATCAACCCCAAAGGCAAACCCTAGAGCTTGCTAGTGTCCATGACCCTAGATGCAGGGTGGATGCTTCCAAGAAGCACAACGGGATACTACACAACTCTAGAAACTCAACGCAAAAGACAGAAACCAAATCCGACAACGGACAAACAAACTGCGAACGAAAACGTGCAGAAGCAGTGCTGACCGGACTCTGCCTGCGTCCGGTCCCAACCCACCGGACGCGTCCGGTCAAGCCAAATCAGTTTTGGACCCTTACTGTGTTGGACCGGACTCTGTGAAGCAGTGCGTCCGGTCAACTGACAAAACAACCGATGAATAGCGAAAGCTGTGCGTCCGGTCAATCATGTGAAAAATATCGCGCTCTGTTCAACGACCGGACTCACAGGGAGCGTCCGGTCGATGAATGTCCAGCGTCCGGTCACCCCGCGAAACGGCTGCTCGTCCACCGATTCGACTCGATCTCACCCAAAACGAAACCTCTAGGGTTCAAACTTGGTGAGTAGAGTCACAAAGAGGATAGTGAGCTATCTCTAAGAGATCTTGGCTCGAACCTATCTCCAAATTGATGAATCGAAAAGATTCTGGGGAAGGGAGAAAAATTTGACCCGAGACAAAAATTGATCGATCTTCTAGACCGTGAGGTTAGAGGTGAATTCCTTCGATGGAAAGAAGTGCCTCACGATCTAGAACAACTTGGTTCAAACGGATTTGCAAGAGATGAATTGAGCAAAAAGATCAAGCGACGGGAAAAACGTGGAGAAAAAAGGATTCCGCGAAGAACACAAACAAAACGCGAATCACAGGCATGGATTTGCAACCGTGTGGCTACCACACGCTACAACAGTGAGATTACGGTCTCACTTCCTCAAAATCTCACGGACACAGAGGTATTGTTCTCAACTCTGTGGATCTCAGGTTTACTACAGCAGGGGAGTGGGAGAGCAGAAAACCCTAGAAGCAAAGAGCAAAATGACTGAGATAAAAAGGGAGGAGGGTGTCTCCCTCTACTTATCCTAATTTCTAATTCCTACTCTGTGACGGAACCGCCCTGATTATAAGAGCTCAAGTATTATCTTAGCCAAATCCGTCTGACTTTGACTCATACTTGAACCCATATAACCCCGGTAGTCCAGAAATCTCAAAGGATTTATAACACCATACATCATACAGGATCGCATCGTTCAAGGATTACATTCGTAAAGATACATCATAGCAAAAATGAAATCGAATTTAAAATATCAGAGTGCGAACTTTAAACGGAGTTATTACAAACCGAATTTTAAAGGTGCGGAAGCTGAAATAGTTTGAAACACGACCACTACACATGTGGTCCAAATAAAACCAACTCACACAACTCACTCTTCCCTTTGTAGAGAATGTGCCACTAGAAGTCTCAGGCCAGCAAAAGAAAAAGGGAAGCTTCTGGACGACCCTGCCCTGGGCCTACTCCTCATCACCTTCCACTGGGTAGAGGCAGTGCTTACAATAGCCGAAGTAGACCTGACCATCTGCAACAACGGGATAAACCCTGAGTACGGGAATGTACTCAGCTAGACTTACCCGTCCAACTGAAAATAAAGACTCCAAGGGTATGCAAGGCTTTTGAGGTGGAGCTGGGATCTTTTAGTTGCGAAAAGCTCAGATTCAGATACGAGGTAATTAATGATAAAGATGAGCTGCCATTTTTAGACCTATTCCTTAACTCTAGGTTTTTCACCTGTACTAGAGCACTCACTTGAATCTATCAATCAATAATATAACCATATCCAGTTGACTTATCCATATTTTAGTTGAACCTTAAAACATCACATGGAGTTGTATCGTGGTGAAGCTCGCCATAGTTTCCCACTAACCGGGGGAGACGGCGACTCGAATCGAATTCCAAACCAGCTGGTGAAAAGACCTTTAATACCAGCCCACACTTTCCCCGTCGGGTCCATGCATTGGGCAACCGCTCGATGCTTGTTCGTGGTGGTAATCGTCGCGGCTCACAGCAGGGACCGCCCAATTGGAACCTGGCGATGGCCTCACGCGGCAGATCGCAATTTCCATACTAGAGGGCACGACACGGGTTGAGACCAGCCCGAACAGCTTCTAACCGGCTTTGGGGTCGATGATTACGGCACCGACATATCCCTAAGTAAAAGGGCGCGTTCAAAAATGAACGAGGGCCAACATCGATACAAACCTACACGATCCAACGGACGGACTGCCCCAAGTTTCCAAACTTGTGCCTTGCCTTCCAGTTGACCGTATTTCATTACTATTCAGGTTCTTTTCCACGATAGCAAATATAGCCAACCGTGATCCGGTAAATACCCACCAGGGGTATTATGGAAACATCCTTTATTACTACTTTTATTAAGCAGACTAAGCAATTCTACATTATAAATAAATAACAGGATAAGAAGGTAGATATTAATCAATAACCAAGGAATGGTAATGCAGCAAGTAGGATTCATTCCAACTCCTAACCTAATGCATCACAATATAAAAGGACTCAAGTATTTTAATTTGCAAAAGATAGGAGGCTTAATATGCTCCGGGGCTTGCCTTGGGTGAAGACCGAGGCCTCGTGGGAGGGGCACTCGGGCAAGTTTGTGTCGCTGGCAGGGTCGACCTCCTCGGCTTGCTGAAGCTCCGGAATCTGCTGCTCGGCGTTTGTCTCTGGCTCCTGGTCGGGCTCCGGGAGTGTCGATCCTATTGCATGCGACGAATAATAAATATTTACAATGCGGGTGCAAGATGTGTGGTATGAAAAGAGCATTTCTTGCAAACCAACAAACCCAACTTGTTGAACCACTTTTGACATTAAGGCAAATACTTATTTATTTCATAAAAAAAATCCATTTATTCACCTATTTCTTATTTAATAATTCAAAGAAATTCGAGTTTGAACTGCAAGTGCACTTTTCTAGATTCCGAAAAATCCACAAAAATTCCAGAAGGCAAACAACAGTTGCTGGACTCCACTGAATAAATTTCAGCCAAAAATAAAGTACAGAACTGCAAATATAAAAATGACAAGCAAACTGCCCAAAAAGGTGCTTTGAACTAGCTTCTCATTCAAACAGTGTCAAACAGCAGATTTCATAATTTTCCTAGCTTCTTCTACTCATACACATCCTACTGTAGAGAACTTGTGGCAAGAGCATAAACATACAAGCCTACACAAAATAAACAAATCTATTGCAATATAAACTATTTGAACTACAACCCTACTGTAAAAGGGTGCAAAACTCTATTTCATATTTTTCCCAGATTCTACTTCACATTTTATGCTTATCAAGAAAGTTCCATGAACAGAGACATTATATTATTTCTTACATGAATTTCCAAAGAAAACACAGAAAAGTACATTTGTAAAGCAAGTTCAGATTTCTCCATACAACAGCTCATGCTTGCATTTTTCTTAGCATGGACATGACACTCAGAGACTACACCATTTTTCCCATATTTTATTTTGACATATAAAATACTTTAACATTTGTTCTAAGAAATCAGCCAAAAAAGACTTTTAATCATAAGAGAAACTTTTTCTACATAAACAGTACTTCATATATTTTTCACAGGTGCAAAACATGATAATAAACCTTCACAAAATTTTCCAGGAATTATCTCAACCAGAAAACACTTATTTCCATTTATCACAACAAAAGCATATAAACTGAATTAAATAAAAACAGTAATAAAAACTTCTACCAAAAATACTTTCATATTTTTCCATGATAGATCTACTCATAAGCAAGCTAGCAAAACTGAAAGTACTCCATTTGGATTTGTAAAACATGCTACACAAAAATAACAAGCATCTCTGGAAAATAAAAGCAAAAAGAAAAACATTTGAATTCATCCCGGCTTACTGCGTGCACCCGGTCCATGGACCAACGAGAGACTGACATGCGGGGTCCACGGGTCAACGGGACCCACCCGTCAGAGAGAGGAAACAAGGAAGAAAGGTTGACCGGCGAAAGCTCGTCGACGGTGAGGTCGCCGGCGGTGAGGCTAGGCTCGATAGATTCGGCTCGACGAGGCGCATCCAGCGGTGGGGTCGGCTTGGCCAGAGGGTGACCCAAGCGTGCCGGCGGTGAGCGGTGGCGGACGACAGAGGCGGCGACACACGGCTACGCCGTTTCCGGCGGTCGCCGGTGAAATCGAGGCAGGCATAGGCTTACTCGAGCCCTAGGGAGGCTATCGGAGGGCTCGGCTTGGTTCGGGAAGCTTCGAGGGAGCTTGGCCACGCGAGCGGCCATGGCGGATGGTGGCGGGGCTCGGCAAGGCCGTGTCCGGCGGTCGCCGGTGAAATTGGCGCGTGCGCAGTGCTTCGTGAACCCTAGGGAGCTACGTGAGTGGGTCGGTTTGGCTCGGATGGCTCCAGGAGAGCTTGACCTCGTGCATGGCCGCGGCGGACGGCCATGGCGCTCGGCCGGGGAGGAAGAGGTGGGAGAGAGCGGTAGCGTTGAAGCTAGGTGGTGTTCTCACCTTGCCTTGGCTTGGTGATGCTTGATGGCGAAGGAGGGAGACGGTGGAGGTCGGGTCGGAGAGGAACGACGATGCGGGCTCTGCGGTGGCGACGACGAACCGAAGGGGGCGCTTCGTCCTCCGGCGGCAATAGGGCTTGGTCGGGGACGACAACATGCGCACGGCGTGTGCACGGTGTAGGCGGAGATGCTGGCGAGAGGGATTGGATGGTGGTGGTCGGGTGTGGCCGGAACGACGGAGGGGAGTGATGGTGGTGAACGGTCGGCGAGGGTGGCGGACGCTTGCGCGTTCGTGGGAGCGGAGAGGGAGAGCGGGAGTGAGAGCGGGCGAGTGGAATGGCAGTGGGGAGAGGGGAGTGCGGTGCGCTCGGGGTTTTGGCTCGGCTTGGCTGGCCGGTGGTCGTGGCGAGGCCACGGCGGCGCGGTCGGCGAGGCAGCGTGGGCGATGCCGTGCACAGCGAGCGGGCGCGACAGGCGAGGCGAGCGGAGAGTGGCCGGGGGAGATAGCTTGTGTGCTCGGGTGAGAGAGGATCGAGCGAGGAGTGGCTGGCGAGGATCCTCGGCAGGATGCGGCGGCCACGTGGCGGTTGCGGCCGGCGTACGGCGCGGCGTGTCAGCGGCGGCAGCGCGCGGCGCGCGCGGCACGCGGGCGAGCGCTGGCGAGCTGGCGCAGGCTGAGCTGGGCCGAAAGGCCAGATGGGCCGGAAGTGGGGCGCGGGGAAAAATTCTTTTCCTTTTTCTTTTTCTAAATATTTTCCAAAGTTTGACCACTCAAAAACAGTTTCAAAAACTCCAAACTAAGTTTTGACCCAAATATAAAAGTTGCTCAAAATAGTTTTCTCTACAACATTCATATAGGACACTTTTTCTGAAAACCATTTTTAAATCCTCCACATAAACAAAGCCAATTTTGAAATATAAACCATTTTGTTTGACTTATTTTTATTTAACAAACTATTTTGAACTAGGTCAAAACTCCAACATGAAAAGCACTCTACTCAATGTTCTCTATTTTCTAAAACTCTTTGCCAAAACAGAAATCCACTTAGATCATCAAGTCCAAAAGAAATCCAAATCCAAATAAATAAACAAAAGACAAAAGCACTCTCATGCACATGAAATGATGCAATGCATTGCTTATGCTTTCTTAGTATCTAATTGCAGTGCCTAATGCAGTGCTTGACACTAGGGTGTCACAGCCCTTCCCCCCTTAAAGAAATCTCGTCCCGAGATTTGAGTTACGTACCGGTCTTTATAAAAAGCGGGGTAATTCACGCGTAAGTACTCCTCTGTTTCCCAAGTCGCATCGTTGGGTCCGTGATTGCTCCAGAGAATCTTGTAAGTCTTCACCGTTCGGTTACGAGTCTCTCGGGTCTTGATGTCCAAAATCTCCTTGGGCTGCTCGTAGTACTCCAGATCCGATCTGATGGGGACGTCTGGAATCTGAACTTCTTCTTGTTCTGGAACTCGAAGACACTTCTTTAACTGTGATACGTGGAATACTGGGAAAACTGTGCTCATCTCTGGGGGTAACTGTACTTCGTATGCCACTTGTCCCTTCTTTGCTATGATCCGGTAAGGTCCCACATATCGAGGTGCTCGCTTCTTCTTAATTCCGAAACGTTGGACCTTTCTCATGGGTGAGACCTTAAGGTAAACATAGTCTCCTACTTGAAATTCCAGGGGTCTTCTTCGTGTGTCAGCATAACTCTTCTGTCAGGATTGTGCTACTTTAATATGTTGTTGTACTGTTTGCACAATCTTTTCAGCATCCTTCACGTAATCTGACCCATAGAATCCTCGATCTCCTGATTCAACCCAATTTACCGGGGTTCTGCACCTTCGTCCGTATAAGACTTCAAAAGGTGCCATCTTTATACTTTCCTGATAGCTGTTGTTATATGAAAACTCGGCAAGGGGTAACCATTTCTCCCATGACTCTCCTAAAGATAGAACACAAGCTCTTAGGATATCTTCCAAAATCTGATTTACCCTCTCCGTCTGTCCTGCAGTCTGGGGGTGATAGGAGGAACTTCTTACCAATTTAGTTCCTAGCTCTTTGTGCAACTGTTCCCAAAACGTGCTATGAACTGGGGTCCTCTATCAGAGACAATCCTTTTTGGAACTCCATGCAATCTCAAGATATTCTGAATATACAAGTCTGCATACTGATGAGGGCGGTGTGTAGTCTTAACGGGTATGAAGTGAGCCACTTTAGATAACCGATCCACGATAACCCAGATAGAATCATTTCCTTTTTGAGTAGTGGGAAGGCCGGTGATGAAATCCATACTGATTTCTTCCCATTTCCACTCTGGGATTGATAACGGTTGTAACAGTCCTGCAGGTCTCAGGTGTATAGCTTTTATCCTGCAGCAAGTATCACACCTTGCAACATAAGCTGCAACTTCTTTCCTCATCTTTGACCACCAATACCTTGTTCTCAAATCCTGGTACATCTTACTGCTTCCGGGGTGAATGGATAACTTTGAATTGTGAGCTTCATTCAGAATTCTTTCTTTCAGCTCTGTGTCCTTAGGAACAACCAACCTCTGGTCATACCATAGAATTCCCTGCTCATCTGTGCGGAAGTTCAAAGAACTACTGGTTTCCAACCTCTTCTTAATCTGACAGATCTCTTCATCGGTCCTTTGTCTCTCAATGATGTCACTTTCTAAGGTGCACTGAAGAGTGATGTTGTTCACCATAACGGGGTGCATAAGGTTAAATCCATCTTCCAAAAGTCGTTGTAGGGAGTTGCAATGAGTCTTGCGACTCAAGGCATCAGCTACAACGTTTGCTTTTCCGGGGTGGTAATGCACTTCAAGGTTGTAATCCTTAATTAACTCTAGCCATCTTCTCTGCCTCATGTTCAACTCTGGCTGGGTGAAGATATATTTCAGACTTTTATGATCCGTGTACACATGACATAGGTTTCCCATAAGATAATGCCTCCAAATCTTGAGCGCATGCACGACGGCTGCTAATTCCAAATCATGAGTGGGGTAATTTTCTTCGTGCGGTCTCAACTGGCGAGAGGCATAGGCGATAACTCTTCCATTTTGCATGAGTACACATCCAAGTCCAATCTTGGATGCGTCACAAAACACATCAAAAGGTTCCTCCAAGTTTGGCTGAGCCAGAACAGGTGCGGATGTCAACAGCGTTCGCAGAGTGCGAAAAGCTGTTTCACACTCTGGAGTCCATTCGAACTTCTTGTTTTTCTGCGTTAAACAGGTCATAGGCTTGGCTATTCTCGAAAAATCCAGAATAAACAGACGGTAGTATCCTGCCAAACCCAAAAAGCTGCGAACCTCAAAAACACTCGTGGGTGCTTCCCAATCCATAACCTCTTGTACTTTAGAAGGGTCTACAGAGATCCCTTCCTCTGAAAGGACGTGACCAAGGAAAGGTACCTTCTTTAACCAAAACTCACACTTGCTGAACTTAGCATACAACTTATGCTCTCTAAGCCGGGTCAAAACAACTCGTAGATGCTCAGCATGGTCCCTCTCATTCTCAGAGTATACCAAGATATCATCGATGAACACTACAACAAACTTATCCAACTCTGGCATGAAGACCGAATTCATCAGGTACATGAAATGTGCCGGTGCATTGGTCAATCCAAAGGACATAACTAAATACTCATAGAGTCCGTATCTGGTAGAGAAAGCTGTCTTTGGTACATCTTCTCTCCTGATCTTAATCTGATGGTATCCTGACCTTAGGTCGATCTTGGAGAATACTTTCGCCTTTGACAACTGATCAAACAAGACATCGATTCGGGGTAAGGGATATTTGTTCTTTATAGTTACTGCATTCAACGGTCTGTAATCCACACACATCCTCAAAGTTTTATCCTTCTTCTTCACAAAGATAGCGGGACATCCCCAAGGTGACGAACTAGGGCGTATCAAGCCCTTATCCAAAAGCTCTTGCAACTGAACTTTGAGCTCTGCTAACTCTTTAGCGTGCATTCTATACGGTCTCCAAGATATGGGTGCCGTTCCGGGGATTAACTCTATAGCAAACTCCACATCCCTATCTGGCGGTAGTCCAGGCAACTCATCAGGAAAAACATCTGGAAACTCACACACTACTGGGATCTCAGCTATCTGTTTTGCGGTGATATGGAACAACACTCCGATCTCATGGGGGTTTCGAGGTAACTTGAACCGAAAGGTAGACCCACTACGAGGGCTAACCATGGAAACTACACGCTCTGCAACATCAAGGTTGACTTTCCAGAGTTTCATCCAACCCATTCCCAAGATTACATCCAGACCTAGACCAGGAATTACGATAGGATCCACTATGGCCTTCTTATTCCCAAAGGTCATTTCCACTCCTTTAGCCATTTTTTGCGCGGAGAGAACAGCTCCGGCGGAACTTATCTGATATCCCCGGTCTAACTCTATCAACTCAAGATTACTTCTTATAACAAAATTCTCACTTATGAAAGAATGCGATGCTCCAGAATCAAACAGCACGACTGCGGGGCATTGATTAACAAGAAACGTACCAGCGGTGACAGGCTCTCCTTCTGGCACTTCTTCCACGGTGGTGTGATGCACATGACCCGTACGAGGCGGGGGCTGAGTGTATTGCTTCTTTGGGCGAGGGCACTGACGTGACAGATGTCCAGTCTGACCACAATTATAGCATGGACCAATCACATACGGGGTCTTGGGACCTCCTGCACTCCCTGCTTTGCTCTTGTTCTGCATCATGGGGGCGGTGTAGGGCTTCTGAAAACTGGGACGGGGATGGTTGGTGGTGATCTTCCTCTGTGGGGGACAGTATCTTGCTCCTGTAACAGGCGGGCGATACGGGGTACGTGCTCCGAAAGGGGTCCTCTGTTGAGACGAACCTCCTTCGTTCGCACGACGGCGCGTCTCTGTTGCCAGCCGGATGTCATTGGCCTCTTGATTGAGACAGTCACTGACGAAGTCACTGAAGGTGGTGCGGTGACTGTTGCCCATCTTGGAAAGCATGGCGGCACTCATGCCACGTTTGAAGCTTGCGATCTTCTTGGCCTCAGTATCAACAAAGTCTGGGGCGTAGCGAGCTAGGTTGTTGAAACTGTGAAGGTACTCGGACATAGATCTGGTTCCCTGAGACAGCCTCATGAACTCTGCAATCTTCATCTCCATCAGACCACTAGGGATGTAGTGGTTGCGCATAGCGGTAGAGAACTGATCCCAAGTGACACGTGCATTTACAGGCAAGGATGCATGGTACTGGGCCCACCACAGACCTGCGGGTCCTTCCAACATGTGGGCGGCGTACTCCGCCTTGAGCTCTTCCGTCAGACGAAGCAGACGGAACTTCTGAGTGATGGAGTTGAGCCACTCATCATCCTCAAGCGGTTCGGTGGCTTCCTTGAACACAAGAGGGCGAGTGTCCAAGAAGTCACGGTAGGAGCTGTACTGGTTGGGCTCCGGGCCTTGACGTTGATGATGCTACTGTGCAGTGTTGTTAGCGATATTGCAGAGGGTGGCTTCCTTGTGCCTCTGCATTTCCTCCATATTCCTTTGGCTACCCAAGAACTGGCCAAAGAATGCTTCTGGCGTCATCGGCGGCGGTGGGGGAGGTGGCAGATTCTCCTCCTGTCCCGCCCCCTGCCCACGCTGGCTGCGAGTGTGTGCCGGCATCTGCATATCCCATTAATAAGCAATCATTAGGTGATGTTACATCGATCATGAATAATACTGCGCTGTACATAATTCAAAAATTTAGCACACGACCAAGTATAATTACTCATTTCCATACAACATCACAAACGATCGCTCGAAATTAGGACATGCAAACGACGGCTTTCCATAAAAGATGCCGAATCGAAGTCCGGACTTTGTCCAAAAGCTTACATGCCATCAACCATTTAAACATAAAACTAGCACATGTGTAGGGTGTTACATCACTTAGCGAGCAAGCTCAAGCTATACAAAAGAAAACGATCCCTAACAGACTAGCGCTCAGGGGTCTCCAGCGGCGGATGCGGCGTCCTCTGCGTCGACGTCGATCATCGGCTCGTCAGCGTGATCCTCCTCCAGAGGGGCGTCAGGACCAAAGACCTCTCCGTCCTGGGGATCCTGGGCCTCGGCGGCGGGAACCTCGGCAGCGGCTGGGGCGGCGGCCTCCTGTGCGCGTGATGCATCTTGTATGGACGGCCTCATGGAGCTGGTCGATGTGGGCCTGCTGTCCGTGGATCTGCTGTATCAACAGGTGGGCTCCCTCTCTAAGCTGGTCGAGCGCGGTGCGGGCCTCATCCCTCTGAAGAGCGGTAGTCAGGTACATCTGCTCTGCAACTGTCCTGGCAGTGGGACTGTGCTGCTGCTGTGGTGCGGGCGTCGTCACGGCTCCAGAGTGAGCTGCTGAATCCTCTCCTGCAGACGAGCAACCTCAGCGTCGAAGTCCTCCTGAAGCTTCCTCTTGCTCTGGTAGGTGGCTGTGAGTGTGAAGGACACGCTCCCGAGAGTGTGCTCCAACTCTCACATTACACCCAACAAAGCTCCGGTGGCGCTCATCGCAGGCGGTCTCACAGTAGAACCTCTCCTCTGGGCTCCCTGTCAAGACTGACTCCGAAGTCTGCTTCCAGCGCAATGGGAAAAGTGATCCACGGGGAACACTCCTGCCATCGCACTTGCCAGGTCGGCGGGGAGGGGGAAGCGGGCGATGATGTCCTTCCGCACTAGGTATGCTGCACTGTTGGCTCCATCCTTGGCACAGGGTGCCTCTAGTGATCTCTGTCCACCCTGTCCAGTGAGGCTTGGCAGGCAAGGCCTTGACCTTGATCTCCACCATGACCAAGGAATCCTGCCCGTAGATCTCCTTCTGCCACGAGTACCTGGGCTCCTGTCCTTCCTCATAGCCCACGGCCTGCAGAATCCTCCAATAGGATAGTCGGTAAGCCGAAGTAGGACAAGAACGTCTTCCGGGTCAGCTTGGTGGCCAAGCGGTGACGCGGAACTCCTCTGCCTCCGGTGGCCTTGCGAGCGGTCAGCTTAGTCCGGGCCATCTGTAGAAACAAAAGGGGTTTTGAACTTCTATGAGACGGATATTAAGTTGGCAAAATTTTATAGAAAGGGACAACTTTTAATTTAAGGGGAGGGAATTAAATGCAACGAATATAAACATGATGCATGATCCGTACTTACGTTCTCACTCACTAATACGACTCGTAAGTCCAACGTTATCGGTGGCAAATACGATCTCTCATGGCTTAATCTACACGGCTTACTCGGTCGCACAGTTAGTGTACCTTGCAGAAGATTCTTTCAGCCCAAAGCAATTACCCATGATAAAACGTTAGAGTATGGCCATATGCGCAAAACCATAGAAGCCACATAAACCACCAGAACACCAACAAGAAACCCTTGAAAAAATTGATACCCTCGTATGTGTCCGCGTGGAGCTCGCACATACTTGGTATAAGACTCTCTCCTAGACCGCGTTGGACGGTCATGCTCTCATTTCTCAAAATCATTTTATGCATGTTTTCGCGATCGACATTTATCTTTCCCAGAAAAGGCCTAATACCACAAATAAAGAACTCATGAAGTCAAACCATGAACCTGGTTAGTAGTTAAGCCACCACTCATCCTAGATAGGCTAAGGACGAGAAGGGCCACTTTAAATCAAAAATAATTTTGAAATATTCTAAAATACCCATTTAGTTCGAAAATAGACCTCTATACGGAGATAATACCTTAACCCATGCTTGCACCAGCTGTGGCGGAACCGCCCTGATATAACGAGCTCAAGTATTATCGTACAAATCACGTCTGACTTGACTCAATACTTGAACCCATATAACCCCGGTAGTCCGGAAATCTCGAAGGATTTCTAACACCATACATCATACAGGATCGCATCGTTCAAGGATTACATTCGTAAAGATACATCATAGCGAAAAAAACCGAATTTAAAATATCAGAGTGCGAATTTAAACGGAGTTATTACAATACTGATTTTAAAGGTGCGGAAGCTGAAATAGTTTGAAACACGACCACTACACATGTGGTCCAAATAAAACCAACTCACACACAACTCACTCTTCCCTTTTAGATAATGTGCCACTAGAAGTCTCAGACCAGCAAAAGAAAAGGGAAGCTTCTGGACGACCCTGCCCTGGGCCTACTCCTCATCACCTTCCACTGGGTAGAGGCAGTGCTTACAATAGCCGAAGTAGACCTGGCCATCTGCAACAACGGGATAAACCCTGAGTACGGGAATGTACTCAGCTAGACTTACCCGTCCAACTGAAAATAAAGACTCCAAGGGTATGCAAGGCTTTTGGGGTGGAGCTGGGATCTTTTAGTTGCGAAAAGCTCAGATTCAGATAAGAGGTAATTAATGATAAGATGAGCTGCCATTTTTAGACCTATTCCTTAACTCTAGGTTTTTCACCTGTACTAGAGCACTCACTTGAATCTATCAATCAATAATATAACCATATCCAGTTGACTTATCCACATTTTAGTTGAACCTTAAACATCACATGGAGTTGTATCGTGGTGAAGCTCGCCATAGTTTCCCACTAACCGGGGGAGACGGCGACTCGAATCGAATTCCAAACCAGCTGGTGAAAGACCTTTAATACCAGCCCACACTTTCCCCGTCGGGTCCATGCATTGGGCAACCGCTCGATGCTTGTTCGTGGTGGTAATCGTCGCGGCTCACAGCACGGACCGCCCAATTGGAACCTGGCGATGGCCTCACGCGGCAGATCGCAATTTCCATACTAGAGGGCACGACACGGGTTGAGACCGGCCCGAACAGCTTCTAACCGGCTTTGGGGTCGATGATTACGGCACCGACATATCCCTAAGTAAAAGGGCGCGTTCAAAAATGAACGAGGGCCAACATCGATACAAACCTACACGATCCAACGGACGGACTGCCCCAAGTTTCCAAACTTGTGCCTTGCCTTCCAGTTGACCGTATTTCATTACTACTCAGGTTCTTTTCCACGATAGCAAATATAGCCAACCGTGATCCGGTAAATACCCATCAGGGTATTACGGAAACATCCTTAACTACTACTTTTATTAAGCAGACTAAGCAATTCTACATTATAAATAAATAACAGGATAACAAGGTAGATATTAATCAATAACCAAGGAATGGTAATGCAGCAAGTAGGATTCATTCCAACTCCTAACCTAATGCATCACAATATAAAGGACTCAAGTATTTAATTTGCAAAAGATAGGAGGCTTAATATGCTCCGGGGCTTGCCTTGGGTGAAGACCGAGGCCTCGTGGGAGGGGCACTCGGGCAAGTTAGTGTCGCTGGCGGGGTCGACCTCCTCGGCTTGCTGAAGCTCCGGAATCTGCTGCTCGGCGTTTGTCTCTGGCTCCTGGTCGGGCTCCGGAGGGTCGATCCTATTGCATGCGACGAATAATAAATATTTACAATGCGGGTGCAAGATGTGTGGTATGAAAAGAGCATTTCTTGCAAACCAACAAACCCAACTTGTTGAACCACTTTTGACATTGAGGCAAATACTTATTTATTTCATAAAACAAAATCCATTTATTCACCTATTTCTTATTTAATAATTCAAAGAAATTCGAGTTTGAACTGCAAGTGCACTTTTCTGGATTCAAAAAAATCCACAAAAATTCCAGAAGGCAAAAACAGTTGGGACTCCACTGAACAAATTTCAGCCAAAAATAAAATACAGAACTGCAGATATAAAAATGACAAGCAAACTGCCCAAAAAGGTGCTTTGAACTAGCTCCTCATTCAAACAGTGTCAAACAGCAGATTTCATAATTTTCCTGGCTTCTTCTACTCATACACACATCCTACTGTAAGAACTTGTGGCAAGAGCATAAACATACAAGCCTACACAAAATAAACAAATCTATTGCAATATAAACTATTTGAACTACAACCCTACTGTAAAAGGGTGCAAAACTCTATTTCATATTTTTCCCAGATTCTACTTCACATTTTATGCTTATCAAGAAAGTTCCATGAACAGAAACATTATATTATTTCTTACATGAATTTCCAAAGAAAACACAGAAAAGTACATTTGTAAAGCAACTTCAGATTCTCCATACAACAGCAATGCTTGCATTTTCTTAGCTTGGACATGGCACTCAGAGACTACACATTTTTCCCATATTTTATTTTGACATATAAAACACTTTAACATTTATTCTAAGAAATCAGCCAAAAGGACTTTTAATCATAACAGAAACTTTTTCTACATAAACAGTACATCATATATTTTTCACAGGTGCAAAACATGATAATAAACTTCACAAAATTTTCCAGGAATTATCTCAACCAGAAAACACTTATTTCCATTTATCACACAAACAAAGCATATAAACTGAATTAAATAAAAACAGTAAAAAAACTTCTACCAAAAATACTTTCATATTTTTCCATGATAGATCTACTCATAAGCAAGCTAGCAAAACTGAAAGTACTCCATTTGGATTTGTAAACGTGCTACACAAAAATAACAAGCATCTCTGGAAAATAAAAGCAAAAGAAAAACATTTGAATTCATCCCGGCTTACTGCGTGCACCCGGTCCATGGACCAACGAGAGACTGACGCGTGGGGTCCACGGGTCAACGGGACCCACCCGTCAGAGAGAGGAAACAAGGAAGAAAGGTTGACCGGCGAAAGCTCGTCGACGGTGAGGTCGCCGGCGGTGAGGCTAGGCTCGATAGATTCGGCTCGACGAGGCGCATCCAGCGGTGGGGTCGGCTTGGCCAGAGGGTGACCGAAGCGTGCCGGCGGCGAGCGGTGGCGGACGACGGAGGCGGCGACACACGGCTACGCCGTTTCCGGCGGTCGCTGGTGAAATCGAGGCGGCATAGGCTTACTCGAGCCCTAGGGAGGCTATCGGAGGGCTCAGCTTGGTTCGGGAAGCTCCGAGGGAGCTTGGCCACGCGAGCGGCCATGGCGGATGGTGGCGGGGCTCGGCGAGGCCGTGTCCGGCGGTCGCCGGTGAAATTGGCGGTGCGCAGTGCTCGTGAACCCTAGGGAGCTACGTGAGTGGGTCGGTTTGGCTCGGATGGCTCCAGGAGAGCTTGACCTCGTGCATGGCCGCGGCGGACGGCCATGGCGCTCGGCCGGGAAGAAGAGGTGGGAGAGAGCGGTAGCGTTGAAGCTAGGTGGTGTTCTCACCTTGCCTTGGCTTGGTGATGCTTGACGGCGAAGGAGGGAGACGGTGGAGTCGGTCGGAGAGGAACGACGATGCGGGCTCTGCGGTGGCGACGACGAACCGAAGGGGGCGCTTCGTTCTCCGGCGGCGATGGGGCTTGGTCGGGGACGACAACGTGCGCACGGCGTGTGCACGGTGTAGGCGGAGATGCTGGCGAGAGGGATTGGATGGTGGTGGTCGGGTGTGGCCGCAACGGCGGAGGGGAGTGATGTGGTGAACGTCGGCGAGGTGGCGGACGCTTGCGCGTTCGTGGGAGCGAAGGGAGAGCGGGAGTGAGAGCGGGCGGGGGAATGGCAGTGGGGAGAGGGGAGTGCGTGCGCTCGGGGTTTTGGCTCGGCTTGGCCGCCGTGGTCGTGCGAAGCCACGGCGACGCGGTCGGTGAGGCAGCGCGGGCGATGCCGTGCACGCGAGCGGGCGGGGCGGCGAGGCGAGCGGAGAGTGGCCGGGGAGATAGCTTGCGTGCTCGGTGAGAGAGGATCGAGCGAGGAGTGGCCGTGAGGATCCTCGGCAGGATGCGGCGGCCACGTGGCGGTTGCGCCGGCGTACGGCGCGACGTGTCAGCGGCGCAGCGCGCGGCGCGCGCGGCACGCGGGCGAGCGCTGGCGAGCGGCGCGGCTAGCTGGCCGAAAGGCCAGATGGGCCGGAAGTGGGGCGCGGGAAAAAATTCTTTTCCTTTTTCTTTTTCCAATATTTTCCAATTTGACCACTCAAAACAGTTTCAAAAACTCCAAACTAAGTTTTGACCCAAATATAAAAGTTGCTCAAAAATTTTCTCTACAACTTTCATATAGGACACTTTTTCTGAAAACCATTTTTAAATCCTCCACATAAACAAAGCCAATTTTGAAATATAAACCATTTTGTTTGACTTATTTTTATTTAACAAACTATTTTGAACTAGGTCAAAACTCCAACATGAAAAGCACTCTACTCAATGTTCTCTATTTTATAAACTCTTTGCCAAAACAGAAATCCACTTAGATCATCAAGTCCAAAAGAAATCCAAATCCAAATAAATAAACAAAAGACAAAAGCACTCTCATGCACATGAAATGATGCAATGCATTGCTTATGCTTTCTTAGTATCTAATTGCAGTGCCTAATGCAGTGCTTGACACTAGGGTGTCACATACTCTACCCCTCAACTAATTACAGAGCGAACCACCAGCTAAACCTAAGGTATTCTGGACTAACTCGGTGGTAGTGTATCCGACGGCCACGCCCGCAAACTCGTAGCGTTGCCTCGATGCATCCTCCCGATTGCCGCACGTGGCGCCCTCGCTCTGCACCCCCGGTTTTGTGGCCCAAACCGGGAAAACCAGCCTTTCCAGCCACCCCCGGTTTTGAGGCCCAAACCGGGAAAACCAGCCCACCAGCATCTGAGTTTTGAGGCCAAACTCAGCAAACCCTCAGCGCCCAGGTTTGAGGCTCAAACCTGGAAACCGTCCTCAGCCCGAGTTTTGTGGCCAAACTCGGAAACCGTCCACACCCAGGTTTTGAGGCCCAAACCTGGAAACCGTCCACCCGATGGTTTTTCCCTGGCTCTACCACCAAACCGACGTTGTAGAGGGGATGCACCTCCATGCACCCCGTCCACCGACACGTGTCCCCAAGTCCACGACTCAGGCAACACATGACCGCAAGTCTTCACTTGTTGTCGTCACAGGATGCCAGCCACCACAGCTGATCCTCGGGCCTCTGGTCCCTCAGTCCAAGCCTCACGTCCGCCCTTCGCCACTCTCGGTCCATCGGCACGGCACGTCTCTACTTGACCTTCACCTCGCCTTTGATCACTGCATCCGTGCTCGACACCTGCACAACACAAGCCAAAGAACATGCGCATCATCCCAGTTGACAATCACTCATCACTCAGAGACCCGGCATACACCCATGTATCCGCATCAACTAGCCTTTGTGGTTGCTTGCGTGAGGCAAGGAGGTGAAAGAGACTCCGACCTTCGTGGTCACCTCAACAACGGGGACATAGGCGCTTCTTAGTGAAGTGGCCGAACCTCGGATTAATCTCGTGTCTCGTGTGCTTGTTGATTTTGCATCCTTGGATATTTTGTTTGCACTCGTGTTCTTTGTGTTCTTCCACCCTCCTCTCTCATTCTTAGGTGTGGGAAGGCACGATCTACACTTTGGGGAGGAGCCACTACTTGGTTAAGGTATAAACTTAATCTACATCTCTTAGGAAAACCTTGGTATAAGCTAGATTCAATTTTGCATCTCGTTCATATTGATTTCGTAGCTGCTCCTAGGTTGTCGGTAGTACCGACCCTTGGAGCCAGTAGTACCGACCCCGGTAGTATCGGCCCCTACAGTCGGTAGTACCGACTGTGTGATCTGATATCCTTTTGAGCTTTGAGTTTCAGGATTCTAGATTTTTAAATAGGCTATTCACCCCCCTCTAGCCATTCGGACCTTTCAACATCTTTAATGTGTTGTTGTATAACCTGAACAATCTTTTCTGCATCCTTTACATAGTCAGTCCCATAGTATCCTCGATCTCCTGACTCGACCCAATTTACTAGAGTTCTACACTTTCTTCCGTAAAGTACCTCAAAAGGTGTCATCTTAATGCTCTCTTGGTAACTATTGTTATATGAGAACTCTGCCAAAGGTAACCATTTTTCCCATGATCCTTCTGATGATAGAACACATGCTCTCAAGATATCTTGCAGAATCTAATTTACTCTTTCTGTTTGTCTAGAGGTCTGTGGGTGGTATGCGGAGCTTCGAACCAACTTAGTTCCTAACTCTTTATGCAACTGTTCCAAAAAACGAGCTACAAACTGAGGTCCTCTATCGGAAACAATTTTCTTGGGAATCCCATGGAGCCTCCATATGTTCTGAATATATAAATCTGCATACTAATGAGGCCGGTAAGTGGTTTTGACGGAATGAAGTGAGCCACTTTTGACAAACGATCCACGATAACCCGAATAGAATCATGACCTTTCTCAGTGACAGACAACACGGTAATGAAATCCATACTAATCTGTTCCCATTGTGGCGGAACCGTCCAAATTATAAGAGCTCAAGTACTGTCTTAGCCAAAATCAGCTGACCTCGACTCATACTTGAACCCATATAACTCCGGTAGTCCAGAAATCTCAAAGGATTTCTAACAACTTACAACATATAGGATCGCATCGTTCAAGTACCACATTTGCGAGGATACAACAATTGATAATTGAAATCGAAATTAACATCAGAGTGCAAAATCTTAAAAGTTATTACGACACTGAGTTTGAAGTGCGGAAGCTTAAATAAGTTTGAAACATGACCACCACATACGTGGTCCAAATGAAATATTGTTTTTGATAACTCACTCCTCCTTTTTCAAATAGTGTGCCACCATTAGTCTTAGTCCAGCAAAAGCAAAGGAGAAGCTTCTAGATGACCCTACCCGGGGCCTACTCCTCATCACCCTCCACGGGGTAGAGACAGTGCTTACAATAGCCGTAGTAGACCTAGCCATCTGCAACAACGGGATAAATCCTGAGTATGGGAATGTACTTAGCTAGACTTACCCGTCCAACTAAAAATAAAAGACACCAAGGGTATGCAAGGCCTTTTTGATGGAGTTGGGAATTTAGTTGTGAAAAGCTCAATTTGAGGGGAGTAATATTTAATCGTATCGATGAGCAGTCAAGTTTTAAGCCTATCTCTCATTCTAAGTTTGCACGTGAACTACTACATCCACTTGAGTCTAACAATCAATGATATAAACCATATCAGGTTGACTTATCCACATTTTAGTTGAACCTTAAACATCACATGGAGTTGTATCGTGGTGAAGCTCGACATAGTTTCCCACTAACCGGGGGACACGACGACTCGAATCGAATTACAAACCAGTTGGCGAGAAACCTTTAATACAAACCCACACTTTCCCCGTTGGGTCCATGCATTGGGTAACCGCTCGATACTGTCCGTGGTGGTAATCATCGCGGTTGAAGCACGAACCACCCAATTAGAACTATACGATGGCCATTCCGAGGCAGATCATGTTTCCATACTAGAGGGTGCGACACGGGTTGAGACCCGTCCCGAACAGCATCTAACCGGCTTCGGGGTCGGCGATTACAACACTAAAAGCATCGATACAAACCTAAGTAAAAGCGTGCTTTCTGAGAACACAAGGTTGATATGTGCCCTTGTGCTTCCCTTCCTGAGTGATGAGTGATCGATCAACGGGCAACATGTCTCTTGGCTGTGTTGATGTGCAGGTGCGGAGTTCGGGCAGTCGTCGAAGGTGAGGAGAAGGTCAAGTAGGGACGTGTCGTGCCGACGGACCGGGAGCGGTGAAGGGCGGACGTGGTGCTTGGACCGACGGACTAGGAGACCTGAGGATCAGTTGTGGTAGCTGGCACGTGGCGTTGACAAGCAAGAGTACATGGGGATGTGCGGTGTATCGACCGAGTCAGGAGGTTGCCCGGCGTGGAGGCTGGACATGCTCTGACATTGGTGCTGGAACTTGGGGTGTGCAAACCACATCCCGTCTACGGCATGGGTTCGGTAGCTGAGCCTCGAAAAGCTACCCTCGACGGTTTCCGAGTTTGGGCCTCAAAACTCGGGGTGGCCGGTTTCCGAGTTTGGGCCTCAAAACTCGGCGAGGACGGTTTCCAGGTTTGGGCCTCAAAACCTGGGCGCGCGGGTTCCTGAGTTTGAGCCACAAAACTCAACCTGAGGACAGGTTTCCCGGTTTCGGCCTCAAAACCGGGGGAAGGCCCAGGTTTCTCAGTTTCGGCCTCAAAACCGAGGGGAGGTCTTCAAAAAGGACGGTCGATGCGTGGCGGCGTGGAAAGGCTGGCGCGGAGGCGAGGCTATCCACGAGGTAGGCGCGGCGGTCGACTGGGCGGCACGTGGCGGCATCCTGAGGCTTGCGTCGAGGCGAAGCTAAGGATGAGGAAGGCGCGTGGCCGTCAGATCAACTATCAGCAGAGTTGGATCGGGATACCCCTAGGGTTGGCCGTTTCGCTCATGTATCTAGGGGTAGTAAGGGGATTATTGTTTTAGGCTATAAATAAGAGAGGCACCCCTCCTCTCTCTCAATCCTTGCAGTCATTTGTTCCTGAGCTCTCTCTCTCTCTAGCCCTCGCTTAGGTTCTAATCATACCTCGCTGCAAGAGATCCGCAGAGACGGGAATCATACCTCTGTGTATTTGGATCTTTGAGGAAACGAGACCGTATTCTTGTTGTCTCCTCGTGTGGAGGAATTTCGGCTGAAATCGAATCGTGTTTTGTGTTCTTCACGTTTTGGGTTTTCATCTCTTGGAGATTTGCCTCGTTCTCCCTCTCCACGAGATGATTTTCGATTCCACTTGAATCAATTTGTTCTTGGTCGTGAGCCCCTTCTTTCCACCGAAGGATTTCTCTCCTAACCTCACGATTCCATAGATCGGGTTGATTTCGTGTTCGTTCTTCCTTCTCTCCCCTTTCCGGTGATGCTCGGATTTCTCTCAATTAACTTGGATTGGTGCGATGATTTCTTAGGATTGGCACCCAACCCCCATGAGGAACCCTGAGAGGAGTTTGATCGAAGTCCCTTTTAGTTTGGTAAAGGTTTGATCGAATTGACTCTTTGTCCCGAGCATTTTTGTGTGTTCTGTTCATCCGTGGACAGTCCGCGCCCCCAGCGGCGGACAGTCTAGGGATCGGGACTTGCACAGGTCAGAACTGCGCAGCGCGTTACTGTTTCCAGTCTCGTGACCCGCGGACAGTCCGGCGTTCAAACCGCGGACAGTCCGGGACTCGAACAGGGCTGGTGCAGAACAGTTTCGTTTCTGGTCTTCTTGCCAGCGGACAGTCCGCACTCCTAGTGGCGGACAGTCCGGTGTTGAGCGGACAGTCTGGGACTCTGACCGCGGACAGTCCGCGAACCTGCAGTTTGTGCAGTTTTGTTCCGGGACTTTGGCAGTTGGTTTTGGGGTTTCTCTGGAGGTTCCGCTGTACCACTAGGACATCTCCTAGGGTATCCACCTACTCGTAGGTCGTGAACTCTCCGGTCATTTCGAGTCTTCGCTTTTGGGGTGATTTTCTGGGACAAGGGCTATACAATTCACAAGTTGAATTTGAAGCACCCATTCACCCCCCCTCTGGTCGCTAATCCGGTCCTTCAATTGGTATCGGAGCGGGTTAAGGATCTCTTCTACCTTAATCGGTTTCGGATCCTAAGGGCAACATGGAACGAGGGAATAGCAAGGCTCCTTGGTTCGATGGAACGAACTATTCATATTGGAAGATTCGGATGCGTGCTTATCTCAACAGCTTTGGATCTTTTGTCTGGGAGATATGTGAGAACGCTGAGTACGTAGTCCTTGCGGCTCGTGTGGGTCAGATCCAGATTGACCAACACGAGGCCAACTCCAAGGCTCGTAATGCTCTTCTGGCCAGCCTCTCCCTTCCTGAGTTCGAACGTATCTCAGAGCTTGAGACGACACGAGAGATCTGGGTGAAGCTTCAAAGCTATCACGAGGGAACCGTTCAGGTTAAGACCAGACTCTTCGAGACCTACAAGCGAGAGTATGAGAACTTTGTTCAGTTGGAGGGAGAGACGATTGACGCTATGTTCGCACGTTTCCAAACGATTCTGAACAAGATGCGTGCCAATCGGGCAAACCTACCCTGTGACGATCATGAGAGGGCTCTCAAGTTGCTATACGCCCTGGATCAGAGGGTATGGGAGGTGAAGGTATCGACCATCATTGAGTCTCCTTCTTACGACACCCTCACCATGGACGAGCTGTTCAGCAAGCTCAAGTCCACTGAGATCGATCACCACACTCAGGCCAAGCTGAAGAACCCATCTTCACATACCATGGCTTTGGTCTCAGGCACAGGTGGATCGACTTTCTCTGCTGACGCTTCACCTCCTCTTGTTGCTTTGTCTTCTTTGCATACAGTCACGGAGGAGCAGTTGGAGGCGCTCGGAGACGATGAGCTCGCCCTCGCCATCACCCGGTTCTCGCGGTTTTCACAACAACCGCCTGAATCGCCGGCGTGGTGGCGCACGAGAGGGCTGCTACAAGTGTGGTGATCTAGACCACTTCATGGCGAACTGCCCCAAGAACGTCAAGAACTTCCCCGGCAAAAACCGCACTTCAGGTGCAAGGGCAAGCCGAGAACACAAGGCCGGAAGAATAACAAGAATGGCTTCTACCTCCAGGAGGACATGGAGAAGGCTTTCGACACCGGCAAGCATTCCTTCCTCGCCACCATCGGCGATGGCGAGAAAACCTCCGACGGCGGCTCTAGCGACGACGAGTCCGAGCACAAGATGGAGGATCACTTCAAGGGACTCTGCTTCTTCGGCAACTCCTCCAAGGGTTTTTGCACCATGGCCTTGGATGAAGAGGACCACAAGCACCAGGCAGAGGACGCCGATGACGCTCACAACGACGACGACGAAGACAACGCTTCTGAGGTACCAAATTCTTTTGAAGTCGATTGTCTCACTGAGGAGCGGGATAGGTTTGTGGATCTGGTCAGTGTTTTGGAGAAGAGGCTTATGGAAGTTTTCCAAGAGCGCATTGAGTTTAAGGCTAAGTTGAAAGAGGCACGTAAGGAACTTGAGATTGCTAGGTCCGAGGTAAAGGTGGTCGATGTGGAGGAGTGTGAGGAGTGCACGATGCATATGACAAGCTTTGCCACCCTGCAAACCAAGTATGCCTCTTTGATTGAGGTGTATGATGAGCTGAAGAGTAGGCTAGACTTGGTGGGTGATTGCAAAGAGCGTCCCTCCCTGAAGGTAGAGCTGGAGGAAGTGAAGGCTAGGTCTTCTTTGCTAGGTGCGTGCAAGCTTTGCCCTAGCTTGCGAACTGAGTTGGCAGGAGTTAATGCCAAGCTTGTTGAAGCCTTGAAGGCCAGCTCAGTTAGCACTTTGTCCGCTCCATGTGAGCGATGCGTGGGGATGGAGCTTGAGATTGCCAACTATCGGCATGACAGGACGCAAACCGAGGAGGAAAACACATACCTTCGGTCCATCCTGAGTTGGGTGTCATGCAGTGAGCCACAGTTGGGCATGATGATCAGTCAGTTCAAGAGGGGAACTGATTGCTCGGGAGTAGGCTTTACCTTATGTGGGAAGGGCGCTAGTACCTTTGGAAAGATCGGTGAGTTTAGCAGAGTGAACCCGAGTGAGAAACCATCCGCTATCCCTAAGCTTATCAAGATCACCCCACCTGAGCCTCCCAAGCCTATCACCAAGGATGGCATCCTTGATGAACCTCCCAAGGCTCCACCTCGCAAGCAAGTGTGGGTTCCCAAACTAACCATCTTAGGAAACACTTGACACCCTTCCTGATGTCTCTAGTGATCCCCTTCCGAAGGGCAAGCAGCCAGCCAGAGTGAACAACCCTCACAACAATAGGACCCAACAACCAAGAGAGTGGTGAGGTTTGAGTGCGAGTACTGTCACCGTGAGGGTCACCTAGCTGAGTTTTGCTTTCGGAGGAAGAGAGACGCTAGGAAGGAGTTGGAGCTGAACAACCAGGCCAGGCACCACCCTCTCCATGGTGTGCAAGGTCGGGGAGTTCAGAGGCAGGGCGCTAGACCTGGAGGAGCACCCCCTTAGGTTGCTAGGCCCTAGGCAGCTAGACCACAGGGTGGTGGTCGTGCCCGTCGCGGTTCCGGTCGTCTTCTATACGATTGTGAGCCGAGTGTAAGAGGTTTTGCTGCTCAGTCCCATAGCGGACCACCTTTTCAGTATGGTGGTGATCGCTTTGCTCAGATGGGACAGGTAGGTCAGTTTGGAGGTTTTTCATTCCATAGCGGACCACCCTTTCAGGTTGGTGGTGATCGTTATCCACCCATGGGACGAGGACAGTTTGGTGTTGCTTCTAACACTTTTTCTGTGCCTATGACACAACACTGGTATCCTTCTCAGTATACTAACCCCAGTGTTGTGCCCTATGCTCACTTCCTGCCTTTCTATTGATGCAAGAACATCGGTTGGAGAACATGTGGCTCATGGATTCCGGGTGTTCGCGCCACATGACCGGAAAGAAGGAATGGTTCTCCAGCCTTAGCCCCATGATGCACAAGGAATATCACTTTTGGGGATAATAGTAGAGGTAAGGTTGTTTTTTTTTTCAGGGAGCTAATTCGCTCAATGAGAACTTTGTCCTGAAGAATGTTGCCTTGGTTTCTAATTTGCATTTCAATTTGCTTCGGTCTCGCAACTTCTTGAGGATGATTGTGAAGGGGTGCGCTTTAAGAAGGGTTTGAGTCGTGTTTTAGACCCTCGGGGAGATCTTGTTTGTCGGATCGTCCCTTTTGGCCGTGTTTTCAGAGCCGACTTTTCTCAGTCTTTCGGCTCTGCTAGGTGTTTGATGGCTGGTCCTTCTTCTGATTTGTGGAAGTGGCATAGGAGGCTCGGTCACTTGAGTTTTGACTTGCTTGCAAGGCTTAGCTCACTTGGCCTAATCCAAGGATTGCCCAAGCTTAAGTTTCAGAAGGACCTTGTTTGCCATCCTGTGTCGTCACGGGAAGATGGTTGCTGCTTCTCACCCACCTGTTACTCAGGTGATGACAAAGCGACCCGGCGAGCTTTTTCACATGGACACAGTTGGTCCAGCTCGGGTTTGCTCAGCGGGTGGGAAGTGGTACGTTCTAGTGATCGTTGACGATTTTTCGAGGTATTCTTGGGTATTTTTCATGGAGGGTAAGGATGAAGCGTTTTCTTTTGCTCGTGACTTAATCTTGAAGTTGAAAACTGAGTTTCCCCCTGATACCATTAGAGCTATTCGTAGCGATAATGGTACTGAGTTTGATAACTCTCAGTTTGCCTCTTTCTGTTCTTCTAATGGAATCGAGCATCAGTTCTCTTCTCCTTATGTCCCTCAGCAGAACGGTGTTTGTTGAGCGCAAGAACCGGACCCTTGTTGAGATGGCCAGGACGATGCTCGATGAGCATAGGACTCCTAGGCGTTTTTGGGCCGAGGCGATCAACACCGCTTGCCATGTTTCAAATCGCATCTTTCTTCGTGCTTTAATGAAAAAGACTTCTTATGAGTTGCGTTTTGGACGGGTACCCAAGGTGTCTCATTTTCGGGTGTTTGGGTGTAAGTGCTTTATCCTGAAGCAAGGCAATTTGGACAAATTTGAATCTCGCTCTGCGATGGGGTGTTTCTTGGTTATGCTTCTTACTCACGTCACGTGCTTATCGAGTTCTTAACCTTGAAACTAACCGGATAGTGGAGACCTGCGAGGTCACATTCGACGAAACTATGCCTTGTGTTTCTTCTGCTTTTGAGGTTGCAGGAGAACAGGAGATGGGAGAGACCATCTTTGTGGAGGAGGAGCAGGAGAATGCCGATTGGGGTGATCCCGAGCCAACTCCACTGGCTGCCCCGTCGACCCTGCGACGTCTACTTCAGCTCGAGGACCAGATCCCACTACGTCTTCTTCTTGGGGTCCTCTAGAGCCACCTCTCCAGCGAGCACCCGCTGCACCTGAGGGAGCGACAGCATCTGGCGAGGGGGAGGCGACTTCGGCGAGGCAAGCGCCCCGAAGCGTTCAGCAAGTTCACCCCCGCGACAGATGATCGGCGGCATCGACCAGCGAGTCACGCGGTCGCGAGCGTATGAAATCTCCCACTTTGCTCATTCTGCATTCGTTGCTTCTTTTGAGCCCAAAGATGTTGGACACGCACTTTCTGATTCTAACTGGGTCAATGCCATGCATGAGGAGCTAGAAAACTTTGAGCGAAACAAAGTCTGGACCCTAGTTCCACCTCCACCACAATGCCACCCTATAGGTACCAAATGGGTTTTCAAAACAAAGAGGGTGAGGATGGGATGGTAGTGAGGAACAAGGCTAGGCTAGTAGCCCAGGGTTTCTGCCAGAAAGAGGGTATAGACTATGATGAAACCTTTGCCCCTGTAGCCCGTTTAGAAGCCATTAGAATCCTTCTAGCCTTTGCTGCTTCGAAGGGTTTTAAGCTTTACCAGATGGATGTCAAGAGTGCCTTCTTGAATGGGTATATAGAGGAAGAGGTTTATGTTAGGCAACCCCCTGGCTTTGAGGATCCCAAGTTTCCAAACCATGTTTATAAACTTTCAAAAGCGTTGTATGGTTTGAAACAAGCCCCGAGAGCGTGGTATGATCGTTTGAAAAACTTTTTACTCTCCAAGGGTTTCAAAATGGGACGGGTTGATAGAACTTTGTTTCTCCTCAAGCAAGGCAACGATACCCTGTTAGTCCAGATTTACGTGGATGACATCATCTTTGGTGGCTCTCTCATGCGCTTGTTGCAAAGTTTTCAGATACTATGAGCAGGGAGTTCGAGATGAGTATGATGGGCGAGTTGACTTTCTTCCTCGGGTTGCAAATTAAGCAAACCCGAGACGGGACATTTGTGCATCAAGGAAATACACGAAGGATATCCTGAAGAAATTCGACATGGGCGAGGCCAAGCCTCTTACGACGCCCATGCCGACGACTGCGGCGATGGACGCGGACCAGGACGGAGAGCCGGTTGACCAGAAGGAGTACAGAAGCATGATTGGCTCGCTTCTGTACCTGACGGCAACGAGGCCAGATATACAGTTTTCTGTGTGTCTGTGCGCTCGTTTTCAGGCGTCCCCTCGGACTTCCCACAAGCAAGCAGTCAAGCGCATCATGAGGTACCTCCGATACACTCCTGAGTTCGGACTTTGGTACTCTTCTTCTTCGACTCTTTCGCTCTGTGGTTATTCCGATGCGGATTTTGCCGGCTGTCGGCTTGAGCGCAAGTCTACTTCTGGGACTTGTCAGTTTCTTGGCTCTTCTTTGGTTTCGTGGTCTTCTCGCAAGCAGTCGAACGTAGCCCAGTCTACTACTGAAGCCGAGTATGTTGCCGCTGCTTCTTGTGCTTCGCAGCTTTTATGGATGGTTGCTACATTGCGTGATTTTGGTCTAGATTTCAGTCGGGTCCCTTTGCTTTGCGATAGCACTTCTGCCATTAGTGTAGCAAAGAACCCTGTTCTTCACTCCAAGACCAAGCACATCGATGTTCGCTTTCACTTTCTTCGTGATCACTATGAGAAAGGCGACATTGATCTTAGGCATGTAGACACCCATAACCAGGTTGCGGATATTTTCACCAAGCCTTTGGATCTCTCAACTTTTGCTAGGTTGAGAGGTGAGCTTGGTGTGTGTTTCCCCTTTTAGATGGGGGAAGCATTTTGGTGTACTATAGACTGACTTTCTGATCCTTTTTGTTTTTGGGTCTTGAGTCTTCTGTTTTTTTTGTTTTGGCTCCGATTCTGACTTCATCATGCATACATCTTGCATTTCAAGCTTCATGTCTATATTCTAGAGAATGAACTTATGCTCTGATTAGTGTATGCTTCGATGATATATGATGATGCTTGTAGCTTAGGCTCTCTTGATCACTGATACATATTGTGAGCTAAGCTATTTTTCAGAATGATGAACATGCTTAATGAACTTAAATTTTGATACATGTTCACCATTGAGATTGGCAACTAGCATGTGTAGGATGTGTTGAGGTCACTTGAGCTATTTCATATATGCTAGGTTGCTATGTCTCTAGTTCTGAGTCATTCACTTGCTTGGATTGTTCATATTCTGCTTAAAATGAACCAAGTGTTAGTGATTGAAAAGATCGAGATGGGATTGCTTTGTCAGCACATCACGGTATCGAGACTGTTTCTCATAGCACTTTGAGTTAAACTTGAGCCGTGTAGTGTAAGACCGAAACCGATGCTTTAAGCTCCTGATTGCATATGCATAGGCTTAGCACGGTTGGAAAGTTAGGCAATGACAAGCTTTCAACCTCTCGCAATCACATGCTGAATTTGAACTTGTGTAAAAACCGCTGCAAATATCTCCGATAAAATCTAAAACACAAGTTTATGTTTCACTCTATAGCATGATGGTTGAACTTTGCTAGGGGTAGTTCACCTTGTATACATGTTTAGCACTTGTTTGACTTCCTGTCTATTATGCTTAGTGCTAATTTGATGGTGAACCCCCTTTTGAATGGCTTAAACTGCTCACTGGGCTTATGCATTCATATCTTGTTTTCGGTGATCAGTTTGAGCCTTTGCTAGCATTGTGTATGATGCTATGTAGTCGGATCAGCACTCATTAGAGCATTCTTTCACTCTTTCGAGTATATACCTGAAGCTGCTAACATGCATTTTTGACTCATGTGCATGTGCTTGACTCCGATAGGCATGACCTAGCTCCGTTTGACTTACTTGAGCTCTTTCCTCTCTCTTTTGTTTGCAAATTGCCCCCAAGGGGGAGAATGTTTTCGAAGATGGATTTTCAATTTTCTGTGGTGACAATTTGCAACTTATGCTTCACTTGCTGAGGGGGAGTCCTTTGAGTGAGGGGGAGTTTTTCTGCCTTCTTTGAGTTATGAGCTCACAGCTAGTGGTGTTGAGCCCATTCTGCCTCTTCTTGAGGACTAGCTTGTTTCTGACTTGGTTGCGTCGAGCCGTTGCCCATGTCTTTGGGAACCAAGTCTTGTGCTCTCATTTTGATCGAGTTTTGCTTCTGATGAGTTGTTGCTCCGATCTTTTGCTTGGTTGTGTCGAACCGTTGCCCATGTCTTTGGGGACCAAGCTTCGCTTATCTCGAATTGTTCTTCTTTGGCCTTTTCTCTGGCTTTTGGACATTTCGAGTGAGTTTTTCTCCTTCTATCTAATTCTGCTTTCTTCTATTCTGGTTACGGATACTATGAGTTGACGATGCACTCATCAAGGGGGAGATTGAGAACACAAGGTTGATATGTGCCCTTGTGGTTCCCTTCCTGAGTGATGAGTGATCGATCAACGGGCAACATGTCTCTTGGCTGTGTTGATGTGCAGGTGCGGAGCTCGGGCAGTGGTCGAAGGTGAGGTGAAGGTCAAGTAGGGACGTGTCGTGCCGACGGACCGGGAGCGGTGAAGGGCGGACGTGGAGCTTGGACCGACGGACCAGGAGACCTGAGGATCAGCTGTGGTAGCTGGCACGTGGCGTTGACAAGCAAGAGTACATGGGGATGTGCGGTGCATCGGCCGAGTCGGGAGGTTGCCCGACGTGGAGGCTGGACATGCTCCGGCATCGGTGCTGGAACTCGGGGTGTGCGAACCACATCCCGTCTACGGCGCGGGTTCGGTAGCTGAGCCTCAAAAAGCTACCCGGTTTCCGAGTTTGGGCCTCAAAACTCGGGGTGGCCGGTTTCCGAGTTTGGGCCTCAAAACTCGGGGTGGCCGGTTTCCGAGTTTGGGCCTCAAATCGGCGAGGACGTTTTCCAGGTTTGGGCCTCAAACCTGGGCGCGCGGGTTTCTGAGTTTGGGCCACAAAACTCAGCCTGAGGACAGGTTTCCCGGTTTTGGCCTCAAAACCGGGGGAAGGCCCAGGTTTCCCGGTTTCGGCCTCAAAACCGGGGGGAGGTCCGCAAAAAGATGGTCGACGCGTGGCGGCGTGGAGAGGCTGGCGCGGAGGCGAGGCTATCCACGAGGTAGGCGCGGCGGTCGACTGGGCGGCACGTGGCGGCATCCTGAGGCTTGCGTCGAGGCGAAGCTAAGGATGAGGAAGGCGCGTGGCCGTCAGATCAACTATCAGCAGAGTTGGATCGGGATACCCCTAGGGTTGGCCGTTTCGCTCATGTATCTAGGGGTAGTAAGGGGATTATTGTTTTAGGCTATAAATAAGAGAGGCACCCCTCCTCTCTCTCTATCCTTGCAGTCATTTGTTCCTGAGCTCTCTCTCTCTAGCCCCCGCTTAGGTTCTAATCATACCTCGCTGCAAGCGATCCGCAGAGACGGGAATCATACCTCTGTGTATTTGGATCTTTGAGGAAACGAGACCGTATTCTCGTTGTCTCCTCGTGTGGAGGAATTTCGGCTGAAATCGAATCGTGTTTTGTGTTCTTCACGTTTTGGGTTTTCATCTCTTGGAGATTTGCCTCGTTCTCCCTCTCACGAGATGATTTTCGATTCCACTTGAATCAATTTGTTCTTGGTCGTGAGCCCCTTCTTTCCACCGAAGGATTTCTCTCCTAACCTCACGAATCCATAGATCGGGTTGATTTCGTGTTCGTTCTTCCTTCTCTCCCCTTCCGGTGATCCTCGGATTTTCTCAATTGACTTGGATTGGTGCGATGATTTCTTAGGATTAGCACCCCAATACATAGAGGAACACCTGGGAGGAGTTTGATCGAAGTCCCTTTTAGTTTGGTGAAGGTTCGATCGAATTGACTCTTTGTCCCGAGCGTTTTTGTGTGTTCGGTTCATCCGCGGACAGTCCGCGCCCCCAGCGGCGGACAGTCCGGGGATCGGGACTTGCACAGGTCAGAACTGCGCAGCGCGTTACTGTTTCCAGTCTCGTGACCCGCGGACATTCAGGCGTTCAAACCGCGGACAGTCCGGGACTCGAATAGGGCTGGTGCAGAACAGTCCGGTGTTGAGCGGACAGTCCGGTGTTGAGCGGACAGTCCGGGACTCTGACCCCGGACAGTCCGCGAACCTGCAGTTTGTGCAGTTTTGTTCTGGGAGTTTGGCAGTTGGTTTTGGGGTTTCTCCGGAGGTTCCGCTGTACCACTAGGACATCTCCTAGGGTATCCACCTACTCGTAGGTCGTGAACTCTCCGGTCATTTCGAGTCTTCGCTTTTGGGGTGATTTTCTGGGACAAGGGCTATACAATTCACAAGTTGAATTTGAAGCTCCCATTCACCCCCCCCCCTCTGGTCGCTAATCCGGTCCTTCACTTTCAAAAATGAACGAGGGCCAACATCGATACAAACCTACACGATCCAACGGACGAGCTGCCCCCAAGTTCCAACTTGGTGCCTTGCCTTTCGGTTGACAGTATTTCATTGCTACTCAGGTACTTTTCCACGATAGCAAATATAGCCAACCGTGATCCGGTGAATACCGACCAGGGGTATTACGGGAACATCCTTAACTACTACTTTTATTAAGTAGACAAGCAATTCTACATTATAATAACTAACAGGATAACAAGGCAGGTATAATCAATAATCAAGGAATGATAATGCAGCAAATAGGATAAATCAACTCCTATACCTAATGCATCACAATATAAAATACTCAATTACATTAATTATAAATATTGGGAGGCTTAGAATGCTCTGGGGCTTGCCTTGGGAGAAGACCGATGCCTCGTGGGAGGGGCACTCGGGCAGGTTAGTATCTGCTGCAGGTTTGGCTTCTTCGTTCGTGGACACCTCCTGGATCTCCTGTCTCGCTGTGCCTTCTGCTCCTGTTCGGTCTCCGGGACTACTGATCCTATTGCAATGCGGTATAATTAAATAATGCATAATATACTTATGATGTATGCAAAGTAATATCTCTTGCAAACCAACAAAACCAACTTGTTGAACCACTTTTGACATTGAGGAAAAACATTTATTTACTGTATTACACAAAACCATTAATTCAACTATTTTCTATTTATTAATTCAAAGAGAACCCTAGGTTTAAACAGCAAGTACTATTTTCTCTATTCAGAAAAATCCACAAAATTTACAGAACGTAACCTACACCCATGGACTCCACTGTACAAATTTCAGCAAGAGATAACTTACTGGGCAGCAGATATAAAAAGATGAAATAAACTGCCAAAAAGGTGCTTTGAACTAACTTTTCTTTTAAAAAGTGTCAAACAGCAGATTTCACATTTTTCCTAGCTTCATCTATGAAGGACCGAGAATGCACAAGCAAGGCGACCAGAGGGGGGGTGAATGGGAGCCAATCAAATTTCTTCTGAAACTTTGGCCGAGTGTCCCAAATTCAACCCTGAAAAGCACGGACCCAAAGCGTGATGCTCACGACCCTTGGAAGAGGGTGGATGATCCCTAGGATCACAGCGGAGCCCTACCAAGAAGAAGCAAACCAAAAACCAAAAGTTCGAGCTCGAACACAACCCAAAAAACCAAGTCCCGGACGTAGATAGGCGGCTACGTCGAGAAACTCCTAAATACCTATGCTAACAAGTAGCAAAGATACCTAGAGAGGTTCCTTGGTCAACTACAGGGCCAAACAAGAGGTCCGGAAACCAAGCGAACAAGTCGGGAGAGCAAACGCACTAAACCAGAGCACTCAGGCAAGTCCCGGACTCTCCGGCAGTACGGTCGCGGACTGTCTGCCCAGTGGCGGACTGTCCGGGCTCAGGTCGCGGACTGTCCGCCGGCCAAACGAGCAAAAACACAATGCTGCTGCAAGTCCACTGGACGTTCCCGGACTGTCCGCGAGAACCAACGGCGGACTGTCCGCCGGTCAAATGCTAAAACAACGAAGATGCTGAACAGTCCCTGGAGGACTCCCGGACTGTCCGCGAGTTCCTTCGGCGGACTGTCCGCCAGTCAAGGAACAGTAACGCGACCGAGACCCGCAGCCACTGACCTGGCTCGATCCCGACGCGCGGACTGTCCGTGAGTCCAACGGCGGATTGTCCGCGGATGAACAGAGAGGGTGATTTTAGTCGCCCTTCTCCTAAAACCTCTCAAATCCGATCCAAACCAAAATCCCAAGTTCCCAAACTTGGAGAAGATGATCACGTGGTAGTTAGGAGACTATCCCCAAGAAATCATCCGCTCAAAACAACCAAATCACCAGGAAATCAAAAGGGAAGATGGATGAACGGAAAAAACGCCACGAAAACGAAATCGACCCGATCTATTCGATCATGAGGAGTTAGATGAATTCCTTTGGTCGAAATGACCTCCTCAATGATACGAACAAAGTGATTCAAACGGATTTCGCAAAGACGCACTAGAGAGGGAGATCGAGTGACGGGAAAATCGTGAAGAAATGAAGAACGCGAAAAACACGAATCAAATCACGAATCAAGTCATCGATCTGCACTGCAATCGTGAGATTACGGTCTCACTTCCTCATAATCAACAGTACACAGAGGCAAGTCTCTCTGCGGATCTCAGCTAGCTACAGCAGGGGATGGGAGAGCAGGAAACCCTAAGGCCAAAGAGCAAATGACTGAGATCAGGGGAGGAGGGTGTCTCCCCGACTACTTATCCTAATTCTAGTCTAAGTACAATTCCTACTCTACCCCTCTCTAATCTAATTACAGAGCGAACCAGCTAAACCTTAGGGTTATTCTGGACCAACTCGGTGGTAGGTGTATCCGATGGCCACGCCCGCACAACTCGTCCGTGTTGCCTCCACGCAACCTTCCGATTGCCGCCACGTGCCGCCCTCGCTCTGCACCCTCAGTTTTGTGGCCCAAACCGGGAAACCAGCCTTTTCCAGCTATCCCCTGGTTTTGAGGCCCAAACCGGGAAACCAGCCTCCAAGTCCAACGCCTGAGTTTTGTGGCCCAAACTCAGAAACCCGCAGCGCCCAGGTTTTGAGGCCCAAACCTGGAAACCGTCCTCAGCCCGAGTTTTGTGGCCAAACTCGGAAACCCTCAGCACCCAGGTTTTGAGGCCCAAACCTGGAAACCGTCCATCTGATGGTTTTTCTCTGGCTCTACCACCCAAACCGAAGCTGTAGAGGGGATGCACCGCCCGTGCACCCCGTCCGCCGACATGTGTCCCCAGGTCCTCGACCCGAGCAACACCGTGCCCCGCAAATCTTCACTTGTCGCTGTCCCAGGCTGCCAGCCACCACGGCTGATCCTCAGGCACTCTGGTCCCTCAGTCCAAGCCTCACGTCCGCCCTTCACCGCTCGGTTCATTGGCATGGCACGTCCGCCGCACGGCACGCCCATCCTTCACCGCACCCGGTCCATCGGCACGACCCGTCTCAACTTGACCTTCACCTTGCCCTCGATCACTGTCTCCGTGCTCGGCACCTGCACAACACAAGCCAAAGACCCTGCGATCAAACCCATTGACAATCACTCATCACTCAGAGACTCGACATACACCCATGTATCCGCAATCTCCCCCCCTTGATGAGTGCATTGTCAACTACTCACACAAATCATAATAGAAAGAGAAGAAGGAAGGAAGAAGAAGAGAGAACTCGACCAAATGACCCAAAGCCTAGCAAAGCCAAAGAAGGTCAAGTGGAAAGAGCAAAAGAACTTGGTCCCCAAAGACATGGGCAACGGCTCGATGCAACCAAGCAAAGCAAAGCTAGCCCTCAAGAAGAGGTAGAACAGGCTCAACACCGCTAGCAGATACCAATTGGAAACTCCAGAGAAAAGAGCTCAAACCAATTGAAGTCGAATGAAAATCGAAGCAAAATGCTAGTCCCTCAAGATAGAGGCACAGAGGCTCAACACAACTAGCACAGAAGGCTCAAAACCAATGCCTTTCGGCCAAACATGCTCCAAACCAATTGGAATGACTCCAAACCAAAAGAGAACCAATCGATCGAAAAACCCTGAAAATGTTTGCTAGTCCCTCAAGACAGAGGCAAAGGCTCAACACAACTAGCAAACTCCCCCTCGACAAGTGCAAGCAATTAGGAAAACTCCCCTTAGTTGAACATCCAGGAGTATATGATAGTATATGATTTGCAAAAACTGTCCCCCTTAGTTGAAAATGCACTTATCAAGAAAGGCATCAAGGCAAGAAACTCCCTTCCAACATGCATATGAAGTCAGAAATGCAAGTTAGTAGCTTCAGGCATATATTCACAAGAGTGCAAAGATGCTCTAAACAGTAGAACTCCAATGACTCAACTAGGCACTCAAATAGCAAAGGCTCAAACTGATCACACATACGAAATATGAACATATGAGCATGTGAGCAGTTTTTAGCCAAAAAGGGAGTCACCATCAAAATAGCACTACACATGTATAGACAGGAATCCAAACGAGTGCTAACCATGTATACAAGGTGAACTACCCCTAGCAAAGTTCAATCATCATGCATAGGAATGAAACATACACTTGTGATTTCAAATTAATATCGGAGTTGCAGCGGTGAAATTTCACAAGTTCAATTATTAGCATGTGATTGTGAGAGGTTGGAAGCTTGTCATTGCCTAAGGTTTCAACCGAGCGAAGCCTATGCCGAAGCAATCAGAAGCTTAAAGTTGCGGTTTCGGTCATACACTACACGACTCAAGTTTAACTCAAAGTGCAATGAGAAACTGTCTCGATACCATGATGTGTTGACAAGCAGTCCCATCTCGATCTTTTCAATTAACTAAGACTTGGTTCAAATTTTAAGCAAGATATGATCAGACCAAGTAAGTGAATGACTCAGAACTAGAGACATAGCAACCTAGCATATATGAAAAGCACGAGTGAACTCAACACATCCTACACATGCTAGTTGCATATCTTAATGGTGAACATTTCAGAATTTAAGTTATTAAGCAAATTCACCATTTCAAAAATAGCTCAGCTCACAATATGTACTAGTGATCAGAAGGAGCATAAGCTACAAGCATCAACATAAGCATCGGAGCATACTACATAGAGCATACTTACATTCTAGTGATTATAGACATGAAGCTCAGAATGTAAATGCGTATGCTAAAAAGCAAAAGAAAAGAAAGACAAAAAGAGTCAGTCAAATATACAAGATCCAAAATGTTTCCCCCATCTAAAAGGGGAAACACACACCAAGCTCACCCCTCAACCGATTAAAGGTTGATTCATCTAAAGGCTTGGTGAAAATATCAGCCAGTTGATGATGAGTATCGACATGGCGAAGGTCGATATCACCCTTCTCCTGGTGGTCTCGCAGAAAATAAAAGCGCACATCAATGTGTTTGGTCTTCGAGTGAAGCACGGGGTTCTTAGCAACACTAATGGCACTCGTGCTGTCACAAAGCAAAGGCACGCGAGTAAAACTCAGACCAAAATCACGCAGAGTGGCCATCATCCAAAGCAACTGGGAACAACAGCTAGCCGCAGCAACATATTCAGCCTCTGTAGTGGACTGAGCGACACTAGACTGCTTGCGAGAGGACCACAAAACAAGAGAAGAACCAATAAATTGGCAAGTCCTAGAAGTGGACTTGCGCTCAATACGGCAACCAGCAAAATCGGCATCCGAATAACCGCAAAGGGAGAGGGTGGAGGAAGCAGAATACCAAATCCCGAACTCAGGCGTGAAACGAAGGTACCTGAAAATCCGCTTCACCGCCTGACGGTGAGAGGTGCGCGGCGACGCCTGAAAGCGCGCACACAGACACACCGCGAACTGGATGTCCGGGCGTGTCGCCGTCAGGTAGAGGAGAGACCCGATCATGCTGCGGTACTCCTTCTGGTCAACTGCTTCTCCATCCACATCCGCATCCAGGGCAGTCGTCGTCGACATGGGTGTTGGAAGAGGCTTGGCCTCACCCATATCGAACCGCTTCAGCAAGTCCTTGGTGTACTTGCCCTGGTGCACAAATGTCCCCTCTCGGGATTGCTTAAGTTGCAACCCGAGAAAGAATGTCAGCTTGCCCATCATGCTCATCTCGAACTCCCTGCTCATAATATCTGCAAACTTGGCAACCAAAGCGTGAGAAGAACCACCGAAAATGTTATCATCCACGTAAATCTGGACCAAGAGAGTGTCTTTGCCTTGCTTGAGGAGAAAGAGCGTTTTATCTACACATCCCATTTTAAAACCCTTAGCAAGCAAAAAGGTTTTCAACCTATCATACCATGCTCTAGGGGCTTGTTTCAAACCATATAAAGCTTTATGAAGTTTAAAAACATGTTTGGAAACTTGGGATTTTCAAAACCGGGGGTTGCTCAACATACACTTCTTCTTCTATGTAGCCGTTTAAGAAGGCACTCTTGACATCTATTTGAAAAAGTTTAAAACCTTTGGATGCAGCAAAAGCCAAGAGTATCCTAATAGCCTCCAAACGAGCTACAGGAGCAAAAGTCTCCTCAAAGTCTATCCCTGACTATAACCCTTGGCCACAAGACGCGCTTTGTTCCTCACAATGTGGCCGTCCTCTCCTTGTTTATTTTTTCAAAACCCATTTTGTCCCAATAGGATTACAGTTAGGAGGAGGAGGAACTAGAACCCAAACCCGATTTCTCTCAAAGTTTTCTAACTCCTCATGCATGGCATTGACCCAATCCGGATCCGTCAAAGCGTGTCCAACATCTCGGGGCTCAAAATTAGCAACAAAAGCAGAATGAGCGAAGTGCGAGATTTGCTGTGACCTGGACCGAGTAACCCGTTCGTCGATGCTGCCGATCATCTGCTGAGGCGAGTGCTGGCGCTGAATGTGTCATGGCACCTCCCGAGCTGAAGTAGCCTCCCTCAACAGCAGCTGGTGCCTCCCCGGGTACAAATGGTACCGCTCGGGGTGGCGGATCCCACGGCCCCAGGAAGAAGAGGTGTCGGGGCCGTGAGTCGTTGTAGAAGCCGCTCTTTGCGGCACGGCAGGTGGAGGGGGTGCTGGATCATCCATACCTTCAGCACCCTCGTCCTCGTCATCAAAAAGAGGCTCACCAACCTCATGATCACCTGCACGCTCAAAATGAGAAGAAGCACAAACAAGAGTCTCGTCGAAGGTGACATCTGATGTCTCCATGACTTGGTTAGTATCAAGGTTAAGTACACGATATGCGCGAGTGTGAGTGCCATAACCCAAAAATACACCGTCAGAAGAACGAGACTCAAATTGTCCAGGTTGCCTTTCTTCAATATAAAACAATGGCAACCGAAGACTCTAAAATAACTCACCTTGGGCTGTCTACCAAAACGCAACTCATAAGAAGTCTTTTTCAGGAACGCTCTCAAAAAATGCGATTGGAAATATAGCACGCAGTGTTCATAGCTTCGGCTCAATAACGCCTAGGAGTCCTGTGCTCATCGAGCATCGTCCTGGCCATCTCAACAAGGGTCCGATTCTTCTCTCTACAACACCATTTTGAGGGGGTGTGTAAGGGAAGAAAACTGGTGCTCCAAACCCAAAGAGTTACAAAACTTCTCAAAATCCAAATTTTTGAATTCGGAACCATTATCACTCCTAATTGCTCACATCGAGTTCAAAGGGAACTCGTTCTGAAGACGCAAAATTAGATTGCGAACAAAGGAGAAAGTCTCGGTCTTCTCAGCTAAAAAGAAGACCCACGAATATCTCGAAAAGTCATCAACAACAACAAGCACATACCACTTCCCCCAACCGAGCTCACCCGAGCCGGACCAACAAGGTCCATGTGCAAAAGCTCTCCCGGGTGCTTGGTCATGACCTGAGTCACTGGATGGTGGGGAGCAGCAACCATCTTCCCGTGTCTACAAGAGTGGCAAACAAGATCCTTCTCCATATGCAACTTGGGCAATCCTCGGATTAGGCCAAGTGAACTAAGCCTTGCAAGCAAGTCGAAGCTCAAATGTCCAAGTCTCCTATGCCACTTCCAAAGATCGGAGGAGGAAGGTCCAGCCCAAAGACAACGAGAAGTGCCAAAAGACTCCGAAAATTCGCACGAAAGACTTTTCCAAAGGGTGAAATCAAACACACAAGATTGCCCTGAGGATCCAAAATACGACTGAGATTTGGTTTAAAACGAATCTCATAGTCGTCGTCAAAAAGTTGCCAAACAGAAAGAAGGTTAAAATGCAAGTTAGAAACAAGAGCAACATCGCGCAACATAAAGTGCTCATTAACTCGCACCGATCCGCGAGACAAAACCTTACCTTTGCTATTGTCGCCGAAGGTTATGTACTCCTTTCTGGCAACAGGACTAAGGCTGGAGAACCACTTGGCGTTTCCGGTCATGTGTCTCGAGCAACCGGAATCCCCAACCAATGTCCTCCAACCGTTTTACCTACATCAATAAAAAGACATAGGGTGAGCATACGGTCCAACACTGGGGTTAGTGAAGTAGGAAGAATACCAGTGTTGGCCGGCTGCTCAAAAGAATGGTCAGTGTAAAAACCATTCCTAGACTGTCTACGAGGATAGCGATCACCACGCACAGGAAAACGTGGTCCGCTGGGGAAGAAGCGCTCACCGCGATACTCCAAACGCGGTGGGGGAAAGCGCTCAACAAAGCCTCCGCCACGGGGTCCGTAGCCTGCAAACGCAGGACCCCGTCGGGCACGCTCTCTACGAGGCCTACGCCTAGGAGCTTGAAGTTCAGGACCTCTAGGCCTAGCCTCTCTCCTCGGAGCTCTCCTCTCCCTAGGCCTGGGAACTTGACCTCCGGACCTAGCAGCTCTCCTCTGGGCATTCGGCACATGCACACCATGGAAAGGGTGGTACATGTCCGGGTTGTCCATCTCCCGAGCACGGCGCGCCTCTCTCTTGCGCTGAAAGCAGAACTGACTCAAGTGACCATCCCTCCCACAGAAGTCACACTGGTACCTCACCGCGCGCAAAGGGGGTTGTTGGTAGGCAGGGCTGTGGGTATGGTTCACTTTGCCCTTCTGTGGCAAGCACTCCTCCTGAATGGGTGGCATTGTGTCAAGCTTGTTTTTGAGGTGGTTTGGCTTGGGTGCCCACACTTGGTTCTTGGGCGGAGCTCTCGGGGGTTCCTCAAACACCCCATCCTTGGTGGTAGGCTTAGGTGGCTCCTTGGGTGGAAGCTTGGTAAGTTTGGGAGTAGTAGTGGAGTTAGGCTTCTCACTAGGATTCAGACCACTCGACTCTCCAATCTTCCCAAAAGCAGAAAGATCAACACCCTGAGCAAGGCCTACACCAGAACCTCCAGCAGCTCGCTTAAATTGGGAGATCATCATCCCGAGCTGCGGCTCACTACAAGAGACCCATGACAAGATGGTCCGAAGGTATGTGTTTTCCTCCTCGGTTTGCATCTTGCCATGCTTGACATTCGCAATCTCCTTCTCCAAGCCCTCACACAGAACACACCTCGTGACACAAGTGCTACCCGAGTTGGCCTTCTCTAAAGACTCAATCTTGGCATTCTTCTCTGCCAACTCGGATTGCAAGACAGGACAAGTCTTGCATGCACCCAACAGCTGCGGCCTAGCACGAAGCTCATCCACCTCTCCAACCAAAGCAGCATACTTGCTCCTCAAAGTGAGAAGATCAGTCATGTGCTTGGTGCACGACTCACAGTCACTCTCCTCCGACACAACCACGGTGGACCGAGCGAACTCAAGCTCCTTCACCGTGTCCTCCCACTTCTGCCTAAACTCCTTGCGCTCTCTAGCAGCACGCCTAAGCAGTTTATCTTGGCTAAGGAGGGCAGCAGTAAGTTTCTCAACCTCAGCGGAAAGGTCGTCGTAGGTGAGAGATACCTGGGAGGTGTCGTCGTCGTCGTCGTCGTTCCGAGGGGTGTGCTCCAGCTCGCCTCTGACCTCATCACCAAGCGCCATGGTGCAGAAGCCGTCGTCGTCGGCGAAGAAGCAGAGACCGTTCAGCTTGTCCTCGATCTCTTCTTCTTCTCGGACTCGTCATCGCTTGAGCAAGCGGAGTCGTCATCCGAGCCGTCGACGTCGCTGAGCGTGGCGAAGAACGCACGCTGCTCAGCCTGGGCCTTCTCCAAGTACTTCTTCTTGATGTACTCTTTGTCGAAGCCGCCCTCTTCTTGCGCCTTGGGGGGACGTGCTTCTCCTTGCGCTTGGAGTCGTACTTGTGCCCATGATCGCCCTTCCCTGAATGCTTGTTCTTCTTGGGGCAGTTGGCGATGAAGTGGTCGGGGTCGCCGCACTCATAGCATCCTGAGCGTCCTCCACCGCGGCGACGGTTCATGCGGTTGTTGTGGAACCGCGTGAACCGGTTGGCGAGCATTGCCAACTCGTCATCCTTCAATGACTCAAGCTGGTCCTCTGTGACAGAAAAGAGAGATGAAAGAGCAAAACCTCTAGAGGGGTTAGAAGAGCCAGAAACCAAAGCCATAGTCGGGCCAGAAGGATTCTCATAAGAAGCCCTCGACATGGCGTCAATCTCACTAGACTTGAGCTTACTAAAGAGCTCGTCGCAAGTGAGGGTCTCATAGTTAGACGATTCGATGATCGCCTGGACCTTTGAGTCCCACACCGACCGATCAAGAGTGTGCAAAAGCTTCAAAGCCCTCTCATGATCGTCAAAAGGCAACAGCTCCTTGTTCGCTCTCATCTTGTTGACAATGACCTGAAAGCGAGCGAATAAACTCTCTATGCTCTCGCCAGGCATATGTCGAAAGTTCTCATACTCCCGCTTGTGCGACTCATAGAGGCGGGATTTGACCTGAGTGGTTCCCTCATGGAAGTGCATGAGGGTCGCCCAAATCTCGCGAGCCGTGGGGAGGTGAGAAACGCGATCAAACTCGGACATGCTCAAACAGGAGAACAAGGCGTTACGTCCCCGGCTATTGGCCTCGTGCTCATCGATCTAGAGCTGAGTGACCCGAGCAGCCAGTGTTGGCGCAAAAGTGGCGTTCTGCGCCAGGCACACGGCAAGCCGGAGAAGCTGGCTTCAATTGTGGCCAGGGTGCTCAGAAGTCCGGTGCGTGCCAGTCAGTTTGACCTGCAACTAACAAGGGAGATAAACTGTTAAATACAAAGCTGCAACGTGCCGGGTATGACCAGACAGTTCCAAGATGTACGGCCCTGAAGCCACTTACGACGACATATAGCTATGAAAGCTATCTGCCAACAGGTTTAAAGGTTATTTGGCAATATAAACAGAGTCATGTGAATAACAGGCTGCCGAACACGTTTGCATGAGAATCGTACTTGCACGATGTATTATATATAAGTTGAAACTTAACCAATCTCGATTGTACAACCGAGTTGGGTCCATGGAGATTGAACATACAAGCTAAGCGTGACTAAGCTAATCTAAAGCCTGCGCCTGCCGCACGACACCTAGCCTTGTCATAGATCAACACGCTAACATGCATGAACCCTCACACGTGGCAACCTAGATACGATCCAATTCGGCTATTACAAACAGTAGATCTACTGCATAACAGACCTTTCAATAATAAACGTGAGAGGACGGAGCAGATCTATAAAGATGGAGCCGAACTGGACGGTATCTAGACTGGGCAAAAGTGTTATGATGAGATAAACATAGCAAAAACACATAACACAAGGTAACTTAATGAATCTATCAGATTGCCAAATCTAACAGAGCCGATAACTATCTTTACTCATGACTCAATCCGCCGCACGATACAAGGCATAAGCAAAAACCTCCCGTCATAAGCTTAAATCCGCCGCACAATACTAAGCTTAACGTACGAGACTACTTGCACCATATCTAAATCCGCCGCACGATACTAGACATGATAGCAAGGTTGCCGGAACTTATGGAGGTCGACGGATCGATGGCCCCTCTCGAAGAACACGACGACACGACTTGGACTCGAAGACGGCGCGGGCCGGGGTTGGTTGTATTGATTGTGAACAGATTTACAATAGTCTCAGGGTTTATATTTATACCCTGGTGTCCTACGAGTCCTAGGAGGACACGATTACAACGATAAAACAGGAAACCTATCTGAGTCCTAGAAGAACACGATTACAATGATAAATTAGGAAACTATCAAAAACATGATGCCTTTTGCTCCAAGCTTCTTTAATAACCGGCATGCGCTAAAATGATGAGATTCCCGTCGCCAAATCTTCTTGATATGTCGTATTCGTCGCAAACCGACTTGGCTTGAGGTAACCGACCGTAGCGTTACGTTGCCGAATCTGCTCGCCGTTGACTAATCGCTTTCACAGCCTCGCCGAATCCATTGAGTTAGCCGACCGCGTCCGCCGTCTGCCGAATCCTTCAAGCGGCGGCGTTCGCCGAATCATCATAGTGTCGGTCCACTTGTCATAGTGCGAAAACTCGGTGTTAACACATGCCCCCTAATTTTGGGATAAATGTTTTATTCTAAAATTCATTTTCTCCTTTTCGCACCACTGTAGAGTTTCTGGAAGCATCCGACTTCCTTTGTCATTAATCATCACAGCTGCCGACTCGCCTTCCGACGCACTCGAGATCCTTTAAAAATTCCCATGTACTTTGGCCATTTGTAACATATCTGCATTTTGCATCCAATCAGTTACCGTTCTGATGACATCGTGTTTAACCGTGTGAACCTGTTCGGCAATCTGGCCAAAGTTTGTCTCGAACATCTAAATCGGCAGTTTTGCCGAAGACAGGCGCTCTATTCTCCGCCGAACACGTACGTGAGTGCACTCAGACGGCCTACGCAGCCCATTACTGTAGAAGCCCATCTTGGGAAATGGAAAAAACCCAATCCGTCGGTTGGCATTCGACATAAATCGTCCCTAGAGACCTGCCTTCTCCCAATCTTGCATCCGCCCCTTTAGTACTCTCGCCGCCTCGGCTTCCTTGTTCGTTCCGCCCCAGAAAACCCTAACTTTCCGAGTGCAATGGCGAGCCATGATGACCGCGGCAAACGCCCGGCGACCGAGGAAGCCGAAGGGAGCCGCGCTCGGCGCCTCCGTCGGCGCGGGTAGGACTCCTCGCTTACGTCCTTTGTGGCAGTTTCTTGAAGATTTCGCTCATGCTCGGTTGCTGCTTGCTGACAGGGTCCCCGTTATTTCCTCCGCCGGCGGGCATGCCCGGCCTTCTTCAGCGTCGGGGAGGCCAGAGGCTTCACCATCGGATTCGCCAAGCTCCTCCGACAGTCTCTCCTACCACTCCCATCCTTGGGAGGCGAGCCCGGACCGGGATTCCGACGGCGGCCTTTACGACCACAACGACGCCTTGAACTTCATGGCGCTGCGGGACGAGTCCCGGAAGAGCTGGCCGCCGTCTCGAAGCAGTATGGGATAGATCAGCTGGAGTGGGAGGACCAACGCCGGCAGTTCTGCGACGCAATCACGGGTATGAACACCCAATCCTAGATCGGTTTTCGGTCGTTCTTGCTGATCTTTTAACCGATCCATTTCAACTTGTCGTTCATAGCACTGTCTGAAGAGCTGGAGTGCCTGAAGATGGCGGCGAACGCCGTCGCAGACCGGGTGAACGCCCAGGGCGACACCCCGAGGCGCGCCTGGCCCAATGTACACGGCCGCGTCGAGCAGGTCGCCCTGCAGGGTGTGCACCATGGCGTGGCGCTGGGGCTGTCGGCGCTAACGGTCCGTGCAGAGGAGGACTTCTCCGTGACGCCGGTTGGCTTCCCCGGCGGAGCAGGTCCGGAGGACGTCGAGCAGATTGATGATCTTCTGGACTCCTACGAGGATCATGCTCGCGTCCTCGCCGCGGTCACCAATCCGCAGACGGTCATCAACAGGATGTTCGATAACTGATCTGCACTTTTTGCACATTCCACACTACGAACAATATTCTATTTTGCTATGTTTATACGCACACCTGTTCTCCTGTCCTGCGCTTGTTGAGCGTTTGATTTATCTAGCCGATTGCACAGCACCGTGTGCACCTGGCCCTATATTTCTGCGTTTTTGTGCTAGAGGCGACACATGCCGTGCCGGCTGTTTTTGTTCTAAGGATGATAGAATCTATCGGCCATTTTTTGCGCTAAGGGGACACCATTTTGTATCGGCCATCGGTGCCCGCTAGTCCTTGGTTTCGTTATGCACCGACCTCCACGCTAGGATGAAACCTCTTTAGATAACGTCCATTAATTGCCCTAGCAAACTCTTCTCCTTGGAGGGTTTCAGAACATACGCATTACCCGGAGCACGTCTCAGAATCCGAAAAGGCCCTTCCCAGTTAGGGGACCATTTGCCGAATACCTTGTCTTTGGTACCGATTGGCAAGATAATTTTTCCAAACGAAGTCTCCCTCTTCAAATCCTTTTTCTCTCACTTTCGAGTTGTAGTACTTGGCAACGCGTATCTTATTCTTCTCAATATTTTCCAAGGCCTTGAGACGAATCAAATGCAATCCTCTAGCTCATCCATCATCAAATCCTTATAATTTTCTTTAGCCAGATCATTCTGCAATGTAACTCGTCTTGACCCCGACTGCAACTCCCACGGTAGCACTGCGTGATGCCCGTAGACCAACTCGTATGGCGACGTCTGAGTCGACCCATGACAAGCCATACGGTACGCCCACAAAGCATCATTGAGTACCAAGTGCCACCTTTTAGGTTTCTCTTCGATCTTCTTTTGAATGATTTTAATCATGATTTTGTTAGAAGCCTCTGCCTGTCCATTGGCCTGTGCATAGTAAGGAGAAGAATTATAGAGTTTAATCCCCATCTCTTCGGCAAAGTCACAAAACTCCGAGGAAGTGAACTGAGTTCCCTGATCGGCGGTTGATGGACTGAGGAATGCCGAATCGGTAAATGATATGCTCCCTGCCGAAAGACACCATGTTCTCTGACGTCACCTTCTTCAACGGGATGGCTTCAACCCATTTTGTGAAATAGTCCGTGGCCAATAAGACAAACTTATGTCTTTGCTAGATGGAGGGTGAATCTGGCCGATCAAATCAATGCCCATCCTCTGAAAGGCCAGGCTTAACGATCGGATTCATGGCGATGCTGGAGCCTTTGCACATTGCCGATCGCTGACAATCCTGACAACCTCTGTAATACTTAAAGCAATCTTCGAGCATAGTCAGCCAAAAATATCCAGTCCTCCTGATTAACCATCTCATACGGTGAGCCGACTGGTGTGCACCACATACGCCTTCGTGCACCTCATACATCAGTTTCTTAGCCCCATCTTGGTTCAGGCATTTAAGAAAAACCCATCTATGGATTTGTAGTCCAATTGATTGTCCAAGAGCGTGAACTTAAGAGCCTTGTACCTGAGTTTTCGGGAGACTTTCTGGATGGGTCCCTGAGGTAATCGGCAATGTTGTCTCTCCAATCCTCAATTGCCTGATTATCACTTGGGACTGCTTGATCACCTTCTGGGGCTGTTTGCTCTCCCTCGAGTGCAAAATGTTTTGATTCTCCCTATACCCGGATGCTGCCTGAGCCAACTGGTTAGCCTCTTCATTTTGCCCCAAGGAATATGTTGCAAGGTTACCGATCGAAACTGTCTGAGGAGCTCTTGGCAACCTTCGAGATATTCCTACAGCGTGTCGTTCTTGCCACTCGTATTTGCCGGTCAATTGCTTGATCACCAATTCCGAATCACGAAGATCTCCACGGCGTCTGCCTTAATGTCCCACAAGCAACCGCAGCCCTCGGAGTATGCTTCGTACTCTGCTTGATTATTAGTTACCGGGTACTCGATCGGTATAGAGTACTTGAAGGGTGCCCCCTTGGGAGAAATCAACACTATCCGCGACTCCACCACCTTTGCTGCACGAGGATCCATCAAAAAACAATGCCCAAGGGATAATGGCTACCATGTTAGCATTAGGATCACGGTGGTGAGTGACAAAATCAGCCATAATCTGGCCTTTAACAGCCTTTGCCGATTCAAAACGCAAATCAAATTCAGAAAGGGCCAAAACCCATTTACCGATCCTTCCACTTAAAATCGGCATTAATAACATGTGCTTGATTACATCAAATTCTGATACTACCACGCATTCGGCATTCAGTAGATAGTGCCGAAACTTGGTACAGGAATAGAAAACGCACAAGCACAACTTTTCCGTAGCCGAATACCTTGTTTCGGGGTCCAGTAGCTTTCGGCTAAGATAGGCTATGACTCTCTCTTTCCCTTCGAATTCTTGCATGAGGGCCGACCCTATCGTTAGGTTGTCGGCCGCCACGTACAACTTGAAAGGCTTGTCGAGTTGTGGAGGAACCAATACTGGTGGTGCCTTCATGTACTCTTGATCTCATCGAAAGCCTTTTGTTGCACGTCACCCCACACGAACTCCTGATCTTTCTTGAGCTTCAATAGTGGAGAAAATGGCAGCACGCGCTCAGACAAGTTGGATATGAACCTTCTGACAAAGTTGATTTTGCCGAGCAGTGATTGAAGTTCTTTGAGATTGGTCGGCGGCACTACCTTATCAATTGCTTCCATGCTCTTCCTACCGACTTCGATCCCTTTTTGTGGACCAGGAATCCCAGAAACTCACCAGCCGACACCCCAAATGCACACTTGGTTGGATTCATCTTTAAACCATGTTTCCTCGTGCACTCCAAGGTCTTCCTTAAATCGGCTAAGTGTCTTTCCTTGCTTCTGGATTTGACCACCACATCATCAATGTAGATCTCTACGATCTTGCCGATCAGCTCATGGAATATGTAATTCATGGCTCGCTGGTAAGTGGCACCGGCATTTTTCAAACCAAAAGTCATGACCATCCATTCAAACAAACCTATATGGCCGGGGCACCTGAAGGCGGTCTTCGCCACATCCTCTGCAGCCATGAAGATCTGATTGTAACCTGCGTTGCCGTCCATAAAGCTTATGATTTCAAAACCGGCCGAAGCATCTACTAGCAAATCGGCCACCGGCATTGGATAACCGTCCATAGGAGTGGCTTTGTTGAGGTTCCTGAAGTCGATGCAGACCCTCATCTTCCCGTTTTTCTTGTACACCGGGACAATATTGGAGATCCACTCCGCATATCGACACGGCCGAATGAAGTTAGCTTCTAGTAATCTTTCCACTTCTTTTTTCACGTCGGCCAATACCTCCTCCTTGTAGATCCTGCGCGGAGGTTGTTTGTATGGGCGGTATCCAGGCTTGATCGGCAACTTATGCTCAACAATGGACCGATCCAATCCGGGCATCTCTGTGTAGTCCCAAGCGAAACAATCTTTGAACTCTTTTAGGAGATCTACTAGCTGCACTCTGAAAGCAGGGTCTAAATTAGAACTTATGAACATCGGCCTTCTTTTACTTGTGTCGCCAACATCCACTTCTTCCAGTTGGTCGGCCGATGCGAAGCCACGTCCCAGTTTGCCCTCGCTGCTGTCAGTTGGGTTGTCCATCTAAAAGAAACTTTGAGAGCCGACTGCTTGGATCGGCTGTTGATCTCTGTCGTAGATGTTGACAGGACCTTCTCCCCACACACGATCGGAGAAGCAATCTACTCCGTCAAATTCCCAGTAAGTGGGCTCAATGGTAGCAACACTCACCGAGTCATCAGCTTGGACAATCTCGATGTCATCTCCAACCCACTGGATGAGTATTTGGTGCATGGTCGAAGGTATGCAACAGTTGGCATGGATCCAATCCCTGCCCAAAAGCAGGCTGTATGCCCCCTTGCCGTCAATGACAAAGAAGGTCGTGATGAGCGTCTTGGATCCTATCATCAGTTCCACGTGCACGGCACCCCGAGTGTCAGAGGGATTGCCGGCAAAGTCACGGAGTATCATGTCCGTTTTGAGCAGATCTTCATCGTTCATGCCCAGCTTTCTGAAGGTGGCGTAAGGCATGATGTTGATCGCTGCACCGCCATCGACAAACATCTTGGTTAGCGGCTTTCCGTTGACGTACCCCTTGACATATAACGGCTTCAAATGCCGATGCTTAGCTGGCTTGTCAAATGCTGCCTTCTGAGACAACACGAGCTGTGCCGCGAGCTCGTTGTGCTCGGCCTCGTCGGAGTCCGAACGCGCTTCGTCCTGTGCCCCCTGGCCGATTGGAGCCATGAATTCCAGGGGAAGGAAGAAAGTCATGGCCACGCCAGCGCCTTTGCCATTGTTGTCTGGCTTTTCCTTCGGACGCCACTCTTGCTTCTTCCCACCGGCAGCTGCTTCTTCCAACTCCCTATTCCGGAGGCGTTGCACTCTCCTTTTCTGGCTTTTCTGAGCCCTGGTGGGCACCATTGCCCCTTTTGCCACCTATATGGGCGGGGCTGTACCTCCTCGCTGTCGTCCCGGTGATGCACCCACTCCTGGTCGGCACATCTTTTGGCTTGCCGACCGGGCTCTCATTTTTAGGCGCCGATCGTCCATTGGGATGCGTGCTCCCAACCTTTCATGGACGGGACGGCGGTTGACCCGATCCTGCCTATACCCCTGGTACTGATCGCTGCATTCGGGGCAGTTGTTGACGGCAGGCAGTTTCAAGCCTTCGTTCCAGCAGTGGCGGAAGAACGGACAGCCCCAGTGAGCTTGCTCCCGCTCTTGGCGGCGTTCTTGCTCCCAGCGATGGGCCTGTTCTCTGTGGTAAGCCCTCTCCTCCAGACGATACCGGTGCTCCCCTGTGTAATCGTCTTCGCTGATGCTCCCTCGTGAGCTCCTGTTCTTCGTGTTGGAGACGCCTCTGCTCTTTCTCCTTTTGCCGGCGCCACTTGTTAAGGAGATCCCTGTGGGTAGGCCTGCGCCTGGAAGACGACTCTCCGTGCTCGTATCGGCTATTCGCGGCTTGGGCGTGCTGTCGGAGCTCATCGCCAGTGATTTGCCGATCGGGATCCACTGCGCCAGACTCGCGCGCCTTGTCGGAGGTGAGGACTTTGACCTTGCCCTTGCCTCTGGGATCTTCCGGGGCTACCATGTTCACTGAGACGAACACGGAGTTCTGGGCGAAGGGGTTGGCATCGATCTTCATCTTGCCATTGAATTTGATGTGCCCATCCTGGATGGCCTTCTGGATCCTGGTCCTGAACACGCGGCAATCATTAATAGAATGAGTATTAGTGTTGTGAAGCCGCAGTATTTCTTGTCTTTGACGCCTCCAGGACGTAGCATCGGGTGATCCGGGGGTAGCCTGACTCTCCCTTCGGCAATCAGAAACTCGAAGAGTTTGTCGGCCTTGGTGACGTCGAAGTCGTATGCCCCTTCTGCTGGCGCAGCCACTGCTTGTTGGCCTGGGTCGGTTCTTTGTCCCAGTTGAACTCTGCAGCGGCCACCTCATCTTCGGCATCGGAATAGTCATCGGCTTCGTCCAGGAAAGCTTGATACATCTGGGCCGCGACATTGTCCCTCTGGAAGCGCCCTTCCCTCGGAAGCCTTGCGCCTGGATAGTCATTTCATTCAGCCGGCGAGAGAGATGACCCAGGTCCTCGAACTCCTGGCCGAAGAGCTTGTCTCTGATGCTTGGGAGCATGCCCGCCACGGCCAATGGTGGAAGCTGGTCGTCCGGCAGGTACATGCCGAAGCACTGGCTTTTGACTTCCCTAAACCTGCGCAGGTAGTCCTGCGGTGTCTCATTCGGCCTCTGGCGCACATACATGATGTCCAACAGCTTCTTCTCCTTGGTGCCCGTGTAGAAGTGCGTATGGAACTTCTGTTCCAAGTCTGCCCAAGAGAGAATAGAGCCCGGTGGCAGAGACGTGAACCAAGCGAACACCGGCCCAGTGAGCGAAGACGGGAAGTACCGAACCCTGAAGGCATCCTCGGTATTAGCCTCCCCAAGCTGGAGTAGATAGCGACTGATGTGCTCCACCGTGCTAGTGTCGTCTAAGCTGGAGAACTTGGACAGGTCTGTCGGCACCTTGACTCTGGGAGGTAGAGCCACACGGTGGAACCATTCGGGGAACGGAGATCTGTAAGCATAGGTACCCTTAGGTTTTAGGCCGAAAGTGCGCTGCATCATATCTGCCATCCTCTCTAGCATGACATCGACATTAGAGTCGGCGGTTTTCTCGGCCATCGGCTTCCCGTATCCTGGATGTGGGGCACCTTCTATGTTGTGAGGCTCAAGCATCTCATGGTACCCGTTTCCATAGTAGTCCTTTATGAGCCTGTAGGTTTGCGGGGAGATCTTGCGTGTTGACTCTGGCGGCTGACCCTTAGCGCCGAACGTGAGCTGACTCATAGTCGGCATCTGGCCCTCTGGCGTGTGCTTCTCTTGAATGGTCATCCCACTCGATTGAGCCTTAGGCGGGGTCTCCTCACCAGCAGTTCCTGCCCCCTTGAGGTGATTCGGCAGATTGAAAAGATGTGGTCCCGCTATAGGGCCAAACTCGGCCTCCATAAGTTCATCGGCCTTGGGGCCGAATTGGGCGATCATGATGGTGCGGAAGGTGTTGAGAAACGCCCCATGCATGCGACCGATGGCACCAGAGACAGCTTTGTTGATCATATGAGACATTTTCAACACTGCCTCCGCTTCCCCGGGATCATTCGGGTTGGGCTGGACGGGTTTCGGCAGATCGTGCAGACGGCGAACCTTTCCGCTCTTGTTCTTGGAAAAGGCTTCTAAGCACTTGGCCTGGAATTCGGCACAAGCATCCTCCACCTGCTCTCTGTACTCGTCGGGTAGTTCGGTGAGCTGCACCTGCACGAGCCCCGCCTTGTTGCTGGCCTCTGCTTCAGTGACTTCGACCATTGCTGCAGGAAAAAAGTGTTGGTCCCACCGGGCGTGCCAAAAAGTGTGTTGGCGCAAAAAGTGGCGTTCTGCGCCAGGCACACGGCAAGCCGGAGAAGCTGGCTTCAATTGTGGCCCGGGTGCTCAGAAGTCCGGTGCGTGCCAGTCAGTTTGACCTGCAACTAACAAGGGAGATAAACTGTTAAATACAAAGCTGGAACGTGTCGGGTATGACCAGACAGTTCCAAGATGTACGGCCCTGAAGCCACTTACGACGACATATAGCTATGAAAGCTATCTGCCAACAGGTTTAAAGGTTATTCGGCAATATAAACAGAGTCATGTGAATAACAGGCTGCCGAACACGTTTGCATGAGAATCGTACTTGCACGATGTATTATATATAAGTTGAAACTTAACCAATCTCGATTGTACAACCGAGTTGGGGTCCATGGAGATTGAACATACAAGCTAAGCGTGACTAAGCTAATCTAAAGCCTGCGCCTGCCGCACGACACCTAGCCTTGTCATAGATCAAACACGCTTAACATGCATGAACCCTCACCACGTGGCAACCTAGATACGATCCAATTCGGCTATTACAAACAGTAGATCTACTGCATAACAGACCTTTCAATAATAAACGTGAGAGGACGGAGCAGATCTATAAAGATGGAGCCGAACCGGACGGTATCTAGACTGGGCAAAAGTGTTATGATGAGATAAACATAGCAAAACACATAACACAAGGTAACTTAATGAATCTATCAGATTGCCAAATCTAACAGAGCCGATAACTATCTTTACTCATGACTCAATCCGCCGCACGATACAAGGCATAAGCAAAAACCTCCCGTCATAAGCTTAAATCCGCCGCACGATACTAAGCTTAACGTACGAGACTACTTGCACCATATCTCAATCCGCCGCACGATACTAGACATGATAGCAAGGTTGCCGGAACTTACGGAGGTCGACGGATCGATGGCCCCTCTCGAAGAACACGATGACACGACTTGGACTCGAAGACGGCGCGGGGCCGGGGTTGGTTGTATTGATTGTGAACAGATTTACAATAGTCTCAGGGTTTATATTTATACCCTGGTGTCCTACGAGTCCTAGGAGGACACGATTACAACGATAAAACAGGAAACCTATCTGAGTCCTAGAAGAACACGATTACAATGATAAATTAGGAAACTATCAAAAACATGATGCCTTTTGCTCCAAGCTTCCTTTAATAACCGGCATGCGCTAAAATGATGAGATTCCCGTCGCCAAATCTTCTTGATATGTCGTATTCGTCGCAAACCGACTTGGCTTGAGGTAACCGACCGTAGCGTTACGTTGCCGAATCTGCTCGCCGTTGACTAATCGCTTTCACAGCCTTGCCGAATCCATTGAGTTAGCCGACCGCGTCCGCCGTCTGCCGAATCCTTCAAGCGGCGGTGTTCGCCGAATCATCATAGTGCCGGTCCACTTGTCATAGTGCGAAAACTCGGTGTTAACACCAAGACAACGTAATCATCCCTGTTGCAAATCTCCCAAACATAAGAGCCCATGCTCTGGAGATAGGCCGACATGCGTATCTTCCAATACGCATAGTTCGTCCCATCAAAGAACGGCGGTTTGCCCACGCCGCGATCCATGTCGCCTTCTGTGGATCTGGAACCGGCTAAGGTGGAAGATCCTTAACCTGCTCCGATACCAATTGAAGGACCGAGAATGCACAAGCAAGGCGACCAGAGGGGGGGTGAATGGGAGCCAATCAAATTTCTTCCGAAACTTTGGCCGAGTGTCCCAAATTCAACCCTGAAAAGCACGGACCCAAAGCGTGATGCTCACGACCCTTGGAAGAGGGTGGATGATCCCTAGGATCACAGCGGAGAACTACCAAGAAGAAGCAAACCAAAAACCAAAAGCTCCGGCTCGAACACAACCCCAAAAACCAAGTCCCGGACATAGATAGGCGGCTACGTCAAGAAACTCCTAAATACCTATGCTAACAAGTAGCAAAGATACCTAGAGAGGTTCCTTGGTCAACTACAGGGCCAAACGAGAGGTCCAGAAACCAAGCGAACAAGTCGGGAGAGCAAACGCACTGAACCGGAGCACTCAGGCAAGTCCCGGACTGTCCGGCAGTACGGTCGCGGACTGTCTGCCCAGTGGCGGACTGTCCGGGCTCAGGTCGCGGACTGTCCGCCAGCCAAACGAGCAAAAACACAGTGCTACTGCAAGTCCACTGGACGTTCCCGGACTGTCCGCGAGAACCAACGGCGGACTGTCCGCCGGTCAAATGCTAAAATAGCGAAGATGCTGAACAGTCCCTGGACGACTCCCGGACTGTCCGCGAGTTCCTTCGGCGGACTGTCCGCCAGTCAAGGAACAGTAATGCGACCGAGACCCGCAGCCAATGACCTGGCTCGATCCCGACGCGCGGACTGTCCGCGGGTCCAACAGCGGACTGTCCGCGGATGAACAGAGAGGGCGATTTCAGTCGCCCTTCTCCCAAAACCTCTCAAATCCGATCCAAACCAAAATCCCAAGTTCCCAAACTTGGAGAAGATGATCACGGGGTAGTTAGGAGACTATCCCCAAGAAATCATCCGCTCAAAACAATCAAATCACCGGGAAATCAAAAGGGAAGATGGATGAACGGAAAAAACGCCACGAAAACAAAATCGACCCGATCTATTCGATCATGAGGAGTTAGATGAATTCCTTTGGTCGAAATGACCTCCTCAATGATACGAACAAAGTGATTAAAACGGATTTCGCAAAGACGCACTAGAGAGGGAGATCGAGTGACGGGAAAATCGTGAAGAAACGAAGAACGCGAAAAACACGAATCAAATCACGAATCAAGTCATCGATCTGCACTGCAATCGTGAGATTACGGTCTCACTTCCTCACAATCAACAGTACACAGAGGCAAGTCTCTTTGCAGATCTCAGCTAGCTACAGCAGGGGATGGGAGAGCAGGAAACCCTAAGGCCAAAGAGCAAATGACTGAGATCAGGGGAGGGGGGTGTCTCCCCGACTACTTATCCTAATTCTAGTCTAAGTACAATTCCTACTCTACCCCTCTCTAATCTAATTACAGAGCGAACCAGCTAAACCCTAGGGTTATTCTGGACCAACTCGGTGGTAGGTGTATCGGACGGCCACGCCCGCACAACTCGTCCGCGTTGCCTCCATGCAACCTTCCGATTGCCGCCACGTGCCGCCCTCGCTCTGCACCCCCGGTTTTGTGGCCCAAACCGGGAAACTAGCCTTTTCCAGCTATCCCCCGGTTTTGAGGCCCAAACCGAGAAACCAGCCTCCAAGTCCAACGCCTGAGTTTTGTGGCCCAAACTCAGAAACCCGCAGCGCCCAGGTTTTGAGGCCCAAACCTGGAAACCGTCCTCAGCCCGAGTTTTGTGGCCAAACTCGGAAACCCTCAGCACCCAGGTTTTGAGGCCCAAACCTGGAAACCGTCCATCTGATGGTTTTTCTCTGGCTCTACCACCAAACCGAAGCTGTAGAGGGGATGCACTGCCCGTGCACCCCGTCCGCCGACACGTGTCCCCAGGTCCTCGACCCGAGCTACACCGTGCCCCGCAAATCTTCACTTGTCGCTGTCCCAGGCTGCCAGCCACCACGGCTGATCCTCAGGCACTCTGGTCCCTCAGTCCAAGCCTCACGTCCGCCCTTCACCGCTCGGTTCATCGGCATGGCACGTCCGCCGCACGGCACGCCCATCCTTCACCGCACCCGGTCCGTCGGCACGACCCATCTTAACTTGACCTTCACCTTGCCCTCGATCACTGTCTCCGTGCTCGGCACCTGCACAACACAAGCCAAAGACCCTGCGATCAAACCCGTTGACAATCACTCATCACTCAGAGACTCGGCATACACCCATGTATCCGCAATCTACCTATTACAACCTTACTAAAAAAAATCATTGCTAGAGCATGAACATATATTTCTACACAAAATTCTAAAGTTTAAGCCAGATTAAATCCTTTGAACTACAACCCTACTGGAAAAGGGTGCAAATTCGATTTTCATATTTTTCTCAGATTCTACTCCACATTTCAGACTTATCAAGAAAGTTCCATGAACAGCAACATTACATTATTTTCTGCATGAATTTTCTAAGAAAAGCTCAAAAAAGAACACTTGTACTACAACTTCTTATTTTTCCATACAACAATCCATACCTAACATTTTCCTTAGCTTCTACAAGACATACAGAGAGCACATGAATTTTCCCATATTTTATTTCTGCATACATTTCTCTCAACATTTAAATTAAGAAAACAACTAAAAATGCATTTAAATCTAAACAGACACTTTTACACTGGAACAGGTCCTTATATATTTTTCACAGACACTTTATATGATGAGAAACATGTACAAATTTTTCCATGAATTATTTCAAGAAGAAAGCACGTAAACACATTTATTTAACAACATGCACATAAACTAAATTAAATAAAAACAACACCATAAACTGCTATCAAAAATACTTTCACATTTTTTCCTGATAGATCTACTCACGAACCAATTAACAAAATTGGAAGCACTCCATTTGGATCATTAAAATGTGCTACACAAAATAAACAAGTTTTTCTAGAAATAAAAAGGAAAAGGAAAAACATTTTGAATTTCCCGGCCAAACTTTCGTGGACTCGGCCCATGGGCCAAGTGTGACTGACGCGTGGGGCTAGCTGGGTCAACGGGCCCACCTATCGGCCAAGGCAGAGCAGGGGCGTGGCGTTGACCGGCGATTTCTCGCCTTCGGTGAGGTTGCCCACGGTGAGACGGGGCTCGGTGAGTTCGTCTCGGCGAGGCGAATCGGTAGGTGGGGTTGGTTTGGCTAGCGCACGACCATAGCTCGCCGGCGACGAGCAATGGCGGGCGGTGCCGGTGGTGAGGCTCGGCTACACCATTTTCGGGTCGCCAGTGGAATCGAAGGAAGGGGAAGGACCAGTGAACCCTAGGATTGGCCGGCGAAGCCTCGGAGCGGCTCAACCACGTGCGGGGGTCACGGCGACTCTAATGGCGCTCGGCCCGGGAAGAGAGAGAGCTAGGGAGCGGTAGCATCAAGGCCGAGGGGTGTTCTCACCTTGCCTTGGTGTGGCGAGGCTCGTCGGAGAAGGAGAAGGCTCGGGGCAGCACAACAACCGCAGAACAGTCTTGAGCTCCGCACGGCGTTGGCGGCGACCGCGGCGGGGCTCGTCGTGTTCCGGGGGAGACGGAGTTTGGGGTGTGGTGCTAGCGTGCGCACCAGTTGTGCGGGGAGAATGCGGGGTGGTGTGCGGAGGGAATTGGACAGAGGATGTGGCGTAACGGCCCTAATCCCATGGCCCACAGGTCCCTGTCATCCACTGACAGCCGAACCTATGTTCCACGCGATTAAGACTGATCGTCACTGGGCTGCATCAGCGCCCATTGTCCGCAGGATCATCTCACCTTTCGGTTACAGCATTGGATACTTTTACAAATAACATCGGAATACAGAGCAGAAGACTTAAATAACATTAGTTTTACAAACCGAGGTTCCAAATAAAATTAAAGGTGCAGTTATTACAAACCATGTTCGGGTAATAGAAATAGGCAACGTAGCGGAGTACAACAAAATAAAGATACTTGTAAACACCCAGCCCGAGGGTGCACAACTATTCTTCGGCCTCATCGGCCTCTTCCTAGACGATGGTCATGCAGCAGGGCGCAAGACACATCGGGGACTCAGTCATACCTGCAGCATGGGTAACAAACCCTGAGTACTGGGGTACTCAACAAGACTTACCCGACTAAAGAAAAGGGAGAAGACTCAGGAATGAGAGGCTTAGGTAGTCAAGGTAAGGCTTAAGCAAGATCAAGTATTTTGCAGAAAAAGCATTTTGAAATCCTTGTTTTATTTTTGGAAAGATTCCAGTATTTCTCAATTCTTCATTGTTCATGATTCATTTTACCTTTCAAAAACACACCTAGTTGAGAACCACTCTCCGTTGACAGTCAGTGACCAAGTCTCCATAACCGAGGAGCAACGTTAATCCGGATAAATAATACTCAGCTGAGGATCCCTATCCACACTGCATATGTAGCACCCAAGCTTGCATATGCCAACTCGTCTACCACGATTCCTCCAAGATTGGGCCCGGTCCTACGCCACCCGGAAGTACAGTACACCACTTTTATCTAGGTATGACGACCACGTGGGTACATGCTACTTCCGCCATCTCTCCACTCCCAGTGCGCGGTTGTCGGTCCAATAAAGGATTCCTCGGAGCCAGAGCTTTCCGAAGTATGTGAATAGTTACAAGTCTTGACCAGCAGGCCCCCATACGGATGGTCCCTAAATTTTTCCGCCAGCGACAAGCACCTCGGGACTCTAACCCAAGAGTACAGGTTCTGTCGGTTTTTTCAACCCTGTCCCGGTCGGTGTCAACTGTTGAGTCCCGGACTACAACATGACGGCACCGTACGCTCGGACAACCTCTCCTCGCAATTGACTAGGCGGATCAGATACCTAGCCAATGGCCGGGGAGTAAAACCAAAATTCCCATAAAAATTTCTTTAAGTGATCATACTTTTGAAATTGGCATTTTTATTGCAAATCTATTGTATAGCATCGCTAAGAATTTGCAAATAGTTTTTAAACAGGGCAGGTGGATCTTCTGGTGGAGGTAAACAGTGCAGGTAATAGGTCATCACACAACGCCTATAACCTAATGCAGTAGCTTAACTCAAAGACATTTAAGTAAACCTTTTATAAAATAAAAACAAGGAAGGGTTCAAATGCACCGGGGCTTGCCTTGAAGAGCAAACAAGACAGGCTCGGGGTCGGCAGTGCAGGTGTCGGAGCTTGGGGTCGCCTCAGGGGTAGGTCCGTCAGCGGCTGCTTCGACTTTGACGTTTTCTCCTTCGGTCACTATACGGATGCAATGATGTATGCTTATGAGGATGCTGACATGAACAATACAGCATAGGACAAAACCACTGATTCTAGAGTACAACTTCTCATCGTGTAAGTAACTTCTAGAATGGACATAAAGTTACTTATCTTTATCTCTAAGCAAAATTAATCAACCTACTAAGCATCATTTATCCGACCTAAACACAAATCATGCATGACATCACAAGCATCATAGACCAAAAGGGTGGGGGTCTATGAACAGCAAACAATCCAAAAGTCACATCACAGGGCATTCAATATAAACCCTAATCACTTTTCTATTTTTTTTTCTTAATTATTTAAAAAGGTCATTTTATGAAGTTGCTCCAAAAATTACCAAATTAATCTCATAAGTTCATTATGGTATAAAAAGATGGAAAAAGAAATTTCATAATTTTTGGAGGTCATTAAGGTGCTCAATTAAAATCAGACATTAATTAACAAAAGGCACTATTTAACAATTAAATTAAATGCTCAAAAAATCAACTTGTTCCAAAAGACTTCAAAATTTCACCAGAGACTAAACATGGCATAGGAAGCTTACAAAAATTTATCTCATGATTTTTGGAGTTATAAAATGATTTTCTAAAAATCCAAAACCATCCATTTATTAATTAAAAGAGGGATTTTACATTTTCAAATTCTTGCAGAAAAGTCAAGTTTTATATTTTTATAAAATACTTCAAGTTATAAAGAGTCTACCATGAAATTTTCAGATTTTTTGGAACCACACAGAAAATCACACAAAAAGATGAAAACTGAACACTATTCAAATTTTTCCAAAAAGGAAAAAGAGCACTGTGCTCCTTCCTCGCAGGGCTCGGGCGAATCGCGCGACGGACCGCAGGGCTCGGGCGAATCGCAGGCGAGGCGGATGGCGGGCCGGCCGCTCGGGGCTCGCGCTGGGAAAGCCGAGGGTGGGAAAAGCTTCGTGAGCTCACCGCGAGTCGGGAGGGAGGCTCGGCGAGGCGGTGCAAGGGTCGGAGGAGGGAGTCCGACGGTGGTGGCGGATCTCTTCGGCGGCGAACGGCGTCCGGCGGCTCTGTCCACCAAAAGAGGTCACCGAGGGTGCGGTTAGGAGCGCGCTGAGGTGAGGAAGAGAGGGCAGGGGTCGGAGGGAAGAGAGAAACACTCACGGCGGCGAATTTCTCGCTTAGCCGAAACGCGGCCGTTTGCCGGAGTCGGGGACGAAGCTCCTGCGCCGGCGAGAGGAGGGCGGAGGGGTGAAATTGGTTGCTCAGGAAGGTGGAGCAGCTCAAGGTGAAGGCGGTGGAGGGCTCGGCGGGCGCTGGGGTGGTCTGGTGGCTCGGGGCGCCGTGGTGGCGGCAATGGCGGAGCTCGGCGGCTTCTTATAGCCGCGGGATGGAGCGGGGGGGTCCGGGCGAGGGGTGAGGAGCATTCGCGCGGCACTAAAGGAGGTAGGGAGCAGGGTAGGGCGGCTCGGCATGGGCAGGAGCTCGCGCGCGGCGCGGCGGCTTGCCGGCGGCCGGCATCTGCGCGCTGTCCGCGGCCGTAGGGGAAAGAGGAGGGTAGGGTAGGGGATGGCGAGGCGGCGGTAGGTAGGGGACCGGAGAGGTCGAGCGCTTAGCGCTGGCCTCGAGCGACACGGACGCGGGTCAGCTGGGCTCGGCGAGGCTGAAGCTGCACCGCCGTCGGCCGGGGCCCCCTTGCTTTAAAGCTCGCACAGAGACATTACCCATTCCAAATCTACTCCCTTACTGAAATTTTGAAATTACTCCCAAAACTTGAACTTCACAAAGAAAACTCAAAACACCAAAGTTGCTCAAAACTTTGAGACCTACAACTTTGTCAACATAAACTTTTTCTGAAACTCAATAGTTTTTGAGATAATTTTGAAAACCGAAAAGGGAACAAAACTGGAGTTTGAAAGAATTTGAAATTACTTCTGATTTTATATTGAAACTAGAAAATCCGTAAACACCAAAGTTGTTTCTCTTGACAAGATCTACAACTTTGCTAAAAGGACCAACCTCAAATTTTGAATTGTTTTTAAATTAATAAAAGAGGGGTAAAAACCAGGGTTTGGAAATCAGGGTTTTTCAAAAGGAAATTGAAATCTGTTTTTGATTTTGGTTTTTGAACAACACAACAAAGCTTCAAGACACTAAACTGCACAAGAATTACACAAAGCTAGGCACAGAGGTGAAATTACCATTTTGCCCTTATAGGAAGATTTGGGCTTTAGGGTTTTAGAAAAAGGAATCACTACACACAAAATACCTTTAGGAAAGGCAAAGGCAAGCAATCAATAGGCAAACATTAATGCATGACAAGAATGATTAATGACTAAAGATGATGACATGTCAGGTTAATTACATATTAAACACCAGAGGTGTTACAGCCTTCCCCCCATAAAGAAATCTCGCCCCGAGATTCTGCGGCTTAAGAAGGACAAAGGCAAAACCTTACATCTACAGAGTATCGAGAAAGCCGAGATAGCTCTTTGCTAAGAAGTCTTCGGATTCCCAAGTGGCTTCTTCTTCAGAGTGTTGGTTCCACTGGACCTTGTACCATCTTGTGGTAGTCCTCCGGGTAACACGGTCCTTGTGATCCAACACGCGAACTGGATACTCAGAGTATGACAGATCGGGTTCTAATTCAACACCTTCAACTTCCACCGCGTGTTTGGGTACTCGGAGACACTTCTTGAGTTGGGAGACGTGAAACACATTATGGACGGCGGAAAGATGATCGGGCAATCTTAGCTTGTAAGCTACCTTGCCACAGCGTTCCAAAATTTCAAAGGGACCGATATAGCGTGGTGCTAACTTTCCCTTGACTCCAAAACGAGTGACTCCCTTGGTGGGTGAGACCTTCAGATACACATAATCTCCGATCTGCAACTCCAAAGGTCGATGTCTCTTGTCAGCATAGCTTTTCTGTCGAGACTGCGCAATCTTCATATTCTCTTGTATTTGCTTGACTTTTTCTTCCATATCTTTTACTAGGTCAACCCCAAAGAATTCCCTTTCTCCAGGTTCCGACCAACTGAGAGGTGTACGACAACGGCGACCATACAGTGCTTCAAAGGGTGCCATTTTGATGCTCTCTTGATAACTGTTATTATATGAGAATTCTGCCAAGGGTAAACAGTTATCCCAAGTATCTGCAAAGGTGAGCACGCAGGCTCTCAACATATCCTCTAACACTTGGTTGACTCGCTCAGTTTGTCCATCCGTTTGTGGATGATATGCTGTGCTATGCAGTAGCTTGGTTCCAAGTGAGGTATGGAACGCCTTCCAGAACTTTGCGATAAACTGAGTACCACGATCAGAGACAATGGTCTTGGGTATGCCATGGAGTTTTACTATGTTGTTCTTGTACAAAGTGGCATAAGTGGGGACGGTGTAACTGGTTTGACTGGCAGGAAGTGAGCTTGTTTAGTGAGGCGATCCACGATCACCCAGATGGAATCAAAACCTCTTGATGTCTTGGGTAGCCCATTGATAAAATCCAAACTGATATCGTCCCATTTCCAAGCAGGTATAGGTAAAGGTTGCAATTCTCCTCCAGGCTTTATGTGCACAGCTTTGACTTTCTGGCAAGTATCACATTGAGCGACATACCGAGCGATCTCAATCTACATCTTCGTCCACCAGAATCTCTGCCTCAAGTCCTGGTACATCTTGTTGCTGCCGGGGTGGATGGAGAATCTAGTCAAGTGTGCTTCATCAAGGATTAACTGTCTCAACTCAGGCACTTTGGGAACTACCAGTCGGTTCTTGAACCAAACCTACTTCCTGCATCATCAATCCTGAAACAATCCGCTTTTCTGGCTCGGATCCTTTTCGATGATGTGCTTGATTCCAGGGTTATCTTTCTGTACAGTGATGAATCTGTTCCCTGATAGGGGTTTCTATCCTGATATTATTCAGAGTTCCCTGTGGAACCATCTCAATACCCAGCTTTTCCAATTCATAACACAGGGAAGAATCATAGGGTTTCATCACCAGACAGTTGCAATACGACTTGCGACTGAGCGCATCGGCGACCACATTCGCCTTACCCGGATGGTAATGTACTTCGAGATCATAGTCCTTAATTAATTCAAGCCATCTTCTCTGTCTCATATTCAGTTCTTCTTGAGTGAAGATATACTTCAGGCTTTTGTGATATGTGTACACATTGCAGGCACTACCCAACAAATAATGACGCCAGATCTTTAAGGCAGTGCACCACATGCTGCTAACTCAAGATCATGGGTTGGATAATTCTCTTCATGTCGCTTAAGCTGCCGTGAGGCATAAGCGATCACTCGTCCTTCTTGCATCAAAACACAGCCCAAACCAGTACCAGATGCATCACAGTAGACATCAAAGGGCTTTTCGATGTCCGGCTGGGCTAGCACTGGTGACGTGGTTAACAGTCTCTTCAAGTGTCTGAAAGGCTTGTTCACAAGCTGGTGACCAGACAAACTTCACAGAATTCTTTACTAACTCGGTGATAGGCTTGGCGATTCTGGAGAAATCCGGGAATGAAACGACGATAATACCCAGCCATTCCCATGAAGCTACGGACTTCATGAACAGTGGTAGGTGGCTCCCAATCCAGAATGTCTGCCACTTTTCCGGGATCAACTGACACACCTTCAGCGGATAGAACATGACCAAGGAACTGTATCTGATCTAACCAGAACTCACATTTACTGAATTTGGCATAAAGCTGATGATCTCTGAGGCGGGTTAGAACGATACGAAGGTGTTCGGCAAGCTCTTCAGGGGTCTTTGAGTAGACAAGGATGTCGTCAATGAACACGACTACAAATTTATCAAGCTCCGGCATGAATACAGAGTTCATGAGGTACATGAAGTGGGCAGGGGCATTGGTCAAACCGAAGGACATGACCAAGTACTCATATAGGTCGTATCTGGTGGTGAAAGCGGTTTTAGGAATGTCTTCGGGATGTATTTTTATTTGGTGGTAGCCAGATCTGAGGTCAATTTTGGAGAATACTCTGGCTCCAGCTAGCTGGTCAAAAAGAAGGTCAATACGAGGCAAGGGATATTTATTTTTGATGGTGACCTCGTTGAGTGGGCGATAATCAACGCACAGTCTGAGACTCTTGTCCTTCTTCACAAAGATTGCAGGACAACCCCAAGGAGACGAGCTTGGGCGAATGAAGCCCTTATCCAGCAAGTCATGTAACTGGATTTTTAGCTCTGCCAAATCTCTGGGAGGCATTCGGTAAGCTTTGCGGGATATAGGAGCAGTCCCGGGCTTAAGCTCTATGGCAAACTCAACATCACGGTCAGGAGGTAGGCCAGGTAAGTCCTCTGGAAAAACATCAGGGAATTCACAGACCACGGGGATGTCTCTGGTCTCCAGGACATAGGTGGTATTTAACTGTGTGGCTGCGGGTTTTTGAGGCATTGGGAGTTGGAGAAGGAGTTTGGAGGTACTATTGGGAATGTCCACTCTCACAACCCTATTTAAGATGTCAATCATGGCCTTATACTGGCACATCCAATTCATGCCTAGGATGACATCTATCTCTTGATCACGTAGCACTATCATGGTGGTAGGAAATACATGTTCCCCCAACATCACCGGTATATTGCGAACCACTTCCTTAGTACTTATACGCCCTCTAGGCGAAAATATACAGAAACTTTCTTTCAACTCCCCAATTGATATCCCATGCTTAGAGACAAATGTACGACTGATGAAAGAATGCGATGCACCAGAATCAAACAACATGACTGCGTGATGATTGGCAATGGGAAACCTACCGATCATGACGGGCTCTCCTTCTGGGATGTCGCCAACAGTGGTGTAGTAGACTTGCCCGTGCTTCTTGACAACTTTGCCTTTCTGAGCATGCTGCTGCTGGACACGGTGCTGCTGCTGCTGAGATCCTCCAGGACCCTTCTGAGCATTCTGAGCATATTTCTTGGGCTTTGGGCACTCACGAGACCAGTGACCGACTTGGCCGCAGTTGTAGCAGGGATGGTTGTAGACGGTTTGTGGGGTGGTGATTACGAACACCTGGGGCGTTCGGCTGCGTGGCACTTTGCTGATTGGGGTTGTGGGTGGTGGCCGCAGTACGGACGACCACTTGCTGGTGGGGGTAAGGTGAGCGATTGTGGTGGTGGCTAGGGTGATAAATGACCCTCTGACGCTTGTGACTGCCAGAGAAACTGTTGGATCCTGCTTTCTTCTTCTTTTTTCCTCTTGGTACTGACGATTGCTCTCCTCAAAAGCAACAGCCCGGTCAACGGACATCATGATACGAAGCCGGTCAGGTTATTGGACATACTTCTGCGGATCTTGGGGTGCAGTCCCCTAAGGAAACAGTCCCTCTTCTTTTCGTCCGTGTTGACGTATTCTGAGGCATACTGGCTAAGGTGATTGAACTGACCCTACATACTGCATCACTGTGGAGTCCTTCTGCTGCTAGTGCCAGAAACTGATCAAGCTTCATCTTCATCAATCCGGAAGGGATATGATGTGCACGGAAAGCGGTGCGGAACTCTTCCCAGGTCAACTGATGACCTTCTGGCTGGGCAGCCAACAGGTTGGCATACCAAGCGCTTGCTGAACCACGAAGCTGCTGAGAAGCGAACCGGGGCTTCTGGGTGTCGGTGCAGTGAAGAAGAGCCAAACTTCTACTCCATGGTGCGGAGCCAATCATCAGCTTCAAGGGGTTCATCGGCCTTCGTAAAGACCGGTGGACGGGTTTCGGTGAAATCCACATATGTGGTCTCATGGTTGATGTTATGGCGATCACGGTGGCCATTGTTCTGCAGACCCTGGTTTCGAGCCATCAGGTTAGCAGCGGCTGCCAAGGCTGCGATGGCATCTGCTAGCGTAGCAGGTACAGGTGGAGGGTTTGGAAGGTCAGCCTCCTGAGAACTTCCAGCTCCAGTGCGAGTGTTCACAGGCATCTGTTAAAAACTTGGAACTTAGCATCCATTGATTAAGGTTCTGAAAACAACTAATAGAAAAGCTTCACTGATACCAAGGTAGATGATCGATAAGGATGACTGATAGATAACAACAGACTGATAAGGGGAAAAGATACGAAAAGAAAGATACAGACCCAACTAAACAAAAGACAGACTAGCGCCCCTAAACCTAGACTAAGGGTTTAGGCAAGCAGGTGGTACAGACACACGGGATCTCCATCCTCTAACAACGAGTCTAGTCTTCGTCGATGATGATCATGTCCTCGTCGTCGTCCTCCTCGAGGATGAGCTCAGGTTCAACCTCCTCGTTCTCATCTTCAGCGTAGATGTTCTCGGCAGGTTCAATCTCCTCGTTCATGCTTGGCTCCTGCTCCACGTCCGGCTCTTCCACTACTCCGTCCTCAGGGTCCTCGACAACCGGGGGAACCATGGGGTGGAGTTGGTCGTACAGCTGGTGTACCTCCTCATGAAGCATATCATTGAACTGTTCAATCTGAGCTGTGTACTGCCGCAGTCCATGGAGCTCGGCTCTGGTGACGTCCTCGCGAATCCAAGTGGCATCGCGCTGCTGGATGGCGCGAATCACGTTCCGGTTGGCCTGCTCCAGGGAAGCTCGTGCCTCGTAGAACTCCAGACGTGAGTGGTAGAAGTCATGTTCCAAGTTCTCCAGCTCAGCCTTCAGGTTCTTGATCTCCTCCTTTAGGTGTTTGCGGGTGCGACGGGGAAAGCGACGACCGTTGGAGGCTTCGCCAGTCTCTTCTCCAATGCGTGGTGCCAGTTGGTGGCGTGGCACACCATTGGGTCCAGTCGACTTGCGAGCAGTCAGCTTGATGCGGGCCATGTCTGGATAGGATAAGTGGATGAGGAGTGAAAAGGCTAGCAAGAAAAGGTAAAGGCATACTACCCCAACGAACTTAGAGAGGAAGTTATTATCTAGCTTAGGTGAATATGTCATGATGCATGAATCGTTCCTACGGAACAAGGCAATGCACTAAATAAATAAGGTACATAGGGCTTAAAACATGTTGTCTCGCTAACTAGTGTTGCCATATACAAGACAAGATAAGAGAAGCAATTTGGACCCAAATAGTCAAGTTTAGTTTGTTTGGACTCAAATATCTTTTGAAGTTTTCGCAAGAACACTGCAACGTTATAGTGAGATGCTCCGATACCACTCTGTGGCGGAACGCCCTATCCCATCCCATGCCCCAGTCCCTGTCATCCACTGACAGCCGAACCTATGTTCCACGCGATTAAGACTGTTCGTCACTGGGCTGCATCAGCGCCCATTGTCCGCAGGATCATCTCACCTTTCGGTACAGCATTGGATACTTTTACAAATAACATCGGAATACAGAGCGGAAGACTTAAATAACATTAGTTTTACAAACCGAGGTTCCAAATAAAATTAAAGGTGCAGTTATTACAAACCATGTTCGGGTAATAGAAATAGGCAACGTAGCGGAGTACAACAAAATAAAGATACTTGTAATCACCCAGCCCGAGGGTGCACAACTATTCTTCTTCGGCCTCATCGGCCTCTTCCTGGACGATGGTCATGCAGCAGGGCGCAAGACACATCGGGGACTCAGTCATACCTGCAGCATGGGTAACAAACCCTGAGTACTGGGGTACTCAACAAGACTTACCCGACTAAAGAAAAGGGAGAAGACTCAGGAATGAGAGGCTTAGGTAGTCAAGGTAAGGCTTAAGCAAGATCAAGTATTTTGCAGAAAAAGCATTTTGAAATCCTTGTTTTATTTTTGGAAAGATTCCAGTATTTCTCAATTCTTCATTGTTCATGATTCATTTTACCTTTCAAAAACATACCTAGTTGAGAACCACTCTCCGTTGACAGTCAGTGACCAAGTCTCCATAACCGAGGAGCAACGTTAATCCGGATAAATAATACTCAGCTGAGGATCCTATCCACACTGCATATGTAGCACCCAAGCTTGCATATGCCAACTCGTCTACCACGATTCCTCCAAGATTGGCCCGGTCCTACGCCCCCGGAAGTACAGTACACCACTCTTATCCAGGTACGACGACCACGTGGGTACATGCTACTTCCGCCATCTCTCCACTCCCAGTGCGCGGTTGTCGGTCCAATAAAGGATTCCTCGGAGCCAGAGCTTTCCGAAGTATGTGAATAGTTACAAGTCTTGACCAGCAGGCCCCCATACGGATGGTCCCTAAATTTTTCGGCCAGAACAATACCTTGGTTATATCTCACCCAAGCGTAATAGTCTGTCAGTTTTTCAACCCTGTCCCGGTCGGTGTCAACTGTTGAGTCCCGGACTACAACATGACGGCACCGTACGCTCGGACAACCTCTCCTCGCAATTGACTAGGTACGGATCAGATACCTAGCCAATGGCCGGGGAGTAAAACCAAATTCCATAAAAATTCTTTAAGTGATCACACTTTTGAAATTGGCATTTTATTGCAAATCTATTGTATAGCATCACTAAGCATTTGCAAATAGTTTTTAAACAGGGCAGGTGGATCTTCTGGTGGAGGTAAACAGTGCAGGTAATAGGTCATCACACAACTCCTATACCTAATGCAGTAGTTTAACTCAAGACATTTAAGTAACCTTTATAAAAACAAGGAAGGGTAAAATGCACCGGGGCTTGCCTTGAAGAGCAAAAGGACAGGCTCGGGGTCGGCAGTGCAGGTGTCGGAGCTCGGGGTCGCCTCAGGGGTAGGTCCGTCAGCGGCTGCTTCGACTTTGACGTTTTCTCCTTCGGTCACTATACGGATGCAATGATGTATGCTTATGAGGATGCTGACATGAACAATACAGCACAGGACAAAACCACTGATTCTAGAGTACAACTTCTCATCGTGTAAGTAACTTCTAGAATGGACATAAAGTTACTTATCTTTATCCCTAAGCAAAATTAATCAACCTATTAAGCATCATTTATCCGACCTAAACACAAATCATGCATGGCATCACAAACATCATAGACCAAAAGGGTGGGGTCTATGAACAGCAAACAATCCAAAAGTCACATCACAGGGCATACAACATAAACCCTAATCACTTTTCTATTTTTCTTAATTATTTAAAAAGGTCATTTTATGAAGTTGCTCCAAAATTACCAAATTAATCTCATAAGTTCATTATGGTATAAAAAGATGGCAAAACAATTTCATAATTTTTGGAGGTCATTAAGGTGCTCAATTAAAATCAGACATTAATTAACAAAAGGCACTATTTAACAATTAAAATAAATGCTCAAAAATCAACTTGTTCCAAAAGACTTCAAAATTTCACCAGAGACTAAACATGGCATAGGAAGCTCACAAAAATTTATCTCATGATTTTTGGAGTTATAAATGATTTTCTAAAAATCCAAAACCATCCATTTATTAATTAAAAGAGGGATTTTACATTTTCAAATTCTTGCAGAAAGTCAAGTTTATATTTTTATAAAATACTTCAAGGTATAAAGAGTCTACCATGAATTTTTCAGATTTTTTGGAACCACACAGAAAATCACACAAAAAATGAAATGAACACTATTCATTTTTCCAAAAAGGAAAAAGAGCACTGTGCTCCTTCCTCGCAGGGCTCGGGCGAATCGCGCGACGGACCGCAGGGCTCGGGCGAATCGCAGGCGAGGCGGACGGCGGACCGCCGCTCGGGGCTCGCGCTGGGAAAGCCGAGGGTGGGGAAAGCTTCGCGAGCTCACCGTGAGTCGGGGGAGGCTCGGCGAGGCGGTGCAAGGGTCGGAGGAGGGAGTCCGACGGTGGTGGCGGATCTCTTCGGCGGCGAACGGCGTCCGGCGGCTCTGTCCACCAAAAGAGGTCGCCGAGGGTGCGGTTAGGAGCGCGCTGAGGTGAGGAAGAGAGGGCAGGGGTCGGAGGAAGAGAGAAACTCACGGCGGCGAATTTCTCGCTTAGCCGAAACGCGCCGTTTGCCGGAGTCGGGGACGAAGCTCCTGCGCGCCGCGAGAGAGGGCGGAGGGGTGAAATTGGTTGCTCAGGAAGGTGGAGCAGCTCAAGGCGAAGGCGGTGGAGGGCTCGGCGGGCGCTGGGGTGGTCTGGTGGCTCGGGCGCCGTGGTGGCGGCAATGGCGGAGCTCGGCGGCTTCTTATAGCCGCGGATGGAGCGGGGGGGGGGGGGTCCGGGCGAGGGGTGAGGAGCATTCGCGCGGCACTAAAGGAGGTAGGGAGCAGGTAGGGCGGCTCGGCATGGGCGAGCTCGCGCGCGGCGCGGCGGCTTGCCGGCGGCCGCATCTGCGCGCTGTCCGCGGCCGTAGGGGAAAGAGGAGGGTAGGGTAGGGGATGGCGAGGCGGGGTAGGTAGGGGACCGGAGAGGTCGAGCGCTTAGCGCTGGCCTCGGCGACACGGACGCGGGTCAGCCGGGCTCGGCGAGGCTGAGGCTGCGCCCGCCGTCGGCCGGGGCCCCCTTGCTTTAAAGCTCGCACAGAGACATTACCCATTCCCATCTCCTCTTACTGAAATTTTGAAATTACTCCCAAAACTTGAACTACACAAAGAAAACTCAAAACACCAAAGTTGCTCAAAACTTTGAGACCTACAACTTTGTCAACATAAACTTTTTCTGAAACTCAATAGTTTTTGAGATAATTTTGAAAACCGAAAAGGGAACAAAATGAAGTTTGAAAGAATTTGAAATTACTTCTGATTTTATATTGAAACTTGAAAATCTGTAAACACCAAAGTTGTTTCTCTTGACAGATCTACAACTTTGCTAAAAGGACCAACCTCAAATTTTGAATCGTTTTTAATTAATAAAAGAGGGTAAAACCGGGTTTGGAAATCAGGGTTTTTCAAAAGGAAATTGAAATCTATTTTGATTTTGGTTTTTGAACAACACAACAAAGCTTCAAGACACTAAACTGAACAAGAATTACACAAAGCTGGCACAGAGGTGAAATTACCATTTTGCCCTTATAGGAAGATTTGGGCTTTTAGGGTTTTAGAAAGAATCACTACACACAAAATACCTTAGGAAAGGTAAGGCAAGCATCATAGACAAACATAATGCATGACAAGAATGATTAATGACTAAAGATGATGACATGTCAGGTTAATTACATATTAAACACCAGAGGTGTTACAGAGGAGCTCCGGCGAGGCCAGAACAGCGAGGAGGAGCTCGCGGTAGCGGTCACGGCGAGCGCTCGGGTTCGCGCGATGCAGCAAAGGGGAGAGAGAGCGAGAGCAATGGGCAAGGCAGGCGAGTGTGAAGTGAGTGAGGGAGAGGAGTGAGAGGTGTGCGCGGTTTTGCCCTCGGGCTGGTCGGCCGATGGTCGTGGCGGGACCCGGCGCGGCGAGCGGCGAATGGCAGGCACGGCGGGCGAGGCAGCGCAGTAGGCGAGGCGGTGCGGGAGTGGCCATGGCGGATCGCTTGCGTGATCGAGTAGAGAAAGATCGAGCGGGGAGTGGGCGAACGGGATTCAGAGCATGAGAAAGCGGCCACGCGGCGGCTCGGCCGGCGTACGCAGCGGCCGTGTCGGGCGGCCGGCGCGGCAGACACGCGACGCAGGCGAGCGGTAGCGGCGCGGTGCGTGGTGCGGGCCTAGGCCGAAAAGGCCGACTGGGCCGGAGGTGAAGCGCGGGGAGAAAACAAATTTTCTTTTTCTTTTTCCTGAAATTTTTTCCAAAGTTGACCATTTCAATACAGCTTCAAAAACTCAAACTAGACTTTGACCCAAAAATAAAAGTTGCTCAAAATAATTTTCTCTACAACTTTCATATAGGACACATCTTCTAAAAATCATTTCTGAAGCCTACACACACTTTAAGCTAATTTTTGAGCTATAAATCATTTTTGTTCTCATATTTTTAATTATTAAACCATAAAGATTTAGGTCAAGGTGTCTACATGAAAAGTGTTGTACTCAATATTATCTATTTGATAAATTTATTTTCCAAGACAAAAATCTATTTAAACAACAAAGTCCTATTGAAACCAAATTTCAAATAAGCAAACAAAAAGGCAAAAAGCATTTCTATGCACATGAGATGATGCAATGCAATGCTCATTATAATTAGTAGCTAATGTTATTCCTAATGCAATGCTTGACACTAGGGTGTCACACCCATTTGCATTCCGGTACTGACAAGGGTTGCAACAGTCCGGCTGGTTTCAAATGTATGGCCTTAATCCGGCAACATGTATCACACCTAGCAACATAGGTTGCAACTTCCCTTTTCATCTTAGCCCACCAATCCCTTGCTCTCAGATCCTAATACATTTTGCTGCTTCCAGGATGAATAAACAAATTTGAATAGCTTCATTCAAAATTCTGTTTTTCAAATCTTGATCCTCGGGAACCACTAACCGTTGGTTGAACCACAAAATCCCATGTTCATCTACTCGAAAATTCAACGAACTGCTGGTTCCTAACCTCTTTTTGATCTAGATAACCTCTTCTTCTGACTTTTGTCCTTGAATAATATCACTCTCCAAAGTACACTGAATGGTGATGATATTCAACAAGATAGGATGCTTAAGATTAAACCCATCTTCCAGAAGTGGTTGCACCAAGTTGCAATGAGCCTTGCGACTCAAAGCATCTGCCACGACATAATGTACTTCAAGATTATAGTGCTTGATTAGCTCTAACCATCTTCTTTGCCTCATATTTAACTCTAGCTGAGTGAATATGTATTTCAAACTCTTGTGATATGTATATACATGACACAAGTTACCCATCAAATAATGCCTCCAGATCTTCAGGGCATGCACCACGACTGCTAATTCTAGATCATGTGTTGGGTAATTCTCTTCATGAGGTCGTAGTTGACGTGATACATAGGTTATGACTCTTCCATTCTGCATGAGAACACATCCTAAACCAACCTTAGATGCATCATAAAACACATCAAAAGGTTTCTCCAAATTTGGCCGAGCCAAAACTGGTGCGGTGGTTAGCAAAGTCCGTAAAGTGTGGAATGCTGCTTCACACTCTGGAGTCCATTCAAACTTCTTATTTTTCTGAGTCAGTCTGGTCATAGGCTTTGCTATCTTAGAAAAGTCTGAAATAAACCTACGGTAATATCTGGCCAATCCTAAAAAGTTGCATACTTCATGCACATTGGTGGGAGCTTGCCAATCCATAATTTGTTGTACTTTAGTGGGATCCACAGAGATACCTTCAGCAGAAAGGATATGTCTGAGAAATGACACTTTGTTCAACCAAACTCACACTTGCTAAACTTAGCATACAACTTATGCTTTCTAAGCTGAGTCAAAACAATTCTCAAATGTTCTGCGTGGTCTTGCTCATTCTCGAAATATACCAAGATGTCTTCAATGAATACCACAACAAACTTATCTAGCTCTGGCATGAAGACTGAGTTCATCAAATACATAAAATGTGTTGGTGCATTTTTCAATCCAAACGACATGACAAAATACTCATAGAGCCCATATCTGGTAGAGAAGGCAATCTTAAGTATATCTTCTTTTCTGATTTTTATTTGGTGAAACCCTGACCTTAGATCTATTTTGGAAAACACCTTAGCCTTGGCTAATTGATCAAAAAAGATATCAATTCGAGGTAAGGGGTATTTGTTCTTTATAGTTACAACATTCAGAGGTCTATAATCTACACACATCCTTAGTGTTTTATCCTTCTTTTTCACAAAAATGGCAGGGCATCCCCAAGGTGACGAACTAGGTTGTATCAAACCCTTATCTAAGAGCTCCTAAAGTTGAGTTTTGAGCTCTCCTAGTTCATTTTGTGGCATCCTATACGACCTTCGAGAAATAGGTGCGGTTCCGGGGACCAATTCTATAGCAAACTCTACATCCCTGTCCAGGGGTAGTCGAGACAACTCATCAGGGAAAACATCAAAAAACTCGCACACTACAAGAATCTCAATCAACTGTTTTGTCATAATGGCAAACAAAACTCCCATCTGATGAGGGTTCACCGGTAACTCTATTCTGAAAGGAGTCCCACTCCGGGGACTAACCATCGTGACTACTCGACCAACAATATTAAGATTGACTTTCCAAAGTTTCATCCAACCATTCCCAAAATAACATCCAGACCTAAACCAGGTATCACTATGAGATCCATAGTAGCTTTCTTATCCCTAAACATAATTTCCACCTCTTTAGCCAACTTGTGGGTAGAGAGAACAACCCCTGCTGAACTTATCTGGTAACCGTGATCCAAATCTACTAACTTGGGGTTACTTCTAGACACAAAATCCTCATTAATAAATGCAGGCGATGCTCCAGAGTCAAATAACACAACTACAAGACATTGATTAAGAAACGTACTGACAGTGACATGCTCTCTTTCTGACACTTCTTCAACAGTAGTGTAGTGCACATTGCCAGTGCGAGGCCTTGGATGGGTGTACTGCTTCTTGGGTTGGGGACACTGACGAGGAGAGATGTCTGAACGCATCTTGGCCCCTAGTGGGTTTCGGTGATTGGATGAAACACAAGTTTACTGTGACTAATGTGTGTTTTGTAGAAACAGGGATGAGTTAGGTCATAGTAATGGCGATGATACGGGCATATGGAGTTCATGTCCCCTGGCGATGGAAATCGTTTCGGTTTTCAAAGGACGGACGACGAAGACGGTGGTAGACTAGGCTAAGTGTCACATGGTGTTGGAGGACACTTAGGTAGTCATAGGTCTTTGTTTTTTCCTTTGGCCGTACTATAACGGGGAGCGTGAATCAGTAGCTTGACCTAGCTGAGTCTATTGAGGTAGGTGTGGTGCACACTTTTTATTTCATAGCCCTAGGTAGCACAGAGAGAGCCCTTATGTCGTGAGGATGAAAAGTTGTTAAGGCGGTGTCGCGATCCGAGTTTGTTTTGCCCTTGAAAAGGGCATTGGACGCTGGCCTGGTGGGCATCAGACGCGTGTCCGATACTCACTAGACTTGAGAGTCTCTGGTGCGTGGCATCAGACGCTCCGATGTTGTCATATCGGACGCGCCTGTGCCACTGTTCTGAGAGAGTGCCCTGAGGGGCACATCGGACGCTGGCATCGGACGCTGAGGGCCAGCATCCGATGTCCATGCAGAGAGGTTCCAGAGAGGTCAGATTTGCATCAGACGCGTACTATGCGAAGGCATCGGACGCTGCCCAGCATCCGATGCTCCTTTAAGAAGTCTGACAGAAAGTACAGTTGACCGTTGGGTCGAGGGCATCGACGCGTACGATGCCCCCAAAAAACGTGTTGTGCAGTGCTCTTTTGGATGGCCGGTTAGGGAGAGTATTTATACTCTTTCCCCTCCTCTATTAGAGCGTTCTTGCCACTTCCATCTGCTGATAGACACAATGTGAGTGTGAGAAAGTGCAAGAGCCCTAGTGAGGTTGAGAGAATTGCTAATTGAGAGAATTAGTGACCTCCTAGTGAGAATTGAGTAGCAAGTGTGCATCCATCCATCTCTTTGGCCTTGGCTTGGTCAAGTGAGAGTTCTAGCTTGTTACTCTTGGTGATCGGCATCACCTAGATGGCTTGGTGGTGATCGTGAAGCTTGGAGAGCATCCGGTGGCATTGTGGATGACCCAAGCAAGCTTGTGACCGGTAGTGAGCGATTCACCGGGCCAGAGTGGCGAAGAATTAGCTCATAGTGAGCACTTGATCATTGCGCGGATCAAGGGGGAGCTATACCCTTGTGCGGGTGCTCCAACGAGAACTAGGGGGTGTGTCGACACCTCGATACCTCGGGAAAAAGTCACCGAGTCATTTCTACTCTCTTTACTTCCGCATTTACATTTGAGCAATTCAATTCCGCAATTTACTTGTTGTTCATTCTTAATTGGATTGCCATGCTCGAGTAGAAATGGTGTCGTGATCATCTTTTGTGCACTAGAGTTTAGTGAACCACACTTGTAAGCACAAAGGGGTTAATTCAGCTTGATAGGTTTTAATTCTTGCAAAAGTATTAGAAAAGCCCAATTCACCCCCCCCCTCTTGGACATCTTGATTCTTTCAATTTGTATCGGAGCCTCGTGCTCTTGATTTAGGCTTAACCGCCTAGAGTTAAGATGTCCGGAGGTGATGGACCACCTCCCATGTTCGAGGGAGACGGCTTCCCATATTGGAAAATCCGTATGGAGTCGTACCTAGAAGCGGTTGATGTCAAATGCCGCAAAGCCGCGATCATCGGCTTTCCCCAGCCCAAGGAGGGCACAAGCCTTACTCCTAATGAGGAGGAGATTAACAAGTGGAATGCAAAAGCCAAAAACATCTTATTTAGAGACATTTGCAAGGATGTGTTTAACCGCGTCCGGAACCACAAGAATGCCTATGATCTATGGGATAACATTTGTGCGCTCCATGAGGGAACCAAGAGTGATCGTGAGGAGTGTTATCATTTGGTCATGCAAAAGTTAAATTCTTTTGAAATGCTTGCTCATGAAAGTGCAAATGAAATGTACTCACACTTGAATGTTCTTGTAGAGGAGCTAAATGATCTTGGCCTCACACAAATGCAACCATCCGATGTTGTGAGGAAGATTCTATGTGTCCTACCAATTGACAAATATGGACACATTGTGACCGTGCTACATCAAGGTGACATCCACACCAACACAAGTCTTGGGAAAGATCAATGCTCATGAGATGTACATGCACATCACACCAAGTGGTGGCTCTTCCACCGACAAGAAGAAGGACTTGGCCTTCAAACCAAGCCATGACAAGAAGTGCAAGTCCAAAGCTATTGAGGTGCATCATGAGAGCACAAGTGATGATGAAGATGACTCCAACATTGCTCTCATGGTGAAGAAGACCACCAAGATGTTGAAGAAGCTTCACAAGAATGGTGTCAACTTTGACTCAAGAAAGAAGAAGTTCTTCACAAGTAGCAAGAGAAGGCCAATATCCGAAATGGATTGCTACAATTGCGGTGACCTTGGCCATCTTGCTCACCAATGCACCAAGCCCAAGAAAGAAAGCTATAAGATCAAGAAGAAGGGCAAGAAATATGACTCATCAAGTGAAGATGAGAAGAAAAACGAGAAGCCCTACAGAAGATGGCAAGAAGAAGAAGCAATACCACAAGAAAGGTGGCAAGGCTTATATTGTTGGTGATTGGCTCACCGACATTGACTCCTCCGCTGGCTCATCCAATGAAGATAGTGATGATGAGAAGGAGAAGGTGGCCACTCTAGTCATCGGGTCCTCTACACCACCACCACCATCGTCGCCATCACACTACTAGAGGTGCAAGAATGGCCGACAGTTATTAAACTGTTTGCCATTAATTTGTACCATTGGGAAATACAATTGCCGAGGGTATACCATCGGGAACCTCCGGTCGGGCATCCATGGTCGGGCATTCCCACTTTTACCGACCAGTAGTCACTCATGCTACGACCGACAGTATGTTTCTGACGGTTAACACTCGGTAATTAGTTGGTAAAAACGTCCGTTTGGCCTTTGGTCCGACAAGAATTGCCGAGGGTATCCCAATCGGGGATTTATTACTTGACTGTTTTTTTACCCATCAGGAAACATAGGTATCCCAATCGGTGATTTATTACATGACAGTTTTTTAGCCCATCGGGAAACCTATTAGCAACTATGTTTATTAACTGTCAGGAATTTAATACTCTCGGTATAATATATGTGTGAAGGTTTTGCTTTCCCATCGGCTAATTTAATTTGAAACAGTCTGTAGTTTTATTAAACCATCGGGGATATAGAGATTAAACTATTTATATAATTCATCAATCGTTATTGCTCACGATAGTTTTTATAGTCATACATAGTAATATGAGACCAGGAGGATCGATCACTGAACTTTCAGATCCATAGAATTTAATACAACTCTTCGATATTGCATAGAATAATAAAAGTTTGAAGCCCAATGATCACCAAAGAAAAGTATGGTTCTAAAAGTTGCTAAGAAATCTTCAACATGCATAAACTAATGTCAAATTAAAATGCTCCACTAAATACTGTGCTCCTAAGGCATAAGAAAAACTGAAGGACCGAGAAGCTACCCGAAAGCGACCAGAGGGGGGGTGAATGGGAGCTTCAAATTTCCTTTCGGAAACTAGATGCCACTGTCCCAATTCAACCCAAAGTGAAACCTAGAGCTTGCTAATGTCCACGACCCTAGATGTAGGGTGGATGCTTCCTAGAAGCACAGCGGGACACTAGACAACCCTAGAAAGCCAATGCAAAAGACGGAAATCAAATCCGTCAACGAACGAACGAACCGCGAACGAAAATGCGCGAAACAGCTACGACCGGACTCTGGCCAGCGTCCGGTCAGCAGGGACCGGACGCGTCCGGTCTCAAATTCCGATTTCAACCTTACTGTTTCCGACCGGACTCACTGGTACGGAGCGTCCGGTCGTAACAGTGCGTCCGGTCGCAAGCAAGCAACTGATGAACAGTGACCACGATGAGTCCGGTCACGAGTTCAACAGTGCGTCCGGTCAGGCAAAACAAACACCGAAAACGTTCAACGACCGGACTCACACGCTGAGCGTCCGGTCACCCCGTGACCTAGCGTCCGGTCACCCCGACAGTCCTCTGTTCTTCCACCGATTTGACTCAAACTCACCCAAAACGAATCCTCTAGGGATAAACTTGGTGAGTGGAGTCACAAGGAGTATAGTGAGCTATCTCTAAGAGATCATGGCTCGAACCTATCTCCAAATCGGTGAATCGAAGAATTCGGGAGAAGGAGAAGAAGACCCGAAACTAAAAATCGATTGATCTCCTAGACCGTGAGGTTAGAGGATGATTCCTTCGGTGGAAAGAAGTGCCTCACGATCTAGAACAACTTGGTTCAAACGGATTTGCAAAAGATGAACCGAGCAAAGAGATCAAGCGACGGGAAAATCGTGGAGAAAAAGGATTCGCGAAGAACACAGAAAACGCGAATCACAGCCACGAACTCGAATTAAGGACGCAAATCAAGCCATCGATCGTGCTCCAAGGTGAGGATACGGCCTCACTTCCTCAACTCAACAGTACACAGAGTGGAGTCTCTCTGCGGATCTCAACTAGCTAAAGCAGGGGATGGGAGAGCAGGAAACCTAGCAAATGAAGGCACTAACTGAGATAGCTAAAACTGAGATGGGAGGAGGGTGTCTCCCCTGGACTACTTATACTAACCTAGACTAAGCCTATTTCCTACTCTACCCCTCTCTAAACTAATTACAGAGCGAACCAGCTAAACCCTAAGGCTATTCTGGTCCAACCCGCGGTGGTAGGTAGATCCGACGGCCACGCCCGCTCGAACCGAAGCGTTGCCTCGACGCAACCTCTGGATCGCCGCCACGTGCCGCCCTCGCTCTGCACCCCCGGTTTTGTGGCCCAAACCGGGAAACCAGCCTTTTCCAGCAACCCCCGGTTTTGAGGCCCAAACCGGGAAACCAGCCTCCAGCCTGAGTTTTGTGGCCCAAACTCAGAAACCCGCAGCGCCCGAGTTTTGAGGCCCAAACTCGGAAACCGGCCCATCACCCGAGTTTTGTGGCCAAACTCGGAAACCATCCGCGCCCAGGTTTTGTGGCTCAACCTGGAAACCGAGCACCCGAGTTTTGAGGCCCAAACTCGGAAACCGTCCACCCGTGGTTTTTCCCTGGCTCAACCACCAAACCGGAGCTGTAGAGGGGATGCACCGCCCGTGCACCCCGTCCACCGACACGTGTCCCCAGGTCCTCGACCCGAGCAACACCGTGCCCCGCAAGTCTCCGCTCGTCGCTGTCCCAGGCTGCCAGCCACCACAGCTGATCCTCAGGCACTCCGGTCCCTCAGTCCAAGCCTCACGTCCGCCCTTCACTGCTCGATACATCGGCATGGCACGTCCGCCGCACGGCACGCCCATCCTTCATCGCACCCAGTCCGTCGGCACGGCACGTCTCAACTTGACCTTCACCTTGCCCTCGATCACTGTCTCCGTGCTCGACACCTGCACAACACAAGCCAAAGAACATGCGCATCAAACCCGTTGACAATCACTCATCACTCAGAGACTCGGCATACACCCATGTATCCGCAATCTCCCCCTTGATGAGTGCATTGTCAACTACACACACAAATCATAAAGAAAGAAGAAGGTAGGAGGAAGGAGAGGAAGAGAACTCAACCAAATGACCCAAAAGCATAGCAAAGCCGAAGAAGGTCAAGTGGAAGAAGCGAGAACTTGGTCCCCAAAGACATGGGCAACGGCTCGACGCGACCAAGCAAAGCAAAGCTAGCCCTCAAGAAGAGGTAGAACAGGCTCAACACCGCTAGCAGAAAACCAATTGAAAATCGGAGCTAAAAAATGGCAAAGTGCTAGTCCCTCAAGATAGAGGCACAGAGGCTCAACACAACTAGCACGAAAACCACTCCGAACCAATTGAAAAACATCGAAAGGTCTTCGAACCAATCGAAATCAAACTCGATGCCAAATGAGGAAAATGTTTGCTAGTCCCTCAAGATAGAGGCAACGGCTCAACACAACTAGCAAACTCCCCTCGACAAGTGCAAGCAACCCGGGACTCCCCCTTAGGTCCAACAAGAGAAGAGCATAAAGATCTGAAAATCTCCCCCTTAGCAAAAACTCCCCTTAATTGAACGCCAGGAGACATATGATTTGCAAAACTCTCCCCCTTAGTTGAAAATGCACTTATCAAGCACAAACTCTTCCCTTGAGCCAACAAAACTCCCCCTTCTAAATGCATATGAAGTCAGAAATGCAAGTTAGCAGCTTCAGGCATATAATCAAAAGAGTGCAAAAATGCTCTAATCGGTATAGCTCCAATGGCACAACTAAGCACTCAAATAGCGAAGGCTCAAACTGATCACACATACGAAATATGAAGCATATGAGCAAGTGAGCAGTTTTTAGCCAAAAAATAGTCACCATCAGAATAGCACTACACATGTATAGATAGGAATCCAGACAAGTGCTAAACATGTATACAAGGTGAACTACCCCTAGCAAAGTTCAATCATCATGCATAGGAATGAAGCATATACTTGTGATTTCATTTTTATATTGGAGTTGCAGCGGTGAAGACTTCACAAGTTCAATTATTTAGCATGTGATTGCGAGAGGTTGAAAGCTTGTCTTTGCCTAACTTTTCAACCGAGCGAAGCCTATGCCGAAGCAATCAGAAGCTTGAAGCTACGGTTTCGGTCATACACTACACGGCTCAAGTTTAACTCAAAGTGCAATGAGAAACAGTCTCGATACCATGAGGTGTTGACAAGCAATCCCATCTCGATCTTTTCAATTCACTAAAACTTGGTTCAAATTTTATACATGATATGAACAGACCAAGCAAGTGAATGACTCATAACTAGAGACATAGCAACCTAGCATATATGAAAAGCACGAGTGAACTCAACATATCCTACACATGCTAGTTGCATATCTCAATGGTGAACATTTTCAGATTGTAAGTTATTAAGTAAATTCACCATTCCAAAATAGCTCAGCTCATAACATGTACTAGTGATCAGGAAGAGCATAAGCACAGCATCCATATAAGCATCGGAGCATACTAAATAGAGCATAGTTACATTCTAGTGATTATAAACATGAAGCTCAGAATGTAAATGCGTATGCTAAAATGCAAAAGAAAAGAAAGACAAAGAGTCAGTCAAATATACAAGATCCAAAATGTTTCCCCCATCTAAAAGGGGAAACACACACCAAGCTCACCCCTCAACCGATTAAAGGTTGATTCGTCTAAAGGCTTGGTGAAAATATCAGCCAGTTGATGATGAGTATCGACATGGCGAAGGTCGATATCACCCTTCTCCTGGTGGTCTCGCAGAAAATGAAAGCGCACATCAATGTGTTTGGTCTTCGAGTGAAGCACGGGGTTCTTAGCAACGCTAATGGCACTCGTGCTGTCACAAAGCAAAGGCACGCGAGAAAAGCTCAGACCAAAATCACGCAAAGTGGCCATCATCCAAAGCAACTGGGAACAGCAGCTAGCCGCAGCAACATATTCAGCCTCCGTAGTGGACTGAGCGACGCTAGACTGCTTGCGAGAAGACCACGAAACAAGAGAAGACCAATAAACTGGCAAGTCCCAGAAGTGGACTTGCGCTCAATACGACAACCAGCAAAATCAGCATCCGAATAACCGCAAGGGAGAGGGTGGAGGAAGCAGAATACCAAATCCCGAACTCAGGCGTGAAACGAAGGTACCTGAAATCCGCTTCACCGCCTGACGGTGAGAGTGCGCGGCGACGCCTGAAAGCGCGCACACAGACACACCGCGAACTGGATGTCCGGGCGTGTCGCCGTCAGGTAGAGGAGCGACCCGATCATGCTGCGGTACTCCTTCTGGTCCACTGCTTCTCCATCCACATCTGCATCCAGGGCAGTCGTCGTCGACATGGGTGTTGGAAGAGGCTTGGCCTCACCCATATCGAACCGCTTCAGCAAGTCCTTGGTGTACTTGCCCTGGTGCACAAATGTCCCTCTCGGGATTGCTTGATTTGCAACCCGAGAAAGAATGTCAGCTCGCCCATCATGCTCATCTCGAACTCCCTGCTCATAGTATCTGCAAACTTGGCAACCAGAGCATGAGAAGAACCACCGAAAATGATATCATCCACGTAAATCTGGACCAAGAGCGTGTCTTTGCCTTGCCGGAGGAGAAAGAGCGTTTTATCTACACATCCCATTTTAAAACCCTTAGCAAGCAAAAAGGTTTTCAACCTATCATACCAGGCTCTAGGGGCTTGTTTCAAACCATATAAAGCTTTATGAAGTTTAAAGACATGGTTTGGAAACTTGGGATTTTCAAAACCGGGGGTTGCTCAACATAAACCTCCTCCTCTATGTAGCCGTTTAAGAAGGCACTCTTGACATCCATTTGAAAAAGTTTGAAACCTTTGGATGCAGCAAAGGCCAAGAGTATCCTAATAGCCTCCAAACGAGCTACAGGAGCAAACGTCTCCTCATAATCTATCCCCTCCTTCTGACTATAGCCCTTCGCTACAAGCCGGGCCTTGTTTCTAACAACGTGGCCATCCTCTCCTTGCTTGTTTTTGAAACCCATTTTGTCCCAATAGGCTTACAGTCAGGTGGAGGTGGAACTAGAACCCAAACCCGATTTCGCTCAAAGTTCTCTAACTCCTCATGCATGGCATTGACCCAATCCGGATCCGTCAAAGCGTGTCCAACATCTCGGGGCTCAAAATTAGCAACAAAAGCAGAATGAGCGAAGTGAGAGATGTGCTGTGACCTGGAGCGAGTGACTCGCTCGCCGATGTCGCCGATCATCTGCTCGGGGGTGCTGGCGCTGGATATGTCGTGGCGCCTCCCGGGAAGAAGTGACCTCCCCCTCAACAGCAGCTGGTGCCTCCCCGGGTACAAATGGTACCGCTCGGGGTGGCGGATCCCACGGCCCCCAGGAAGAAGAGGTGTCGGGGCCGTGAGTCGTCGTCGAGGCCGCTCTTTGCGGCGCGGCAGGTGGAGGGGGTGCTGGATCATCCATACCTTCAGCACCCTCGTCCTCGTCATCAAAAGAGGCTCACCAACCTCATGATCACCTGCACGCTCAAAACGAGAAGAAGGACAAACCATGGTCTCGTCGAAGGTGACATCGGATGTCTCCATGACTCGGTTAGTGTCAAGGTTAAGTACACGATAAGCTCGAGTGTGAGTGCCATAACCCAAAAACACACCGTCAGAAGAACGAGATTCAAATTTGTCCAAGTTGCCCTTTTTGAGTAAAAACAATGGCAACCAAAAACTCGAAAATAACTCACCTTGGGCAGTTTGCCAAAACGCAACTCATAAGAAGTCTTTTTCAAGAAAGCTCTCAGAAAAATGCGATTGGAAATATAGCATGCAGTGTTCATAGCTTCGGCCCAATAGCGCCTAGGAGTCCTATGCTCATCAAGCATCGTCCTGGCCATCTCAACAAGGGTCCGATTCTTCCTCTCTACAACACCATTTTGGGGCGGTGTGTAGGGGAAGAAAACTGATGCTCCAAGCCAAGGCGGTTACAAAACTTCTCAAAATCCGAATTTTTGAATTCGGAACCATTATCACTTCTAATAGCTCGCATCGAGTTCAAAGGGAACTCGTTCTGAAGACGCAAAATCAGATTGCGAGCGAAGGAGAAAGTCTCAGTCTTCTCAGTCAAAAAGAAGACCCACGAATATCTCGAAAAGTCGTCAACAACAACCAAAACATACCACTTGCCACCAACCGAGCTCACCCGAGCCGGACCAACAAGGTCCATGTGTAAAAGCTCTCCGGGGTGCGAGGTCATGACCTTAGTCACTGGATGGTGGGGAGCGGCAACCATCTTCCCATGTCTGCAAGAATGGCAAACTAGATCCTTCTCCATCGAAAGCTTGGGCAATCCTCGGATTAGGCCAAGTGAGCTAAGTCTTGCAAGCAAGTCGAAGCTTAAATGACCGAGCCTCCTATGCCACTTCCAAAGATCGGAGGAAGAAGGACTAGCCAAAAGACAGCGAGAAGAACCAAACGACTCCGAGAAATTCGCGCGAAAGACTTTCCCAAAGGGCGAAATCAGACATACAAGATCGCCCTGAGGATCTAAGATGCGACTAAGGTTCGGTTTAAAACGAATCTCATAGTCATCATCAAAAAGTTGCGAAACAGAAAGAAGGTTAAAATGCAGGTTAGAAACAAGAGCAACATCGCGCAACACAAAGTGCTCATTAACCCGCACCGTCCCACGAGACAATACCTTACCTTTACTATTGTCGCCGAAGGTTATGTACTCCTTTCCGGCGACCGGGCTAAGGCTGGAGAACCACTTGGCGTTTCCGGTCATGTGCCTCGAGCAACCAGAATCCACCAACCAAATGTCCTCCAACCGTCTCACCTACATCAATAAAAAGACATAGGGTGAGCATACGGTCCAACACTGGGGTTAGTGAAGTAAGGAGAATACCAGTGTTGGGCCGGCTGCTCAAAAGAACGGTCAGTGTAAAACTATTCCTAGCCTGTCTACGGGGGTAGCGATCACCACGTACAGGAAAACGTGGTCCGCTAGGGAAGAAGCGCTCACCGCGGTACTCAAACTGCGGTGGGGGAAAGCGCTCAACTAAGCCTCCGCCACGGGTCCGTTACCTGCAAAAGCAGGACCCGTCGGGCACGCTCTCTACGAGATCTACGCCTAGGAGCCTGGGGCTCACTGCTCTAGCGTCTCTCCTCGGAGCTCTCTCCTGCCTAGGCCTAACAAACTGAGGTGCTGGACCTCTAGGCTAGTCTCCCTCCTAGGGCTCTCATCTCCTGCCTAGGCCGGGGACCTTGACGTCCGGACCTAGCAGCTCTCTCCTGAGCCTTCGCACATGTCCACCATGAGCTGGATGGTACATGTCCGGGTTCTCCATCTCCCGAGCACGGCGCGCCTCTCGCTTGCGCCGAAACAGAACTCGATCAAGTGACCATCCCTCCCACAGAAATCACACTGGTCCTCACCGCACGCAAAGGGGGTTGTTGGTGACCAGGGCTGTGGGTGTGGTTCACTTGCCCTGCCCTTCTGTGGCAAACTCCTCACGATGTGGGCATAGCATCAAGCTTGTTTTCTGAGGTGGTTTGGCTTGGGTGGCCCAAATTGGTTCTTGGAGGAGCTCTCGGGGGTTCCTCAACCACACCATCTTTGGTGATAGGCTTGGCTGGCTCTTTGATTGGAAGCTTGGCAAGTTTGGGAGTAATTGGGTGGAATTGGGCTTCTCACATGGGTTCAGACACTATACTCTCAATCTTCCCAAAAGCTGAGAGATCAACCCCTCCTGATCAAAACCTACACGGGCACCAACAGCTCGCTTGAATTGGGAGATCATCATCCCGAGCTGCGGCTCACTACTGGAGACCCATGAAAAGATGGACCGAAGGTATGTGTTTTCTTCCTCGGTTTGCATCTTGCCATGCTTCACATTGGCAATCTCCATCTCCAGGCCCTCACACAAAGCACACCTCAAGACACAAGTGCTATCTGAGCTGGCCTTCTCTAAAGACTCAAGCTTGGCATTTTTCTCTGCCAACTCAGATTGCAAGACAGGACAAGTCTTGCACGCACCCAACAGCTGCGGCCTAGCACGGAGCTCATCCACCTCTCCAACCAACGCAGCATACTTACCTCTCAGAGTGAGAAGGTCAGTCATGTGCGCGGTGCACGACTCGCACTCCGCCTCCTCCGACACTACCACGGTGGACCGAGCGAACTCAAGCTCCTTTACCGTGTCCTCCCACTTCTGCCTAAACTCCTTGCGCTCTCTAGCGGCACGCCTAAGCAACTTATCTTGGCTAAGGAGGGCAGCAGTCAACTTCTCAACCTCGGAGAAAAGCTCGTCGTAGGTGAGAGATACCTGGGAGGTGTCGTCGTCGTCGTCGTTCCGAGGGGTACGCTCCGGCTCGCCATCGACCTCATCTCCGAGCGCCATGGTGCACAGGCCTCCGTCGCCGGCGAAAAAGCACAAGCCGTTGAACTTGTCTTCCAGCTTCTTCTTCACAGACTCGTCATCGCTGGAGCCAGCGGAGTCGTCATCCGAGCCGTCGACGTCGCTGAGCGTGGCGAAGAACGCACGCTGCTCAGCTTGCTGCTTCTCCAAGTACTTCTTCTTGATGTACTCCTTGTCGAAGCCGCCCCGTTTCTTGTGTCTTGGGGGGACGTGCTTCTCCTTGTACTTGGAGTTGCGCTTGCGCCCTTGATCGCCCTTCCCCGAATGCTTATTCTTCTTGGGGCAGTCGGCGATGAAGTGGTCGGGGTCTCCGCACTCGTAGCATCCCGTGCGTCCTCCTCCACGACGGTGGTTCATGCGGTTGTTGTGGAACCGCGAGAACCGGTTGGCAAGCAAAGCCAACTCGTCGTCTCCCAAAGACTCCAGCTGGTCCTCTGTCACAGAAAAGAGAGAAGAAAGCGCAAAGCCAGCTGAGGGGTTAGAGGAAGAGCCGGAAACCAAAGCCATGGACGGGCGAGAAGGATTTTCAAAAGAAGCCCTCGCCATAGCATCAATCTCACTGGACTTGAGCTTACTGAAGAGCTCGTCGCAGGTGAGGGTCTCATAGTTCGGCGATTCGATGATTGCCTGAACCTTGGAATCCCACACCGAACGATCAAGAGTGTGCAAAAGCTTCAAAGCACGCTCATGATCGTCAAATGGCAACTGCTCTCTGTTAGCCCTCATCCTGTTGACAATCACCTGAAAGCGAGCGAATAAACTCTCTATGCTCTCGCCAGGTTGATGTCTAAAGTTCTCATACTCTTGCTTGAACGACTCGTAGAGTCGGGTTTTGACTTGAGAGGTGCCCTCATGGAAACGCATGAGGGTGTCCCAGATCTCCCGAGCCGTAGCAAGGTGAGAAACACGATCAAACTCACCCATGCTCAAACAAGAAAAGAGAGCATTACGGGCTCGGCTATTGGCATCGTGCTCATCGATCTGTTGCTGAGAAACACGAGCAGCCAAGACCACGTAATCAGCAGAGTTGCAAATATCCCAAATAGAAGCACCCAAACTCTGCAAATAGGCCGACATGCGTATCTTCCAATACGCATAGTTTGTCCCATCAAAGAACGGCGGTTTGCCCACGCCGCGATCCATGTCGCCTTCGGTGGATCTGGAACCGGCTAAGGTGGAAGATCCTTAACCTGCTCCGATACCAATTGAAGGACCGAGAAGCTACCCGAAAGCGACCATAGGGGGGGTGAATGGGAGCTTCAAAATTTCCTTTCGGAAACTAGATGCCACTGTCCCAAATTCAACCCCAAAAGCAAAACCTAGAGCTTGCTAATGTCCACGACCCTAGATGTAGGGTGGATGCTTCCTAGAAGCACAGCGGGACACTAGACAACCCTAGAAAGCCAATGCAAAAGACGGAAATCAAATCCGTCAACGAACGAACGAACCGCGAACGAAAATGCGCGAAACAGCTACGACCGGACTCTGGCCAGCGTCCGGTCAGCAGGGACCGGACGCGTCCGGTCGTCCAAAATCCGATTTCAGACCTTACTGTTTCCGACCGGACTCACTGGTACGGAGCGTCCGGTCGTGAACAGTGCGTCCGGTCGCAAGCACAGCACACTGATGAACAGTGACCACGATGAGTCCGGTCACGAGTTCAACAGTGCGTCCGGTCGATGCAAAATAAAACACCGAAAAACGTTGAACGACCGGACTCACACGCTGAGCGTCCGGTCACCCCGTGACCTAGCGTCCGGTCACCCCGACAGTCCTCTGTTCTTCCACCGATTCGACTCAAACTCACCCAAAACGAATCCTCTAGGGATATAACTTGGTGAGTGGAGTCACAAGGAGTATAGTGAGCTATCTCTAAGAGATCATGGCTCGAACCTATCTCCAAATCGGTGAATCGAAGAAATTCGGGAGAAGGGAGAAGAAGTGACCCGAAACTAAAAATCGATTGATCTCCTAGACCGTGAGGTTAGAGGATGATTCCTTCGGTGGAAAGAAGTGCCTCACGATCTAGAACAACTTGGTTCAAACGGATTTGCAAAAGATGAACCGAGCAAAGAGATCAAGCGACGGGAAAATCATGGAGAAAAAGGATTCCGCGAAGAACACAAAGAAAACGCGAATCACAACCACGAACTCGAATTAAGGACGCAAATCAAGCCATCGATCTGTGCTCCAAGGTGAGGATACGTCCTCACTTCCTCAACTCAACAGTACACAGAGTGGAGTCTCTCTGCGGATCTCAACTAGCTAAAGCAGGGGATGGGAGAGCAGGAAAACCTAGCAAATGAAGGCACTAACTGAGATAGCTAAAACTGAGATGGGGAGGAGGGTGTCTCCCCTGGACTACTTATACTAACCTAGACTAAGCCTATTTCCTACTCTACCCCTCTCTAAACTAATTACAGGGCGAACCAGCTAAACCCTAAGGCTATTCTGGTCCAACCCGCGGTGGTAGGTAGATCCGACGGCCACGCCCGCTCGAACCGAAGCGTTGCCTCGACGCAACCTCTGGATCGCCGCCACGTGCCGCCCTCGCTGTGCACCCCCGGTTTTGTGGCCCAAACCGGGAAACCAGCCTTTTCCAGCAACCCCCGGTTTTGAGGCCCAAACCGGGAAACCAGCCTCCAGCCTGAGTTTTGTGGCCCAAACTCAGAAACCCGCAGCGCCTGAGTTTTGAGGCCCAAACTCGGAAACCGGCCCATCACCCGAGTTTTGTGGCCAAACTCGGAAACCATCCGCGCCCAGGTTTTGTGGCTCACCCTGGAAACCGAGCACCCGAGTTTTGAGGGCCAAACTCGGAAACCGTCCACCCGGTGGTTTTTCCCTGGCTCAACCACCAAACCGGAGCTGTAGAGGGGATGCACCGCCCGTGCACCCCGTCCACCGACACGTGTCCCCAGGTCCTCGACCCGAGCAACACCGTGCCCCACAAGTCTCCGCTCGTCGCTGTCCCAGGCTGCCAGCCACCACAGCTGATCCTCAGGCACTCCGGTCCCTCAGTCCAAGCCTCACGTCCGCCCTTCACTGCTCGATACATCGGCATGGCACGTCCGCCGCACGGCACGCCCATCCTTCATCGCACCCAGTCCGTCGGCACGACACGTCTCAACTTGACCTTCACCTTGCCCTCGATCACTGTCTCCGTGCTCGACACCTGCACAACACAAGCCAAAGAACATGCGCATCAAACCCGTTGACAATCACTCATCACTCAGAGACTCGGCATACACCCATGTATCTGCAAAAACTAATTAATAAAGTGTCACACACTCAATGCTGTATATGATCTCTTCTCATCACCACGAGACATCATAATCAAAAAAGTCTTCATCATTATTGTTCTCATAATATTGGTGATCATCTTGGGAATGGTATCCTTCGTCATCATAGTTGTAGATGTCGTCTTCATTTTCCTCACCACTATAGTCTGCTCCACCAACGTTATCCTATAAAAGTTATAGTATTATTTTAATAAGCATATGAACCAGCTTGAATATAATTTAGACTTCCCAATAATTTCAGATATGACATAAATATATGTGGAACACACTTAATACTTACATGTTCAAATGTATTGCGGACATTTTTCTCATGCTCTCTAGAGAATGCAACCTCAGATTCAGAAGTAGGCTGCATATCATGAGTATATTGTTTGTACTTTGAAGGTCAGTTTTGCAATGAATTGAGGTGGGAAAAATAAAATTAAAATCTGAATCAACTGGACTGATCATTGTAATAATTTGTGCTCTATGAGGTAGCAGGGAAACTTACCAAGTTACTTGCAGCTTGCTGAACTAACGCATCAAAGTCCATTCCTTGTTTAGCTACAAGTGCCTGTTAAAACTTCATGATTAGCAACAAGTATTTATTTGTACGCATATATTTATCGCAATGATTATTACCCGCACAACATGTTCAAGGTTGCTATATCGATTTTGCAACTGCAGATTTTCCCTTTCCAGTCGCTTCTCTTTAGCAGAAACATATGGTTGTGCACTTCTTTTTCTTGTCTTGATTGCTTCCTTCTCAGCAACACTAATTGCACCATCACCAATTCCTAGCTTACCATGTGGCATTCTACCCGCACACTCATAAATGACACTTGCATCTAAATTGGGATGTTCAATGTTCCAATTCTTTCCATACTTTTTTTCCATTCCTTCTTCATATTGTGTCTTTTCAGATCGGAAAAATAAAAAAGAATTAGTAACAATGCAACTACAAGAGCTATCCACTAAATAAGTCAGCACTTACCCATTTATCAGTCGCATTCTGATTGCACAACCTACCATCATTTGTCCCTGGATGCAATTCATGATTATGTAGCCAAGCGCCACCAATTCCAGGGTCAACGCCGGTTTTTAGAGCCTACATTTAAAGTGTAAGCATGCTTTGACAAGTATTGAACATTGTACATTAGTAGATTATGAAGACACAACTTTCTAGTTGGGTTCTTACCAGCCATTGGCATGTTGCTGGCAAGCTTCTGGAGCCACTGCGATGGTATATAGTATTATTTCCAGCTAGGCGATTTTGCACTGTTGGCCATTGGGTAGAAGAATGACGGTTTACCTTTTAACCATCGGCAACATCTTAACCGTTGGCAATTAGTAGTCTCCCCGACTGACTGTTGGTCATTGTGCTTCCCCGTAGGCATAGGTTGCGTTTCTAGTAGTGTCATCCTCTACACACCTATGCCTCATGGCAAAGGGTGACCGGAAGGTACAAAGTGATGATGACTCTAGTGATGATGATAGTTATGATGAATTTGAGGCTCCTTCTTATGATGAACTTGTTGAATTGCTTAACAACTACTCTAAAATTATAAGAAAAACTAGTGCGGATACATGGGTGTATGCCGAGTCTCTGAGTGATGAGTGATTGTCAACTGGGATGATGCGCATGTTCATTGGCTTGTGTTGTGCAGGTGTCAAGCACGGATACAGTGATCAGAGGCAAGGTGAAGGTCAAGTAGAGACGTGCCGTGCCGATGGACCGAGAGTGGCGAAGGGCGGACCTGAGGCTTGGACTGAGGGACCGGAGGCCCGAGGATCAGCTATGGTGGCTGACAGCCTGGGACAACAACGAGCGAAGACTTGCGGTCATGTGTTGCCTGAGTCGAGGACTTGGGGACATGTGTCGGTGGACGGGGTGCACGGGTGGTGCATCCCCTCTACGGCGTCGGTTTGGTGGTAGAGCCAGAGAAAAACCATCGGGTGGACGGTTTCCAGGTTTGGGCCTCAAAACCTGGGTGTGGATGGTTTCTGAGTTTGGCCACAAAACTTGGGCTGAGGACGGTTTTCAGGTTTGGGCCTCAAAACCTGGGTGCTGCGGGTTTGCTGAGTTTGGGCCTCAAAACTCAGGCGTTGGTGGGCTGGTTTCCCGGTTTGGGCCTCAAAACCGGGGGTTGGCTAGAAAGGCTGGTTTCCCGGTTTGGGCCAAAAAACCGGGGGTGCAGAGCGAGGGCGGCACGTGGCGGCAATCGGGAGGTTGCGTCGAGGCAACGCTACGAGTTGTGTGGGCGTGGCCGTCGGATCCACCTACCATCGAGTTGGTCCAGAATAACCTTAGGGTTTAGCTGGTTCGCTCTGTAAGTAGTTAGGGGTAGAGTGGAAATTAGGAATAGTTAGAATTAGGATAAGTAGGGGGAGACACCCACCTCCCCATCCATCTCAGTCATTTGCTCTTTGCTTCTAGGGTTTCCTGCTCTCCCAATCCCCTGCTGTAGCTAGCTGAGATCCGCAGAGAACCATACCTCTGTGTACTAGAGATTTTGAGGAAGTGAGGTCGTAACCTCACTGTTGTAGCGTGTGGTAGCCACACGGTTGCAGATCGATGACTTGATTCGCGTTTTGGTTCGTGTTCTTCGTTTCTCCGCGATTTTCCCGTCACTCGATCTCTCTCCCTACTGCGTCTTTGCGAAATCCGTTTGAATCAACTTGTTTGTTTTTGAAAGGAGATCATTTCCACCGAAGGAATTCATCTAACTCCTTACGAACAAGTAGATCGGGTTGATTTCGTTTTTGTGGTGCTTTTTCGTTCTTGATCTTCCCCTTTCGATTTCCCGGTGATTGAAACGATTTGAGCGGATGATTTCTTGGGGATAGTCTCCTAACTACCTCGTGATCATCTTCTCCAATTTTGGGAACGTGGGATTTTGATTTGGATCGGATTTGGGGAGTTTTGAGACAAGGGCGATTGAAATCGCCCTCCCTGAGTGATCGCGGACAGTCCACTACTTAGGGCGCGGACAGTCCGCGCGTCGGGGAGCAGCCGGACCAGTGGCTGTGTTCTTCGGCTGATTTGGTTTTGGTTGAACGGCGGACAGTCCGCAGCTCAAAGCCGCGGACAGTCCGGGAACGTCCAGGGGACTTGCAGCAGCACTTCGGTTTTGCTCTTTTGGCCGGCGGACAGTCCGCGACCTGAGCCCGGACAGTCCGCCACTGGGTAGACAGTCCGCGACCGTATCGACGGACAGTCCGCGAATCGGCTGAAGCTTCCGGTTTAGTGCGTTTGCTCTCCCGGCTTGTTCGCTTGGTTTCCGAACTTCTCGTTTGGCCCTAGATTTGACCAAGGAACCTCTCTAGGTATCTTTGCTACTTGTTAGCATAGGTATTTAGGAGTTTCTCGACGTAGCCGTAAATCTACATTCGGGACTTGGTTTTTGGGGTTGTGTTCGAGCCGGTGCTTTTGGGTTTTGGTTTGCTATCGCTTTGTGGTGCCTCGCTGTGATCCTAGGGATAATCCAACCTCTTCCAAGGGTCGTGGGCATCACGATTTCGGTCATAGCTTTTGGGGGTTGATTTTGGGACATTTGGCCAAAGTTTCGAGAGAAATTTTTGAGCTCCCATTCACCCCCCCTCTGGTCGCCTTGCTAGTGCATTCTCGGTCCTTCAATTGGTATCGGAGCCGGTTAAGGATCTTCCACCTTAGCCGGTTCCAGATCCACAGAAGGCGACATGGATCGCGGCGTGGGCAAACCGCCGTTTTTCAATGGGACGAACTATGCGTATTGGAAGATACGCATGTCGGCCTATCTGCAGAGTTTGGGTGCTTCCATCTAGGATATTTGCAACTCTGCCGATTACGTGGTCTTGGCTGCTTGTGTCTCTCAGCTTCAGATCGATGAGCACGATGCCAATAGCCGAGCCCATAATGCTCTCTTCTCATGCTTGAGCATGAGTGAGTTTGATCGCGTTTCTCACCTCGCTACGGCTCGGGAGATTTGGGCTACCCTCATGCGTTTCCATGAGGGAACCTCTCAAGTCAAAACCCGACTCTACGAGTCGTTCAAGCGAGAGTATGAGAACTTTCGACATATGCCTGGCGAGAGCATAGAAAGTTTATTCGCTCGCTTTCAGGTGATTGTCAACAGGATGAGGGCTAACAAGGAGCTGTTGCCTTTCGACGATCATGAGAGAGCTTTGAAGCTTTTGCACACTCTCGATCGGTCGGTGTGGGATTCCAAGGTTCAGGCGATCATCGAATCGCCTAACTATGAGACCCTCACGTGCGACGAGCTCTTTAGTAAGCTCAAATCCAGTGAGATTGATGCCATGGCGAGGGCTTCGTATGAAAATGCTTCTGGCCTGTAGATGGCTTTGGTTGCTTGCTCTTCTGCTAACCCCTCTGGAGGATTTGCACTCTCTTCACTCTTTTATGTCACAGAGGACCAGCTTGAGTCTTTGGGGGATGATGACCTAGCTTTGCTTGTCAACTGGTTCTCGCGGTTTCACAACAACCGCAAGAACCGTCGCCACGGAGGAGGACGCTCGGGATGCTACGAGTGCGGCGACCCCGACCACTTCATCACCAACCGTCCCAAGAAGAAGAACTCATTTGGGAAGGGCGATCATGGGCACAAGTATGACTCCGGCAAGCGCAAGGAGAAGTACGTCCCCGCAAGGCACAAGCGGAGGGGCAGCTTCGACAAGGAGTACATCAAGAAGAAGTACTTGGAGAAGGCCCAGGCTGAGCAGCATGCGTTCTTCGCCACGCTCAGCGACATCGACGGCTCGGATGACGACTCCGCTTGCTCAAGCGACGACGAGTCCGAGAAGAAGAAGAGAATCGAGGACAAGCTGAACGGCCTCTGCTTCTTCGCCGACGATGACGGCTTCTGCACCATGGCCCTCGGCAAGGAGGTCGACGGTGAGCTGGTAAACTCCCCTCGGAACGACGACAACGACGACACCTCCCAGGTATCACTCACCCACGACGAGCTTTCTGCTGAGGTTGAGAAGCTTACTACCGCCTTGCTTAGTCAAGATAAGCTGCTTGGCGTGCCGCTAGAGAGCGCAAGGAGTTTAGGCAGAAGTGGGAGGACATGGTGAGGGAGCTTGAGTTTGCTAAGTCCACCGTGGTCGTTTCTGAGGAGGTTGAGTGCGAGATGTGCACCACACACATGACTGACCTTCTCACTTTGAGAAGCAGGTATGCTGTGTTGGTAGGAGAGGTGGATGAGCTCCGGGCTAGGCCCATGCTGTTGGGTGCATGCAAGACTTGTCCTGTCTTGCAATCCGAGTTGGCAGAGAAGAATGCCAAGATTGTGTCTCTTGAGGAGGCCAACTCGGGTAGCACTTGTGTGACTAGGTGTGCTTTGTGTGAGGGTTTGGAGATGGAGATCGCTAATGTGAAGCATGACAAGATGCAAACCGAGGAGGAAAACACATACCTTCGGACCATCTTGTCATGGGTGTCTTGTGGTGAGCCACAGCTCGGGATGATGATCTCCCAATTCAAGCGAGCTGCTGGAGGTCCAGGTGTAGGTTTTGCTCCGGGTGTTGATCTTTCTGCTTTTGGGAAGATTGGAGAGTCAAGTGGTCTAAACCCATGTGAGAAGCCCAACTCCACCACTACTCCCAAACTTACCAAGCTTCCACCCAAAGAGCCTCTCAAGCCTAACACCAAGGATGGAGTGTTTGAAGAACCTCCACGAGCTCCACCCAAGAACCAGCATTGGGCTCCCAAACCCAACCACCTGAAAAACAAGCTGGACACCATGCCACCCATCCAGGAGGAGCTTATGCCACAGAAGGGCAAAGTGATCCACACCCACAACCGTGAGTACCAACAACCCCCTTTGAGAGCAGTGAGGTACCATTGTGAGCATTGTGGGAGAGATGGACACTTGAGTGAGTTCTGCTTTCGGCGCAAGAGAGAGGCGCGCCATGCAAGGGAGATGAACAACCCGAACATGTACCATCCTTTCCATTATGTTCATGTGCCGAATTTTCAGAGGCGTGCTGCTAGGCCTAGAGGTCCAAAACCTCAAGTTCCTAGGCCTAGGCTGCGTAGAGAGCGTGCCCGGCGGGAGCCTACAGTTGTGGGCTATGGACCCCGTGGCGGTGGCTTTGTAGTTGAGCGTTTTCCCCCACCGCATTTTGAGTACCGCGATGGTCGCTCCTCCCTTAGCGGACCACATTTTCCTCAACGTGGTGATTGCTTTCCCCGTAGGCGTGCTAGGAATGGTTTTTCTCCTAACCATTCTTTTGAGCAGCCGGCCCAACACTGGTATTCCCCTTACTTCACTAACCCCAGTGTTGGACCGTACGCTCACCCTATGTCTTTTTTATTTATGTAGGTAAAACGATTGGAGAACGTTTGGTTGGTGGATTCCGGGTGTTCGAGGCACATGACCGGAAACGCCAAGTGGTTCTCCAGTCTTAGTCCGGTCGCCGGAAAGGAGTATATTACCTTCGGCGACAACAACAAAGGTAAGGTGCTGTCTCGTGGGTCTGTGCGAGTTAATGAGCACTTTGTGTTGCGCGATGTTGCTCTTGTTTCTAACTTGCATTTTAACCTTCTTTCTGTTTTGCAACTTTTCGATGATGACTATGAGATTCGTTTTAAACCGAATCTCAGTCGTATTTTGGATCCTCAGGGCAATCTTGTATGTGTGATTTCGCCCTTTGGAAAAGTCTTTCGTGCGGATTTCTCAGAGTCGTTTGGAATTTCCCGTTGTCTTTTGGCTGGACCTTCCTCCTCTGATCTTTGGAAGTGGCATAGGAGACTCAGTCACCTGAGCTTCGACTTGCTTGCAAGACTTAGCTCACTTGGCTTAATCCGAGGATTGCCCAAGTTGTCCATGGAGAAGGATCATGTTTGCCATTCTTGTAGACATGGGGAGACGGTAGCCGCTCCCCACCATCCAGTGACTCAGGTCATGACTAAGTGCCCTGGAGAGCTTTTGCATATGGACCTTGTTGGTCCGGCTCGGGTGAGCTCGGTTCGGGGGAAGTGGTATGTGCTTGTTGTTGTCGACGATTTTTCGAGATATTCGTGGGTCTTCTTTTTAGCTGAGAAGTCTGAGACTTTCTCCCTTGCTCGAAATCTGATTTTGCGTCTTCAGAATGAGTTCCCTTTGAACTCAATGCGAGCAATTCGGAGTGATAATGGTTTCAAATTCAAGAATTCGGATTTTGAGAGGTTTTGTAACTCTTTGGGTTTGGAGCATCAGTTTTCTTCCCCCTACACACTGCCACAGAATGGTGTTGTAGAGAGGAAGAATCAGACCCTTGTAGAGATGGCCAGGATGATGCTCGATGAGCATAGGACTCCTAGGCGATATTGGGCCGAAGCTATGAGCACTGCTTGCTACATTTCCAATCGCATTTTTCTTCGAGCTTTCTTGAAAAAGACCTCTTATGAGTTGCGTTTTGCAAAACTGCCCAAGGAGAGTTATTTTCGAGTTTTTGTTTGCCATTGTTTTATACTCAAAAAGGGCTACTTGGACAAGTTTGAGTCTCGTTCTTATGACGGTGTGTTTTTGGGTTATGGCACTCATACTCGTGCTTATCGTGTACTTAACCTTGACACTAACCGAGTCATGGAGACATCTGATGTCACCTTCGAGGAGACCATGGTTTGTCCTTCTTCTCGTTTTGAGCGTGCAGGTGATCATGAGGTTGGCAAACCTCTTTTCGATGATGAAGAAGAAGGTGCTGAAGGGATAGATGACCCAGCAACTCCTCCACCTGCTGTGCGGCAAAGAGCGGCTTCTACGACGACTCATGGCCCCGACACGTCGTCTCCCTAGGGGCCGTGGGATCCGCCACCTCGAGCGGTACCCTTTGTACCCGAGGAGGCACCAGCTGCTGTTGAGGGGGAGGCCACTTCGGCAAGGGAGGCGCCACGACACATTCAACGCCAGCACCCGCCTCAGCAGATGATCGGCAGCATCGACGAACGCGTCACGCGGTCAAGGCAAATCTCTCACTTTGCTCTTTCTGCATTTGTTGCTGATTTTGAACCCCGGGATGTTGGACACGCTTTGACGGATCCGGATTGGGTCAATGCCATGCATGAGGAGTTAGAAAACTTTGAGAGAAACCGGGTTTGGGTTCTAGTGTCTCCACCTTCTGAGTGTCACCCAATTGGGACAAAATGGGTTTTCAAAAACAAACAGGGAGAAGATGGCCATGTTGTGAGAAACATGGCCAGACTTGTAGCCCAGGGTTATAGTCAGAAGGAGGGGATAGACTATGAGGAGACTTTTGCTCCTGTAGCACGTTTGGAGGCTATTAGGATAGTCTTGGCTTTTGCTGCATCCAAAGGTTTCAAACTTTTTCAAATGGATGTCAAGAGTGCCTTCTTAAACGGCTACATAGAAGAGGAGGTGTATGTTAGGCAACCCCCCGGTTTCGAAAATCCCAAGTTTCCAAACCATGTCTTTAAACTTCACAAAGCTTTGTATGGTTTGAAACAAGCCCCTAGAGCCTGGTATGATAGGTTGAAAACCTTTTTGCTTGCTAAGGGTTTTAAAATGGGATGTGTAGATAAAACGCTCTTTCTCCTCAAGCAAGGCACTGATACTCTCTTGGTCCAAATTTACGTGGATGATATCATTTTCGGTGGTTCTTCTCATGCTTTGGTTGCCAAGTTTGCAGACACTATGAGCAGGGAGTTCGAGATGAGCATGATGGGGGAGCTGACGTTTTTCCTCGGGTTGCAAATCAAGCAATCCCGGGAGGGAACATTCGTGCACCAGGGAAAGTACACCCGGGACATTCTGAAGAAGTTTGATATGGGTGAGGCCAAGCCTCTTCCAACACCCATGTCAACCACGACGGCCCTAGATGCCGACAAAGAGGGAGAAGCAGTGGACCAGAAGGAGTACCGGAGTATGATCGGGTCGCTGCTGTACCTGACGGCGACACGCCCGGACATCCAGTTCGCGGTGTGCCTCTGCGCGCGCTTTCAGTCGTCGCCGCACACTTCGCACCATCAGGCGGTCAAGCGCATTATGAGGTACTTATCCTTCACTCCAAAATTTGGGATTTGGTATTCTGCTTCCTCCACTCTTTCCCTTTGCGGTTATTCCGATGCCAATTTTGCTGGTTGCTGGATTGAGCGCAAGTCCACTTCTGGGACTTGCCAGTTTATTGGTTCTTCTCTTGTATCGTGGTCTTCTCGCAAGCAGTCTAGTGTCGCCCAGTCTACCATGGAGGCTGAGTATGTTGCTGCGGCTAGCTGTTGTTCCTAGTTACTCTGGATGATGGCCACTTTGCGTGATTTTCGTCTGAGCTTTTCTCGTGTTCCATTGCTTTGTGACAGCACGAGTGCGATTAGCGTTGCTAAGAACCCTGTGCTTCACTCGAAGACCAAACACATTGATGTGCGCTTTCATTTTCTGCGAGACCACTATGAGAAGGGTGATATCGACCTCCGCCATGTCGATACTCATCATCAGCTTGCTGATATTTTCACCAAGCCTTTGGACCAATCAACCTTTAATCGGTTGAGAGGTGAGCTCGGTGTGTGTTTCCCCTTTTAGATGGGGGAAACATTTTGACTCTTGTATGATACACTGACTTTGTGTTTTTCAGTTGTTTTTGCTTCTTTTTGATTTATTCATGCATCTTTGCATTTTAGCATACGCTTTTACATTCTGAGCTTCACGAATATAGTCTGAAGAATGTAACTATGCTCTGTGTAGTCTTTCCTCCGATGCTTTATGATGCTGTAGCTTATGCTCTTTCTGATCACTAATACATGTTGTGAGCTGAGCTATTTTTGAATGGTGAACTTGCTTAATGAACATAAAACTTTGAAGATGTTCACCATTGAGATTTGCAACTAGCATGTGTAGGATGTGTCGAGATCACTCGTGCTTTTCATATATGCTAGGTTGCTATGTCTCTAGTGTTGAGTCATTCGCTTGCTTGGTCTACTCATATTCTGTTTAAAATCTGAACCAAGTTAAGTAATTTGAAAGATCGAGATGGGTTTGCTTGTTAGCACCTCACAATTTCGAGACTGTTTCTCATTGCACTTTGAGTTAAACTTGAGCTGTGTAGTGTATGACCGAAACTGTCGCTTTAAGCTTCTGATTGCTTCTGCATAGGCTTCGCACAGTTGAAAAGTTAGGCAATAACAAGCATTCAACCTCTCGCAGTCACATGCTGATTTCTGAACTTGTGAAATTTCACATTCTACTTCAAAAGTTTGGGTGAAATCAGGAAGAACAAGTAATGGTGTTGTAGTCAAACGTTTCTTTAATTCCTGAAAAGCATTTTCCTGTACTAGCCCCCATTTAAATTCAACACCTTTTTTAGTCAATTCATTCAAAGGAGCAGCAATGGTACTAAAATCTCTCACAAATATTCTATAAAAACCAGCAAGGCCATGAAAACTTCTAACTTGACTTACATTCGTTGGAGTTGGCCAATCCTTGATAGCTTTCACCTTAGATTCATCCACTTCTATTCCTTTTCCTGATACAACAAAGCCAAGAAACACAACATTGTCTGTGCAAAAACTGCACTTCTCAAGATTAGCAAATAATTTTTCCTTCCTAAGCTCATCTAAAACTTGGCGAATGTGATTCATATGTTCTTCAAAAGACTTGCTGTAAATTAAAATATCATCAAAGTAGACAACAACAAATTTTCCAATGAAAGCTCTTAGGACATGGTTCATTAATCTCATAAAGGTACTAGGAGCATTACTCAAACCAAAAGGCATAACTAACCATTCATACAACCCAAATTTTGTTTTAAATGCAGTTTTCCATTCATCTCCAGTTTTCATCCTTATTTGATGGTACCCACTTCTCAAATCAATTTTAGTAAATATTATTGAACCACTCAATTCATCTAGCATGTCATCTAACCGGGGAATAGGATGGCGATAGCGAACAGTGATATTGTTTATAGCTCTACAATTAACACACATCCTCCAAGAACCATCTTTCTTAGGTACTAAAATTACAGGAACAACACAAGGACTTAAGCTTTCACGAACAAAACCTTTATCAAGAAGTTATTGTACTTGCCTTTGTATTTCCTTTGTCTCTTCTGGATTGGTTCGGTATGGTGATTGATTAGGGAGTGCAGCCCCTGGAATGAGATCAATTTGATGCTCAATCCCACAAATTGGAGGAAGACCAGCTTGTGTTTCTGCGGATACATGGGTGTATGCCGAGTCTCTGAGTGATGAGTGATTGTCAACGGGTTTGATCGCATGTTCTCTGGCTTGTGTTGTGCAGGTGTCGAGCACGGAGACAGTGATCGAGGGCAAGGTGAAGGACAAGTTGAGACGTGTCGTGCCGATGGACTGGGTGCGATGAAGGATGGGCGTGCCGTGCGGCGGACGTGCCATGCCGATGGATCGAGCAGTGAAGGGCGGACGTGAGGCTTGGACCGAGGGACCGGAGTGCCTGAGGATCAGCTGTGATGGCTGGTAGTTTGGGACAGCGACGAGCGGAGACTTGCGGGGCACGGTGTTGCTCGGGTCGAGGACTTGGGGACACGTGTCAGTGGACGGGTTGCACGGGCGGTGCATCCCCTCTACGACGTCGGTTTGGTGGCTGAGCCAGCGAAAAACCACCGGTGGACGGTTTCCAGGTTTGGGCCTCAAAACCTAGGTGCTGAGGGTTTCCGAGTTTGGCCACAAAACTCGGGCTGAGGACGGTTTCCAGGTTTGGGCCTCAAAACCTGGGCGCGGATGGTTTGCTGAGTTTGGCCTCAAAACTCAGACGCTGGTGGGCTGGTTTCCCGGTTTGGGCCACAAAACCGGGGGTGCAGAGCGAGGGCGGCACGTGGCGGCAATCGGAAGGTTGCGTGGAGGCAACGCGGACGACTTGTGCGGGCGTGGCCGTCAGATCTACCTACCACTTGAGTTGGTCCAGAATAACCTTAGGGTTTAGCTGGTTCGCTTTGTAATTAGAATAGAGAGGGGTAGAGTAGGAAATAGACTTAGTCTAGAATAGGATAAGTAGTCAGGGGAGACACCCTCCTCCGGTATCTCAGCCATTTTGCTCTTTCACACTTAGGGTTTCTTGCTCTCCCATCCCCTGCTGTAGCCTGCTGAGATCCGCAGAGAGACTAGACTCTGTGTACTGGTGATTTTGAGGAAAGGAGGCCGTATCCTCCTTGTCGTAGCGTGTGTTTGCGCTTCGGCTTGCAATTCGTGGCTGTGATTCTCGTTTTGTTCGTGTTCTTCGCGGAATCCTTTTTCTCCACGATTTTCCCGTCGCTTGATCTCTTTGCTCGGTTCATCTTTTGCAAATCCGTTTGAACCAAGTTGTTCTAGATCGTGAGGCACTTCTTTCCACCGAAGGAATCATCCTCTAACCTCACGGTCTAGGAGATCGATCGATTTTTGTTTTGGATCGTGCTTTTGCTTCCTTGTCCCGAAATTTCTTGATTCACCAATTTGGAGTTAGGTTCGAGCCATGATCTCTTAGAGATAGCTCACTAACATCCTCGTGACCCCTCAGATCGAATCCCAGGCCTAGAGCCTTTGATTCGGAGGAAATCGGTGTGAATCATCAAAGAACCGCACAGTTTTCGGGGGCATCGGACGCTGACGCGGGAGCATCGGACGCTAGGGTTCTAAGCGTCGGACGCTCCGGTGACGCGTGTCACTTTCTGAGCGTTTGTAGTGGCATCGGACGCTAGGCATCGGACGCATCCGTTGGCCATTGGACGCGCCGGAGCCAAAGCATCGGACGTTGGTTGTTCGCTGTTCACAGCGTCCGATGATGGAACAGTAAGGTTCCCGAGAGGCAGTTTTCGCATCGGACGCGTCCGGTGGTCTGGCATCGGACGCAGGCAGCATCCGATGCTACTGTTTTCACATGGTTTTATCCGCGGTTCGCTCGTTCGTTGACGGAATTGATTTCTGTCTTTTGCGTTGGCTTTCTAGAGTTGTCTAGTGTCCCGCTGTGCTTCTTGGAAGCATCCACCCTACATCTAGGGTCGTGGACATTTACAAGCGCTAGGGTTTGCTTCTGGGGTTTATTCTTGGGACAGTGGTTACTAGTTTCCGTAAGGAAAATTTGAAGCTCTCATTCACCCCCCCTCTGGTCGCTTTCTGAGTGCTTCTCGTTCCTTCAATTGGTATCGGAGCGGGTTAAGGATCTTCCACCTTAGCCGGTTCCAGATCCACAGAAGGCGACATGGATCGCGGCGTGGGCAAACCACCATTCTTTGATGGGACGAACTATGCGTATTGGAAGATACGCATGTCGGCCTATCTGCAGAGTTTGGGTGCTTCTATTTGGGATATTTGCAACTCTGCTGATTATGTGGTCTTAGCTGCTCGTGTTACTCAGCAACAGATCGATGAGCACGATGCCAATAGCCGAGCCCGTAATGCTCTCTTTTCTTGTTTGAGCATGGGTGAGTTTGATCGTGTTTCTCACCTCGCTACGGCTCGGGAGATCTGGGACACCCTCATGCGTTTCCATGAGGGCACCTCTCAAGTCAAAACCCGACTCTACGAGTCATTCAAGCGTGAGTATGAGAACTTTCGACATCAGCCTGGCGAGAGCATAGAAAGTTTATTCGCTCGCTTTCAGGTGATTGTCAACAGGATGAGGGCTAACAAGGAGCAGTTGCCTTTTGACGATCATGAGCGTGCTTTTAAGCTTTTGCACACTCTTGATTGATCTGTGTGGGATTCCAAGGTTCAGGCAATCATCGAATCGCCTAACTATGAGACCCTCACATGCGATGAGCTCTTTAGTAAGCTCAAGTCCAGTGAGATTGATGCCATGTCGAGGGCTTCTTATGCGAATCCTTCTGGCCCGACTATGGCTTTGGTTTCTGGCTCTTCTGCTAACCCCTCTGCTGGCTTTGCTCTTTCTTCACTCTTTTCTGTCACAGAGGACCAGCTTGAGTCGTTGGGGGATGACGAGTTGGCAATGCTCGCCAACCGGTTCTCGTGGTTCCACAACAACCGCATGAACCGTCGCCGCGGAGGAGGACGCTCAGGATGCTATGAGTGTGGCGACCCCGAACACTTCATCGCCAACTGTCCCAAGAAGAAGCATTCATCTGGGAAGGGCGATCATGGGCACAAGTATGACTCCGGCAAGCGCAAGGAGAAGTATGTCCCCGCGAGGCACAAGCGGAGGGGCGGCTTCGACAAGGAGTACATCAAGAAGAAGTACTTGGAGAAGGCCCAAGCTGAGCAGCGTGCGTTCTTCGCCACGCTCAGTGACGTCGACGGCTCGGATGACGACTCCGCTTGCTCAAGCGATGACGAGTCCGAGAAGAAGAAGAGGATCGAGGACAAGCTGAACGGCCTCTGCTTCTTCGCCGATGACGACGGCTTTTGCACCATGGCGCTTGGTGATGAGGTCGACGGCAAGCTGGAGCACACCCCTCGGGACGGCGACGACGACGACACCTCCCAGGTATCCCTCACCCACGACGAGCTTTCTGCTGAGGTTGAGAAGCTTACTGCCGCGCTCCTTAGTCAGGACAAGTTGCTTAGGCGTGCCGCTAGAGAGCGCAAGGAGTTTAGGCAGAAGTGGGAGGACACGGTGAGAGAGCTTGAGTTTGCCAAGTCCACCGTGGTCGTGTCGGAAGAGGTTGAGTGTGAGATGTGCACCACGCACATGACTGACCTTCTCACCTTGAGAGGTAAGTATGCTGCGTTGGTAGGAGAGGTGGATGAGCTGAAGGCTAGACCTTCTCTGTTAGGTGCGTGCAAGACTTGTCCTGTCTTGCAATCTGAGTTGGCAGAGAAGAATGCCAAGATTATGTCTCTTGAGGAGGCCAACTCAGGTAGCACTAGTGTGGCCAGGTGCGCTTTGTGTGAGGGTTTGGAGATGGAGATTGCGAATGTCAAGCATGACAAGATGCAAACCGAGGAGGAAAACACATACCTTCGGACCATCTTGTCATGGGTCTCTTGTAGTGAGCCGCAGCTCGGGATGATGATCTCCCAATTTAAGCGAGCTGCTGGAGGTTATGGTGTAGGTCTTGCTCAGGGTGTTGATCTTTCTGCTTTTGGGAAGATTGGAGAGTCGAGTGGTCTGAATCCTAGTTGAAAGCCCAACTCCACCACTACTCCCAAACTGACCAAGCTTCCATCCAAAGAGCCGGTCAAGCCTATCACCAAGGATGGGGTGTTTGAGGAACCTCCGAGAGCTCCACCCAAGAACAAAGTGTGGCATCCCAAACCCAATCACCTAAAAAACAAGCTGGATACAATGCCACCTATCCATGAGGAGTTGCCACAGAAGGGCAAAGTGATCCACACCCACAGCCATGATTACCAACAACCCCCTTTGCGTGCGGTGAGGTATCATTGTGATTTCTGTGGGAGAGATGGACACTTGAGCGAGTTCTGCTTTCGGCGCAAGAGAAAGGCGCGCCGTGTTCGGGAGATAGACAATCCGGACTTGTACCACCCTTTCCATGGTGGGCATGAGCCGAATGTCCAGAGGAGAGCTGCTAGGTCTGGAGGTCAAGTTCCCAGGCCTAGGGAGAGGAGAGCTCCGAGGAGAGAGGCCAGGCCTAGAGGTCTAGAGCCTCAAGTGCCAAGGCGTAGGCCTCGTAGAGAGCGTGCCCGGCGGGAGCCTGCAGTTGCAGGTTTCGGACCCTGTGACGGAGGCTTTGTAGTTGAGCGCTATCCCCCACCGCAGTGTGAGTATCGCGGTGAGCGCTTCTTCCCCAGCGGACCACGTTTTCCTGTGCGTGGTGATCGCTACCCCCGTAGACAGACTAGGAATGGTTTTTACACTGACCATTCCTTTGAGCAGCCGGCCCAACACTGGTATCCTTCCTATTTCACTAACCCCAGTGTTGGACCGTATGCTCACCCTATGTCTTATTATTGATGTAGGTAAGACGGTTGGAGGACATTTGGTTGGTGGATTCCGGTTGCTCGAGGCACATGACCGGAAACGCCAAGTGGTTCTCCAGCCTTAGCCCTGTCACCGGAAAGGAGTACATAACCTTCGGCGACAATAGTAAAGGTAAGGTATTGTCTCGTGGATTGGTGCGGGTTAATGAGCACTTTGTGTTGCGCGATGTTGCTCTTGTTTCTAACCTGCATTTTAACTTGCTTTCTGTTTCGCAACTTTTTGATGATGACTATGAGATTTGTTTCAAACCGAACCTTAGTCGCATCTTAGATCCTCAAGGCGATCTTGTATGTCTGATTTCGCCCTTTGGGAAAGTCTTTCGTGCGAATTTCTCGGAGTCGTTTGGTTCTTCTCGCTGTCTTCTGGCTAGTCCTTCTTCCTCCGATCTTTGGAAGTGGCATAGGAGGCTCGGTCATTTAAGCTTCGACTTGCTTGCAAGACTTAGCTCACTTGGCCTAATCCGAGGATTGCCCAAGCTTTCGATGGAGAAGGATCTGGTTTGCCATTCTTGTAGACATGGGAAGATGGTTGCCGCTCCCCACCATCCAGTGACAAAGGTCATGACCTCGCACCCTGGAGAGCTTTTACACATGGACCTTCTTGGTCCGGCTCGGGTGAGCTCGGTTGGTGGCAAGTGGTATGTTTTGGTTGTTGTTGATGACTTTTCGAGGTATTCGTGGGTCTTCTTTTTGACTGAGAAGACTGAGACTTTCTCCTTCGCTCGCAATCTGATTTTGCGTCTTCAGAACGAGTTCCCTTTGAACTCGATGCGAGCTATTAGAAGTGATAATGGTTCTGAATTCAAAAATTCGGATTTTGAGAAGTTTTGTAACCGCCTTGGTTTGGAGCATCAGTTTTCTTCCCCCTACACACCGCCCCAAAATGGTGTTGTAGAGAGGAAAAATCGGACCCTTGTTGAGATGGCCAGGACGATGCTCGATGAGCATAGGACTCCCAGGCGCTATTGAGCCGAAGCTATGAACACTGCATGCTACATTTCAAATCGCATTTTTCTGAGAGCCTTTTTGAAGAAGACTTCTTATGAGTTGCGTTTTGGTCGCCAGCCCAAGGTGAGTTATTTTAGAGTCTTCGGTTGCCACTGTTTTATTTTGAAAAAGGGGAACCTGGACAAGTTTGAGTCTCGATCTTCTGACGAGGTATTTTTGGGTTATGGCACTCACACTAGAGCATATCGTGTACTTAACCTTGATACTAACCGAGTCATGGAGACATCAGATGTCACCTTCGACGAGACTCCTGTTTCTCCTTCTTCTCGTTTTGAGCGTGCAGGTGATCATGAGGTTGGAGAGCCTCTTTTTGATGACGAGGACGAGGGTGCTGAAGGTATGGATGATCCAGCACCCCCTCCACCTGCCGCGCCGCAAAGAGCGGCCTTGACGACGACTCACGGCCCCGACACCTCTTCTTCCTGGGGGCCGTGGGATCCTCCACCTCGTGCGGTACCTTTTGTACCCGGGGTGGAACCAGCTGCTGATGAGGGGGAGGTCACTTCATTTCGGGAGGCGCCACGACACATCCAGCGCCAGCACCCCCCTCACCAGATGATCGGCGATATCGGCGAGCGAGTCACTCGCTCCAGGTCACAGCACATCTCTCACTTCGCTCACTCTGCTTTTGTTGCTAATTTTGAGCCCCGAGATGTTGGACACGCTTTGACGGATCCGGATTGGGTCAATGCCATGCATGAGGAGTTAGAAAACTTTGAGAGAAATCGGGTTTGGGTTCTAGTGCCACCTCCACCTGACTGTAAGCCTATTGGGACAAAATGGGTTTTCAAAAACAAGCAAGGAGAGGATGGCCACGTTGTTAGAAACAAGGCCCGGCTTGTAGCGAAAGGCTATAGTCAGAAGGAGGGGATAGATTATGAGGAGACGTTTGCTCCTGTAGCTCGTTTGGAGGCTATTAGGATTCTCTTGGCTTTTGCTGCATCCAAAGGTTTCAAACTTTTTCAAATGGATGTCAAGAGTGCCTTCTTAAACGGCTACATAGAGGAGGAGGTTTATGTTGAGCAACCCCCCGGTTTTGAAAATCCCAAGTTTCCAAACCATGTCTTTAAACTTCACAAAGCTTTATATGGTTTGAAACAAGCTCCTAGAGCCTGGTATGATAGGTTAAAAACCTTTTTGCTTGCTAAGAGTTTTAAAATGGGATGTGTAGATAAGACGCTCTTTCTCCTTTGGCAAGGCAAAGACACGCTCTTGGTCCAGATTTACGTGGATGATATCATTTTCGGTGGTTCTTCTCACGCTTTGGTTGCCAAGTTTGCAGATACTATGAGCAGGGAGTTCGAGATGAGCATGATGGGCGAGCTGACATTCTTTCTCGGGTTGCAAATTAAGCAATCCCGGGAGGGGACATTTGTGCACCAGGGCAAGTACACGAAGGACTTGCTGAAGCGGTTCGATATGGGTGAGGCCAAGCCTCTTCCAACACCCATGTCGACGACGACTGCCCTGGATGCGGATGTGGATGGAGAAGCAGTGGACCAGAAGGAGTACCGCAGCATGATCGGGTCGCTACTCTACCTGACGGCGACACGCCCGGACATTCAGTTCGCGGTGTGTCTGTGCGCGCGCTTTCAGGCGTCGCCGCACACTTCTCACCGTCAGGCGGTGAAACGCATCTTCAGGTACCTTCGTTTCACACCTGAGTTCGGGATTTGGTATTCTGCTTCCTCCACTCTCTCGCTTTGTGGATATTCCGATGCCGATTTTGCTGGTTGTCGCATTGAGCGTAAGTCCACTTCTGGGACTTGTCAGTTTATTGGGTCTTCTCTTGTATCGTGGTCTTCTCGCAAGCAGTCTAGTGTCGCCCAGTCTACCACGGAGGCTGAGTATGTTGCTGCGGCTAGCTGCTGTTCCCAGTTACTCTGGATGATGGCCACTTTGCGTGATTTTGGTTTGAGCTTTACTCGAGTGCCTTTGCTTTGTGACAGCACGAGTGCCATTAGCATTGCTAAGAACCCTGTGCTTCACTCGAAAACCAAACACATTGATGTGCGCTTTCATTTCTTGCGAGATCACCAGGAGAAGGGTGATATCGACCTTCGCCATGTCGATACTCATCACCAACTGGCTGATATTTTCACCAAGCCTTTAGACGAATCAACCTTTAATAGGTTGAGGGGTGAGCTTGGTGTGTGTTTCCCCTTTTAGATGGGGGAAGCACTCTGAGTTGTATCATAGACTGACTCTTTCGTTTTGAGTTTCTTTTCTCTTGCATCTTTAGCATACACATTTACATTCTTAGCTTCATGTGTATAATCACTAGAATGTAACTATCCTCTGTTTAGTATGCTCCGATGCTTATGATTGATGCTTGTAGCTTATGCTCCTTCTGATCACTAATACATGTTATGAGCTGAGCTATTTTTGAAATGGTGAAGTTGCCTAATGTATATAAAATCTGGAAATGTTCACCATTGAGATATGCAACTAGCATGTGTAGGGTGTGTTGAGTCCATTCCTGCTTTTCATATATGCTAGGTTGCTATGTCTCTAGTTCTGAGTCATTCACTCGCTTGGTCTGTTCATATCATGTTTAAAATTTTGAACCAAGTTTAGTGAATTGAAAAGATCGAGATGGGTTTGCTTGTCAACACATCACGGTATCGAGACGGTTTCTCATTGCACTTTGAGTTAAACTTGAGCCGTGTAGTGTATGACCGAAACTGTAGCTTTAAGCTTCTGATTGCTTCGGCATAGGCTTCGCTCGGTTGAAAAGTTAGGCAAAGACAAGCTTTCAACCTCTCGCAATCACATGCAAATAATTGAACTTGTGAATTTTCACCGCTGCAACTCCGATATAAAACTGAAATCACAAGTATATGCTTCATTCCTATGCTTGATGATTGAACTTTGCTAGGGGTAGTTCACCTTGTATACATGTTTAGCACTTGTCTGGATTCCTATCTATACATGTGTAGTGCTATTTTGATGGTGACTATCTTTTTTGGCTAAAAACTGCTCACTTGCTCATATGCTTCATATTTCATATGTGTGATCAGTTTGAGCCTTCGCTATTTGAGTGCTTAGTTGTGCCATTGGAGCTATACCGATTAGAGCATTTTTGCACTTTTTTTGACTATATGCCTGAAGCTGCTAACTTGCATTTCTAACTTCATATGCATTTTGGAAGGGGGAGCTGTGTTGGCTCAAGAGAAGAGTTTATGCTTGATAAGTGCATTTTCAACTAAGGGGGAGAGTTTTTGTCATATGTCTCCTGGAGTTCAACTAAAGGGGGAGCTTTTGCTAAGGGGGAGTCCCGTGTTACTTGCTCGTGTCGAGGGGAGTTTTGCTAGTTGTGTTGAGCCGTTGCCTCTGTCTTGAGGGACTAGCAACAATCCTGGAGTTCAACTAAAGGGGGAGCTTTTGCTAAGGGGGAGTCCCGTGTTACTTGCTCGTGTCGAGGGGAGTTTTGCTAGTTGTGTTGAGCCGTTGCCTCTGTCTTGAGGGACTAGCAACATTTTCCTCATTTGGCGTCAAGGAGGATTTTGATTGGTTCGGAGACCTTTCGGTTGTTTTTCAATTGGTTCAGAGTGGTTTTCGTGCTAGTTGTGTTGAGCCTTTGTGCCTCTATCTTGAGGGACTAGCATTTTGCCTTTTTTAGCTCTGATTTCCAATTGGTACTTTGCTAGCGGTGTTGAGCCTGTTCTACCTCTACTTGAGGGCTAGCTTTGCTTTGCTTGGTTGCGTCGAGCCGTTGCCCATGTCTTTGGGGACCAAGTTTTCGCTTCTTCCACTTGACCTTCTTCGGCTTTGCTATGCTTCTGGGTCATTTGGTCGAGTTCTCTTCTTCTCCTTCTTCTTTCTTTTCTCTTTCTCCCATTATGTTTTGTGTGAGTAGTTGACAATGCACTCATCAAGGGGGAGATTGCGGATACATGGGTGTATGCCGAGTCTCTGAGTGATGAGTGATTGTCAACGGGTTTGATCGCATGTTCTCTGGCTTATGTTGTGCAGGTGTCGAGCACGGAGACAGTGATCGAGGGCAAGGTGAAGGACAAGTTGAGACGTGCCGTGCCGATGGACTGGGTGCGATGAAGGATGGGCGTGCCGTGCGGCGGACGTGCCATGCCGATGGATCGAGCAGTGAAGGGCGGACGTGAGGCTTGGACCGAGGGACCGGAGTGCCTGAGGATCAGCTGTGATGGCTGGCAGTTTGGGACAGCGACGAGCGGAGACTTGCGGGGCACGGTGTTGCTCGGGTCGAGGACCTGGGGACACGTGTCAGTGGACGGGTTGCACGGGCGGTGCATCCCCTCTACGACGTCGGTTTGGTGGCTGAGCCAGCGAAAAACCACCGGTGGACGGTTTCCAGGTTTGGGCCTCAAAACCTAGGTGCTGAGGGTTTCCGAGTTTGGCCACAAAACTCGGGCTGAGGACGGTTTCCAGGTTTGGGCCTCAAAACCTGGGCGCGGATGGTTTGCTGAGTTTGGCCTCAAAACTCAGACGCTGGTGGGCTGGTTTCCCGGTTTGGGCCACAAAACCGGGGGTGCAGAGCGAGGGCGGCACGTGGCGGCAATCGGAAGGTTGCGTGGAGGCAACGCGGACGACTTGTGCGGGCGTGGCCGTCGGATCTACCTACCACTGGAGTTGGTCCAGAATAACCTTAGGGTTTAGCTGGTTCGCTCTGTAATTAGAATAGAGAGGGGTAGAGTAGGAAATAGACTTAGTCTAGAATAGGATAAGTAGTCAGGGGAGACACCCTCCTCCGGTATCTCAGCCATTTTGCTCTTTCACACTTAGGGTTTCTTGCTCTCCCATCCCCTGCTGTAGCCTGCTGAGATCCGCAGAGAGACTAGACTCTGTGTACTGGTGATTTTGACGAAAGGAGGCCGTATCCTCCTTGTCGTAGCGTGTGTTTGCGCTTCGGCTTGCAATTCGTGGCTGTGATTCTCGCTTTGTTCGTGTTCTTCGCGGAATCCTTTTTCTCCACGATTTTCCCGTCGCTTGATCTCTTTGCTCGGTTCATCTTTTGCAAATCCGTTTGAACCAAGTTGTTCTAGATCGTGAGGCACTTCTTTCCACCGAAGGAATCGTCCTCTAACCTCACGGTCTAGGAGATCGATTGATTTTTGTTTTGGATCGTGCTTTTGCTTCCTTGTCCCGAAATTTCTTGATTCACCAATTTGGAGTTAGGTTCGAGCCATGATCTCTTAGAGATAGCTCACTAACATCCTCGTGACCCCTCAGATCGAATCCCAGGCCTAGAGCCTTTGATTCGGAGGAAATCGGTGTGAATCATCAATGAACCGCACAGTTTTCGGGGGCATCGGACGCTGACGCGGGAGCATCGGACGGTAGGGTTCTAAGCGTCGGACGCTCCGGTGACGCGTGTCACTTTCTGAGCGTTTGTAGTGGCATCGGACGCTAGGCATCGGACGCATCCGTTGGCCATCGGACGCGCCGGAGCCAAAGCATCGGACGCTAGTTGTTCGCTGTTCACAGCGTCCGATGATGGAACAGTAAGGTTCCCGAGAGGCAGTTTTCGCATCGGACGCGTCCGGTGGTCTGGCATCGGACGCAGGCAGCATCCGATGCTACTGTTTTCACACGGTTTTATCCGCGGTTCGCTCGTTCGTTGACGGAATTGATTTCTGTCTTTTGCGTTGGCTTTCTAGAGTTGTCTAGTGTCCCGCTGTGCTTCTTGGAAGCATCCACCCTACATCTAGGGTCGTGGACATTTGCAAGCTCTAGGGTTTGCTTCTGGGGTTTATTCTTGGGACAGTGGTTACTAGTTTCCGTAAGGAAAATTTGAAGTTCCCATTCACCCCCCTCTGGTCGCTTTCTGAGTGCTTCTCGTTCCTTCAGTTTCTTTTGGAAAAACATCTTCATAGTCCTGCAAAAGATGAGGTACAACACTAGGGAGAGAGGTGATGTCGTTAGATGAAATTAAAATGTCTTTGCACACAAGTACAAAGAGCACTTGATTTGGGTTGTTCCTCACTTCCCTCAATTCTGATTTTGTAGTAAGCATAACTAGATGCTCTCCCTCTCTTTTCTTTTTATCTCTCAAATTTGGCTTGTGGCTCTCATTCTTCGAATTGTGGATGACACTCAATTTATTTTGTTCTTCTTCCTCTCTACTCACTGAACTTGTGGTAGCCTTCTTCTGTAGATGCTCAACCATGATTTGTTGAGGGGTCATAGGTTTGAGTACAAACTTCTTCCCTTTCAGCTCTAGAGTGAACTGATTTGTTCTCCCACAATGTTGGCTATATCGATCATATTGCCATGGCCTTCCAAGCAGCAAGTGACACACCGACATGGGTGCCACATCACACTCTACGATGTCAACATATTCACCAATTTTGAATGGAACTTTCACTCTATATCCAATCTTAATATCTCTGGATTCATTCAACCATTGGACATGATATGGATGAGGATGTCACTGTAATTTCAAACCAAGCTTATCAACCATCTCATGACTAGCAAGGTTATGGCAGCTCCCACCATCAATGATCACCTTCACTACTTTATCGTGCACCTTTGCTCGGGTTTGAAAAAGATTGTGTCGTTGTCCAATTTTAGTTTCTTTAATCTGAACACTCAAGATTTGGGCCACTACAAGAGCAGCACCATGCTCAAATTCGCATCGAGTATGTCCTCTTCTTCATTAACTTCGTCAACATTCTCTTCCTCAACTTCTTCTTCACTAGCTGATTCATATTCTCCTTTATCGTTCACAATGACCACACGATTGTTTGGACACTCTCTGACTACATGCCCATGACCTCGACACTTGAAGCATTGAATCCCACTACTCTTGATTGTAGAACCCATTGAAGTAGAGGTCGATACCGCTGGTTTAGAGCTCGTGCTTGGGGCATCAACATTCTTCCCACTATAAACACTTGGACCATTGGAGCGCAAGCCTCCACTTAAGCTCTTTGACATTGAGGGTGCAGCAGCAAACTTGGAAATTGACTTGCTTCCTCCTGACATAGTCCTCACTCCATATGACAAGGACTTGCTACTCTTAGCATCTTGCTGTAGTTGGTGTTCAGCTTTGGTTGCTTGATGTACCAAATCAATAAGATGACAGTACGGCTGAAACTCAACAATGCGTTGGATATTGCGATGCAAACCAGCCATGAAACGTGCAATAGTTTGCTCTTCATCTTGACACACATTAGCTCTAATCATAGCCTTCTCCATCTCCTTAAAGTACTCCTCAACAGAGAAACTTCCCTGCTTCAGATTCTGCAATTTATCAAAAAGATCACGTCGATAGTGCTTCGGCACAAGTTCTCATTTCTCTCTTCATTTCTACCCAACTTTCAATAGGATCTTCTCCATCTTCTTCACGATCACGAAGAAGTTGCTCCCACCATATTAGCGCATATCCTTCAAACTCCAAAGATGCCATTGCCAACTTTTTCTGCTCTGAATAATTATGCAAGCAAAAGATCTTATCCACTTTCAGCTCCCAAGTGAAATAAGCTTCAAGATCAGATCTGCCTTCAAATTTTGGCATGGTAAATTTCAGTTTTCCAAACCTCTCCTCATGGTTACCTCTTCTATGATGTCGGCGACCGGAATAATGTGAACGATTATAATAATCCACATCTTCAGATTCTTCATCACTTCTTCGTCCTCGCCCTCCTCCTCTACCATATGTCGTTCTTCGTTTCCTCCTTTCTAGTTCTCTTGCTCTTCTAACAGCAGTTTTTCCTTCACTTTCTTCCTCATCTTCACCTTGGTTGATTGCTCCATCACGAGGTTGGCGATGTTCTCTGATTTCAACCATAAGAGGTTGAAGATCCTGTGTCAGCCTGTCTTGCTTCTCTTCCATGCTTTGCCTTAATTCATTAAATTGTGCCATAGTGACACAATCATCTATTTCAACTCCACCCATCTTCCTGTAAGGTTAGCTGAATATGAAACAATATTTATTTGTGGAATGGAATTTTTTTTTGTAGATCTCTCAACCTCACCTCTCTTACCAACCGAAGGTCTTATGAGGTCCCTACGGGTTACAGAACAGCAAAGCATGTGGTGGTAACAGAAAATGATGGTTAGGAGAATACAAGACCAGAGAGTACCGATTACGATGGCTTGTATATGGAGCTTGGTGGGGATTAACACAAGGAAAAGCAATATGAATTCTAGTTATTGTAAAGTTAAATAACAATCCAAACTAGATGTTCCCTGCCTAGTGCTTACCACAAGATATGAGAGATGTAAATGGATCACACACGCACAATGAAATCTCAGAGTTGATGCAAACAAGGAGTATGATTGAGATGCAAGTGTTGCGATCAGACCCAACCAATGTTTTGCACCAAGCGAAAATAGCAAACTGGTTGCACAACTTGAGGTGATGAATTTTCAACACTTCTGCATATAAACTAACTGATCTTAATCTTTTTTTTACCTTCTTGCAACACTTTTTTTTGCACTTTTCCTTTCTCCTTTTTTTTGTGACACACTTTTTTTAAATAGAACTAAACACATAGATCAGATATGATACTGCACACTTATGGATAGAATCATAAAAATAACAAAAAGCAACCAGTGGTTATGACTTGATAGGACCAAAGTTAACGCAAAGGATGATATAGGTTTCAGATTTTTTATAGGGATTTTAAGATATATTAAAGAGGCACAAAGGACACACGAAGGATAAATGATCAGTGACTAAACAAAGATTCTAATATACTGAAACTTAACAAAACTCACTAAAATAACAGATTGAAACAAAGGCTATGGCAAAATATTTTTATGGCTTTTTGGTGGATAGGACGAACATAAAATATATGTACCGTGGTAACAAAAGCTTTGATACCAGATGATGCATCTCGTTGTCCCGATCTTCATGACGTAGGATCTTGAACTTGATAACTAGCTGAAGAACAGCCGAATAACTTGCTGCAAGCAGCGATAACTAGTGTAACCTGACAAATAAAACTCGAAGCCAACCACCGTCTTTAACCGGCAACCTGAATTGAGGATTCGCCCAACCACACTCTCAAAGAACCAACCAACACAGCCTACAATCAATCAAGGCAAACCTTGAAGGGAGTAGGAGCACCAATTGGGAACGGATGACACCGCCGCTTCTGTAAATCCTGCAAAGGAAATAACAAGGGCAAAGGGGTAGAGAGTACACTCTCAGATTTGTTAGCACATAGCTGAACAAAGGGGTTCTGTATTTCGATTATCAAAAGTCTGCGTTTGCTATGAAGCAATGACATATTTATACCAGGAACAGCCCTCCTAGATAGGTATAACACGAAATGGAAATGAAAAGATAGACTATGTGAATAGGCTTCCACGAAAGGGACTTCTGAGTTAATCCCGCGTGGCTGTTGGACTTCAGAGCAGTCTTCAATGTTTTGGCAATAACTCCATCTAGGAAAGTCCAAATGATGCACCGTCAGTTGCATTGGAAAGTTAACTTGATATTCTTTCACACCATGTACAACACGCACCATGAAGTTTCGTAGATTGGTACAGTTTTGCACGGCAAGTTGGACAACATGCAGTCTGTCCAGCAGCTGACCAGTATACACTAAATCTGGTCGGAAGTCAAGAGGAAAATTACAAACGGGTCGGGGTTTGTTTCATTGGAAACTAGACTTCATGAGCTTTTCAAAATGTCCTGATGGGCCTTCATAGCTTTTGTGAATCAAAAGGTATGACTAATTATTTCCGACGGTTCTGCTGGACTGGACTGGTCGGAGTGTCGAGCTTCACTGTAATCAATTCTTTGTGTTCTTGCCTTCCTCCTTGGTGAGCCTAAGCAATAGCAATATGCATGACTTAGGTAGTATATAATTCTCATTAGTATTAAAATGAATTTCATAAAGTAGCGCGTGCACCTCTTGTTGTAGCTTCTTTGCTCGGCTACGTGTAATAAGTCCATCGAAGACTTGAGCTGGTGTAGTTTGACTCGGAACTTGTAACATCTTGTTGGTCGACGAGCTGGTCAGTGAGGTCGATGTGCTGTTCGGTGAGGTGGTCGTGGTCGGTGAGGTCATATTAGGAGAGGGAGCCGCAATGGAGATCTTCGAAACTGCCCAAAATGCAGCATCGGACGGTGGCCCCAGCGTCCGATGACAGCACTATAGACAGCCTCGGCTGGAACAGTGTTTTGGTAGCATCCGATGTGTCACCATCGGTGCGTCTGAGGATCCGTCAGACGCTGCTCAGCGTCTGATGCTGAGGCAAAGGACGCGTCCGATGTAAATTCGGCCGTTTTGGAGCTCTCTGCATGGACATCGGAGCGTCCGATGTAATCACATCGGCGCGTCCGATGCTCCTTTAAGCGGCGCAGTCAGTTCTTATTATTGACAGACAGGACCCACACGTCACTGCACCCTTGCCATCGTCTTCATCGTGCCCGTCCAACCGCCGCCGCTCCTGAGCCACAACCCTAGCGCGCCACCGTGACCGCGCCTGTCCTCGCCGCCGGCCGCCTCCACTCCACCTCGCCGCCGTGCTCCACCGCGCACCTCCGTTTCACCGCTAGCCCGCTGTAGCTCTTCCCCGTGCGCCCGCAAGCCGTCTGCCAGCGAGCTCACCGGAGTTGCCTCCTCGCCGAAGCTTGGCTTTCTCCTCTCGCCGGAGCTCACCATCAACTTCCTCATCTCTGGCAACTCCTCCCTGGCGAGCAGATCCATCCACAGTGAGCTCCACCACCTCCTTTCCATATGCTATGCTCACAAGGTGCTAGATGAAATGCCCAGATGGCCGTTCCTCCATGTTTTGACCCTCGTTTCGCTCCAACCCTTTTGCAGTACCTCTTGGTGTGACGTGTGGACACTAGAACGTTGGTTCTTACCCTTTTTCTTGGGTCGTTTCCTCGATCGTCAGGTAGCAAACCTCGTTTCCCCTCTTATCCTATATGCTTTGCTTCCATAGGTCATTCTCGTCTCTAGCGTATATGTTTTCTTATATATATCCTCTCGAGTCAGTGACAGCTTGGTCGGTTGACAGTTAGTAGTTGATCAGTGACAGAGAACCCGGGACCAAGCCCGCGGGTAAGGATCGAGGCCAAGCCTCGCGAGTGTCAGTGTCAGTTGGCTGTCAGTGTCAGGGGGAGTTTCTGCTAGTGATTTGCTTGTCAGTTGGACTTGTCAGGGGTTTTCTGTTGGAAGTGTATCTTTCAGTGACAGTTCAGTTTCTTTCAGCGGCAGTTAGCTTCTGTTCTTGTCAGCCATGCACTGCAAGAACATCGGTGGTGCTCCAGAGGATTCCCCTCCTTGTCCTCCTTCCGGTCAGCAGAAGGGGAAGGGGAAGCTGATCACGCGCAGGAAGCGCTCCAGGCAGCAAAGGGAGGCCGATCGGGCCCTTGCAGTTGAAGAGGCAGCCGAGCGAGCAGAGAGGGGAGGCCATGGTGGCAGCTTGAGGATCCAGGATCAGCTCACCCCCGAGCAGAGGAGGGCAGTTGAGGCGGTTGAGCGTCAGCATGGCTCACTATCTAGCATGCTTATGGCCTCCGGTCGCTGGACCACGTTCACTGCTCTAGTGGACGAGCCACAGGGTTTCGGATAGGGCCAGGCAGAGGCCGAGCCAGCCAAGACAGAGGAGGCAGAGGAGGAGGTACCAGAGGAGGTGCCCAGGTGCCGGTCATCTCGTCGCAGGACTAAGGTGCCACCTCGGCCCGACGTCCCTCTGTGGGGTGCACGTGCTCCATCGAGGCGTCCACCTCCGCAGATTTCGCGGTTTGACCTCCGTGCGGCCACCTGCTCCCAGATACAGACACTCCGCTTAGTGCCAGTTGAGCAGTGGTTCCCGAGAGAGCGACAGCAGCAGGCAGGGCCCGAGTTCTACATTGTCCTCCAGGAGGATTTTTACTAGGGATACAGGAACGCCGACATCTGTTTGCGTTCACAGCGAGTCTGTCCCTTGGAGGCAGTGGTCACAGCAGCTGGAGAGCAGATCCGCCCTATACTCACGTACCTACCTGGTTTGGCAGACCTTCTGGATGGTCTGGTTCGTATATTAAAGACTGGGTCTTTCAGTTCTATGCTTCGTTGTGGGTGCACCCTGACAGAGAGACCATCGAGTTTGCCTTCAGAGGGGAGCACTACAGGCTGTTCTCGTCGGAGATCCGAGATGGGTTTGGACTGCAACACTCTCAGACCCGGCTCCACGACTTGTGCTACGATAGGACTGAGCCACCCAGACGCCCTCATGGCAGTGCACAGCCGACGACGGACCTGGTCCGCCCCTGCTTGACTGAGCCCTTCAGTGAGGGTTCGAGTCAGACGCCTTGGGATCTCACCCCTACGACTTGGATCCTCAACGAGGTTCTTCGGTGGACGCTGCTACCTAGGGTGGGCTTCAGAGAGGGTCTTTCTCGCCTGCAGCTGTGGTTACTAGCTTATATGGTAAGGTAACAGGAGTTTGATGTTTGGGATGTTATTCTTTGTGAGATGGAGGACACCGTGGCAGAGGGAATCAAGGCCCGAAGGCAGCTACCATATGCTCACTGGATCTCGTTCATTCTTTGGAAGGTAGCTGTCACCATAGGGAGATGTCCAGGTCAGTCGCTCACCAGCTCCGCGATCGTGTTCCCCGAGTATAACAAGAGTTAGCTTCTCGGACATGGTCGGGACCGCAGGTAGCAGCAGGAGGCATCGTCCAGCTCTCGATGTCGACCAGAGGTGCCAGAGTCCGCTCAGGAGAAGGATGAGACTATCAGAGCCCTTGCAGAGAAGGAGTTGGCAGACTTAGAGGGAGAGGGATAGTACGTCGCCAAGGACCCCACCGATAGCTCAGACGAAGACTACCAGCTCTCGCCTCATGTCCAGCCTCGCGCACATGACTCACAGGTCGGGACTTCTGGTACCGCTTCCTCCGATCCAGCACTTCTTGCTATACTATCTCGGATGGAGGAGCAACAGAGGATAGTGACACAGGATGTCTAGCGTTTGGCCTAGGAGCAGTAGCGTTTAGCCCAGGCTCAGGCTCTTGCCCAGCAGTAGGCACATGAGCGGTCAGACGCTCTACAACGACAGATGATGGAGCTACAGCAACAGACATTGAGCTTCATGGAGAGGATCATGAGTGGACCTCCTCAGTGATAGTGGCAGCAGCCTCCACTTCAGTAGCAGCTTCAGTGGCCGCCACCTGTCCCACCTCAGCCACAGCTATAGTTCTCGGGTCCCTCCTAGTGCACCTGGTACACTACCCCACCTGGAGGGGCCCCGCTGTTCAGTCCGCTTCACACGGGCTTCACGCCATGTCCGACAGATTCCCTGTTCGCGACGACTACCTCTGTGACACGTGACCTGTCCGCGACTTTTAGCAAGCTCACTGGGTTACCCACGCCAGACTTTCAGGGCCCAGTCCATACGTCGACAGCTCCAGTCACTTCTACGACCGAGAACTTGCTGAGCTCTGTCGCGTCTTCTGAGTAGACCGAGACAGTCCAGTCCGAGACCACCACGATAGTGTAGCCTGAGTTGGCACCTATCCTAGAGCTTCCGCACTCTGACCCTCAGGCAGGCACAGCTACAGAGACTGAGACCGCTACCGAGCAGACAGAGACTGGGACTATAGGGCAGACTGAAGGACCGAAAATGCTTAAGCAAGGCGACCAGAGGGGGGTGAATGGGAGCCTAAAAATTTCTTCCAAAATCGTGGCCTCTGTCCCAACAAAATCAACTCCAAAAGCTTTGGACTCAAACGTGATGCCCACGACCCTCGGAAGGAGGGTGGATGATCCCTAGGATCACAGCGAGGCACCACACAAGAGAGCAATCCAAAACTCTCAAAACTCCGAGTCAAGTTCTTACCTAAAAGACCCACTCCCAAACGTAGATAGAGGGCTACATCGAGATTCCTCTAAATACCTATGCTAACTCGTAGCAAAGATAGGTAGAGACGTTCCTAGGTGAACTCTAGGAGCAAACGAGAAGTCCGGAAGCGAAGCGGAAAAGCCGGGAGAACAAACGCACTAAAACTCAACCTACAGCCGATTCCCGGACTGTCCGGACTTCAGGTCCCGGACTGTCCGCGCCAGGGGCGGACTGTCCGCGAAGCCCTAGCGGACTGTCCGCCGGCTAAAAGGCAAAAACAGCAAAGCTGCTGATCCTCCCCTGCGCGACTCGCGGACTGTCCGCGGTTCCTTCCCGGACTGTCCGCCGGTGAAGTTGCAAAAACAGCAACGCGGCTGGACTCTCCCTGCGCTACTCGCGGACTATCCGCGCCTTATACGGCGGACTGTCCGGCGGTCAAAATGACCGAGAGCAGTGCGTGCTGCGCCGTTCTGGTCTGGGCAAAGCCCGATGGCCGGACAGTCCGCCACCAAGGGGCTGACAGTCCGCCACCAAGGGGCTGACAGTCCGCCACTGCCCAGAGCGCCCAAAATCCTCACGGGACAAAACCAAAATCGATTGGATCTTCACCAAATCGAATGGGGATGCAACTAAACTTCTCCCAAGTGTTCTTCTACGTGTTGGGAAGCTAATCCTAGGATATCATTGCTTCAACCCAACTAATCCATGAGAAATCTGAAGAACACTAGAAAAGGGGAAGAAAGAAGAACAAAAACGATTTCGACCCGATCTACTTGTTCGTGAGGGTAGAGATGAATTCCTTCAGTGGTAATGTTCTCCTCACTTTAAAGAACAAGTTGATTCAAACGGAATCGCAAAAGACGCAGCGTAGAGGGAGATCGAGTGAAGGGAAAATCATGGAGAAAAGAAGAACGCGATGAACAAATTCAAAATGTGAATTCAACCACGAATTTGATCCTTGGATACAGAGAAATGAATGATTGATTAAGCACTCGGTGTCGGGCTACAAGCCACTCCTAGCAACACAAAGCTTGGATGGCAAAAAGCTCAAGAACAAGAGCCAACTCTCCTCTCACCCTAGCCTTCTCTCACAAGCACAAAATGAGAGAGACACCGTCCAAGGATAGGCTGCCCTAACCAGCCCCCTTCATATATATATAGGCGCACGTCCGAAGACCAAAACGCCCTCTCATGAAGCACTGACCCAAATACCCCCTTGAGGGTAAAACCATCCAACTCGGTCATTTTCCATCCGACGGCCACGCGCCTTCTGATCCTTCGCTTCGCCTCGACGCAAGCTCCAGGATGCCGCCACGTGCCGTCACCGTCGACCACCGCGCCTTCCTCACCGATAGCTTCGCCACAACGCAAGCCTCTCGGTGTCGCCACGCGTCGACCGTTCCGCATAGGAACCTCCGCCCGGTTTTGAGGCCCAAACCGGTAAACCCGCCAGCCGAGGTTTTGAGGCCCAAACGTGGCAAACCATCCACCCCGAGTTTTGAGGCCCAAACTCGGAAACCCACGAGCCTAGGTTTTGAGGCCCAAACCTGGAAACCGTCCATCCTGAGTTTTGAGGCCCAAACTCGAAAAGCCGCCACCCCGAGTTTTGTTGCCTAAACTCGAAAACCGTCGAGGGTAGCTTTTTGAGGCTCAGCTACCGAACCCTCGCCGTAGACAGGATGTGGTTCGCACACCCCGACCACCGGCACCGATGCCGATGCATGTCCAGCCTCCACGCCGGGCACAACGCCTTCGCCTTCCTTCTTGACTCGGCCGACGGCACTTGCACCGCACGCAAGCCCGTGTCTGACCTCCCGCCAAGTGCCATGACGCCATCATCTTCCTTCCGATTCGGCCGATGCATCACACATCCCCATGTGCTCTCGCTCGCCGATGCTACGTGCCAGCTACCACAGCTGGTCCTCTGGCCTCTTGGTCCGTCGGTCCAAGCCTCACGTCCGCCCTTCACCGCTCTGGGTACATCTGCATGGCACGTCCGCCGCACGGCACGCCCATCCTTCACCGCTCCCGGTCTGTCGGCACGACACGTCTCTACTTGACCTTCACCTCGCCATCGACCATTGTATCCGAGCTCAGCACCTGCACATCAACACAGCCAAGAGACACATATTGCACACGCACACCAACACAGAAACACCACAACTCAACGCCACTGGTTAGTCATAAGCATTAAGCACATAGCAAGATAATGACTCAACCGGGAAAAACCTCAAACCTTCCTCATCAATGTCAATCATTCATCATATATGTTATGAATCTCCCCCTTGATGAATGCATTGACTAACAATAAAACCACAAAGAAAGGGTTTGAAGGCAAGCCTCATCCAAGTGCCCAAAAGCCAAGCAAAAGCAAACACAAGGCTACTTGAGATGAGGAAGGGTCATGAAAACTCCAAATAAAAGCTCTCGGTCCCAAAAGAAACGGGAAAAGCGGGCAAAGCCTCCACACAACCGAAGAGTCAAGAGAAACAAGAGTTTCATGAATCCCAAAAGGTACTCAAAAACCAATCTCAAATAAATTGTTAAACAATCATCACAAAAGAAACAAAGGTTCTTATCAACTTGGAGAGTTCTTATCCACTTGGGTTTCAAAATTTCTCCCCCTTGATGATTGAATTGACAAAAACTAAGCACAAGAGATGGTTTGAGATACCAAAACCAAAAATCTCATTCAAGTGATCAAAAGCCATAGAAGGGCAAAGAACAAAGTCACTTGACATGAGAAGATTATCCATTCAAATGCCCAAAAAGCCAAAGAAATGCTAAAGAAGGGGCAATTTGAAATGAACATAACTTGGTCCCCAAAGACATGGGCAACGGCTCAACGCAACCAAGCAAAATCTGAGCAAAACTCCACAAAAGAGAGAAAACTCAGACAAGGAGCAAAAGACTTGGTTCCCAAAGACCTAGGCAACGACTCGACGCAACCAAGTCAAAAATGAGCTAGTCCTCAAGAAGAGGCAGAAAAGGCTCAACACCACTAGCTCAAGGCTCGATACCAATTGAGGCTGAAACAACGCATTAGAATGCAAAACTGCTAGTCCCTCAAGATAGAGGCACAGAGGCTCAATACAACTAGCAGAAAACTCGATACCAATCACAAGCAGCCAAAAATTGGTGAAAAAAACTAGTCCTCAAGACAGAGGCAGAATGACTCGACACAACTAGTTGAAGGCTACATACTAATCGAAAATACCAAAAAAAACTGCTAGTCCTTCAAGAGAGAGGCAAAACGACTCAACATGACTAGCAGGCTCGATACCGACTGAGGAAACACAAAAAGAAGCTCAAAACCAAATGGAGCACAAACATTCGGAGCACGCGGAGAAGCAGCAAAGCAAAAGTGACTTCCCCTGAAAGCAAGCTGAAGGACCGGATTAGCGACCAGAGGGGTGGTGAATGGGAGCCTCAAATTCAACTCGTGAATAGAATGGCCCTTGTCCCGAAAAAACACCCCAAAAGCTTAGACTCGAAACGACCAAGGAGATCATGACCTACAAGTAGGTGGATACAGTTGACACCTGGGGTGGCACGCAGAAGAAACCACAAGCACACGGCTATCAGTTGTAGCTTTTCACCTCAGAGTATTCCGGGGTATCGAATCCACGAGGAACGCGAAGTGATTTTGAGAGAACTAGTGGGGTAAGGATATCTAGGATAGATGAAGGGAACGGGCACTATCTACTTGGGTAGATCCTAGTTCTATTAGACTTCTAGTGATTTAAGTTCTTTACTAGTGTATTGTGGGCGTACTAGCCTTTACCACTGACTTAGGTTGAACGCTAGCACAACGAGCCCTACTGTTAAACTAGACCAACTACATGGTGGAATTCAAGACGCACAGGGCTGTCACCACCTGCTTGCTACCACAGCTATCCGGGGGCCTAGCCGTATTCACTGGCAATATATAGCCTAAGTACCACACTTAATCTATATACTACTACTACTAGCCCTGTACTAGAACTAGAGCACTTGAAAGTAATATCAAGCAATGAAACAAACACACAAGTACTGAAAGTAAATACTTGAAGATAAAATAGATACTAAGTTACCAAAGTTGAAGCGTAGAGCAGAGAGAAGCAGGGGTCTCCGACAGCTCCGGAGCTCTCCAGACTTCTACTCTTCTCCTCTACAACTCCTCTTCTAGTGAGGCACTCACACTCTCTCTAATCTCTCTATCATAGCAAGTGTGCTACTCTAACCAAATGGTGTGGAATGGTGTGAGGCTCCCCGAATGAGAGCGCAAGGGGGCCTATTTATATTGCTAGGGAGCTAGGGGGGTACTTATAGAGTGAGGAGGGGTCGGTTAGGGTTTAGGGGGGTGGCGCCCGCCACCAAACCCTGGCGCCCGCCACCTCTCGGTCGTCCGTTGCAACCGCCATTCATCCAACGGTCTGCATTTGCTCTCCCAAGTCGGTTTGAGGGCCGGTTAGGGTTTGGACACGTGTCCAAAGCCCACTATCCAGGTGACACTCTTCTTAGCCCTTGGATCAAACCGCCTTAGTGTGCAACGGCCAAGATTTGAGCTTGAGGTGACTCCCACGGATCGATGATGTGGCTTGGGCCACTTTTGGCACGAGTGACCTAGTGGCCGCCACCCTACTCAGGCCCAAATGGGTCAGAGTGGCTTGGCCTTGCTCCTAGTACTCTTGTTTGGCCCAAATTCCTTCATTTCCTGCATTAAGATAAGAAACTATGCACATGTTGAAATACATTAGTGATAAACCAAATCTTCTACTTTTTATGTTGTTTTACCTTGGTTTTGGGTGAAATGTTGATGGTGAAATGATGCTTTAAGCACCGTCAACAAGCTCCCCCACACTAACCTCTTGCTCGTCCTGAGCAAGCATGGACTTTAAGAAATGAAACAATTTTATTGAACTAAGCATTCACACAAGATGTTCAACTACCTATACTCATGTTAGTAACCTTTCTAAGTGGCTAATAAATCATACCTATGGCGGTTGAGAGATAGAATAGCTTGCAAGCAAGAGAAAACACTTTCCTCTTTTACATACCTTGGGGTTTTAGGATATTTTCAAAATGAAACTCATGGTTCATTGAATCTCTCTTTAACTCTCAAGGCACTCATGGTGTATATCCTCACTTTATGGCAAAAGAGAATGCCAGAGTCTATCCTATGGCTTATGTGGAGTTTATAGGGAAAGGAAGGAATGTAAGGCACTTCTATCTCTCTTTTATTGCTAAGTCAAGTTTAGGATCATGGGAGAGTATAGTAATGCACTAGCCAAGGTATAGGGTGGACTAACTCAACTCCTTTGTTCTTTTTTTTGAATCTCTTTTCTTCCCAAGGATCATGGCTATATGCATCTCTTTTTTTTTGAATACTTGGACACTTGTCCTTTTTAGAGCATTTGCTCTCTCCTTTTTTTGAATACTTGGACACTTGTCCTTTTTAGAGCATTTGCTCTTTTTTTAGATACTATATAGCCATGTCCTTTGAAGGAATGAGAACAAAATTTTGGAGGAGAACTACATGAGTATACTCTCAGTGTGAGAGTTCTCTCAAAAAGGCATGGTTTGCCTTGGCTGTTAGAGCATGACTAAACTCTTCTACCTAGATCAACTATTCTTGACAAAGCTCAAAGATTGATTAGAAGGCTTTATGGGTTGTTCTCCTATACTCTAATATTTTGGCTCTGGTAGCTGGATAGGAAAGAAAGATCATGAACCATGGTAATTTTGGTTTTCAAAATAAAAACTCCCAAGGTTGTAGCAGAGTACTAATGCAATTTCAATTACTACTTCTATATCTTATCAAACAACAACCTAGGTTGACTTTCCTATCAAAATGAGTAGGCTACTACACATGAATAAAAGGTAGAATAACATGTCATGTAAACACTCAATTCAAAAGAAATTGTTTCAGCATTTTTTTTATTTCCTAGCTGCATTTTTAGTTCAAACCGAGACATCCAGTGGTCCAATTTGTACAGAATTTAAAACACAGGTTTAAGGATTCACCGGGGGTGTTTCGGCACAAAGTGGCCTGGCGGCCGCCAGTAATAAGTGGCGGCCGCCATGGGCTTTGGCCCATGTGGCTTGCAAACAACGTGGTAGTTACCTTGCTAAGTTCAGGTTACAGCTTTGAACATTTTGTCACGTTTTAGAGAGGTGTTTAGAGAGGGGGGAATTCCCCCACACTAGAAGTTTTGGTACTTTTTATTTTTAAAATGAACAAACTTGATGAAGGGAAAAGTAAGGGTGTCTTTTTATTCATTATATAAAGATTCCTAAACAAGAGTTCTAAATTGAAAATTAAACAATCTAAAATTTAAATCAAGCAAAATTAAACTTAAACTAAATCAAACTAAAAAAATCTAACTAGACACCCTAGATCTAATCTAATCTAGTGAAGGAGCCTCGTAGAGATCCTCGAAGCCCGTCTCTTTGAAGAGACGCTTGATCTTCGAGGTGCAGCCCTTGCGGAGGATGGTGAACCGATCCTCCATGTCCATTCGCCAGAGGGCTATCTCTGCGACTTGATCCTCCAATGCGCTTTTCTCCTTGCGCAGCTTCTTCACCTCGACGGCGAGTTTTTTGAGGGTTAATCCCTCCTCACCACCGCTGTGCTCCATCTCGCCGGGGACTCCTGCCAGCGATGGGTTGAGACGGCGGCGCACGGATGGCTCGGAGAGCGACCCATTGGAGTCATGAGTGCTCTCCTCGCGCTCACGCAACCTCTTCTCATAATGCCCATCGGGCATTCTCACGCCGTACACCTCTAGTTTAGCCCTCTTGGGATTGGGGTTGTAGCTCCGGGTGCGGCTATCCGAGCCAAAGCTGACCCGGGATTTCGCCCTTGATGGAGTGGGCATTTCATCACCCCTGGCCTTGACGGCCGGAGACTTCCTCGGGGTGATCTCCCCTGTGGTCGGCCTGGTGGGTGTCCTCAATTTCTTCTCGGGTGGCGCCACTGGAGGAGGATGAAGACGGAGCGGAGACGAGGCCAATGGGCATTTCACCCCTGGCGGCCGCCCAGCAGGGGTGGCGCCCGCCACTGGACTGGTGGCTGGTGCCTTCCCTGCACCCTCCGGTGGTGTCCCCTTGACATAAGTGCCATCTGGCAGCACCATTGCCAAAGGAGGCACGTCAAGTACCTCCATGTCGTCGTCGATCAAAGATCGAATGATGGCTTGGGTGGAGGACGAGATGGATCCTTAAGGGTTATAGGACTCGGATTTCCGTGGAGACGACATGGTTTTGGAGGAGGCTTGGCTAGGCTTTGTGAATAGATGGAGGGAGAAGAAAGAGTTCTTCTTTTAAGAAGGGGGAGAAGTGGAGGGATAAGCCTTAGATGAACTAACTCGTCCTCATCTCCTCCTTCTTTCACTCTCCCGAGCTCAGGATTAGCTGCCACGTGGAGGGGGGCCTCTAAACCACCATCTAGAGTGGCGGCGCCAGGGCTTGGTGGCGGCCGCCAGTTGGGAGTGGCGGCCGCCACTCCTCCTTCGACGGGCATCGAGCGGGAGAAGGTAAGCCTCCTAAATTTCAAAGTTCTGAGGTCGAAATGGCTTGGTTGGGCCTAAAGAGGCCTTTCTCGGGGTTTTGGATGGACTAGGTGTATGAAAATGGAGAAGGGGTAAATTGGGTCCATCCGTTAATTGTCATGGGCTTGAGCTACTTCAAAGTTAATTATATCAATTTCATTTAGCTCATTTTTTATCAAAGTCATAGAATATTTTTAATTTTGTCCATTGACTTTGAAGATTTGCCCATCGTCACTTTCTAATGTGACGGCTCCATGGGAAGAGGTTGCAACAACCTTGAAATGGTCCTTCCCATTTGCTTCGAAGTTTACCATGTCCGAAAAGTCGAACACGGGAGTTAAAGAGTAAAACTTTATCTCCTACTTCGAACTCTTTCTTTTTGATCCGTTTATCGTGCCATCTCTTAGTCTTCTCTTTATAGAGCTTGGCACTATGATAGGCTTCCTCTCGCCATTCTTCTAGTTCAGAAATTTGCATCTTCCTATTTTGGCCAGCTTGGTCAAAGTCCATGTTCCATTTCTTAATGGCCCAATGAGCTTTGAACTCAAGCTCAACAGGAAGATGATAAGTTTTTCCATAAACTAGTTGGTATGGGGACATTCCAATCGGGGTCTTATAGGCGGTCCGATAGGCCCACAGAGCATTCGGGTAACTTATGTTTCCATCCCTTTCCCATTTCTTCTACCGTCTTTTGCAATATATTCTTTATTTGTTTATTGGACGTTTCGGCCTGTCCACTTGTTTGGGGGTGGTATGCAGTGGCTACATTATGTTGGACTCCTTGACTAGCTAAGAAATGTCGGAAGCTCTTATCTATGAAATGAGGGCCTCCATCACTAATGACTAGTCTAGGAACTCCAAAATGAGGAAAGATGTTTTCTTGGAACATTTTCTTCGAATGTTTAGCATCTGCCGCTCGACAGGGTATGGCTTCTACCCATTTCGAGACATAATCCACAGCCACAAGAATGTACTCGGCGTCATAGGATTTAGGAAAGGGGCCAATGAAGTCTATACCCCAAACATCGAACAACTCAACTTGGAGATTGTTCACGAGAGGCATAGCATCTCGGGCATTAATGTTACCATGCTTTTGGCAACGAGGACAACGTCTCACATAATTCTTTGTGTCCTTGTACATTGATGGCCAATAAAAACCACTTTGCCATATTTTGGCATGTGTCCGAAAAGCTCCATAGTGTCCTCCATATTCGGCAAAGTGACATCTATCTATGATTTTTGTTGCCTCTTCTATGGGGACACATTTTCTCAAGAGTCCATCTGCACAGACCTTATAGAGATATGGTTCATCCCATAGGTGCGTTCTGCTTTGATATAGCAGTTTCTTTTTATTCTCCCCCAGCGGGACATAGCCGGTGACTATAAAATTCACGATGTTTGCATACCAAGGGTTGGTATATGTGACTTTTAAAAGGGTATCATCGCGAAGAAAGTTATTTATTGGGAGATTGTCTGAATTATTGACTTGTAGTCTAGACAAGTGATCAGCTACTGAATTCTCTACTTCTTTCTTGTGTCTTATTTCCAGGTCAAATTCTTGAAGGAGTAGGATCCAGCGGATCAACCTTGGCTTAGCATCTTTCTTAGTGAAGAGATATTTCAGAGCAGAGTGATCGGTATAAACAATCACCTTAGCTCCCACTAAGTAAGATCTAAACTTGTCTATGGCAAAGACTACGGCCAAAAGTTCCTTTTCTGTGGTTGCATAGTTTAGCTGGGGGCCAATCATGGTCTTACTAGCATAAGAAATAGCATAATGCTTCTTATCTTTAGTTTGACCAAGGACGGCACCCACAGCATAATCACTAGCATCACACATGATTTCGAATGGCAGATTCCAATCTGGGGGTTGGATGATTGGTGCCGAAGTTAGAGCCTTTTTCAAAATATTGAAAGCTTGTAGACAATCCTCGTTAAATTTGAACGGGACGTCTTTTGCTAACAGGCTCGTTAAGGGTCTAGCGACCTGTGAGAAATCCTTAATAAACCTTCTATAAAAGCCGGCATGGCCCAAGAAGCTTCGGATCTCTCACATTAGTGGGGTGGTGGCAATTGTTCAATTATATTGATGTTGGCTTTATCCACTTCTATCCCACGTTCTGAAATTCGATGGCCTAGGACAATTCCTTCCCGCACCATGAAGTGACACTTTTCCCAGTTAAGAACTAGGTCCTTCTCTTCACAGCGTTGGAGGACTTTGTCTAAATTGGCTAGGCAATCGTCAAAGGTTTTCCCATAGACCGAAAAGTCATCCATGAATACCCCCATGATTTGTTCAATCATGTCGGAAAAGATGGACATCATACACCGTTGGAAAGATGCCGGCGCATTGCAAAGTCCAAAGGACATGCGTCTATAGGCATAAGTTCCATACGGGCATGTGAAAGTGGTCTTACTTTGGTCATCTGGATGGATTGGGATTTGGTGATAACCAGAATATCCATCCAGGAAGCAAAAGAAGGAATGGTTTGCCAATCTCTCTAGCATCTCATCTATAAAAGGAAGTGGGAAATGATCTTTCTTTGTGGCTTTATTCAGCTTCCTATAGTCTATACACATCCTCCATCCAGTGACAGTGCATTGAGGGATTAACTCATTTTTCTCATTCTTAACGACTGTCATGCCTCCTTTCTTGGGAACTACATGCACGGGACTTACCCACTCACTATAAGGAACTGGATAAATAATACCCGCGTGCAAGAGTTTCAGAACCTCCTTTTTCAAGACTTCACGCATAGCGTTATTAAGTCGTCTTTGGGGCTCTCTTGAAGAGGGTATCTCAGGATCGAGAGGGATACGATGGGTGCAGAGATTTGGACTAATTCCCTTCAAATCTTGAAGTGAATAGCCAAAGACGGACTGGTGTTTTTCTAAGACAAGGGTCAACCTATGGCCTTCCTCTTCAGATAGCTTACTGCTAATAATTACGGGAGTCTCGGGGTCTTTGTTTAGAAAAATGTATCTCAGGCCTTCATGCAGAGGTTTTAGCTCTGTGGAAGGTCGAGATGGCTTTTCCAATTCATCTAAGCGAAACGGTTCATTTGTCTCGGCTTCTTCTTCGACAAAGAACTCAGAATCTTCTTCAAAATCAGGCCGAGCCAACTCATATAGGGTAGAGGTTCTAGCTTGATCGAGAAGATCTGGTTCTGGTGGTTGTTCGGCAATAGAATTCAATGCACGAACGAAAGGTACTGAGTACTCTTTTCCACCGATTTGAGCATTAAAGTGCTCTTGACATGGTCCTTGCAAGGCAAGTATGGACCAAGGTTGTCCTAAGAAGACGTCAAAAAGGACTACATCAAAAATGTAGAAATCTAAGACCATGTCCGCTCCATCTACTTGGATGGGGACCATCTTTAGGATTCCTTCACTTTCCAAGATGTCACCATTTGGGTCTCTTAGACACCGTTTAGTTGGATGTCGTTGAAGGTCGGGGAACGTTCTGGATACGTAATTACTAGCAAGAACATTAATTCCCACGACAGGGTCGTAAAAGGCAAAGGCCCTTTCTCCCCTAATTCGACAATCTATTACGCTAGGTACTTTATCTATGTGAGGGATGTTTTCTGATACTTCGGCTTCCATTGTCCATTCATGACTCATGACAGCAGAAAGTTCCAAAAGACGCTCTCGGCTATAGATTCCATCAGAAGACTCAGGAAGTGGTTTGTCGGATGGGAGAGCTTGAACAGAGTAGTTCATAGCATTTCCGTAATCCTCAAACACATCATCCTCTATCTTGCCCAACAATTCCGGAAGAATTTCTCTCCCAGATGTGGACGGAATAGGCTCCGCTAAGTCCAGTGAGCTAGACTCGGGCTCTTCTTGTTGTTCTACGGTCAAAACTTGGGTTTCTACGACTTCTTCCTCAAGGATTTCATCGGAAACTCCAGTATAAGGAGTATTCTCGAGAATTCTATCAAGAATCTCCTTTCCACCTCGTGGAGAAAGATGAAGGAACGCTCCACCTGACGAATGATCAAGGTGAAGAGCTCTCTCTTTCTCTAGACCGACATAAAAATGCTGAAGGAGCACTGGATCGGGTATGGCTAAATTGGGTCCTGAATTGATTAAACCAATAAAACGGTCCCAAGCCTCCCCTAAGGTCTCCTTATCATTTTGTCTAAAGGTCATTACTTCTACTCGTAGTCGTACCACTCGGTGGACAGGGAAATACGTCAAGATAAACTTGGTCCGTAAAGTTCCCCAGTCTCCTCTGGCACTTCCCACGGTTCGAGCATGCCATGTTTTAGCTGCTCCCGTCAAAGTGAATGGAAACAGCTTCCACTTGACAGTGTCAGGTGAAATGTCCGGAATGTTCAAGCATGCACAGACTTGCTCAAACTCACGTAGATGTATGTAGGGATTTTCTGATCCCGTAAACATGCTCTCCTGAACTTTATTAATAAAGTCAGGGCACAATTCGTAACTATCGACCTATATAGGTTGTGATGATAAATGTGGCTCTAATCGCGAACTCTTAGGAGCTGCGAATTGTAAGATAGATTGGTTCTCCACGCGGAGAGGGTAAAGATGATCCTAACTCTAGTCTCAAAAATCAGCTACCGTTCCCCGGCAACGGCGCCAGAAAAGCTTGTTGACACCTGGGGTGGCACACAGAAGAAACCGCAAGCGCACGACTGTCAGTTGTAGCTTTTCACCTCAGAGTATTCCGGGGTATCGAATCTACGAGGAACGCAAAGTGATTTTGAGAGAACTAGTGGGGTAAGGATATCTAGGATAGATGAAGGGAACGGGCACTATCTACTTGGGTAGATCCTAGTTCTATTAGACTTCTAGTGATTTAAGTTCTTTACTAGTGTATTATGGGCGTACTAACATTTACCACTGACTTAGGTTGAACGCTAGCACAACGAGCCCTCCTGTTAAACTAGACCAACTACGTGGTGGAATTCAAGGCGCACAGGGCTGTCACCACCTGCTTGCTACCACAGCTATCCGGGGGCCTAGCCGTATTCACTAGCAATATATAGCCTAAGTACCACACTTAATCTATATACTACTACTAGCCCTGTACTAGAACTAGAGCACTTGAAAGTAATATCAAGCAATGAAACAAACCCACAAGTACTAAAAGTAAATACTTGAAGATAAAATAGATACTAAGTTACCAAAGTTGAAGCGCAGAGCAGAGAGAAGCAGGGGTCTCCGACAGATCCAGAGCTCTCCAGACTTCTACTCTTCTCCTCCCCAGCTCCTCTTCTAGTGAGGCACTCACACTCTCTCTAATCTCTCTATCATAGCAAGTGTGCTACTCTAACCAAATGGTGTGGAATGGTGTGAGGCTCCCCGAATGAGAGCTCAAGGGGGCCTATTTATAGTGCTAGGGAGCTAGGGGGGTTTTTATAGAGTGAGGAGGGGTCGGTTAGGGTTTAGGGGGGTGGCGCCCGCCACCAAACCCTAGCGCCCGCCACCTCTCAGCCGTCCGTTGCAACCGTCATTCATCCAACGGTCTTCATTTGCTCTCCCAAGTCGGTTTGAGGGCCGGTTAGGGTTTGGACACGTGTCCAAAGCCCACTATCCAGGTGACACTCTTCTTAGCCCTTGGATCAAACCGCCTTAGTGTGCAACGGCCAAGATTTGAGCTTGAGGTGACTCCCACGGATCGATGACGTGGCTTGGGCCACTTTTGGCACGAGTGACCTGGCGGCCGCCAGTAACAGGTGGCGGCCGCCACCCTACTCAGGCCCAAAGGTGCCAGAGTGGCTTGGCCTAGCTCCTGGTACTCTTGTTTGGCCCAAATTCCATCATTTCCTGCATTAAGATAAGAAACTATGCACATGTGGAAATAGGTTAGTTATAAACCAAATCTTCTACTTTTTATGTTGTTTTACCTTGGTTTTGGGTGAAATGTTGATGGTGAAATGATGCTTTAAGCATCGTCAATAGATACCCTAGGAGATGTCCTAGTGGTACAGCGAAACCCCCGGAGAAACACCAAAACCAACTGCCAAAGCCTCGGAGCAAAACTGCACAAGCTGCAGATTCCCGGACTGTCCGGGGTCAGAGTCCCGGACTGTCTGGTGACTGTCGGACTGTCCGTGACTAGGGGTCCGGACTGTCCGCCGGCCACAGACCAGAAAATGGACTGTTCTAAAACAGTTCTGGTCAAGTCCCGGACTGTCCAGAGGTTTGTACCACGGACTGTCCGCCGTTCACTCGACAGTGAACAGTCAGGGGGCTGCGCCTGACTGTCTTGGCCAAAACCCGACGCGCGGACTGTCCGCCGTCCAGGTCGTGGACTGTCCGCGACTGCGCAGAGAACACGAAACTGCATGGGTTCAAAACCAAATCCGATTTGATCTCAACCAAAATGAAAGGGACTTCGATCAAACTCCTCCCAGATGTTCCTCTACGTATTGGGGTGCTAATCCTAAGAAATTATCGCACCAAACCAAGTCTATCAAGAGAAATCCGAGGATCACTGGAAAGGGGGAAAGAATGAAGAACAAACGCGAAATCAACCTGATCTATGGATTCGTGAGGTTAGGAGAGAATTCCTTTGGTAGAAAGAAGGGGCTCACGACCAAGAACAAATTGATTCAAGTGGAATCGAAAATCATCTCACGGAGAGGGAGAACAAGGCAAATCTCCGGGAGATGAAAAACCAAAACGTGAAGAACACAAAACACAAGACACGATTCGATTCGATTTCAGCTGAAATTCGTCCACACGAGGAGACAACGAGAATACGGTCTCGTTTCCTCAAAAGATCCAAATACACAGAGGTATGATTCCCGTCTCTGCGGATCGCTAGCAGCGAGGTATGATTAGAACCTAAGCGAGGGCTAGAGAGAGAGAGAGCTCAGGAACAAATGACTGCTAGGATAGGGAGAAAGGAGGGGTGCCTCTCTTATTTATAGCCTAATACAATAATCCCCTTTCTACCCCTAGATACAAGAGCGAAGCGGCCAACCCTAGGGGTATCCCAGTCCAACTCTGCTGATAGTTGATCTGACGGCCATGCGCCTTCCTCACCCTTAGCTTCGCCTCGACGCAAGCCTCAGGATGCCGCCACGTGCCGCCCAGTCGACTGCCGTGCCTTCCTCGTGGATAGCCTCGCCTCCGCGCTAGCCTCTCCACACCGCCACGCATTGACCGTCCTTTTTGCGGACCGCCCCCCGGTTTTGAGGCCGAAACCGGGAAACCTGGGCCTTCCCCCGGTTTTGAGGCTGAAACTGGGAAACCTGTCCTCAGGCTGAGTTTTGTGGCCCAAACTCAGAAACCGCGAGCCTAGGTTTTGAGGCCCAAACATGGAAACCATCCACGCCGAGTTTTGAGGCCCAAACTTGGAAACCGGCCACCCCGAGGTTTGAGGCCCAAACTCAGAAACCATCGAGGGTAGCTTTTCGAGGCTCATCTACCGAACCCGCGCCGAAGACGGGATGTGGTTTGCACACCCCGAGTTCCAGCACCGATGTCGGAGCATGTCCAGCCTCCACGCCGGGCACAGTGCATTCGCCATCCTTCTCGACCTCTCGCCAAGTGTCACGACGCCATCACCTTCCTCCCGACTCGGCCGATGCACCGCACATCCCCATGTACTCTTGCTTGTCAACGCCACGTGCCAGCTACCACAGCTGGTCCTTAGGTCTCCCGGTCTGTCGGTCCAAGCTCCATGTCCGCCCTTCACCGCTCCCGGTCCGTCGGCACGACACGTCCCTACTTGACCTTCACCTCACCTTCGACCACTGCCCGAGCTCCGCACCTGCACATCAACACAGCCAAGAGACATGTTGCCCGTTGATCGATCACTCATCACTCAGGAAGGGAACCACAAGGGCACATATCAACCTTGTGTTCTCAATCTCCCCATTGATGAGTGCATTGTCAACTCATAGTAACCGTAACCAAAATAAAAGAAAAGCAGAATTAGATAGAAGGAGAAAAACTCACTCGAGATGTCCAAAAGCAAGAGAAAAGGCCGAAGAAGAATAACTCGAGATAAGCAAAGCTTGGTCCCCAAAGACATGGGCAACGGTTCAACACAACCAGGCAAGAAATCGGAGCAACAACTCATCAAGGAGCAAAACTTGATCAAAATCAGAGCACAAGACTTGGTTCCCAAAGACATGGGCAACGGCTCGACGCAACCAAGTCAAAAGCAAGCTAGTCCTCAAGAAGAGGCAGAAAAGGGCTCAACACCACTAGCTGAAAGTTCGATACCAAACGAAGACTGCATAAGAAGCAGCTACTGCTAGTCCCTCAAGATAGAGGCACAGAGGCTCAACACAACCAGCAGTAAGCCCGATACCAATCAAGAACCATCAAAACATGGTGAAGACAGCTAGTCCCTCAAGATAGAGGCACATAGGCTCGACGCAACTAGCTAAAAGATCGATACCAAATAAAAACCAACTCGGAGCAGACAGAAGAAACTCCCCCTCACTCAAAGAACTCCCCCTCAATAAGTGAAGCATAAATTCCAAATTTGCAAATTGTCACCATAGAAAGTCTAAAAAGCTCATCATTGAAACATTCTCCCCCTTGGGGGCAATTTGCAATCAAAAGAGAGGGGAAAAGGACTCAAGTAAGTAAAACGGAGCTAGGTCATGCCTATCGGAGTCAAGCAAATGCACATGAGTCAAAAATGCATGTTAGCAGCTTCAGGTATATACTTGAAAGAGTGAAAGAATGCTCTAAGGAGTGCTGATCCGACTACAAAGCAACATGCAAAAATGCTAGCAAAGGCTAAAACTGATCACCAAATACAAGATATGAATACATAAGCTAAATGAGCAGTTTTAAGCCGGTCAGAAAGTAGTTTCACCATCAAGACTGTTGGGGGAAAGGACCCTCGGCAGAAGCGCCGCTCGAACTGGTGCTCGAAATTAGCCCTCGCGCAACGCCTAATGTCCTTGCGAGGTCCCTCTCCCATTGGAGACCGTTACCCTGACTCCCGGACGCGGGGTCGACCCTCGTCGCTTTGTTGTACTCCCGTGCAGGTCTAAGGCGACGGTCGTACTGCAGGAGACCTTCGCTGACTCACGACGCCACCTTCGCTTGGAGCGAAGGTCGAGGGGCGGCAAGTACGCGCTGCCCCAGAAACAAGCGGAGCCGAAGGTCCGGCGAGCGCGGCCGAAGGTCAGGATCGCCGCACATCTCCCCCGGAGGCGAGTGAAGCCGGAGGTCCGGCAGATGGCGGAGGGGCGCGGGCCCGAGGGCGAGCGCGGCCGAAGGTCAAGACCGCCGCACCTCTCCTCGAAGGTGAACAAGGGCCAGGTGGCGGCGCGCTGGAGTGTGACCGATTAGGGTTTCCGCTTCAGCTGTGTATTTACGCTTTTGCCCTTCCTCCCTGCGCGGAGGCGAGGAATCTTTCCTGTACCCTTTTGTAATTTGGCCTGTGCCCCTTGGTATTCCCTATAAATACCAAGGGGATGAACAGTGTAAAAGGCCGACCTTTTGGGAAATTTGAGCACCTTCCACTTCCGTCTTACCTTCGCTACTGCATCCGACATTTGGCCGCCTTCGCTCTTTCTCCTGCACAAGTGCGGGGGTCGGGCAAGTGCGTTCCAACAGTTTGGCGCCGTCCGTGGGGATCGAAGTCTGAAATGGCGGGAAACAGGAGAGCACTTTCGACGAGGGACCAGCGCGTTGCTAGAGAGGCGGCAGCGGTGGTCCCGCCTGCTGAGGAAATTGCACAGCCTTCGGGAGGAGAGAATGTCACCCCGGAACCCCAATCCCTGGGCCCCCAGGCCCGAGTGGCGACACAGCCACACCCACACACTTCGGGAGAAGGAGAAGGAGAAGAAGAAGAGGTGGGCCTCGAGGCCCTCGAGAGGCTCGAGGCTGAGCTGCAAGAGAAGAAGAGGCGCCTGGAACAGCTTGAGAGGCATAACCGACTGCGCTCGATCAGACAGAGGGCAGACGAGGCCAGGGAGCAGCTTCGCCGCATGGAGGAATCCCTCGCCGCGGCAGAAGCCGAAGCCGAGGGCTGGGATAATGAGGAGATACCCCCGTTGCGAGGGGGGAATGAGGAGCCAAATCAAGATAACCTTCGTCACCATCCACCACCCCCACCACCACCAGTACACCCAGAGCCATATCCTGTGAGACACCCAAATTTCCGCCAACCCTACCCAGATGAGAGAGAGCAAAACCTTCGCATTCAGCGAAGGCATCAGCAACACCAAATGCCGTACGATCCAAAGTCACCACTCTCCCAAATACTCCAAACCCAACCCTGGCCACCATGCTATAATCCACAAAACCTACCCCGCTATGATGGACTCTCCGACCCTCGCCAGTTCATCATGAGCTACGAAGCGGCGGTTGCCGCAGCAGGCGGTGACGAATCAACAATGGCAAAATCCTTTGTCATCATTCTGCGAGACATCGCACAAACTTGGTACAGCAACCTTCGCCCCGGAACTGTGGATTCCTAGGCCTCCCTCAGAGACAAGCTGTGCACAAACTTCAAGGGCATCACTCCAGCCCCGTTAAACCCCATCGAGCTATTTAATTGCAAGCAAGAAGAACGCGAGCCGCTCCAAGATTACTGGCGAAGGTTCATTCAAATCAGAGCAAGGACCCCTGGGATATCTGACGAGGCCGTCATCCTCGCTGCAGTCAGTGGCCTGCGCCCAGGACCATGCTCCTCCAAATTTGCCAGAAAACCAGCAAACTCAATCGAGGAGTTGCATGAAACAATGGAAAGATACTATAGAGCCGATATGGATTTCAGAGCGAAGTCCGACGCTCGGAGGTCTCAGCAGAGGCCACAGCCGAGGCCTCAACCGAGAGAAAGCAACCTTCGCCAAGAGCAAAGCAACGTCGGTGCAATCAACAAAGCAACAAACTATGAACATCAAACGCGGGACGCTCAGCACCCGAGCAGCCAAGCCCCGCAGGTTTTGCCACCTCCGCCGAACCAGCGCTACCAGCAGCGAGATCCTGCCAAAATGTATTATCACTTCTGTGGAATGGGAAAGGGGCACACAACAAAGCAATGCGAATGCTTCGCCAAGGGAAAGGAATACCAAGAATCCAGGAAACCTGTTCCGTCAGACTCCCGAACCATAAACCACACAAGAAAACCAAGTTTCCACCCACCAAATCCAACATACCACTATACCCCCATAAACTACGGCCTACCTTCGCAACAACCCTCCTACACTCACCACCCACTCTACAACCAAACCCATTATCAGCCAACCACCACCCCACAATGCCAAAGCCCACCTTACACAGTCACATACCCAGCTACCCCCCCAAAACCAAATTCCAACAACCCACCAAGCCACCAGCGCTCTGCCACCACCACCGCCGATCCCCGCGTTACCAGCACCACAACCTGTGAAAGCCGAAGCCTCGAACCAAACAACCATCAACAATCCAACATCGACCTTCGGTGTCATTCTAGCTATCACCGGAGGATCAAACGAAGACCATGGTAACAAACGGCAGAGGAAGGAACATGCCAGACGCGTTCACCACGTGGCCGTCGAAGGACCACATAAATTCGGTCGTTGGTCTCACATCCCCATAACCTTCGATTCCAGTGACATGAAGCTAAGAGATTACCCTCACACAGATGCCATGGTGATCGAAACCAACCTCGCTGGGTGGACCGTCACCAAAATACTGGTCGATACAGGAAGCTCCGCTGACATCTTGTTCGCTTCAACCTTCGACAGCATGAAGCTTGACAGAAATCTTCTGCAACCGGCCGACAACCCCCTATACGGTTTCGGTGGTCAACAAGTGAGAGCCGTCGGGAAAATTTCTCTGCCCGTGAACTTCGGCGACCAAATCAACTGCAGGACGGAACATATAACATTTGATGTCGTCGACATGTTTTACCCATACAATGCCATTTTTGGCCGAGGGGTCACAAACGCGTTCAATGCGGTCATCCATCCCGCCTACCTATGCATGAAACTTCCCGCTCCGAAGGATGTGGTCGCGGTATTCGGGGACCAGGACATTGCAAGGACAGCTGAAGGGAACGTAGCCCCGGGGCAACGTAATGTACACAATTTGTCCAAACCTCAAACCCCCGGTATCAGCGTCGAGGGCGAGGTCCGCAATGACAAAGTGAAAGCGGCGTCAAAGGACGAAACCAAACAAGTCCAACTCTTCGAGGGTAATGCCGAAAGAAAGGTGATTATTTCAGCCAATCTAGGCCCTCAATCGGAAGGCAGCCTCGTCACCTTCCTCAGAGAAAATTCCGACACCTTCGCTTGGTCCGCAGAAGACCTAAAAGGAGTCAACAGATCAATGATCGAGCATAGCCTGAACATCAAAACAGGCTACCGCCCAATCAAACAAAAGCTTCGCAAAATGTCAGAAGAAAGAAAGGAGGCAGCGAAGGCTGAGGTAAAAAGGCTTCTGGACGCAGGCGTCATTCGCCCAGTCAAATACCCAACTTGGCTCTCAAATGTGGTCCTGGTCCAAAAGAAGAACAAAAAATGGCGAATGTGCGTCGATTTCACTTGCTTGAACAAAGCCTGTCCGAAAGATGACTTCCCCCTCCCAAACATAAGCACCCTGGTCGACAGAGCGGCAGGTTGCCAAATGCTATCCCTCCTTGATTGCTTCTCAGGCTATCACCAGATATGGATGAATGAAGAAGACGAAGAAAAAACAAGCTTTATCACACCCTCGGGCACTTTTTGCTTCCGATGGATGGCAGAAGGTTTGAAAAATGCAGGCTCAACCTTCGCTCGCATGACCTCCGAAGTTTTCAAGGATGAGCATGCTGTCTCCGCCTATGTCGACGACCTAGTCGTTCAAAGTGAACTAAAAGAGAACCACATACCAGACTTATCGAGGGTATTCAGCAACCTCCGGTCTGCCGGACTGAAACTAAACCCAGAAAAATGTGTTTTCGGGGTAAGCGAAGGTAAATTGCTAGGCTGCATCGTCTCAGCCAGAGGAATCGAAGCCAACCCTGAGAAGATTGATGCCATCATGAACATGGAACCTCCGATGACCAAGAAAGCAGCTCAGCGTCTGACCGGTCGTTTGGCAGCACTTAGCAGATTCATCTCAAGAATCCGCAGAGCGAGGGTTACCATTTTTCGAAACACTCAGAAGCAACGCACCATTCAACTGGGGTCCCCAGCAGCAAAAGGCCTTCGAGGAGTTGAAAAAGTACCTGACAAGCTTGACTGCCCTAACCAGCCCAAGCAAGGGAGACTTATTGTTACTCTACGTCGCGGCTTCGCCACACGCTGCAAGCGCAGTCCTCATCAAGGAGCTCCGCGAAAACAACAAAACCAAACAAGCCCCAATCTACTATGTTTCAGAAACCCTCGAAGGCCCAAAGAGAAATTATTCGGAGCTTGAGAAAATAGCATACGCCGTCGTCATGGCATCAAGAAAGCTCAAGCACTATTTCCAGGCGCACGAGATACATGTACCTTCGACGTACCCTCTCGAGAACATTTTCAAAAACAACGAAGCCGTTGGAAGAATAGCAAAATCGGCAGTCGAGCTTAACAGTTATGCTGTAACCTTCGTTGGCAGAGCAGCGATCAAATCACAGGTGCTGGCTGATTTCATAGCAGAATGGACACCCGACCCTCGCCCCGGTGAGCTGCAGCAGGACCAGTTTTGGATCGTTTACGTCGACGGGGCCTGGGGTGCAACTGGAGCCGGTGCCTCGGCTATTCTAATCTCGCCTTCCGGATCGAAGCTGAGATACGCACGAAGGCTGGAATTCAAGTGCACAAACAACTCCGCTGAATATGAGGCTGTGATCCTGGCACTTTCAAGGTTGCGATCGCTATCAGTCCGAAGGGCACTCATTAACACAGACTCTCAAGTCATTGCGGGGCACATTGAAAAGAACTACAAAGCAAAAGATCCAGAGCTTCAAAAGTATTTTCAATATGTACGAAGGTTAGAATCTTTCTTCCTCGGCATAACCGTAAAAGCAATATCGAGGACTGAAAACAGCGAAGCAGATTGCTTAGCCAAAGCCGCCGCGCAGCAGCTAAAGCTCCCTCCGGACGTGTTCTACGAGGTTTCCACTCGGTCAGCTTTCGAAGTTTCCGAAATCAGCATCAAGCTGATCAACACAATTCAGTGCGAGGATTGGAGAGCACCTATCATGGCCTACATCAAAGGACTCCATGAACCCAGCTCCAAAGAAGAAGAGAACAGACTAAAGCAAAGAGTGCGAGGGTACAAGATTGTGGATAACACCTTGTTCAAAGCTTCGGTAACCTCACCTTGGCTCAAGTGCGTGTCACAGTCCGAAGGTAACGACATTCTCAAACTCATCCACGAGGGTATATGTGGTTCACACAATGGTCCGAGAGCACTAGTAGGAAAGGCTTTCCGGCAAGGTTTCTACTGGCCAACTGCGCTGAGAGATGCTGAAACCATCGTCAAGAAGTGCGAAGGTTGTCAACTGACAGCAAAAAGCCAAAACACCCCAGGGGCTCCCACAACCCTCATATGCCCAACCTGGCCTTTACAAAGGTGGGCAATGGATCTCGTGGGCCCACTACCGACGGCTCCGGGGAACCTTCGCTATGCAGTGGTAGCCGTGGAATATTTCACCAAATGGACCGAAACAAGACCGCTGTCCTCCATAACCTCCCTCGCAGTAAAGAGGTTTTTCTGGCAGCAGATAGTTTGTCGCTTCGGAGTCCCACAACATCTAACCGTCGACAACGGCACCCAGTTTGACAGCGAGGTTTTCAAAGAATTCTGTGCACAAATCGGAACAATCCTATGCTTCGCCTCAGTCCGACACCCGCAGTCCAACGGTCTAGTCGAAAGAGCCAACGCAACAATCTTCCAATCCATATCCAAAAAATTGCAAGGCAGACCCAAAGGCAAATGGGCAGACGAGCTAACTGCAGTCACCTGGTCTCACAATACCTCCGAATGCAGAGCAACCAAATTCACACCGTTCAAACTTTTGTTCGGCGAAGAGGCCGTATTACCAGAGGAGCTAAAACACGTTTCACCAAGAACAACCCTCGCAGGTGATGAGCCAGCCAAGCTAACTGACAAAGACTTGTTAGAAGAAACAAGATGCAGCGCAGTTCACAACCTTCGCAAGTATCAGGAAGAGACCAAAAAATGGAGAGATAAAAAGGTCAGAATCAAAAACCTGCAGAAGGGTGACCTCGTCCTCATCCGTAAGCAAAATGCCAGCATGGCCGGAAAGTTCCAGCCTAAGTGGGCAGGCCCGTTCCTGATCGCAGAATGCAATCGCCCAGGCTCTTTCCACCTCTCCGACAGCGAAGGCAATATCCTACCACACACCTGGAACATTGACGACCTTCGCAAATTCTACCCATAGCGGAGCCTTAGCGAGCCCTCGCGTTATGTAATCTTTGTCACATACTATGTTATTTTACACTCATGTACTCGACAAAAACAGGAGCTGCACTCTTTTTCCTTACGAAGGGGCGTAAGGTTTTTTAATGAGGCAGTATCCAAAGCATTAATACAGGCTAGAACCCCCAAAAAAAAAAAATCTCCAACCTTTTACTCCCAACCATCGAAAAAGCGAATCTCTTTCAAGAGCGCTACATTCGATGAAAACCTGCTAAGATTGCTTTGAAAAACATTCCTTTTCTTTTCAAAGCAAACTTCACCTCCGCCTAAGATAAGGGGAGGAAAGTCGAGCACCCTAGCACAAACGACAGGGGCTCGCAACAAAGCAAACTCACCTCCGCCTAAGACAAGGGGAGGAAAGTCGAGCACCCTGGCACAAACGACAGGGGCTCGCAACAAAGCAAACTCACCTCCGCCTAAGACAAGGGGAGGAAAGTCGAGCACCCTGGCACAAACGACAGGGGCTCGCAACAAAGCAAACTCACCTCCGCCTAAGACAAGGGGAGGAAAGTCGAGCACCCTGGCACAAACGACAGGGGCTCGCAACAAAGCAAACTCACCTCCGCCTAAGACAAGGGGAGGAAAGTCGAGCACCCTGGCACAAACGACAGGGGCTCGCAACAAAGCAAACTCACCTCCGCCTAAGACAAGGGGAGGAAAGTCGAGCACCCTGGCACAAACGACAGGGGCTCGCAACAAAGCAAACTCATCTCCGCCTAAGAAAAGGGGAGGAAAGTCGAGCACCCTGGCACAAACGACAGGGGCTCGCAACAAAGCAAACTTCACCTCTGCCAAAATTAAGGGACGGCGCGAAGTCCAAAAAGTCGAGTTTTCTCGCACAAGCAAACCAGGCCTCGGGCGAGCCCACACTCTCCGTCTCGCCCGAGCCCTCCAAGCCAGGCCTCGGGCGGGCCCACTCTCTCCGTCTCGCCCGAGCCCTCCAAGCCAGGCCTCGGGCGGGCCCACACTCTCCGTCTCGCCCGAGCCCTCCAAGCCAGGCCTCGGGCGGGCCCACACTCTCCGTCTCGCCCGAGACCTCCAAGCCAGGCCTCGGGCGGGCCCACTCTCTCCGTCTCGCCCGAGCCCTCCAAGCCAGGCCTCGGGCGGGCCCACACTCTCCGTCTCGCCCGAGCCCTCCAAGCCAGGCCTCGGGCGGGCCCACACTCTCCGTCTCGCCCGAGCCCTCCAAGCCAGGCCTCGGGCGGGCCCACACTCTCCGTCTCGCCCGAGCCCTCCAAGCCAGGCCTTGGGCGGGCCCACACTCTCCGTCTCGCCCGAGCCCTCCAAGCCAGGCCTCGGGCGGGCCCACACTCTCCGTCTCGCCCGAGCCCTCCAAGCCAGGGCTCGGGCGGGCCCACTTTCTCCGTCTCGCCCGAGCCCTCCAAGCCAGGCCTCGGGCGGGCCCACTTTCTCCGTCTCGCCCTGTCCTCTCCAAGTCAACATGATTAAAAAGCAGTACGCGAGCCTCGCTAAAAGAAAAAGGGGGCGTCGCTGTTTTTTCAAAATAAGCTTGCACGAGCAAGTGCGCGAGCCTCGCTAAAAGAAAAAGGGGGCGTCGCTGTTTTTTCAAAAGAAGCTTGCACGAGCAAGTGCGCGAGCCTCGCTAAAAGAAAAAGGGGGCGTCGCTGTTTTTTCAAAACAAGCTTGCACGAGCAAGTGCGCGAGCCTCGCTAAAAGAAAAAGGGGGCGTCGCTGTTTTTTCAAAACAAGCTTGCACGAGCAAGTGCGCGAGCCTCGCTAAAAGAAAAAGGGGGCGTCGCTGTTTTTTCAAAACAAGCTTGCACGAGCAAGTGCGCGAGCCTCGCTAAAAGAAAAAGGGGGCGTCGCTGTTTTTTCAAAACAAGCTTGCACGAGCAAGTGCGCGAGCCTCGCTAAAAGAAAAAGGGGGCGTCGCTGTTTTTTCAAAACAAGCTTGCACGAGCAAGTGCGCGAGCCTCGCTAAAAGAAAAAGGGGGCGTCGCTGTTTTTTCAAAACAAGCTTGCACGAGCAAGTGCGCGAGCCTCGCTAAAAGAAAAAGGGGGCGTCGCTGTTTTTTCAAAACAAGCTTGCACGAGCAAGTGCGCGAGCCTCGCTAAAAGAAAAAGGGGGCGTCGCTGTTTTTTCAAAACAAGCTTGCACGAGCAAGTGCGCGAACCTCGCTAAAAGAAAAAGGGGGCGTCGCTGTTTTTTCAAAACAAGCTTGCACGAGCAAGTGCGCGAGCCTCGCTAAAAGAAAAAGGGGGCGTCGCTGTTTTTTCAAAACAAGCTTGCACGAGCAAGTGCGCGAGCCTCGCTAAAAGAAAAAGGGGGTGTCGCTGTTTTTTCAAAACAAGCTTGCACGAGCAAGTGCGCGAGCCTCGATAAAAGAAAAAGGGGGCGTCGCTGTTTTTTCAAAACAAGCTTGCACAAGCAAGTGCGCGAGCCTCGCTAAAAGAAAAAGGGGGCGTCGCTGTTTTTTCAAAACAAGCTTGCACGAGCAAGTGCGCGAGCCTCGCTAAAAGAAAAAAGGGGGCGTCGCTGTTTTTTCAAAACAAGCTTGCACGAGCAAGTGCGTGAGCTTCGCTAAAAGATAAAGCAGGGCGTCGCTGATTAAACAATATGACAATATAAGGAACGTCAAGTAGCACAGCAAAACATGGCACACAACCCTTACGTGTTTCTCATACCGTTACAAAACAACGTTACAACAACGAACATATCCCAAAGTAAAAAATCTTTACAAGGAACCACCGCTCCCCTCAATCAACACCAAATCATCCAAACCTTCGGTCTCCACCTCAAACCCCCCCTCCGCTGGAACCAGGGGTCCCCACAACAAAGGAGCTGCAGGGACAATCGGCAACTCCCCGGGTAAAACCCTCGCCCTATACATGTACCTATGCCTCGTCTCATTAACTTCCGAAGGTTCTTCCTTCGGGATCACAAGCGCCCCATCCGAACCAACTTCAAGCTCCCTTTGCCCGAACAAATATTCCAAAGCTGCGTTCTCGTCTATATCATCATCACCGCCAGCTTGCGAGGCCGAAGAAGACCCAAACAAATAACGATCGGCTTGGCGGTCTGTATAGTCTGTTTCGCGCCAAAATCGACTCGACCTACTATTCTTTAAATCATATCTCCGCACCTTCGACCACCAAAAACGTTCAAAGGAAAGCGAAGGATGCTTAAACATAGCACGAGCCCACGTTTCACCAGTTATAAAAACATCTTGGTAGTTCAACATCAGCGGAGTCACGTCGAATACGTCTAGCACAGTTCCGTCAGGAACCTGCATGTTGCACAAAAATACGAGATGTCTTAGCCTCGTCAAGTCTTTACAAACAACCACAGTATCTACAAAAAGGCCTCCCTCGCCCCAACAAACCCAGGCATCACACCTGCCCAGCTTCCCCTCGATTGACATCCAAACCCTCGCCAGCGGCGACAGTCGAGGTCCCAGCTGACGCCTCCTCCGCCGTGGATTCCTCCGCAGTAGCCTCGACATTTGTCGTAGTCTCCTCTTCCATCGCCGTCGCCCGCGCTGCATCTCCAACGATCGGCACGCCCCCAGTCAACGCCTCGATCTCGGCGAGCGTAACCCCCGCACAGCTTGGCTCAGGGGCGGCTTCGGAGTCACCCCTCGGTGCAGCTTCCGCAGGCGGCGAGGGCATCGCATCTCGTCGAGCCTACAAGCAAAACAAAAGACAAACCTCGCCAAAATCAACAAACAACCCCCCCTAAAACAAAAGCAACATAAATCAAAAAACTTAAACAAAAATGTGAACCTGGCGCGTAGCCTCGGCAGCTTCTTCGAAGGCGAGAGCTCGGCCACCTCCGGAGATCCAAAACTTGCGAAGCAAACGCATCGCACAGTTCCGGACTTCTGCGTCATCAACCTTCATCTGGCGAACCTCTTCGACCGTCGGAAAGACATGGCTCGGCCTTTTGACCTTGCGAAGATGATCACAATCCGCCAGTCGAAGCGTGCTCGCCATTGCCAAGGCCCCGGCGTAGCCACCAAAATCGGCTGCGTTGGAAACTAGCGAGCTAAACACGTCAAGCTCGTTGCCCAGCCAGCCCTCGAAGGCCTCTGCATCAGCTGCAGGCAATGGCTCTCCGGCTGAGCCCCCAGCCTCGGTCAGACAACAATCAAGTTTGCGCTTGACGTTCTCCATGCTCGTTCGCCAAGATTTCTTCAAATCAACTAGCCGACCCTCGGCCTCGGCCAAAGCCTTGTCTTTCTCCTTTCCCGCGGCAATCAGATCAGCATTACGCTTCGCCAGCTCAATCGCCTCCTCTCGAGCCTTCGCGGCCTTTTCCGAAGCAATCCTCATTTCATTTTCTTTATTCTCTAGGCTCCGCGCCAGTTTGCTATTCTCTTTCTCAAGTTCAGTCATATGGTTCCTCATAAACTCCATGTCGGAGCTAACCTTCCGCCTCGCTGAGCGGTTCAAGAGCATCAGCTCCGCCAACTTGACGTCAACGTCATCAAAAGTGTCGCCAACTGCTTGATCTGCAAGAAGAACCTCCGCCTCCGGCACACAAATGCGGCCGAAGATCCGGCCCAAAAAACGCCTTTCCTCCGGGCTACACTGCAAGTGGCAATCCCGAAGGTCCGGACTGGTGAACAGTGCTGTCGCCGGATCACAAATCCCAAGCTTCTTAGCGTATTCCGGGAGGCTCGACCGGCTAGCCTCGCCAAACGGCCTTTTTCCCCGGGATCGCGCAGAGTCAAGTTCCCCATCGAACTCAAACCCCTCCACCCAAAGGTGCGAGCCCGCGAAGCCAGGAACCGCACCTCGTCGAGGGCTACCTGGCTCAATATCTCGTGCAATCTCAACTGCGCCCTGGGTAACCATCGCACCAACACCCGGCGAGGCTCCGCCTCCAATAGACACCTCCTCATCCGTGTCATGCCCTTCAGTAGAACCCTCGCTGCCTTCATCAGACGAACCCTCGCCCGTCTCCCCCTCCTTTGCGTCCTTCTCCTCCACCTCATCATCATCAGACTCATCCTCATCGCCCGAAGTTTGGACCAAAGCACCGATCCCTCCAACGCGAGGCACGCGTCCCCCGACTGAACTGGCACCCCGGCCGCTCCGAGCCGCGGCCAAAGAAGAAGTGCCCGCAGCTGCAGAGCCAGCAGCGACCTTTGTCGCAAGCACCTTCGCTCGGCCACCAGCTCCCCCACGGCCTCGACCACGGCCTCTCTTCGGCCGAGAGACGATCTCCGTTCCTCCCGAAGCCTTCCGCTTCCTCTTCTTCGGCGCGTCGTCGCTCGAAGGAGCGGGCCAGTCGGCGTACCGAATGCCAAGAATGTCAAACATTCTGTTCACGCGACCTTCGCCGCCCACCAAGCTATGGATAGCCTTCACTTCCAGTGGGGAAAGCTTCCCCACGAGCTCGTCCGTCCACTGCTGCACTCGTTTGAAAACAGCCTCGTTCCCGTCCTCGCGCCTCGGAAATTTCTTAAGAGTTTTTTCCCAAACCTTCTCCAGTTCCAAACTAGGTTTCTTCAAGCCCCTACCTTCGTACCTTGGGTCATTCTCCACAGTGAACCAAGTCCGCCTTTGGCCAAGAGGCCAAATCTTGGCACAGCAATATTCCTCCACTAAATCACGCGCACACTGAGAACGCGCAACGACCCTCAGGCAATCAACAGCAGCATGGGCCTCGATGCTCATCTTAGCTTCGGCGCCCACATCTCCAAGCACCGGAAGCTCGCCGCAAAGCTCGGAGCTGTCACTGAGTTTGTAATAGAACCAGAACTCCTGCCACCCGCTGCTCCACTTGTTCTTCTGCGCTTGCACCGGCAGCTCCGCGCCGGCGCGATGGCAAAAAGTGTACACCGCGAATTGTCCAAGGCTGGTCTTGCCCTCGTTGTCCGTAATCTTCCGAGGCTGCATGTGAACGCGGTGGGTGCGAACAAAACCCTCGACATGAGGGACAACACCTTGAGACCTGCAGGCCCAGACGTAGACCGACATCTTTGTGAAGCAAGAAGGCGTAAGCTGATGAAACCGCAGGTTGAACCTCCGCAGGACCGAAGTCACGAAGGGGTCAGCTGGGAAGCGAAGGCCAGCCGAAAAGAACTCTTCAAACACCACAACTTCATCTGCGTCCGGCTTCGGCACGGTCTCCCCACTGCTGGCCCTCGCCTTGCCTTCCTCAACCCAGCCCCACCGCACATAAGATGCAATCTCACTTGCGCAAACCCGGCTAAGACCAAACTCGAAGGTAATCCCCTCATCCGCGGCTATGGGAGAAACAGCGCGAGCAGTTTGCTTCAATCTGGCCATCTCTTCAGCTACCAAAAACTATCAAACAAACCTTCGCACACAAGTATGTTCGCCAATGCCCTTCCAAACCTTCGCACGCAAGCTAAAACAAACCTTCGCTACAAGCAAATCGCAACAACAGGATGGCTATAGCAGAGGGCACAATCAAAACTCCCCACCCACTCTTTCTATTTATAGGCCGGGAGACGAGCCCCTCACCCGACGAAGTCGGCACGACAACCAAAAAACGCAGCGCAAAAAACAAAACAGGCTTCAATAGTATAAAACAACACCACAACGGCCCAGCCCAAAGCAGCCGCGGGCGTCGCTGCCGAGGGCCCTTTTTGTCCCCATCAAGAGGCGCTGCTTGGGCCTAAACACGGTTTTTTAGATCCAAGACAACGAGGGGCTACTGTTGGGGGAAAGGACCCTCGGCAGAAGCGCCGCTCGAACTGGTGCTCGAAATTAGCCCTCGCGCAACGCCTAATGTCCTTGCGAGGTCCCTCTCCCATTGGAGACCGTTACCCTGACTCCCGGACGCGGGGTCGACCCTCGTCGCTTTGTTGTACTCCCGTGCAGGTCTAAGGCGACAGTCGTACTGCAGGAGACCTTCGCTGACTCACGACGCCACCTTCGCTTGGAGCGAAGGTCGAGGGGCGGCAAGTACGCGCTGCCCCAGAAACAAGCGGAGCCGAAGGTCCGGCGAGCGCGGCCGAAGGTCAGGATCGCCGCACATCTCCCCCGGAGGCGAGTGAAGCCGGAGGTCCGGCAGATGGCGGAGGGGCGCGGGCCCGAGGGCGAGCGCGGCCGAAGGTCAAGACCGCCGCACCTCTCCCCGAAGGTGAACAAGGGCCAGGTGGCGGCGCGCTGGAGTGTGACCGATTAGGGTTTTCGCTTCAGCTGTGTATTTACGCTTTTGCCCTTCCTCCCTGCGCGGAGGCGAGGAATCTTTCCTGTACCCTTTTGTAATTTGGCCTGTGCCCCTTGGTATTCCCTATAAATACCAAGGGGATGAACAGTGTAAAAGGCCGACCTTTTGGGAAATTTGAGCACCTTCCACTTCCGTCTTACCTTCGCTACTGCATCCGACATTTGGCCGCCTTCGCTCTTTCTCCTGCACAAGTGCGGGGGTCGGGCAAGTGCGTTCCAACAAAGACATCAGTAAACATGTATAGACAGCAAGTCAAACAAGTGCTAAACATGTATACAAGGTGAACTACCCCTAGCACAGTTCAATCATCATGCTATAGAATGAAACATTGACTTGTGTTTTTAGATTTTATCGGAGAATTTGCAGCGGTTATTAACACAAGTTTAAATTCAGCATGTGATTGCGAGAGGTTGAAAGCCTGTCATTGCCTAACTTTCAACCGTGCTAAGCCTATGCATATGCAATCGGAAGCTTAAAGTATCGGTTTCGGTCATACACTACACGGCTCAAGTTTAACTCAAACTGCTATGAGAAACAGTCTCGATACCGTGATGTGTTGACAGAGCAATCCCATCTTGATCTTTTCAATTCACTAATACTTGGTTCATTTTAAACAGAATATGAACAATCCAAGCAAGTGAAAGACTCAGAACTAGAGACATAGCAACCTAGTATATATGAAATAGCGCAAGTGATCTCAACACATCCTACACATGCTAGTTGCCAAACTCAATGGTGAACATGTATCAAATTTTACTTTCATTAAGCATGTTCAATGTTCTGAAAAAGTAGCTTAGCTCACAAAATGTAGCAGTGATCAAGGAGAGCCTAAGCTACAAGCATCATCATATATCATTGAAGCACACACTAAACAAAGCATAAATTCATTCTAAGGAATATATACATGAAGCTTGAAAATGCAAGATGTATGCATGATGAAGTCGGAATCGGAGCCAAAACAAAACTAGAAAGACTCAAGACCCAAAAACAAAAAGGATCAGAAAGTCAGTCTATTGTACAATAAGCAAAATGCTTCCCCCATTTAAAAGGGGAAACACACACCAAGCTCACCTCTCAACCTAGCAAAAGTTGAGAGATCCAAAGGCTTGGTGAAAATATCCGCAACCTGGTTATGGGTGTCTACATGCCTAAGATCAATGTCGCCTTTCTCATAGTGATCATGAAAAAAGTGAAAACGAACATCGATGTGTTTGGTCTTGGAATGGAGAACAGGGTTCTTTGCTACACTAATGGCAGAGGTGTTGTCACAAAGCAAAGGAACCCGACTGAAATCTAGACCAAAATCACGCAAAGTAGCAACCATCCATAAAAGCTGCGAAGCACAAGAAGCAGCGGCAACATACTCGGCTTCTGTAGTAGACTGGGCTACGTTCGACTGTTTGCGAGAAGACCACGAAACCAAAGAAGAGCCAAGAAACTGACAAGTCCCAGAAGTAGACTTGCGCTCAAGCCGACAGCCGACAAAGTCCGCATCGGAATGACCATAAAGCGAGAGGGTCGAAGAAGAAGAGTACCAAAGTCTGAACTCAGGAGTGTATCGGAGGTACCTCATGATGCGCTTGACTGCTTGCTTGTGGGAAGTCCGAGGGGATGCCTAAAAATGAGTGCATAGACACACAGAAAACTGTATATCCGGCCTTGTCACCGTCAGGTACAGAAGCGAGCCAATCATACTTCTGTACTCCTTCTGATCAACCGGCTCTCCGTCCTGGTCCACGTCCATCGCCGCAGTCATCGGCATGGGCGTCGTAAGAAGCTTGGCCTCGCCCATGTCGAATTTCTTCAGGATGTCCTTCATGTATTTTCCTTGATGCACAAATGTCCCGTCTCGGGTTTGCTTAATTTGCAACCCGAGGAAGAAAGTCAACTCGCCCATCATACTCATCTCAAACTCCCTGCTCATAGTATCTGCAAACTTGGCAACAAGCGCGTGAGAGGAGCCACCAAAGATGATGTCATCCACGTAAATCTGGACTAACAAGGTATCGTTGCCTTGCTTGAGGAGAAACAAAGTTCTATCGACCCGTCCCATTTTAAAACCCTTGGAGAGTAAAAAGGTTTTCAAGCGATCATACCATGCTCTCGGGGCTTGTTTCAAGCCATACAAAGCTTTTGAAAGTTTATAAACATGGTTTAGAAACTTGGGATCCTTGAAACCAGGGGGTTGCCTAACATAAACCTCTTCCTCTATATACCCATTCAAGAAGGCACTCTTGACATCCATCTGGTAAAGCTTAAAACCCTTCAAAGCAGCAAAGGCTAGAAGGATTCTAATGGCTTCTAAACGGGCTACAGGTGCAAAGGTTTCGTCATAGTCTATCCCCTCTTTCTGGCAGAAACCCTGGGCTACTAGTCTAGCCTTGTTCCTCACTACCATCCCATCCTCACCCTCTTTGTTTTTGAAAACCCATTTGGTACCTATAGGGTGGCATTCTGGTGGAGGTGGAACTAGGGTCCAAACTTGGTTTCGTTCAAAGTTTTCTAACTCCTCATGCATGGCATTGACCCAGTTAGAATCTAAAAGTGCGTGTCCAACATCTTGGGGCTCAAAAGAAGCAACGAATGTAGAATGAGCAAAGTGTGAGATTTCATACGCTCGCGACCGCGGGACTCACTGGTCGATGTCGCCGATCATCTGACGCGGAGGGTGAACTTGTTGAACGCTTGTTGGCGGTTCTTATCGACATTTTAATCCCGCCAACATAGTCCACATAAAAGGAGAAAAGCATGTATTTTACTCATATATACTTTTATTGCTAACCAAGTTCCACATGTAGTGCAAAGTTATGTTTTGCAGATCATAAATACGCATACAGGTGGATAACAACCAAAAAGGCGCAATCCAACACGCCGAAATGCACAAAATGAACAAGGACACAAAAAGCCCATATAGAAGTGCAGCAAATTTCAGCCGGGAACAAACTCAGGAGCCCAAAAGGAGCAGCCCAGGCTTTTGCCAGGGCTTGTTGGGCCCAGCCAGGGGGCGGCCGCCCCCTGGGTCGGCCGCCTCCTTGGAGACGCCACGTGGCCACCGCCTTTGCAGAGGTGGTACATTAATTGCCCTAAAGGCGGTTCCGGGTGAAATTTGCAGCGACACCCCTCCTAAACCGACCTCAAACACCTATATAAGGAGAGGGGGAGAGGAGGCCAAAATAGAACACAATCACCTCTTGAGCTACACACTTGGGCACTACCTCTTCTTAGTTTTTCCTTGTTCTTGTGCTAGAGAGAGAGCTAGGCAAAGCTATCAAGGAGGGCTTGGCTCCTTGGAGAGATATTGGGTATGAATAAGATAGATCTGATCTCCAAAGCCCTGTCTTCATTCTTTCGATACAGTTCTTCATATGAACTAGAGTATAGTTCTTGTTCTAGTATTCTGGTGTATGACTTAGATCTTAGGTCTTATATCATGTTGCTAGTATATGAACTTATGAATAGTTCTTGTGGAATTAGTATAATATACATTCTAGTGTATAGTTCTTATAATATATTGCTACCCTAGGGTTAGTAGTGTATTATATGAATTAGAGCTAAGTGTGTATTGTATTATTCTCACATAGAACATTAGTCTAATTGCTTCATGCTTGTTATATGATTAGAAATGAGCTTATGTCAAGGGTGGCGGTTTATCATGCTCTTCTGAGTAGGCTCAGGCTTCTTACCTGTCGATCCGTAGGGTCGGGGACCCGGGGGAGTCTAAGTGGGTTCTGTGCATGCAAGCATGGTGCTTGGATGTAGAGGCCGGGTAATTGCATGGTCTTAGTCCACGGTAGTGGGGATGGCGGCAGGTGGTGACAGCCCTGTCCGTCCTTGGCATTCCCCCACGTTCGGCTAGGGTGTAGGAGTCTAAATTGTTACGAGAGGTTGCTGGCAGACCAGTACTCGCGTAATCTCCCGAACCATCTGAAGCATGAGATTAGTTCTATGTCATATGATTGCATGATTAACTTGTTCTATGAATGACTTGTATCTAGACCATGCCTGCTCTATTAGGTTATTCAATTATTCTTTTATTCATTTATTCTTTTAGTCTCTTTTTACTCTTTGCCCTTTTGCCATGCTCAAGATTGTGTTTCTCCACTATTCAAATCATCACAGTTTATCACCTGTTATGACAATTGATCCATTATTGCTATCATGGTATTTGGTACTATATTTATCCTAGAACTTGATACATACAAAGCCATCCTCGAGCGAACCAATAAATCATGATACTCGGTATATCTCCGGGTGAAATGCTACAGGATAATTCCGTGCGCTTGCGGACCTAAACTCCAAACCTACGAACTATCGTAAAGATGCATGCTTAACACTGTTGCTGGAAATGCGCCATTCTAAGCAACTTGTTAAGAGACATCATACAGACACTTCTAGCGCCGTTGCTGGGAATAGATCTTCGGGTCCATTTCTATGCCAATATCCGGCGCCGTTGCCATGGATGGATTGCAAAGTCCATTCTTAGTGACGACGTTAGTAAGTGTCAACGTGCATTTCTGGCGCTGTTGCCGGGGATGGATCGTAAGGTCTATTCTTAGTAATAACGTTAAGAAATGCCAACAACGCTCCGGGGCGCTTGCCTCGCTGAAGTCACCTCCCCCTCGCCAGATGCTGTCGCTCCCTCAGGTGCAGCGGGTGCTCGCTGGAGAGGTGGCTCTAGAGGTCCCCAAGAAGAAGACGTCATGGGATCGGGTCCTTGAGCTGAAGTAGTCGTCGCAGGGTCGACGGGGGCAGCCAGTGGAGTTGGCTCGGGATCACCCCAATCGGCATTCTCCTGCTCCTCCTCCACAAAGATGGTCTCTCCCAACTCCTGTTCTCCTGCAACATCAAAAGCAGAAGAAACACAAGGCATAGTCTGCGGATACATGGGTGTATGCCGAGTCTCTGAGTGATGAGTGATTGTCAACTGGGATAATGCGCATATTCTTTGGCTTGTGTTGTGCAGGTGTCGAGCACGGATACAGTGATCGAAGGCAAGGTGAAGGTCAAGTAGAGACGTGCCGTGCCGATGGACCGAGAGTGGCGAAGGGCGGACGTGAGGCTTGGACTGAGGGACCGGTGGCCTGAGGATCAGCTGTGGTGGCTGACAGCCTGGGACAGCGATGAGCGAAGACTTGCGGGTGGACGGGGTGCACGAGCGGTGCATCCCTTCTACGGCTCGGTTTGGTGGTTGAGCCACAGAAAAACCATCGGGTGGACGGTTTCCAGGTTTGGGCCTCAAAACCTGGGCGCTGATGGTTTCCGAGTTTGGGCCACAAAACTCGGGCTGAGGACGGTTTCCTGGTTTGGGTCTCAAAACTTGGGTGCTGCGGGTTTGCTGAGTTTGGGCCACAAAACTCAGGCGATGGTCGGCAGGTTTCCCGGTTTGGGCCTCAAAACAGGGGCTTGGCTGTGAAGGCTGGTTTCCCGGTTTAGGCCACAAAACCGGGGGTGTGACGTTCGGGAAAAGGACAAGCAGAGCGGTGGCGACACATGGCGGCAATCGATGAGGTTGCGTCGAGGCAACGCTACCAGTTGTGCGGGCGTGGCCGTCAGATCACCACCTAACACGAGTTGGTCCAGAATAACCCTAGGGTTTAGCTGGTTCGCTCTATAATTAGTTAGGGGTAGAGTGGGAATTAGAATTAGGATAAGTAGTGGGAGACACCCACCTCCCCATCTATCTCAGTCATTTGCTATTTTGCCTTCAAGGTTTTCCTGCTCTCCCTCTCCCCTACTGTAGCTACTGAGATCCACAGAGATGATGAACAATACCTCTGTGTATTTGCTTTTTGAGGAAACGAGACCGTAATCTCGTTGTCTCCTTGTGGGGATGAATTTCGACTGGCAATTCGTGGTTTTGATTCGCGTTTTGAACTTGGGCGAGGGAATTTTTGTGGTGTCCCACTGTGTTCCTAGGGAACATCCACCCATTCTCTTGGGTCGTGGACATCACGCGCATCGGTTTTGCTCTTGGGGTTGATTTTCAGGACAGAGGTTTAATGTTTCTAAAAAGAAATTTAAAGCTCCCATTCACCCCCCCCCCTCTAGTCGCTTTCTGGTAGCACTGTTGGTCCTTCAATTAGTATCAGAGCGGGTTAAGGATCTTTCACCTTAGCCGGTTCCAGATCCACAGAAGGCGACATGGATCGTGGTGTGGGCAAACCGCCGTTCTTTGATGGGACGAACTATGCGTATTGGAAGATACGCATGTCGGCCTATCTGCAGAGTATGGGTTCTTCCATCTGGGATATGTTAACACCAGATTTTCGCATGCACGAGGATATGACAAGTGGGCCCAGCCAGCAGAGAGGAAAGGATTCAGCAAGCAATCAGACGGCTATTTGGTCCTCAGGGTTTCGGTGAATACCTGTGCGGTCGGCTATTTTTGCAAAGCGGTGGCTCCATTCGGAGGTGGATATGGCAAGTAAAGCCGACTTACACGAGAAGACACGTGACAGTGAAGGACACCGAGAAGAATAGAAATAGGATTTGTATCTTTCCAAAGTTTCATTATGTAAGTCGTAATCGTTTAGGATTCGTGTCTTGTCCAGGGTATAAATATAAGCCCTCGACCATTGTAAAATTGTTCACAACCACATCAATACAAACCGGCCCCGCGCCACCTTCGAGTCCTTAGTCGTGTCCTCAAGTTCTTCGAGAGGAATCATCGATCCGTCGACCTCCGTAAGTATTGGCAACCTTGTTATTATGTGTAGTATCATGCGGTGGATTTAGATATGATGCAAGTAGTCTCGTATATTAAGCTTAGTATCATGCGGCGGATTTAAGCTTATGACGAGAGGTTTTTGCTTGTGCCTCGTATCGTGCGGCGGATTAAGTAAGGGTAAAAATAGTTATCGGCTCTATTAGATTTGGCAGATCTAGTAGATTCATTAAGTTATCATGTGTTATGTGTTTTATTTTATTTAATTCTTGTAACACTCTTTTGCCCAATCTAGATTGATTTTTGTTCGGCCTTGTTCCACAAGTTTGCTTGTGCTTTGCTAATCATAAGATCATGACGGCTGGATCAACTTTCAATCCAGATTGTTACATGTTGCGGGTTCATGCATGTTATTTACGATTAGACTTTGATGAAACTAGGTATCGTGCGACAGATGCAAGTTTTAGATCTGTTTGATCGTGTTTTCTTGTTTGTTCCATCTTCATGGACCCCAATTCGGCTGGTTTGCCGATTTTGGTTACGCTTACACGAGTAATGAGCTTTTATAGATCTGTTCAAATATATGCATGCTTTTAGCTTGTTATAATTAGATTGTATCATGCGGTGGATTAATCTAATTATAAGAAGTGGTGTAGACTTATAGCAAGTGGTATCATGCGGTGGATTAGCTTCGCTTGAGTTTATGCTTGATGGGTTTATGAAGACTAAACGTGCGGCAGATTAGTTGGATTAGCCTATGCATGTGTTATTTGAATAGATCTATTTTTTGCAAGTTACCTGTTTATAATATCCTCGATTTGTTCAAGCATGTCTTTCTTTACATATGCATTCGGAAGTTAATATGCTTTACATACTTTGTTCTCATACTTGCCGAATGACTTTATAAACATGCTTTGACGGACAACTTCTATAGCTGTGTGCCGTCGTGATTGGCTTTCAAAGCCGTACATATGGAACTGTCTGGTCTCACCCGGCATGTTCCAGAGGTATTCTCACGTTTTTATCCCTTGTTGGTTTTCAGATCAAACCGACCGGCACGTCTCTGGATTCAACATACTCCGGGCACCCGATTGAAGCTAGCTTTCCGGCTTGCTGTGTGCTTGGGGCGAGGTGTCACTTTTTGCGTCAACACACTTTTTGGCACGCTCGGTGGGACCACTTCGTTGCAAGATGCCTGAAATCAGCGATGATCAAATTCTAGATGTGACCATGGATGAGTTGCTGTCAGACTCAAGGGATTTAGTACAGCAAGCTTGTGATGAATTCGAGCGCAAATGCTTGGCGTCATTCTCCAAGAACAAGAGAGGCAAGGTCTTCCAGAAGCAGGCGCTTCCAAAGATCATTCCTCATCACCAATCTGAGCCGTCTGACAGCGATGAAGAGGAAGCTATTCGGAAGATGACCGAATTAGTGTACAAAGCTGTATCAGAAGCCACGACCAATCATCAGGCAGCTTTCTTGAATACTTTTCGTGCTGTCATGGTTAGCGTTTTCGGTCCAGTAGCGGATAAACGCTTTGAAGAAGCTACTGGTCCAATGCAGAAGGACCGAGAGTGCTACTAGAAAGCGACCAGAGGGGGGTCAATGGGAGCTTCAAATTTTCCTTTCGGAAACTTGTCGCCACTTGTCCCAAGAATCAACCCCAAGAGCAAACCCTAGAGCTCGTAAGTGTCCACGACCCTAGAGACAGGGTGGATGCTTCCAAGAAGCACAGCGAGACACTTCACTACTCTAGAAATTCAACGCAAAAGCTGGAAACCAAAACCGACAACGGACAAGCGAACTGCGAACAAAATAGCTCGGAAACAGCTTTGACCAAACTCTGCCTGTGTCCGGTCAGGCACCACCAGACGCGTCCAGTCAAGCGGAATCAAATTTCGGAGCTCTCTGTTTGTGACCGGACTCACTGTCCTGGAGCGTCCGGTCACTACCTCAGAGTCCGGTCAGTCTAAAACAAGCACGGTGAACAGTACCAAGGGTGAGTCCGGTCACCGAGCACCAGGAGCGTCCGATCATGTCTCGAAGACACCACGCTGAGCATTCAACGACCGGACACACGGGGACAGCGTCCGGTCAACCCGTGCCCAGCGTCCTGTCACCCCAACTGCCCTCTGTTTGACTACCGATTTGATTCAAACTCTCCCAAAACGAAACCTCTAGGGTTCAAACTTGGAGAGATGAGTCACAAGGAATATAGTGAGCTATCTCTAAAAGATCATGGCTCGAACCTATCTCCAAATCGATGAATCGAAGAAATTCGGGGAAAGAGAGAAAAACTTGACCTGAAACAAAAATCAATCGATCTACTAGCTCGTGAGGTTAGATGTAAATTCCTTCGGTGAAAAGAAGTGCCTTATGATCTAGAACAACTCTATTCAAACGGAATTGCAAGAAATGCATTGAGTAGAGAGATCGATCAACGGGAAAAATGTGGTGAAAAGTAACCCGCGAAGAACACGAACAAAACGCGAATCGCAACCACGAATTTGCAACCGTGTGGCTACCACACGCTACAATAGTGAGATTACGGTCTCACTTCCTCAAAATCTCACAAACACAGAGGTATGGTTCTCTTCTTTGTGGATCTCAGTTTGCTACAGCAGGGAATGGAGTGCAGGAAACCCTAGAAGCAAACAGCAAATGACTGAGATAGAATGGGAGGAGGGTGTCTCCCTCTACTTATCCTAATTCTAATTCCTACTCTACCCCTCACTACTTACAGAGCGAACCAGCTAAACCCTAGGGTTATTCTGGACCAACTCATGGTAGGTGGTGATCCGACGACCACGCCCACACAACTGGTAGCGTTGCCTCGACGCAACCTCACCGATTGCCGCCACGTGCCGCCACCGCTCTGCTTGTCCTTTCCCGGACATCGCACCCCCGGTTTTGTGGCCCAAACCGGGAAACCAGCCTTCACAGCCAACCCCCGGTTTTGAGGCCCAAACCGGGAAACCAGCCGACCAGCATCTGAGTTTTGAGGCCCAAACTCAGCAAACCCGCAGCGCCCAGGTTTTGAGGCCCAAACCTAGAAACCGTCCTCAGCCCGAATTTTGTGGCCCAAACTCGGAAACCATCAGCGCCCAGGTTTTGAGGCCTAATCCTGGAAACCGTCCACTCGGTGGTTTTTCTGTGGCTCAACCAGCAAACCGAGACGTAGAAGGGATGCACCGCCCGTGCACCCCGTCCACCGACACGTGTCCCCAAGTCCTCGACTCAGGCAACACATGACCGCAAGTCTTCGCTCGTCGCTGTCCCAGGCTGTCAGCCACCACAGCTGATCCTCGGGCCACCGGTCCCTCAGTCCAAGCCTCACGTCCGCCCTTCGCCACTCTCGATCCCTCGGCACGGCACGTCTCTACTTGACCTTCACCTTGCCTTTGATCACTGTATCTGTGCTCGACACCTGCACAAGACAAGCCAAAGAACATGCGCATCACCCCAGTTGACAATCACTCATAACTCAGAGACTCGGCATACACCCATGTATCCGCAATCTCCCCCTTGATGAGTTGATTGTCAACTACCAACACAAATCATAATGAAAAGAAAGAAGGAAGAAGGAAGAAAGAGAGAGAACTCAACCAAATGACCCAAAAGCATAGCAAAGACAAAAAAGGTCAAGTGGAAAGAGCAAGACAACTTGGTCCCCAAAGACATGGGCAACGGCTCGACGCGACCAAGCAAAGCAAAGCTAGCCCTCAAGAAGAGGTAGAACAGGCTCAACACCGCTAGCGAGAAAACTTGATACCAATTGAAGAATCAATTGAAAATCAAGCAAAATAGAGCTAGCCCTCAAGAAGAGGCAGAACGGGCTCAACACCGCTAGCGAGGTAGCTCGATACCAACTGTTACCAACTCAAAACCAAAAGAGTTCGATACCAATTGAAGAGCTGAAAAACCATGTGAAGTGTTGTGCTGAAAATGTTTGCTAGTCCCTCAAGAAAGAGGCAAAGGCTCAACACAACTAGCGAACTCCCCCTCAAATAGTGCACACAACACAGGGAAACTCCCCCTTAGTTGAACTTCGGAGGCATATGATTTGCAATCTCTCCCCCTTAGTTGAAAATGCACCAACAAGCAAATGTGCACAAGCACTCAAGATTCTCCCCCATGACAGAAAATCTCCCTCCATAAATGCATATGAGTTAAAATGCAAGTTAGCAGCTTTAGGAATATAATCAAAAGAGTGCAAGGATGCTCTACAGAGTTCGGATCCGATGACTCAACAACATCCATAAGGAGCTAGCAAAGGCTCAAACTGATCACTAGATACGAAATATGGTCATGAGAGCAAAAATGAGCAGTTTTCAACCAAAAAGGTATTCACCATTAAAATTGCACTAAACATGTATAGACAGGAAGTCAAACAAGTGCTAAACATGTATGCAAGGTGAACTACCCCTAGCACAGTTCAATCATCATGCTATAGAATGAAATACATACTTGTGCATCCAAATTTTATCGGAGTTGCAGCGGTTAATTTACACAAGTTTAAATTTCAGCATGCGATTGCGAGAGGTTGAAAGCTTGTCATTGCCTAACTTTTCAACTGTGCGAAGCCTATGCAAAAGCAATCAGAAGCTTAAAGCAACAGTTTTGGTCATACACTACACAACTCAAGTTTAACTCAAAGTGCAATGAGAGACAGTCTCGAAACTGTGATGTGCTGACAAGCAATCCCATCTTGATCTTTCCAATTTACTTAACTTGGTTCAGATTTTAAGCAGAATATGAACATACCAAGCAAGTGAATGACTCAACACTAGAGACATAGCAACTTAGCATATATGAAGAGCACAAGTGATTTCTACACATTCTACACAAGCTAGATGCATATCTCAATGGTGAACATTTGCAAATTTTAAGTTCATTACTCAGATTCACCAGTCATAAAATAGCTCCGCTCACAACATGTAAAATTGATCAAAAAGAGCATAAGCTACAGCATCATCAGAAAGCATCAGAGCAAGGACTATACAGAGCATAGTTACATTCTTCAGATTATATACATGAAGCTCTGAATGTAATTATGCAAGATGAAATGCAAAGATGCAAGAAGAAGCCAACTGAAAATCACGAAGTCAGTGTATGATACAAGAGTCAAAATGTTTCCCCCATCTAAAAGGGGAAACACACACCAAGCTCACCTCTCAACCTAGCAAAAGTTGATTGGTCCAAAGGCTTGGTGAAAATGTCAGCCAACTGATGATGAGTATCGACATGGCGAAGGTCGATATCACCCTTCTCATAGTAGTCTCACAGAAAATGAAAGCGCACATCAATGTGTTTGGTCTTAGAGTGCAACAGGGGGTTCTTAGCGACGCTAATAGCACCCGTGCTGTCACAAAGCAAAGGACGCGAGAAAAGCTCAGACCAAAATCACGCAAAGTGGCCATCATCCAGAGTAACTGGGAACAACAGCTAGCCACAACAACATACTCAGCCTCTGTAGTAGACTGGGTGACACTAGACTGCTTGCGAGAAGACCATGATATAAGAGAAGAACCAATAAACTAGCAAGTCCCAGAAGTGGACTTTCGATCAATGCGACATCTAGCAAAATCGGCATCGGAAAAACCGCAAAGGGAAAGGGTGGAGGAAGCAGAATACCAAATCCCAAATTCTGGAGTGAAGGATAAGTACCTCATAATGCGCTTGACCGCCTGACGGTGCGAAGTGCGCGGCGACAACTGAAATCGCGCGCAAAGACACACCGCGAACTGAATGTCCGGGCGTGTCGCCATCAGGTACAGCAGCGACCCGATCATACTCCGGTACTCCTTCTGGTCCACAACTTCTCCATCCACATCCGCATCCAGGGTCGTCGTGGTCGACATGGGTGTTGGAAGAGGTTTGGCCTAAGCCATATCGAATTTCTTCAATATGTCCTTGGTATACTTACCCTGGTGCACAAATGTTCCCTCTCGTGATTGCTTGATTTGCAATCCGAGGAAAAACATCAACTCGCCCATCATGCTCATCTCAAATTCCCTGCTCATAGTATCTGCAAACTTGGAAACCAAAGCGTGAGAAGAACCACCGAAAATGATATCATCCACGTAAATTTGGACCAAGATAGTATCAGTGCCTTGCTTGAGAAGAAAGAGCGTTTTATCCACACATCCCATTTTAAAACCCTTAGCAAGCAAAAAGGTTTTCAACCTATCATACCAGGCTCTAGGGGCTTGTTTCAAACCATACAAGGCTTTGTGGAGTTTAAAGACATGGTTTGGAAACTTGGGATTTTCAAAACCGGGGGGCTGTCTCACATATACTTCCTCTTCTATGTAGCCGTTTAAGAAGGCACTCTTGACATCCATTTGAAAAATTTGAAACCTTTAGATGCAGCAAAAGCCAAGAGTATCCTAATAGCCTCCAAACGAGCTACAGGAGCAAGCGTCTCCTCATAGTCTATCCCCTCCTTCTGACTATACCCCTGGGCTACAAGTTGGGCCTTGTTTCTCACAACATGGCCATCCTCTCCTTGTTTGTTTTTGAAAACCCATTTTGTCCCAATTGGGTGAAACTCAGAGGGAGGAGAAACTAGAACCCAAACCCGATTTCTTTCAAAGTTTTCTAACTCCTCATGCATGGCATTGACCCAATCTGGATCCGTCAAAGCGTGTCCAACATCTCGGGGTTCAAAATCAGCAACAAATGCAGAATGAGCAAAGTGAGAGATTTGCGTTGACCGGGTGACGCGTTCGTCGATGCTGCCGATCATCTGTTGAGGCGGGTGCTGGCGCTGAATGTGTTGTGGCACCAACCTTGCCGAAGTGGCCTCCTCCTCAACAGCAGCTGGTGCCTCCTCGGGTACAAAAGGTACCGCTCGAGGTGGCGGATCCCACGACCCCCAAGTTGAAGAAGAGGGATCGGGGCCGTGAGTCATAGTAGAAGCCACTCTTTGTGGCACAGCAGGTGGAGGAGGTGCTGGGTCATCCATCCCTTCAGCACCTTCTTCTTCATCATCGAAAAGAGGCTCGCCAACCTCATGATCAGCTGCACGCTCAAAACGAGAAGAAGGACAAACCATGGTCTCGTCGAAGGTGACAACGGATGTCTCCATGACTCCGTTAGTGTCAAGGTTAAGTACACGATAAGCTCGAGTGTGAGTGCCATAAACCAAAAAAACACCGTCAGAAGAACGACTCAAATTTGTCCAAGTTGCCCTTTTTGAGTATAAAACAATGGCAACCGAAAACTCTAAAATAACTCACCTTGGGCAGTTTTCCAAAACGCAACTCATAAGAGGTCTTTTTCAAGAAAGCTCGGAGAAAGATGCGATTGGAAATGTAGCATGCAGTGCTCATGGCTTCGACCCAATATCCTAGGAGTCCTATGCTCATCGAGCATCGTACTGGCCGTCTCTACAAGGGTCCGATTCTTCCTTTCTACAACACCATTCTGAGGCGGTGTGTAGGGGGAAGAAAACTGATGCTCTAAACCCAAAGAGTTACAAAACTTTTCAAAATCCGAATTCTTGAATTCGGAACCATTATCACTTCTAATAGCTCGGATCGAGTTCAACGGGAACTCATTCTGAAGACGCAAAATCAGATTGCGAGCAAAGGAGAAAGTCTCCGTTTTCTCAGCTAAAAAGAAAACCCACGAATATATCGAAAAGTCGTCAACAACAACAAGCACATACCACTTCCCCCCAACCAAGCTCACCCGAGCCGGACCAACAAGGTCCATGTGCAAAAGCTCTCCAGGGCGCTTAGTAATGACCTGAGTCACTAGATGGTGGGGAGCGGCAACCATCTTCCCATGTCTACAAGAATGGCAAACAAGATCCTTCTCCATAGATAACTTGGGCAATCCTTGGATTAGGCCAAGTGAACTAAGTCTTGCAAGCAAGTCGAAGCTCAAATGTCCTAGTCTCCTATGCCACTTCGAAAGATCAGAGGAGGAAGGTCCAGCCAAAAGACAACGAGAAACTCCAAATGACTCTGAGAAATCCGCACGAAAGACTTTCCCAAAGGGCGAGATCCCACAAACAAGATTGCCCTGAGGATCCAAAATACGACTGAGATTCGGCTTAAAACGAATCTCATAGTCGTCATCAAAGAGTTGCAAAACAGAAAGATGGTTAAAATGCAAGTTAGAAACAAGAGCAACATCGCACAACACAAAGTGCTCATTAACTCGCACTGACCCACGAGACAACACTCTACCTTTGCTATTGTCGCTGAAGGTGATAAACTCCTTTCCAGCAACCGGACTAAGACTGGAGAACCACTTGGCGTTTTCGGTCATGTGCCTCGAGCAACCGAAGTCCACCAACCAAACGTTCTCCAATCGTTTTACCTACATCAATAAAAAGACATAGGGTGAGCATACGGTCCAACATTGGGGTTAGTGAAGTAAGGAGAATACCAGTGTTGGGCCGGCTGCTCAAAAGAACGGTTAGCAGAAAAACCATTCCTAGCATGCCTATGGGAAGAGCGATCACCACGTTGAGGAAAACGTGGTCCGCTAAGGGAAGAGCGTCAATCGCGATACTCAAAACGCGGTGGAGGAAAACGCTCAACAACAAAGCCACCGCCACGGGGTCCATAGCCCACAACTGCAGGCTCCCGCCGGGCACGCTCTCTAGGCGGCCTAGGCCTAGGAACTTGAGGTTTTGGACCTCTAGGCCTAGCAGCACGCCTCTGAACATTCGGCACATGTACATCATGGAAAGGATGGTACATGTCCGTGTTGTTCATCTCCTTTGCATGACGCGCCTCTCTCTTGAGCCGAAAGCAAAAGTCACTCAAGTGACCATCTCTCCCACAGTGCTCACAATGGTACCTCACTGCTCTCAAAGGGGGTTGTTGGTACTCACGGTAGTGGGTGTGGATCACTTTGCCCTTTTGTGGCACAAGCTCCTTCTGGATGGGTGGCATGGTGTCCAGCTTGTTCTTGAGATGGTTTGGTTTGGGAGCCCATGATTGTTTCTTGGGTGGAGCTCTCGGAGGCTCAACAAAGACCCCATCCTTGGTGTTAGGCTTGAGAGGCTCTTTGGGTGGAAGCTTGGTAAGTTTGGGAGTAGTGGTGGAGTTGGGCTTCTCACATGGGTTAAGACCACTCGACTCTCCAATCTTGCCAAAAGATGAAACATCAACACCCGGAGCAAAGCCTACACCAGGACCTCCAGCAGCTCGCTTGAATTGGGAGATCATCATCCCGAGCTATGGCTCACCGCTAGACACCCATGACAAGATGGTCCGAAGGTATGTGTTTTCCTCCTCGGTTTGCATCTTGTCATGCTTCACATTAGCGATCTCCATCTCCAAACCCTCACAAAGAACACACCTAGCCACACATGTGCTACCTGAGTTGGCCTCTTCAAGAGACACAATTTTGGCATTCTTCTCTGCCAACTCAGATTGCAAGCCCGCACAGGACTTGCACGCACCCAACAGCGAGGATCTAGCCTTTAGCTCATCCACCTCTCCTACCAACATAGCATACTTGCTTCTCAAAGTGAGGGGGTCAGTCATGTGTGTGGTGCACATCTCACACTCCTCCTCCTCGGTTACAACTACGGTGGACTTGACAGATTCAAGTTCCTTTACCGTGTCCTCCCACTTCTGCCTAAACTCCTTGTGCTCTCTAGCAGCACGCCTAAGCAACTTATCCTGACTAAGGAGCACGGCAGTAAGTTTCTCGACCTCAGCAGAAAGCTCATCGGGGGTCTGAGATACCTGGGAGGTGTCATCGTCATCGTCGTTCTGAGGAGTGTCCTCCAGCTCGCCGTCGACCTCCTTGCCGAGGGCCATGGTGCAGAAGCCGTCGTCATTGGCGAAGAAGTAGAGGCCATTCAGCTTGTCCTCGATCCTCTTCTTCTTCTCGGACTCGTCGTCGCTTGAGGCAGCGGAGTCTTCGTCTGAGTCGTCGACGTCGCTGAGCGTGGCGAAGAAAGCACGCTGCTCAGCCTGGGCCTTCTCCAAGTACTTTGTCTTGATGTACTCCTTGTCGAAGCCGCCCTTCCGCTTGTGCTTCGCGGGGACGTACTTCTCCTTGCGCTTGCCGGAGTTGTAGTTGTGCCCATGATCCGCCTTGTTGAAGGTCTGTTGTTCTTCTTCGGGCAATTGGCTATGAAGTGGTTGGGGTCGCCGCACTCGAAGCATCCCGAGCGTCCTCCTCCGTGGTGACGGTTCATGCGGTTGTTGTGGAACCGCGAGAACCGGTTGGCGAGCAATGCCAACTCGTCATCCCCCATGAACTCCAGCTGCTCCTCTGTGATAGAAAGAAAAGAAGAGAGTGCAAATCCTCCAGAGGGATTAGCAGAAGAGCCAGAAACCAAAGCCATCGATGGGCCAGAAGGATTTTCATAAGAAGCCCTCGCCATGGCATCATTCTCACTGGACTTGAGCTTACTGAAGAGCTCGTCGCACGTGAGGGTCTCATAGTTAGGCGATTCGATGATCGCCTGAACCTTGGAATCCCACACCGATCGATCAAGAGTATGCAAAAGCTTCAAAGCTCTCTCATGATCATCGAAAGGCAACAGCTCCTTGTTAGCCCTCATCCTGTTGACAATCACCTAAAAGCGAGCGAATAAACTTTCTATGCTCTCGCAAGGCATATGTCGAAAGTTCTCATACTCTCGCTTGAACGACTCGTAGAGACGGGTTTTGACTTGAGAGGTTCCCTCATGGAAACGCACGAGGGTAGCCCAAATCTCCCGAGCCGTAGCGAGGTGAGAAACGCGATCAAACTCGGACATGCTCAAACAAGAGAAAAGAGCATTACGAGCTCGGCTATTGGCATCGTGCTCATCGATCTGACACTGAGTGACACGAGCAGCCAAGACGACCACATAATCGGCAGAGTTGCAAATACCCCAAATGGAAGCACCAATACTCTGCAGATAGGCCGACATGCGTATCTTCCAATACGCATAGTTCGTCCCATCAAAGAACAGCGGTTTGCCCACGCCGCGATCCATGTCGCCTTCTGTGGATCTGGAACTGGCTAAGGTGGAAGATCCTTAACCCACTTTGATACCAATTGAAGGACCGAGAGTGCTACCAGAAAGCGACCAGAGGGGGGTGAATGGGAGCTTCAAATTTTCCTTTCGGAAACTTGTCGCCACTTGTCCCAAGAATCAACCCCAAGAGCAAACCCTAGAGCTCGTAAGTGTCCATGACCCTAGAGACAGGGTGGATGCTTCCAAGATGCACAACGAGACACTTCACGACTCTAGAAATTCAACGCAAAAGCCGGAAACCAAAACCGACAACGGACAAGCGAACTGCGACCGAAATAGCGCGGAAACAGCTTTGACCGGACTCTGCCTGTGTCCGATCAGGCACCACCGGACGCGTCCGGTCAAGCGGAATCAAATTTCGGAGCTCTCCGTTTGTGACCAGACTCACTGTCCTGGAGCGTCCGGTCACTACCTCAGAGTCCGGTCAGTCTAAAACAAGCACGGTGAACAGTACCAAGGGCGAGTCCGGTCACCGATCACCAGGAGCGTCCGGTCAAGTCTCGAAGACACCACGCTGAGCATTCAACGACCGGATGCACGGGAACAGCGTCCGGTCAACCCGTGCCCAGCGTCCGGTCACCCCGACTGCCCTCTGTTCGACTACCGATTTGATTCAAACTCTCCAAAAATGAAACCTCTAGGGTTCAAACTTGGAGAGATGAGTCACAAGGAAGATATTGAGCTATCTCTAAGAGATCATGGCTCGAACCTATCTCCAAATCGATGAATCAAAGAAATTCAGGGAAAGAGAGAAAAACTTGACCCAAAACAAAAATCAATCGATCTACTAGCTCGTGAGGTTAGAGGTAAATTCCTTCGGTGAAAAGAAGTGCCTCATGATCTAGAACAACTCTATTCAAACGGAATTGCAAGAAATGCACTGAGTAGAGAGATCGATCAACGGGAAAAATGTGGTGAAAAGTAACCCGCGAAGAACACGAATAAAACGCGAATCGCAACCACAAATTTGCAACCGTGTGGCTACCACACGCTACAATAGTGAGATTACGGTCTCACTTCCTCAAAATCTCACGAACACAGAGGTATGGTTCTCTTCTCTGTGGATCTCAGTTTGCTACAGCAGGGAATGGGAGAGCAGGAAACCCTAGAAGCAAAGATCAAATGACTGAGATAGAATGGGAGGAGGGTGTCTCCCTCTACTTATCCTAATTCTAATTCCTACTCTACCCCTCACTACTTACAGAGCGAACCAGCTAAACCCTAGGGTTATTCTGGACCAACTCGTGGTAGGTGGTGATCTGACGGCCACGCCCACACAACTAGTAGCATTGCCTCGAGCAACCTCACCAATTGCCGCCACATGCCGCCACCGCTCTGCTTGTCCTTTCCCGGACGTCGCACCCCCAATTTTCTGGCCCAAACAGGGAAACCAGCCTTCACAGCCAACCCCCGGTTTTGAGGCCCAAACCGGGAAACCAGCCGACCAGCATCTGAGTTTTGAGGCCCAAACTCAGCAAACCCGCAGCGCCCAGGTTGTGAGGCCCAAACCTGGAAACCGTCCTCAGCCCGAGTTTTGTGGCCCAAACTCGGAAACCATCAGCGCCCAGGTTTTGAGGCCCAAACCTGGAAACCGTCCACTCAGTGGTTTTTCTGTGGCTCAACCACCAAACCGAGCCGTAGAAGGGATGCACCGCCCATGCACCCCGTCCACCGACACGTGTCCCCAAGTCCTCGACTCAGGCAACACATGACCGCAAGTCTTCGCTCGTCGTTGTCCTAGGCTGTCAACCACCACAGCTGATCCTCGGGCCACCAGTCCCTTAGTCCAAGCCTCACGTCCGCCCTTCGCCACTCTCGGTCCCTCGGCACGGCACGTCTCTACTTGACCTTCACCTTGCCTTTGATCACTGTATCTGTGCTCGACACCTGCATAAGACAAGCCAAAGAACATGTGCATCACCCCAGTTGACAATCACTCATCACTCAGAGACTCGGCATACACCCATGTATCCGCAAATGCAAGGACCATTGTTGTTCCCGGTACCTCAACGTCGAAGGATCTCCGAAGAAGGCGGAGCTGGCCCAAGCACAGGTGGAGTGGTTCCTCATGAGACGCAACAACCTCCCCAGACTTATGGCCAGGTCACATTCGGCACGACATGGAATGTCCCGCAATCTACTTCTAGAGTGTCTCCTGCAGCAAACAGGATACAGAAGAATATGTTTGGAGATGGATATCAGGAGTTCATCGATTATAGTTCAATTAATGCTCTTTCAAATCCAGGCTACAAGAGTTCAGCAGGACTACATCCTGGGGGGCAAGCACAAGCAGCTCCTGATTCGAATATTGACCCCATCATGCATAGGATGGCTGATATGATGCAGAATCAATTCGGCCTAAAGCCAAAGAGTCAGTCATATGCTTACAAGTCCCCTTACCCGGAGTGGTACAATCGGGTAGCACTTCCTCCAAGGGTGAAGCCTCCCACTGATTTTACCAAGTTTTTAGGCCAGGATGGCACCAGCACTATAGAGCACATCGACCGCTATTTGATGCAACTTGGAGAAGCATCTACGGACGAAGCCTCGAGGATTCGGTACTTCCCATTGTCATTGACAGGACCAGCCTTCTCGTGGTTCTCTTCTCTGCCAGCAAATTCTATCAATAAATGGGCAGAGCTAGAACAGAAATTCCACTCGTATTTCTTTACGGGTACCAGTGAGAAGAAGTTGGTCGATCTCATGAGCCTAAGGATGAAACCTGGTGAGACGCCACAAGAATATCTGCGCCGATTCAGGGAAACCAAGAATCTTTGCTATTCTCTGAATTTGCCGGATGACCAATTGCCGGAGATAGCTATAGCTGGCATGTTGCCGAATATCAAAGAGAAGCTATTCGGCATGGAGTTTGATGACCTCGGGCAGTTGTCACAAAGGTTGGCAACGATGAGTAATCAAGCCCAGGGATTCAAGAGGAATAATCAATTCCAGAAGGGTGATGTGGCTACCAAGATGTATCAGGCTTTCTTGGAAGAAGCAACTGAGTACGATGATGAAGATGAAATAGCTGCAGCCGAGATAGTCTGGGTTAAAGAGCCAACTCAAGTCAACCAGCGATGGCTGAGGCAACAAAAGGGTACTTATGACTTTGATGTTTCCAAGTCAGATAAATTATTTGAGTACTTGTTGAAGGAAGGACGCATCAAGTTGTCGGAAGTTCATCCTATGCTGCATCCTGAAGGGGTCAAGGACAAGAAGTATTGTGGTTTCCATAATACTAGATCCCACTCCATAAACGATTGTCGAGTGTTCAGAGTGCGGATCTAGAAAGCTATCCAGGACGGGCATATGAGGTTTGATGGAAAGATGAAAGTTGATGATAGCCCTTTTGGACAGAATACCGTGTCCTTCTCTGTTAATATGGTCAATGCAGCTGATCCCAGGGGAAAGAGCAAAATGAAAGTGTTAACCTCTGATAGTGCAAGGGAAGCTGGTGTCGTTGACCCTGATCGGCAAATTACAGATAAAGATCTTCAGCAAAGGGTTTGGATCCAAAATAGCCGAACTGAGACGGGAGAAACTTCCAGACCCAGGGTCACGATGCATATTCTGTTGAATAAATGGCGTCGGGAACAGGAACGGTACCAGAAGCAGAGACTTTGTGAAGAACAGAAGTTCCTGAAGAAACAATGAAGGTACAAAGAAGAGATGTACCGAGAAGAACGAGAAGATATGAGGGAGCAAGAACAGTCTCATTGGGAATGCTCGTTCTTCCAGTATTGTTGGAACGAAGGCTTGAAGCTGCCTGTTAAGAACAACTACCCTGAGTGCAGTAATCAGTACTCCGAGTATAGGCAGTCTCGAGTCAACTACCGTTCTATCCATGAAAGGCTTGGGGCACGAATCCCTGAGGACGATCGACGCTTAAAAATAAATAATTCCGAAGATCGGCAGGAAGGAGGATTCGCCGATCGAAGTTGGGCTCGCACTGGAGTAGAGGGATACCGCGAGTATGTCTGGCAGAGAGGACAGTGGTGTCCACCAGGATTGAGGAGAAGCCAAAAAAGAAGGGTGCAGCGCCTAAGAAACAGAGAGTTAGAGCAGGCAAGTGCCAAAATAAAGCGAGTTTAGCGACCTAAAGAGAAGCCGGATGGAGGTGATCGTTCGGCTGACGCATGCATGGCTTTCTTTCTACCATCAGAATTTATAGCTCCCGGAGATTAGGATGTCCAAGGCGAAGTGTATTTAGATTTTGATGAAGATAAATTCCAAGAGTTGTTGGCTCATCTTGTCTTGGCTCAAAGTGCAGTATTCGATAAACCAGCTAAGCATCGACACTTGAAGCCATTGTATATGAGAGGCTATGTTAATGGCAAGCCATTGACCAAGATGTTCGTTGATGGAGGGGCTGCTATAAATATTATGCCCTATACTACCTTCAGAAAGCTTGGGATGGCGAGTGAGGACTTATTGAAGACTGACATGGTGCTAAGAGTCTTTGCTGGTAATTCTTCTGACACTCGGGGGGTAGTTCATGTTGAATTGATGATCGGATCCAAGACCTTGATCACTACCTTTTTCGTCATTGATGGCAAGGGGGCATACAGTTTGCTATTAGGAAGGGATTGGATACATGCAAACTGCTGTGTACCGTCGACTATGCACCAGTTCCTCATCCAATGGATTGGAAATGACATCGAAATTGTCCATGCTGATGATTCGGTGAGTATTGCTAATGCAGAGCCTATCTATTGGGAATACGATGGTGTCGAGTGTTTCTCTGGAAGAGCTTGGGAAGCGGGTCCGGTGAACGTTTTCGACAAGGACCAACAGCTAATTCAAACGATCGGCTATCAGAGCAATTTTTAATGAGTAATCTGACTGGGGGTAATGGAGAGAAGTCAGGACCAGGTTCTATATCGGCTGACGAGGAATAAAGTGTTAATGATGAAGCCGAGGACAGGATTAATATGTGCGAATTTGAGTCCAGTATGAATTGAAGTTAATAAACTTTTGAGAAGGTTCTGCCTATTTCTCCATTGCCAAAGCCAAAGAAAGAACAAGAGTTCACGTGAAGTGACGTACAACGGAAAGTCTTGGTGAAATTAGAGAATATATGAAGGCGTTTCTGCAACTTGGTGATCGTTTCAAGTTGTACGTGGCGGCCGGTAGCCTTGTAATAGGATCAGCCCTTATTTTAAGTTTAAAGGAAAAGATGAGTAGCAGCTAGCTTTAACCGAAAATGTTAGACCGAGAGAAAGGCATTCGGCTTTAAAGAAATTTTGTTCATATATGCATCACTCGTGGACTAAGCTTCGGCACTACTTGTTGAAAGCCGAATGCGTGGTAGTCATATGTGGAACGAATTCAAGAATATTTGTATACAGCCGATGTAAAGCATCGCCTTTAGCAGAAAAAATGTTGCAAGAAATTCATGTTATAGCCGATATTTTTTATATCGCCTTTAGTACAAGAATATTCATGATCCTGGTGACCCTAGCATTTTCCAAGTTAGCAGGTTTATCGGGAAAAAAGAAAGGTGAAGTGCAGTAAATGAATGCCGAGCAACATGACAAATCAAAAAACAAGATCTCATCGGCTAAGGTGACGTCATGCGTTCGGCAAAATGTTCCTCTGAAGAAATGTTGCAATCAGGGAAGGTCATTGAGAAATCGAGAGATACAAATAAACATTATTCAGAGAAGAACAAATTCCATGAGTTACAAGCTTCATTCACGGATCTGTCCTAATACAGACTACTCTTGGAATAGTTTGATCACAATGGATTGCGGGTCAGCGATCTCGGCGATAGCAGCGGCATGGTCATCGTAAATCTCAAGAATCTTCAAATTCATCCGGATCGCCAGCGAAACCAACTGGTTGGGAGGAGTAGTCTTCTTTGGTCCAAGAACTCATTGCTGCTAGCCCGAAAGATACCCCGGTGTGCACACCTTGGATGACGGCCTGATCTATACGGCCTTCCACAGCATCGAGGCGGGCTTCAGTTGAGTCTCCACGAGCATTCACCTTGACGGCAACTCTGTTTGCTACTGCTTTCGAGCGGTCATTCTCTGCAGACAGGGTTGACAAGAAGAAAGGATATATTAGGCAAAAGCAGATTCGATCAGGAGAAGGAGAAGAACCAAGACTCTGCTAACCTGTAATGATGTTGCAGAGTTGTTTCCGTTGATCTGCCCATTCAGCTTCCTCAATGCTATGCTTCTTGGATGCATTTTCCAGTTCCTTCCAGGCTTTGTCCCTTTCCTCGCGATACCGAAGGGCATCCAGACGGGTCTGCTGAATGAATTATCAAATTCGGGATCTAATGGCTAAGGAGAAGGATTGAGAAGCTGTCGGAGCTACCGTTTCTGGAAAAGAAACCCAAGATTGGCTGGAAGAAGACTCCACCCTCAAAAAGGAGATTGGACGACGAATCAGAGACGGATAAACAATAAGAGCTACCACAGGGGGGCAGGAATTTGGTTTTTACCTATAACGCCAGTGAGTTGATGCTCGACTTCCTCCTCCTTCATCTTTAATGGGGTGCCTACTGTGATTGCTGTTGCCTGCCATTATTGGAGACGCAGGCGAAGGATTTTTTCTCTGGCTTGAGCTAAGAGCCATGAAGTGGAAAGTTTTGCAGGTCAAACTGTTTGATTGGAGTCAGGAGGGATGGCCTGTCTAGGGTCATATTTATGGAGCTATGACTTGCACACTGGAAAAACCACACGTCGGGTTAGGGTTTTCACAGTTTATGGGCCGTTATTGGGCCGGACCAAATCTTGCTGACTTGAGGAACTCATGGAGCCGATAGGATTCGGCTAAAGATGGTTGCTATGTGAAGTGTTCAATTTTGGCTGACTATTTGGGGGCTCATATTACCGATTGGTGCTGAGAGCAGGAAGCTGAAAACGAGAGAGTCTTTTAAGAATGCTATCCCGCTGCTGCCATGATTTGGGAAATTGAGAGAAGACTGAGAACTTCGGATCTTAAATAATCAATTACAGTAATTATTTGCAGGACGAAGGCAATCAGCGTGATTATCAGTGAGGAGAAAATCAGTGGCTGGTACATGAAACAGAACACATATTGATCTCGAGGGATCAATCACAGGTTGATTTCGGAGGACGAACAAAGGAACTTCTTATTTACAGAAGGGGGAACAAGTTACAATGAAAAGTCAGTTCGTCCATTCTATCCTATTCCTAATCGGGAGATCAATGTCAAAACAATCAGCCAGATCTATTCCAGCCTCTTTCATATCATCGACAGAGCGTGCCACCCTGTATTTTAGCCCTCGCTCACAAACATCGAAGTTGCGGTAATCGGCACCAGAATGAATCCGAACAACGTTAAAGGCGAGCACGGTGCCATAACCCATACCTGCTCTAGAGATATCGAGGAGAACTCGGTTGACCTCGTTCACCCGCCTCAAGCCTGTTGTACCCGGTACATTGGCCGTAACGGCAAGATCAACAACAACAGCTTCGAGAGAATAAAGCTTGGCCTCCAGAGCTAAATAGGAGGAAGAGTCAGTAAAAGCAGGGAGAAGGAATGAGGAAAGAAATGATAAAAAATACTTAACGGCGGCCCGTTCCCGAGCGACATCACGTTCTCGAGAGATTCGGGAAATTTCCCGATCATTCCTTTCCAAATTGAATTGAAGATCTATGATCTTCTGGGTCAGGTCCTCGGGAATTCGTCACCGGTCCTCCTAAAACAAGAGCAACAGTGTGAGAACAGCTGCTTCATTTTCGGGACAAAAACGATGAAGGACAACCTCCTCTTAGAGGTGCTGGAAGCTCCGAACTCGGAGCTATGGCGGCTCGCCTCAGAAGACATCTTCTAATTGATTGGGAGATAACAAGAGAAAAGAAAATACAATATTTTTGGCTTTCGACTCCCTTTAGAATATTCATTGCCTTAATTGCCGCAATTTTGTTGCCCGATCGACTCTTGCTTCCATTATTTCAACGGAAAACTCCCTTTTCTCTCAGAATAGTCGACCGCATAAGCAGATGTCGAATCCTTGGAAACTAGCCAACCGCATGGACACTTGCCGAATGCCTCATACGCCCATCTCTCGTACACTGGCATATCTGTCATCTCCTTGTGCGTGCAAAAATCTAGTGTTAACACATGCCCCCTAATTTTGGGATAAATATTTATTCCAAAATTCCTTCCTCCGAACTACTGACGTGGAACCTCTGGAAGCATCTACTCTTGTGGAAATTTCGCGTGCCATAATTGCCTTACCTGTCGATTCATCTCCCGATGCACCCTTTGGGGTCCTTTTAAGTCACCCTTCACTTTGTTTCGGCTTACTCCCTCAAGCTCCCCTGTTTCAATCTCAAAACCAAGAAAAACCCTTCTTTTTCCTATCATCATCCAATCCAATCCAGAAGATGTCCTCCGTGGCGAGCAAACACAGCTCCGAGCTTGGTGTTTCCAACACTTCCAGGAGGTTGCTCTCTTCTATTTTGTTTAAAAATAAAGCAGCTGTCCTTACTTCGTTGCTTTTGCTTAGGAGGATCGATGACGACTTCCTTCAGCTTTATTTGGAGAGGGATCAGGAGTTTATTCGAGTCTCCCGAGAGCGTGACATCGCTCAAGATCGGGCCGCTGGTGAATATCTTCGCCATTTCTGTCTTTGCCTCCCCTTTTGCTTTTACTTACTCTTCCCAATCTCAGTTCTGGGGGCCAAACTTCATGCCCTTGAAGCTGCCGTCGCCAAGCTTGCCATCACGGCCAACGCAGCAGGCACGACAGCCTTGGATTGGGTGAACGAGGTTAACCAAATTCTACCCGACATCTCCAGGGCTGGCATGGGATATGGCGCAACGCTTGCCTTCAATGTCGTACGGATTCACTCCGGCGCCGATTATCGCAGATTCGACGTTTGTGAGCGGGGGCTGGAATATATAGTAGCACATTCTGTGGATGATATGAAGGAAGCTGGAACAGATCTGGCTGATTCCTTCGACCACGATCTCCCGATTAGCCATAGGATAGAGTGGACAAACTGATTTTGTCACTGTAATCTTGCACCCCCTTCTTGTAAATATAAGTCCTTTTGTTTGACCCTTGAAATCAATATGTGACTGATCCTTCGAGATCAATGTGTATTTTGCTTTGTGCATTAATCACTGAATTCTATTTTTGCTCTAAAGGCGATGTATGTCTCATTAGCTATTGCCGCCAATCATGTTAGTCACCCCTGTTCTTGTAAGCGATTGTCATAATCGGCTATTTTTAGATGTAGTGTTCCGGATCCTTTTCAATTTTCTAATCCATGACGATGTTAGGATAGTACCTCTTAAGGAACTTTTCCTATTTTCAGCTTCCTTGAAGACTTCTCCATTAAAATTTCATTGCCTGGAATAAAATATAGTCCTTCCCAATTCGAAGACCATCTACCGAACTTACTGTTTTCGGTATCAATTGATAACATGAGTTCCCAAACAATCAACCGAAACTGAGCTTTTTATGCGGCAACAATCCTTAGCCGAATCCCATTGGCTTCCTGATTTTGTGGCCACGATCTCCTCAAGTCGGCAAAATTCTGGCCTGGCCCAATAACGACCCATAAGTCACGAAAACCCTACTTCGATGCCTGGCTTTCCAGGGTGCAAGCCACGGTTCCATAAATACGACCCCACTCAGGCCAGCATCTTCAACTTCAATCGAACAATTTGTCTTACAATCTCTCCGTTCCCCGGCTCCTAACTCAAGCCAGAGAGAAAAAACCCTCGCCTGTATTTTCATCAATGGTAGGTAATGGTGACTATGGCAAATGTCCTGCTGAAGCAGAAGGAAATCATGCCCCGACTCGTCAGTGTTATGGGTAAAAATTGGTTTCTTGCCCCCTTGCGGTAGTTTCTCTTGTTTATCTGTCCCTGATTCACTGTTCACCTTCCTCACAGGATGAGGGTTTTTTCCGGTCAAACCCAGATTCCCTTCCCAGAAATGGCAGTTCTACCGAGCTTTTCAACTTCTTCTTCTGGGTCATCAAACTCCTCTGAGTCTAATGACTCACCTCGGTACACTTGTTTGGACGCTCTCCGGTATCGCGAGGAGAGGGACATGGCCCAGAAGGAACTGGAGGACATATCCAAGAAGTATGACATTGAGGAAGCCGAATGTGAGGACCAACGGAAGCATCTCTGTAACGCCATTACTGGTTTGACGTCTATCATTCCATCTTCTTTTGGCCTTTCCCTGCATCACGAACTCATTCTTTCTTCCTTCAACTCTTTCTGCAGAGAATGACCGTCTGAGTGGCGGCGAACAGAGTTGCCAACAAAGCGAACGCCCACGGGGGTTCAACTAAGGCACGTCTTGACGCTACAGATGGCCGCATAGATCCGGCCGTCATCTAAGGTGTGCACCTTGGCGTCTCCCTTGCGTTAGCGGCGATGAGCTCTTGGACCAAAGAGAACTATTCCTTTCTACCAGTCGGCTTCGCAGGCGGATGTCTAGATGAAATCGAAGGCATTGAAGTTTATGATGATCATGTCGCTGCTCTCACCAGAGTCACCAATCCATAGTCTATTCTGAACAGATTATTCCAGGAGTAGTTTGTACTAGGACAAATTTGCAAATGAATAAACGAAGTTGTTTTTTCTCTGAATATTGTCTGTCTGCATCTTCTGATTACCTCAGCGATTTTCCCGATTGCAACATTTCTTCAGAAAAACGCTTGCCGAACGCATGACGTCACCTTAGCCGACTAGATCTCGTCTTGACTTGTCATATCACTCGGCATCTTACTTACTGTGCTTCACCTTTCTCTCCTCCCGATAAACCTGCTAACTTGAAAAAATGCTAAGGCCACCAAGGTTATGAACATTTTTTGCACTAAAGGAGACACATGTCATGTCGGCTATTCTCTGAACTCTTGGAGCATTTTTCTGCTAAAGGCGATGCTTTACATCAGCTATCTTTGCACACGAATATTCCTAAATCTGCTCACATAATTATCACGCATTCGGCATTTAATAAGTAGTGCCGAAGCTTGGTACACGTGTAATACACATAAACAAAGTTTCTTTGTAGCCGAATACCTCGTATTCGGGTCTTGATAGTTTTTGGCTAAGGTAAGCTATTACTCCTTCTTTTCCTTCAAATTCTTTTATAAGGGCCGATCCTATTGTTAGGCTATCGGCCGCCACGTACAACTTGAAAGATTTACCAAGCTGTGGAAGTACAAGCACTGATGGTGCCTTTAATTTCACCAAAAGCTCTCTGTTGTACGTCACCCCATATGAATTTTTGATCCCACTTTCAGTAACGGAGAAAAAGGTAGAATTCTTTCCGAAGGTTCATCAATTTCAATCCATCCTCTGGATCCAGATTTGTACTGACATACATTGGTCCTGTTTCGGCTTCATCACCAACATTTATTTCTTCCAATTTATCAGACGACATAAAACCTTGCCCCAACTTTCCTCCGTTACCATCAATTGGATTATCCATTTAAAAATTGCTCTGAGAGCCGACTACTTGGATCGACTATTGGTCTTTGTCAAAAACATTCACATGACCTTCCTTCCAAACTCTTCCAGAGAAGCACTCGACACCATCATATTCCTAGTAAACAGGCTCTGCAGTAGCAACACTCATCGAATCATCAGCATGGACAACCTCGACGTCATCTCCAATCCACTCGATGAGGATTTGATGCATAGTTGACGGAATGCAGCAGTTTGCATGTATCTAGTCCCTTCCTAAAAGCAAACTATATGCCCCCTTGCCATCGATGACGAAGAAGGTAGTAATCAAAGTTTTTGATCCGATCGCCAATTCAACATGAACTGCTCCTCGAGTATCAGAAGGATTGCCAGCAAAGTCTCTCAACACCATGTCGGTTTTCAATAACTCCTCACTTGTCATCCCAAGCTTCCTAAAGGTAGTATATGGCATGATATTTATGGCAGCTCCCCCGTCAATAAACATTTTGGTTAACGGCTTGCCATCAATGTACCCCTTCACATAAAGTGGCTTCAAGTGCTGATACTTGGCTGGTTTATCAAAAACTGCCCGTTGGGTCAAAACGAGCTGAGCCATCAGATCCTGGTATTCGTCTTCATCAAAATCTGAATACACCTCTTCTCGGACACTTTGATCTCCGGGAGCTATGAATTCTGATGGGAGAAAGAATGTCATGCATGCATTAGCCGAACGAGCACCCTCATCAGGCTTTTCTCTAGGATACCAAATTTGCCTTGTTTTGGTGTCTGCTTGTACCAATTCTTTGTTTCTTAGGCGTTGCACCCTCCTTTTCTGGCTCTTTCTCAGTCCTGGCGGACACCATTGCCCTCTCTACCAAACATATTCACGGTATTCCTCCTCCTCAGTACGAGCCCAATCTCGATCGGCAAATCTTTCCCCTTGCCGATTTCGGGAATTACCCATTTTTAAGCGCCGATCGTCCTTGAGGGGTTGCACCACAAGCCTTTCATGGACCAAACGATGGTTGACTCGAGACTGCCTGTATTCAGAATATTGACAACTGTATTTAGGGCAATTGTTCTTAGCAGGCAGCTTCAAGCCTTCATTCCAGCAATATTTGAAAAATGAGCACCCCCAATGAGATTGCTCTTGCTCTCTCATATATTCTTGTTCCTCTCGGTACATCTGTTGACGAAAAACGTGACGTCTCGTGTCAGGCACACAGCAAGCCGAACGAGGCTGGCTTCAATCGGGTGCCCGGAGCGTACTGGTTCCGGAAACGTGCCAGTCGGTTTGACCTGAAAGCCAAGAAGGGATAAAAGTGTGAGAATACCTTGGAACATGCTGGGTGAGACCAGACAGTTCCATATGTACGGCTTCAAAAGCCAATCACAACGGCACACAGCTATAAAAGCTGTTTGTCGAAACAGATTTATAGTATCATTCGGCAAATATAAAATAAAGCTTGTAAACATGTTGAATGCCGAACACACATGTAACAAAAGAATAAAAGAGGTAATTCATCAATATAAATTTATTCAAATAACGCATGCATAGGCTAATCCAGCTAGTCTGCCGCACGTCTAGCCTTCATAAACCCGTCAGGTATGAACTCAAGCAAGCTAATCCACCGCATGATACCACTTGCTATAAATCTACACCACTCCTTATAATTAGATTAATCCACCGCATGATACGATCTAATTATAGGAAGCTAAAAGCACATGTATACCTGGACAGATCTATATATACTCATTACTCATGTAAGCTTAATCAGAATCGGCAAAATAGCCGAGCTGGGGTCCATGAAGAAGGAACAAACAAGCAAAGCATGATTAAACTAATCTAAAACTTGTACCCGCCGCACGGCACCCAGCTCTATCAAAGCCAAACATGATTAGCATGCATGAACCCACAACATGTAACAATCTAGATTAAAAGTCAATTCGGCCTTTATGATATTATGATTAGCAAAAAGCACAAGCAAACTCATGCGACAAGGCCGAACGAAAGATCAATCTAGATTGGGCAAAAAGTGTTTGTACGAATTAAATAAATAAGACATACGACACATGATAACTTAATGAATCTATTAGATTTGCCAAATCTAACAGAGCCGATAACTATTTTTACTCATGACTTAATCCACCGCACGATACAAGGCTTAAGCAAAAACTTCCCGTCATAAGCTTAAATCCGCCGCACGATACTAAGCTTAACGTACGAGACTACTTGCATCATATCTAAATCCGCCGCACGATACTAGACATGGTAACAAGGTTGCCGGTACTTACGGAGGTCGACGGATCGATGATTCCTCTTGAAGAACTCGACAACACGACTAAGGACTCGAAGAGGTGGCACGGGGCCGGTTTGTATTGATGTGGTTGTGAACACTTCATACAATGACCGACGATACATATTTATATCCTGTACTATTGGCTACTAATAAGCTACGTACATGACTTGCCAAGTAAATATCTAAATAAAAGGAAATATAAAGATATATGGACTCTAATTTTCCTTATATAGAATCCTGGTCCATGAAGTTCCCTCAGACTTGTCCGTGAAAAAAAACTAATACGTGATCAGCCTGGACCTCCTCTTTGAATACGATAACTTTGCTTCTTCTAATTACGGTTGATGCATGCTGGCCTCATCTGCTTCACGTACTTGTAGATAACGTTGATGTGTCCCAACCAAACAAGCCTCCTTTCTTTCCCTTAAATGCATGAACTCCAATCTTCATGTATCCTTATTTCTATATTTTTTTCATGCACGTATACCATTAAAACCAAAGCAATTAACGAGCACACACGGAGTCCGGCTGATTTCCTTTATTTTTCCCATGCACGTGCAAACCAACTGGACATTATGTTTTCTCCTAGAATATAATATTTTCTGGTTAATAATATTTCTCGGTTGACTAAATTTTGGTGTCAACACAGGCCCTCCTAGTTCGGAGTATGAATTTATCATGCTTCGAACTATTCCAGCTCAATGATCTTCTTTTCATGATGACATTTGATAACGATATTTGAAGGCTCCATCTGCTTCTCTTGAAATATTAAAGAGCCGCATCGGCTTTCAATGCTGATAATAACTTTCAGCCGATCGTCTTCTCTCAAGAAAACCGAGTAACATTACTGGAAGCAATATTACCTTTTTCCTAGCCTTACCTCCACATGTCAACTTTAAAGTGTTTATCACACCATCTCGGGTGGTTGAGGAATAGAATGGATTAGAATTCAGTCATCCTTACTTCTCCAGCTCAGAAAAACTTGGGGTTTTGAAAGATTTTTTTTTGAATTGAAAACATAGCTTTGCTCCTCAAATGATTCTCTCAGATCGCTCAATCTGTATAGTTCCTCACCGAGGCACTGTTCATCTTTTTATCCTACTTCTAAAAGCCTATGTAGGGTTCAGGTAGGAATAAAATATGTCGCATACTTACCTTGCATATATCGTAAAGTCAAACCCTGGATCCACGAAGAGAAATGTCATACTCTTAGATCAAGATGTGCATGTGTATGGATTTTTTTTACTCCTTTGATCGTGACCCTCTCTTTCTCTTAAAATGCTTTTGAGAGTATAGGCTATTTTATTCTCACTGGCGGGTATCTAAGTACCCATTGTTTTCTCTCTTTTTGGCGGGTATCGAAGTACCCATTGTTTTCTCTCTCTTTATCATGCTCTTTGGCATGCCCCTTTTTTTAAGCACTTTGGCATTTTAATATAGCCCACACTCTCTTTGGCATATGAATGGAAAGGACATGTCTTGTGTAACTCTTAGTGTAAGAATTAGCATTTAATAGGTGGGTGTACGTGAGTCTTGATCATGAGAGCATGATAAATCTCTCACAAGGGTCACAATGGTTTGACAAAACTCAATGCAAAAACAAGTAGCATATATGTAAGGTTTCTAATGAGATTAACATATGGCCTTGGTAGGAAAAACAACATCATTGAGGAGACAAGCTATTGATTTTAAGTTTTTGTAAAAAAAAATCCCAAGCACTTTGTAGAAAGAAGCAAGGTTCCTTTCATCATACCATATCTCATTCTTCAACTACTTAGATGACATGATTTTCATTGTTCACAAGTGATAGGAAAAGCAAGGAATAAATAATATGCGAGCCTAGCGTTACCTCATATCTGCATGTACATTGATCCATTCTGAACTTAGCCATTCCAGTATGCTCTGCGACCTTCTTGGTGATTTTTGATAGCTGGTGACACCCCTGTCGCCGAAGAAGTCAGGAGTGATGGCGGCCTTTTAATACTCAAGTCGATTATTTGTGTGCTGATAATATTTTCTTGGTCAATATCCGCTTTTCACCATTTGTACACAAATATTGACCATTAGCCGATTCATCTGTTGTGCATTTTTAAGAACCGGCCCCCCAAAGCTTATCGACTATCTAGAGGCAACATTCCTGAACACTGGCCTCGTCCATATGCTACTAATCATTAATTATCCTTAATCAAAAGAATGGTCTAGATTTCCCCTGCTCCAACCGAATCAACAACAGTGATCAGCTTTGTCTATCTTTATTATCTTTATTGGTTTCACCTTTTAGCCGAATAATTAAATGCAAGTAAAAATGCACATGACTACTTTCATTGCTTAATCGGCTATTGCTTATTTGTCTGATTGGCTGTTTGTTCATTTGTCCGATCGACTGTTGCTTCTTTGTTGATAACGCAAAAAATGCGCAGATTGGTGATGAGTTTGCCATGCAGCACGTAGCCGATCTTGAATCACATGATGCTGTCATATCTCGGTTGCTGATTGGTTGGCGGAGACATGGCCTAAGGTGTTGTTGGTGGTGGTATGGCAGCACTTGATACACGTGCACCATCAGGGGTAAAAACCAACCCAATCCTATCCGCAGGTACAGGTGCAGCAGATGGCACATCTTCGGAAATATAATCAATTCCTTCCTCTCCGTTTGATTACTTCTGGTCCAATGCCTTTACTAAAGAAATACAGTCGATGTAGGCTATTTTATTCCCGGCTCTGTTCGTCAGCACTACGTTCTCGTTATCGCCGTTGGTCGTGAGCCCTTTGATCTATTCCATGGTAACCTGTTGTGATTACTATGGCATATGGCATTCTCTACCCAGTCGGTCATCACCAGTAAGTAGTGTTTTGATGAGATGTCAAACGTGTCAAACAAGAATTCCAACAAGAACTTATCAGCTCCCAGAATGCCATGATATACTGAGTCCCATGTTCGTTCGCCCATTTTTTGGAGAGTAAATGTTTCATTGGCTTGGTTTGACGATCTGCTTGAGGGCATCCTTGCTGATCCATAGTTGTCACCACAAGTCATGGACGAGCACTTCTATAGGAACTTGTGACTTTTATTTTACATCAGTCCTGAAATCGGCTATTATAAGCCGATGCTTTAACTGGGCATTGCTTGATATTAGCGCCCTCTAGAAGAGCCTTTTCCTTGATGTTTCATTCCTTTTCCTTCTGCTGCTTGTATTCTCAATTACTTCGTGTTGGCATTGTAGAACTAGTTGTAGATTGTACCCTTAGCCATTGAACAGAGCAGCGAGTTGCCTTCTGTTTGTACAAGATGCATCATGTATATCTGCAACTCACATTTTGATGCTAATTAATACATCGGCTCCAAACCTTCAGAATATATGTCCCGAATTCTTTTATAGACAATTCTGTGTGTTTCTGATCTTGAAGCTGAAGCAAGTAAAGGAGTTGATATCCAAACAGATCATGTACATGTACTTTCTAGAATCATCATACATGCCTTGTATGCATATGCATCAACTTTTCACCTGCATCTTTCTGATAAACACGGTATGCATGTTGCTTTCGTAGCATCGTTTTTTTTAGCCGATGCTATGTTCTGAGCAGTCAAGTACAGTGGCATACTTGACCCTAATCAGCTGACATTTAAAGAAGACAAACCTCATTGTGATCCGTAACCCTAATGTGTCAGCATCCAAGAGAGTCCAAAATATAATATCAGCCACAACATCAATCCTTTCATCATGGATAAAAATAAGTCTCTGCTTGAATCAACTTCTTTCTTCTATTCTTGATGTACCAATAGCTAACATTTGCACGTTTGACACTAAATATAGAAGCTTCAACTTTTCAATCTGATCCAGTACTCCTTGGCCGAATAAATAATTGGTGCAAAATTTTCTTGATCGCCTGACTGCTATTCCTTTGCTTGATCGGCTCTTGACTTCTTAAGTACTCACAATCGGCTAACCATTGTCCAATATACTGCTTTGCCGATACTACTTGAATCGGCTATTGTATGGCTCGATGTGCTCTTAGTCGGCTCATGTACGTGACCATTGAAAGCAAGAAAGCACTGATCACACATCTCTCTCTTTTTCTAAAAATAGTCGACTGAATATATCCTTGGAATCAAATCGGCTCTTATGGTATGGCCATGCAGATCAGCTTTTAGAATAGCGATTTCTATCAATAAGTTTTCATGAATATTATATTCTCTCCTCCGCTTGCCGAATAAAAGATTCCGTATACATATATGAGTGTATTTCCATATTTATTTTGATGTATACTTCTTGCCTGTCTCTTCATTGACATTTTAAACCACAAGGAGCCAATATATCTCTCTTTCACGGATGTCCACCAGGCTGGCCTCGTAGGACGGAATCTTGACTGATCTCTATATATCTTTACTTCCAATCAGGAGATCAGCTTGATGTCTTGGAACTGATGCCATTAAGAAAAATATCAGAATAATCTTATATTGCAAAATCATCGGCCAAGTATAAAATATTATTATATTTGCTTTTCATGACTTTTTCTTGGCTGATCCTTGTTGATGAAATATAAGCCAAAAGGCATCTGACTTCTGATCAAATTATTGTGGTCCTACCAGACGTGCCAAAAAGTGTGTTAACGCAAAACGTGACGTCTCGCGTCTGGCACACAGCAAGCCGAACGAGGCTGGCTTCAATCGGGTGCCCGGAGCGTACTGGTTCCGGAAACGTGCCAGTCGGTTTGACGTGAAAGCCAACAAGGGATAAAAGTGTGAGAATACCTTGGAACATGCTGGGTGAAACCAGACAGTTCCATATGTACGGCTTCAAAAGCCAATCACAATGGCACACAACTATAAAAGCTGTTTGTCGAAACAGATTTATAGTATCATTCGGCAAATATAAAATAAAGCTTGTAAACATGTTGAATGCCAAACACACATGTAACAAAAGGATAAAAAAGGTAATTCATAAATATAAATTTATTCAGATAACGCATGCATAGGCTAATCCAGCTAGTCTGCCGCACGTCTAGCCTTCATAAACCCATCAGGTATGAACTCAAGCAAGCTAATCCACCGCATGATACCACTTGCTATAAATCTACACCACTCTGATGAGGGACGACCCGATCTTCCGAGAGGTAGCGATACGTTCGATTGGTGGAGAACTCGACTTTGGTGATCCAACTTCAAATCAGACACGATTCGAACCCTGCAACCGTTACACCACTGCTCCGTTGGTTATCAACCAAGCACAACTTGATTGACCTCGCCATGTAGGCTAATCCTGCAAGCGAATCGAAAAACACAAGCAAGAAGGTAAAAACACACAATCTGAAATTGCAAATGTGAATCTCACGAATTTATATGGAGGGTTCAAGAACTCGGTTCCAAAGGACTAATCGACGCAGTGGAGGAGATCAAGAACGGGGGCCCTGGATCACTGTAAAAGGATTCGACACCACAGTTACAATGAACGATTCAGTTTCTCGATGGAAAACTAAACTCTAAACAAAACCCAAGACCTAACGACGACGACGGCGGCTAATTATAGGGTTTAGGATGTCATCTACGCTGGACGCGCCCCCTAATGGGCTCTAAGACGATACACGGCCCAACAGACCAAAATACGGTGACGCAGCACCCAGGGAGATTCTAGACACTGACTAGTTTCGACGATTCCCGTTGACTCCGGATGTATTTTGACATGATTCTAAAGCCATTGGTTAGCTTATCAAATTATCTTTCCAAGCATATCTGGTTCGTCGAAAACAGAGTTCGTATGCGTCCGGGGCGTTGATTTTACCCGGGACTACTCCTGAATTCCGAGGGTGACGTGGAAGCTGAGTTGGAGACGGATTGCAACTTGGGGAAGGCCAGGGCGTCGATGTGTCCAGCGTGGCGATGTCCTCATCATCCTCCCCTTCTTGAATTGGAGTCGTCCTCGACTCCATCTTGGCGATGTCCTCATCATCCCCTCCTTCTAGAATTGGAGTCGTCCGTGACTCCATGTCATCTCCAAGCTCCTGCAAAAGGTTAGTGACCGCACAATGCGAAACACAAGGTATAGGATCATGTGCAGCAACACTAACATGTCGACAAAGCATACTATAACAAGGAGCATTATTATTATCACATAATAACGCAGCAGTAGAAGAAGTTGTAGCAATAAAGTACCTCCTTTTAACTTAATCTTATTATTGTTAGCAATGTCTGTTGGAGGTTTATTTTTATTTTTAATCTCTTTAGCTTGTTTAATAATATCCGTAGGAGACAAAGGCAGCAAAGTAATTTTCTTGTCCTTATGTATGATAGTGTATGTATTAGTTCTACCATGGTGTAAAGCATCATTATCAAATTCCCATGGGCGACCTAACAAAATAGAACAAGCTTGCATAGGGACAACATCAAAATCAGCAGTATCATGATAATAGCCTGTGAAAAAGCTAATACGTGCTGATTTAGTTACCTTAGTCATACCATTAGTATTGAACCATTGAAGTTTATATGGATATGAATGTTGTCACGTAGTCAAGCCAAGCTTCTCAACCAAATCTGAACTCACCAAGTTGTTGCAACTCCCGCTATCAATGATGGTGAGAACACGACAACCCTGCACAATGAGATACATGTGGATCAAATTGTGGTGTTGGATCTTTATCTCTTCTTCTTCATGTCCCACACGTGTACTCAGCACTCGCTGCACAAGAAGACTAGGATAGTCCGCAGCAGCAGCCACAGAGTCAATAGTGATGGTCTCCTTGGCTTGATCGTCCTCGGTGGAATCTGCAGCAATATTAGCAGCAAGAGCAAAATCATCTTCAACATCACTAGTACTTACATATCCATCCTCGGTAGCAATGAAAGCACGACGACTGGGGCAATCCTTCATGACATGTCCCATGCCTTTGCATCGGTGGCAAATGATTGTAGAGCTGGACGAGGAAGATCTAGTAGAAGCACCCGAAGTGGCACCTTTCTTGAATTGTGAAATCTGCACATTAGACAATTTACTTACCCCTGAAGGTGTAGATGGTTGTGGTGTTGCAGGAAGCGTGGGCGTCTCCAGCTCAGTATGTTGCTGAAAAGGCCTCCCACTGTTATACCTGAAAGGTTGGTGTTGTTTGCGTCCCTGTACTTCTCGTTCAGCTTTAAGAGCAAGATGATATAATTGGCTAAACCTAGTCCAATCTTTGTAATCAAGAATATCCTAGATATCACGATTTAAACCACCAAAGAATCTAGCACTAGCATCATCATCATCTTCATGTATACCACAACGTGCTAAACCAATGAGCAATTCTTGATAATATGCCTCTACTCCTTTATCACCTTGTTTTAAAGTTTGCAGTTCAAACGTAGATCACGTTGGTAATAAGGAGGAACAAAACGAGATTTCATGCGTTGCTTTAAATCATTCCAAGTTTGAGGCACAACAGCAGCATTATTAGCATTGCAAAGATCACTCCACCAGAATAAAGCAAAATTAGTAAACTTACTAGTAGCAAGTCTAACTCTATGCTTAGCAGGAACATTATAAGAATCAATTTTTTGTTGAACAACAAGTTCCCAATCTAAATATGTCTCTGGATCCATATTACCAGCAAAGGAAGGTAGGCTAAATTTAATTTTAGCAAAAGGATCATTATTATGATTATTACCTCCCATACTGCGATGATTGAAGTTGAGGCGGCGACGAGGACCAGCATCAACATCCGCATCGTCATCACCAAAAGCATCGACATCTTCGTCATCACGATAAGGTTGAGGGCGTTGTTCAAGCTGTTCAATGCGGTTGACCAGATTGTTCACGTTGCGCGTCAGCTCGGTCATGAGGTTGCGTTGTTCATTCATGAATGTTGTAAGCTCGTCTTTGGACACGCACTCATTGAAATCCGCCGGGATTCCTGCCATTGTTAGAAGATAGAAAAAGACAACAACAAAGTATTATCCCTATCAACTAAAAGGAACCAAGTGGTGGTGGTGAAAGTGGAAAGCAAAATCACAAGCGGCTTACCACCGTCTTGCCTGTATTCTTACCAACGCCAAACAAGATCAAACCAAAGTGACGAAGCAATCTGTTGTTGAGCGTGGGTAACAGTTGCAAGATGAACCTGTGCTGACAGAAGTATATGTGGAGCTATAGGTAGGCACAATATGACAGCAAGGATTAGCAATTAACGAATACAGATTAGCAAAGTTCAATAAGTATCCAAAGCACAAGTCACAATTGCTGGCTAAGACGTGTGTAGCCATAGCGCAACAAGATGAAACAAAGAACGATGGAAAGAACTCACAGAACAAGCAAAGAGCACTGATTTTTCCTTTTTTCTGAATTTTCCCTTGATTTTCCAAAAAGGTACTAGTACGAATCAAACTTTTTTATTTTTTCACTATTTTTTATTATATTTTTCTCTGAACAAGGATCACACAAGATGCAACCACAAAAATTGGCACCTGCAACTGAGGTGGGATGTGGTCTATAGAAAATCAGCAAGTTCTCTGAAAAGCGTGCTGAAACCTTGTCAATTTTTTTTATTTATTTTCCCGATTTTTTTTGGCAATTTTGAGGGGACCATGGGCCGGGTCCAAATGGTGTCAAGAATCTCCACAAAAAATTTCAGATTTTTCTGACAAACGAGCGAAAAGTTATGCTTGTTTTACCGAAGGTACCTCGAGTTATGGTTTTAGAAAGGCACAACACGAAAACGACAGATAGAGCAACTCAGCAGCGGCAGTTAGGGCAAAACGACCCGAAATGCCAAAAACGATCACAAGAGCAAGCGTCCTTGTGACTAACAGCAGTCAATGTTTTCCTAAACAGTAAACGGTAAACAGTCGGTCACTCTTTGTTTAGCGTTTAGGCCGTTTAAACGGTGTTTAAACGGAGTTAAACGGCCTAAACGGTTTTGTATCGTAACACTAAAATATATATATTTGTGTATGTAAAAATTAAATTTGATAGAAACTGTACATATTTGCACATGTAAAAAATAAATATTATACCAAATAATATTTTTGGAAGAAATCTAAATCCCACAACATTTCATATACTCACAATGTTAATTAGTTTTGTGTTGATTATGGTAGTCGTAGTCCTCTAATTAACCAAATTATAGATTAAATGGTTGTTTAGATCATTTAATCATGTATAACCTGATTTTTTTTAGACCATTTAGACGGGTTTAAACGGTCCAACCGTTTAATTCACCGTTTAGGGCCTAAACAAAACAGATGGCCTCTGTTTACCGTTTAAACGGTGTTTAAACGGACTAAACGGCCGTTTAGGCGAACAGAGGCAGTAGGTAGATGCGAGATGATGTAAGGAGGGCTGCGATGCAGGCAGAAATTAGAGCGGTGGGCAACCTATCTAGGGTTTGCGCGGCGGCGAGAAGTTACACAAGGCGGCTAGCGGGGCAAGTCGAGTAATGTGGTGGCTTCAACTTGTTGTTTAGGAACGGTGGATGGGATAGCGGCGGAAACAAAGAAACAACAACGGGCACGTTGAACTACGACGACGAACACAACCTAAACCAGCAACGAGACTCGACCACGGACACAAACTCAACAAAGCGAATCTGAAATGAAATTGCAAAGGCACAATGGACGATAGGACAATGGAAATTGAAATATTTTTTTGGCTTTTTGTGGACTGTAGGTAATAAACAGATATGAATCTAAGGCAAACGAGATTATACCTCGCGGGAAACCTGAAATATCTGATACCAATTGATGAGGGACGGCCCGATCTTTCGAGAGGTAGCGATACGTTCGATTGGTGGAGAACTCGATGTTGGCGATCCGGCTTCAAATCAGACACGATTCGAACCCTGCAACCGTTACACCACTGCTCCATTGGTTATCAACCAAGCACAACTTGATTGACCTCGCCAAGAAGGCTAATCCTGCAAGTGAATCGAAGAACACAAGCAAGAAGGTAAAAACACGCAATCTGAAATTGCAAATGTGAATCTCACGAATTTATATGGAGGATTCAAGAACTCGGTTCCAAAGGACTAATCGACACAGTGGAGGAGATCAAGTACGGGGCCCTGGATCACTATAAAAGGATTCGACACCACAGTTACATTAAACGATTTAGTTTCTCGATGGAAAACTAAATTCTAAATAAAACCCAAGACCTAACGACGACGACGGCGGCTAATTATAGGGTTTAGGACGTCATCTACGCTGGACGCGCCCCCTAATGGGCTCTAAGACGATACACGGCCCAACGGACCAAAATACGATGACGCAGCACCCTGGGAGATTCTGGATGCTGACTTGTTTCGACGATTCCCGTTGACTCCGGAAGTATTTTGACATGATTCCAAAGCCATTAGTTAGCTTATCAAATTATCTTTCCAAGCATATTTGGTTCGTCGAAAACAGAGTCTGTATGCGTCCGGGGCGTTGATTTTACCCGGAACTGCTCCTGAATTTCAAGGGTGACGTGGAAGCTGAGTTGGAGACGGATTGCAACTTGGGGAAGGCCATGGTATCGATGTGTCCAGCGTGGCGATGTCCTCATCACACTCCTTATAATTAGATTAATCCACCGCATGATACGATCTAATTATAGGAAGCTAAAAGCACATGTATACCTGGACAGATCTATATATACTCATTACTTATGTAAGCTTAACCAGAATCGGCAAAATAGTCGAGCTGGGGTCCATGAAGAAGGAACAAACAAGCAAAGCATGATTAAACTAATCTAAAACTTGTACCTGCCGCACGGCACCCAGCTCTATCAAAGCCTAAACATGATTAGCATGCATGAACCCACAACATGTAACAATCTAGATTTAAAGTCAATTCGGCCTTTATGATCTTATGATTAGCAAAAAGCACAAGCGAACTCATGCGACAAGGCCGAACGAAAGATCAATCTAGATTGGGCAAAAAGTGTTTGTACGAATTAAATAAATAAGACATACGACACATGATAACTTAATGAATCTATTAGATCTGCCAAATCTAACAGAGCCGATAACTATTTTTACTCATGACTTAATCCGCCGCACGATACAAGGCATAAGCAAAAACTTCCTGTCATAAGCTTAAATCCGCCGCACGATACTAAGCTTAACGTACGAGACTACTTGCATCATATCTAAATCCGTCGCACGATACTAGACATGGTAACAAGGTTGCCGGTACTTACGGAGGTCGACGGATCGATGATTCCTCTCGAAGAACTCGACGACACGACAAAGGACTCGAAGAGGTGGCACGGGGCCGGTTTGTATTGATGTGGTTGTGAACACTTCATACAATGACCGACGATACATATTTATATCCTGTACTAATGGCTACTAATAAGCTACGTACATGACTTGCCAAGTAAATATCTAAATAAAAGGAAATATAAAGATATACGGACTCTAATTTTCCTTATGTAGAATCCTGGTCCATGAAGTTCCCTCCGACTTGTCCGTGAAAAAAAAACCAATACGTGATCAGCCTGGACCTCCTCTTTGAATACGATAACTTTGCTTCTTCTAATTACGGTTGATGCATGCTGGCCTCATCTCCTTCACGTACTTGTAGATAACGTTGATGTGTCCCAACCAAACAAGCCTCCTTTCTTTCCCTTAAATGCATGAACTCCAATCTTCATGTATCCTTATTTCTATATTTTTTCTTCATGCACGTATACCATTAAAACCAAAGCAATTAACGAGCACACATGGAGTCCGGCTGATTTCCTTTATTTTTCCCATGCACGTGCAAACCAACTGGACATTATGTTTTCTCCTAGAATATAATATTTTCTGGTTAATAATATTTCTCGGTTGACTAAATTTTGGTGTCAACAACATCTTTTCTTTGTACCTCCGTTGCTCCTCTATGAACTCTTGTTCCTCATAAAACTTTTGCTTCTGGTACCGTTCCTGCTCCTGACGCCATTTGTTCAACAAAATACGTGTCGTAACCCTGGGCCTGGAGGCTTCACCCCTTTCAGTTCGGCTATTCTGGAGACGAACTTTTTGTCAAAATTCTTCATTTGTGATTTGCCGATCGGGGTCAACAGTATCGGCCTCTCTCGCTCTATCAGAGGTCAACATCTTCATCTTGCTTTTGCCCCTGGGATCATCTGCATTAACTATGTTAATAGAGAAAGATACGGTATTTTGTCCAAAAGGGCTACCATCAATTTTCATTTTTCCATCGAACTTCAAATGCCCTTCCTGGATAGCCTTCTGGATCCGCACTCTAAACACTCAACAATCATTTATAGAGTGAGATCTAGTATTATGGAAACCGCAATAGTTCTTGTCTTTAACCCCTTCAGGGTGCAGCATTGGATGGCCTTCTGGTAGCTTGATGCGTCCCTCTTTCAACAATAATTCAAATAACTTATCTGATTTGGAAACATCAAAGTCATAGGTACCCTTTTGTTGCCTCAGCCATCATTGATTGACTTGAGTCGGCTCCTTCGTCCAGACTAACTCAGCTGCAGCTATTTCATCTTCGTCGTCATACTCCATTGCTTCTTCTAAGAAAGCCTGATACATCTCACTAGCCACATCTCCTTTCTGGAATTGATTGTTTCTCCTAAACCCCTGAGCCTGACTATTCATCATTGCCAATCGTTGCGATAATTGCCCAAGATCATCAAACTCCATACCGAACAACTTTTCCCTAATATTTGGCAACATGCCAGTTATAGCTATCCCTGACAATTGATCATCTGGGAAATTCAGGGAATAGCAGAGATTTTTAGTCTCCCTGAATCTGCACAAATATTCTTGGGGCATCTCATTAGCTCTCATTTTCAAACGCATGAGGTTGACCAACTTCTTCTCATTGGTACCCGTAAAGAAATACGCATGGAATTTCTGTTCTAGCTCTACCCATGTATTAATAGAATTCGCCGGCAAGGACGTGAACCATGAGAAACTGGTCCTGTTAATGACAGTGGAAAATACCGGATTCTCCAAGCCTCATCTACAGATGCCTCTCCAAGTTGCATCAAGTAACGGCTGATGTGTTCTATAGTACTAGTGTCATCTTGGCCTGAAAACTTAGTGAGATCAGTAGGAAGTTTCACCCTTGGAGGAAGTGCCACTCGGTTATACCATTCCGGGTAAGGAGACTTATAAGCATAGAACTGACTCTTTGGCTTCAGGCGGAATTGATTTTGCATCATGTCGGTCATCCTATGCATGATGAGGTCAACACTTGAATCTGGAGCCGCATGCGTTTGACCTCCAAGAAACGCCCGTGTTGAGTTTTTATAGCCCGGGTTCGAGAAAGCATCAATCGCACTGTAGTCAACAAACTCTTGATATCCATCCCCATACAAGTTCTTCTGCAACCTATTTGTTGCTGGAGATACTCTGAAGGCAGATTGCGGGATGTTTCCCGTCGTGCCGAATGCGAGTTGGCCATGAGTTGTGTGAGGTTGCTGCCTCTGGTGAAGGACCATCCCACCTTTACTTGAACCAACCCCGTCGTCTTCAGCAATTTTTCTTTGATGTTGGGGTATGGGAAATAACAGCGATCCTTGCATCGGGCCGGCAGCTTCTTCAAAATGTTTATCAACCATCGGGCCGAAAATACCAACCATGATGGCACGAAAGGTATTTAAGAAAGCCGATTGATGACTTGTCATGGCCTCTGGCGTAGCTTTGTACATCAGTTCGGATAGTCTCTGAGTATCTTCCTCATCGGTGTTATCAAACTGATGAGGAAGGAGAGTTCTTGGGAGGGGCTGCTTCTAGAAAACCTTATTACTCTTATTCTTAGAGAAGGACATCAAGCATGTGCGCTGAAACTCATCGCATGCTTGTTGTACTACATGCTTCAAGTCTACTGGCAGCTCCTCCATAGTCACTTCCAGAACTTGGGTGCTGTCGATCTCAGGCATCTTGGAATGTTGTGTCCCACCAGGCATGCCAAAAAGTGTGTTGGCACAAAATGTGGCGCACTGTGCCTCACACATGGCAAGCCGGAAAGCGTGGCTTCAATCGGGTGCCCGGGCAATTCAAAATCCGGAAACGTGCCAGTCGGTTTGGCCTGAAAACCAACAAGGGATAAAACTGTGAGAATAAAACTGCAACATATCGGGTGAGACTAGACAGTTCCATATTTACGGCCCTGAAGCCACTTTCAACGACATGCAGCTATAGAAGCTGCCTGTCAAGCACGTTTATAGAATTATTCGGCTAGCATGGAAGAAAGCATATGAAAGCGTTGATTGCTGAATACACGTATAGGGAAAGACATGCTTAAACCAATATGAATAAATTATGAATTGACGTATAACCAAGTTTGGCAAACCAGCCGAATTGGGGTCCATGAAGAAGGAACATGCATATAAACACGATCAAACTAATCTAAAATCTGCATCTGCCGCACGATACCTAGTTTTATCAAAGTTCCAGCATGATTGACATGTATGAACCCACAACATGTAACAATCTAGATTAGAAATTAATCCGGCCATCATAATCGTGCAATCTATAAGAGATATCATGAAAACAACGATTATTGGAGCATAGATAACCTTGTAAAGAAAGGCCGAACAAAATCAATCTAGATTGGGCAAAAGAGTGTTACAGAATTAACTAAAACATGCAACACATGATAACTTAATGAATCTATTAGATCTGCCGCATCTAATAGAGCCGATAACTATCTCTCTTTTGCTAAACGTATCAATAAACGCTTGCCGCACGGTATTTACTCATAAGCAAAGCATAAGCAAAGACTTCTTGAATATTAACAAAGGCCCGCCGCACAACCAATGGAAATAAACAAGACTACTTGCATCACATCTAAATCCACCGCATGATACTAGATATGATAACAAGGTTGTCGGGACTTACGGAGGTCGACGACACGACAAAGGACTCGAAGATGGCACAGGGCCGATTTGTATTGATATGGTTGTGAATAGTTTTACAATGGCCAAGGGTTTATATTTATACCCTGGATGCAATACAAGTCCTAAGAGGACACGACTATGAAATATTAAAGGAAAATACAATATTTTTGGCTTTCAACTCCCTTTAGAATCTTCATTGCCTTAATTGACGCAATTTTGTTGCCCGATCGGCTCTTGCTTCCATTATTTCAACGGAAAACTCCCTTTTCTCTCAGAATAGCCGACCGCATAAGCAGATGCCGAATCCTTGGAAACTAGCCGACCGCATGGACACTTGCCGAATGCCTCATACGCCCATCTCTCGTACACTGGCATATCTGTCATCTCCTTGTGCATGCGAAAATCTGGTGTTAACAATAGCCCTCCGGATCATATCTCTGAAAACTCGGCAATCGTTAGTAGTATGAGTACTAGAGTTATGAAATTAGCAGTACCTTTTATTTTTGAGCTCTTCAGCCGATGGGATATTGTGATTGCCAGTTAACTTGATTTGACCCTTCTCTAGCAAGTAGTCAAATATCTTGTCGGCCTTAGTGATGTCAAAGCTATATTTTACATCTTTCTCGGTACTCTTAGCTTTTGCGCAAGGCATGTACTCGTTGTTCTTCCAAGCCCAGTCCACAACAGCCACTTCATCTTCACTTTCATCACTTGAATTATTGTCTTCTTCTTGTAAGAAGAAATGACTCTATGCATTATAGGCTTTCTTGGGTTTGAAAACTTGATTGTATCGATTCTGAGCATCAATATTGGCCACCTTCTTAGTCAAATAGGCCATATTATTACAACCAAAGCCGATTTTTTCTCTGATGGCAGGTATCAGCCCTCGAATTGCAATGCTAACAGCCTCTGAATCTGGCAATGATAAGGTATAGCACTGATTTTTAACCTCTCTGAATCTCTGAAGATACTAGCATCCAGTTTCATTATTTCCTTGCCTTGTATCAACTAAGTCTACAAGGCCTTTTTCCAATACTCCAGAGTCAAAATATTTGTGGAACTTGTCTTCCAAATCTTCCCATCTTTGAATGGAGTTGGGTGGTGTTGACTCTTACTAACGTCGTCACTAGGAGTAGACTATGGAATCTATCCTGGCAACGGCGCCAGAAAGGCTTGTTGGTACTTCTTAATATAAGAAGTATAACTAACTATTCTTATGACTATTGGTAAATTCCGCAAGCGCACAGAATAAGTCAATTGTAGCACTTCACCCGGGAGTAACCGAGTATCGTATTTATTTCCACAGGGAAGCTATTATGGCAGAACTAACACTAGGACGGCTATGAACAACTAGTGATTCTAGCAAGGTTGATCGAAATATATGAATGGGGGTTGATTTCTACTACCACTAAAATAAAAAGAAAGAAAGACTAACTACTACTAAACTAAATCGACGGGGTCTGGCCGATGAACAGATTAATGTTTTCCTACACACTTACGATCACAACTAACTTAGAAATAAAGGTTTTATCTAATTCTTCGAACCGTACACACCCTCTGGACTATTTACCTCAGACGTGCACAACGAGGTTTATGATTTAAAAACTAACCCAACTACGTGGTGGAATTCAAGGCTCCTAGGGCTGTTGTGACGGAACGGCCCTAATCTCATGGCCCACGTGTCCCTGTCAACCTCTGACAGCCGAACCCATGTTCCATGTGATTAAGACCTGTTCGCCACCGGGCTACATTAGTGCCCAATGTCCGCAGGATCATCTCACAATTCGGTTACAGCATTGCATACTTTTACAAATAACATCGGAATAAAGAGCGGAAGTCTTAAATAACATTAGTTTTACAAAGCAGGGTTCCAAATAGAAATTAAGGTGCAGTTATTACAAACCAAGTTCTGATAATAGAAATAGACATAGGCAACGTAGTGGGGAACAACAAAGATACTTATAATCACCCAGCCCGAGGGTGTACAACTATTCTTCGGCCTCATCGGCCTCTTCCTGGACGATGGTCATGCAGCAGGGCGCAAGACACAGCGGGGTCTCAGTCATACCTGCAGCATGGGTAACAAACCCTGAGTACTGGGGTACTCAACAAGACTTACCCGACTAAAGAAAAGGGAGAAGACTCAGGAATGAGAGGCTTAGGGTAGTCAAGGTAAGGCTTAAGCAAGATCAGGTATTTTGCACAAAAGCATTTTGTAAACCTTATTTTATTTTGGAAAGATTCAGTATTCCTCAATTCTTCATCGTTCCTGATTCATTTTACATTTCAAAACATTCCTAGTTGAGAACCACTCTCCGTTGACAGTCAGTGACCAAGTCTCCATAACCGAGGAGCAACGTTAATCCGGATAAATAATACTCAGCTGAGGATCCCTATCCACACTGCATATGTAGCACCCAAGCTTGCATATGCCAACTCGTCTACCACGATTCCTCCAAGATTGGGCCCGGTCCTACGCCACCCGGAAGTATAGTACACCACTCCTATCCAGGTGCGACGACCACGTGGGTACATGCTACTTCCGCCATCTCTCCACTCCCAGTGCGCGGTTGTCGGTCCAATAAAGGATTCCTCGGAGCCAGAGCTTTCTGAAGTATGTGAATAGTTACAAGTCTTGACCAACAGGCCCCCATACGGATGGTCCCTACATTTTTTTCCGCCAGCGACAAGCACCTCGGGACTCTAACCCAAGAGTACAGGCCCTGTCGGTTTTTCAACCCTGTCCCGGTCGGTGTCAACTGTTGAGTCCCGGACTACAACATGACGGCACCGTACGCGCGGACAACCCCTTCTCGACAATGACCACATGCTAGCTAGGCAAGCAGCCATCGAACGGGAAGTATAACCAAAACCCTTGATATAATTTATCTCAGTGATCATACTTTTGAAATTGGCATTTTTATTGCAAAGTCTAATTCAATAAGCATTGCTAAGCATTTTTCAAATACTTTTGAAAAGCAGGTATCGGGTGTATCAGTGGTCAAGGTGGATAGTGCATCAATTAGGATAACACACAACTCCTATAAACCTAATGCAATAATATAACTCAAAAGCATTTAAAGAAATTATTTTATAAATCCAAGGAAGGGTTAAATGCACCGGGGCTTGCCTTGAAGAGCAAAGACAGCTGGCTCAGGGTTGGAGGTGCAGAGGTCGAAGCTCGGGGTTACTTCGGGAGCAGGTTCGTCGGCGGCGGCCTCGACTTTGACTTCTCCTTCGGTGACTATACGAATGCAATGATGCATGCACATGAGTATGCTAGCATGAACAATGCAACACAGGGTAACAACATGAACCCTAATCACTTTTTCTATTTTCTTAATTATTTAAAAAGGTCATTTAAAGTAGTTGCTCCAAAAATTACCAAATTAATCACATAAGTTCATTATGGTGTAGATAGATGACAAAACAAATTTAAAAATTTTTGGAGGTCATTAAGGTGCTCAAATAAAATCAGACATTAATTAACAAAAGGCACTATTTAACAATTAAAATAAATGCTCAAAAATCAACTTGTTCCAAAAGACTTCAAAATTTCACGAGAGACTAAACATGGCATAGGAAGCTCACAAAAATTTATCTCATGATTTTTGGAGATATAAATGATTTTCTAAAAATCCAAAACCATCCATTTATTAATTAAAAGAGGGATTTTACATTTTCAAATTCTTGCAGAAAAGTCAATTTTCATATTTTTATAAAATACTACATGGTATAAAGACTCAACTGTAAAATTTTCAGAATTTTTAGAGCAATTCAGAAAATCATACAAAAAGATGAAATAGCAATACTATTCACATTTTCTAAAAAGAAAAGGAGCACTGTGCACGAGTCGGAGCGCTCGCCGACGAGGCGTGGCGGCGGACCGGCTGCTCGAGGCCTCGGCTGGGAAAGCAGAGGGTGGGAAAGACTTCGCGGGCTCACCGGGAGTCGGAAGCGAGGCTCGGCGAGGCGGAAGGAGAAGGGAGCTCGACGGGCGGGGCCTCGGCGGGGCTCTCTTGCGGCTAACCTCTCGAGGGTGGCCTCGGCTCACTCGAGGCTTACAGCCCGAGGGTAGCTGCGACTCGCCCGAGGCTGAGGGTGGCCTCGGCTACTTCGAGGTGCGTGGTTCGAAGGCGTGCTCGAGGGTGAGGCTCGAGGTTTCGAGGGACGCGGCTCGAGGAAGGAGACGGCCGCGGCGGCACTCCGGCGATCCGGCGATCCTGTACACCAGGCACGACCACCAGTAGCCGATTAGGAACGCAAGAAGGCAAGGAAGGAAGATCAGAGGTCAGAGGGAGGAGAGGTGGAGCGACGGCAGCGACTTCCGTCGACCCGAGTCAGACGGCTTCTCACCGGCGCTGAGGAAGACGGACTTGCACTCGGCGGTGGGAGCCGGTAGCTGAGAAATTGGAAGGCTGGGAAAACTCGAGAGCTCAAGGCGGAGCTGCTGGGCTAGGTGGTTGAGCGACGGAAGCTCTGGACCGTGCTGGCGATGGTGGCGGAGGTGAGTGGAGTTCCAGCCGGCCGGCGGTCCTTTTATAGGCGCGACCAGGGGCAGGTAAGGGCTGCGCGCGGGCGCGGATGAGCTCGGCCGCGTCGCGTGCTTGTAAAACTATGATGAAGAAAGGACGGGCGTGCACTAAGGGACCGGGCGTGAGCTCGCCGGCGACGGCCACGCGGCGGCGCTGTGCAGGGAACTGTAGGGGACGAGCGCGAAGGTCAACTGGCGCGCGTGTGCAGATAAGAATGATGGCGCTGCTCTGAGGGCGACGGGGCGGGGTGGTCAGGCGGCTGCCAGACGCGTGGCACAAGCGGCGCTGGCGCGCGGCCATGGCCGGGGCCCCCTAGCTGTAGGTTGAAAATGAACAGGGCTAGGTCTTAGGGTTTGATTATGGGCTGATTTCTGAACTTTGCAAATTACTCCCAAAACTTGAACTGCACAGGAAAAACTCAGAATACCAAAGTTGTGCAGAAAAAGGAGATCTACAACTTTGTCAAAAAGAATATTTTCAAATTCCAAACAGTTTTTGAATTAAATTCGAAATCAGAAAAGGGGACACTTTTAGGATTTGAATAATTTCAAAATTACTTTTGATTTTATATACAAACTTGAAAATCTGCAAATACCAAAGTTGTTCCTTTTGACAAGATCTGCAACTTTGCTTTTTGGACCAAGTCCAAATTTTGAATAATTTTTTAATTATAAAAAGAGGGGTAAAAACTAGGGTTTGGAAATTAGGGTTTTTCAAAAGGGAATTGAAATCTGCTTTAGATTTTGGGTTTTGAACAACACACAAAGCTTCAAGACACAAAACCGAACAAGAATTTACACAAGCAAGTCACAGAGGTGAAATTACCATTTTGCCCTTATAGGAAGATTAGGGCTTTTAGGGTTTTTGAAAAGGGAATTGCCACACACAAAAGGGAACAAATGCAACAAGCATTAAGACAAACATAATGCATGACAAGGATGATTATGACTAAAGATGATGACATGTCAGGTTAATTATAGATTAAACACCAGAGGTGTTACAACTGTCCCCCCTAAAACGAATCTTGCCCCGAGATTCTGCGTCTTAAAAAGAACAAGGGGAAAAAACCTTACATCTACAGAGTATCGAGAAAGTTGGGATAGTTCTTTGCTAAGAAGTCTTCAGATTCCCAAGTGGCTTCTTCTTTAGAGTGTTGGTTCCACTGGATCTTGTACCATCTCGTGGTAGTCCTTCGGGTAACACGGTCCTTGGAATCCAACACACGAACTGGATACTCCGAGTATGACAGATCAGGTTCTAACTCAACACCTTCAACATCTACCACATGTTCGGGCACTCGGAGACACTTCTTGAGTTGGGAGACGTGAAACACATTGTGGACTGCGGAAAGATGGTCAGGCAACCTTAGCTTGTAAGCTACCTTGCCATAACATTCCAGAATCTCAAAGGGACCAATATAGCGAGGCGCTAACTTCCCTTTAACTCCAAAACGAGTGACTCCTTTGGTGGGTGAGACTTTCAGGTACACATAATCTCCGATTTGAAACTTCAGAGGTCGACGTCTTTTGTCAGCATAGCTCTTCTGTCGAGATTGCGCAATTTTCATATTCTCTTGTATTTGCTTGACTTTTTCTTCCATATCTTTCACTAAGTCAACTCCAAAGAATTCTCTTTCTCCAGGTTCAGACCAACTGAGAGGTGTACGACAACGGCGACCGTACAGTGCTTCAAAGGGTGCCATCTTGATGCTTTCTTGGTAGCTGTTATTATATGAGAATTCTGCCAAGGGCAAACAGTCATCCCAAGTATCTGCAAAGGTGAGCACGCAGGCTCTCAACATATCCTCTAGCACTTGGTTGACTCGCTCAGTTTGTCCGTCTGTTTGCGGATGATATGTCGTACTATGCAAGAGCTTGGTTCCAAGTGAGGTATGGAACGCTTTCCAAAACTTGGCGACAAACTGGGTACCACGATCAGAGATAATGCTCTTGGGTATGCCATGGAGTTTCACTATGTGGTTCTTGTACAAAGTGGCATAAGTGGGGACGGTGTAACTGGTCTTCACTAGCAGGAAGTGAGCTTGCTTAGTGAGGCGATCCACGATCACCCATATGGAATCAAAACCTCTTGATGTCTTGGGTAGACCATTGATAAAATCCATACTGATATCGTCCCATTTCCAAGCAGGTACAGATAAGGGTTGCAATTCTCCTCTGGGCATCATGTGCACGGCTTTGACTTTCTGGCAGGTATCGCACTGAGCGACATACCGGGCGATCTCAATCTTCATCTTTGTCCACCAGAACCTTTGCTTCAAGTCCTGGTACATCTTGTTGCTGCCGGGGTGGATGGAGAATCTAGTCAAGTGTGCTTCATCAAGGATTAACTTTCTTAACTCAGGCACTTTAGGAACTACTAACCGATTCTTAAACCATACTACTCCTGCATCATCAATCCTGAAACAATCAGCCTTTCCGGATTGGACCTTTTCGATGATGTGCTTGATTCCAGGGTTATCTTTCTGTGCAGCGATGATCTGCTCTCTGATAGGGGTTTCTATTCTGATATTATTCAGAGTTCCTTGTGGAATCATTTCAATATTCAACTTTTCCAGCTCATAACACAAAGAAGAATCATAGGGTTTCATCATCAGACAGTTGCAATATGACTTGCGACTGAGCGCATCGGCAACCACATTCGCCTTACCCGGATGGTAATGCACTTCAAGATCATAGTCCTTAATTAACTCAAGCCATCTTCTCTGCCTCATATTCAGTTCCTCTTGAGTGAAGATATACTTCAGGCTTTTGTGATCAGTGTACACATTACAGGTACTGCCTAACAGATAATGACGCTAGATTTTTAAGGCATGCACTACTGCTGCTAACTCGAGATCATGAGTTGGGTAATTCTCTTCATGTCGCTTAAGCTGTCGGGAGGCATATGCGATCACTCGACCTTCTTGCATCAACACACAGCCCAAACCAGTACCAGATGCATCACAGTAGACATCAAAGGGCTTTTCAATGTTCGGCTGGGCTAGCACAGGTGATGTGGTTAACAATTTCTTCAGAGTTTGAAAGGCTTGCTCACAGGCTGGTGACCAGACAAACTTCACAGAATTCTTTACTAACTCAGTGACAGGCTTGGCGATTCTGGAGAAATCCGGAATGAATCGACGATAATATCCAGCCATTCCCATAAAGCTGCGGACTTGATGAACAGTGGTAGGTGGCTTCCAATCCAGAATGTCTGCCACTTTACCAGGGTCAACTGACACACCTTCAGCGGATAGGACATGACCAAGAAACTGTATCTGATCTAACCAGAACTCACATTTACTGAACTTGGCATACAGCTGATGTTCTCTGAGATGGGATAGAACGATACGAAGATGTTCGGCATGATCTTCAGGGGTTTTTGAGTAGACAAGGATGTCGTCAATGAACACGACCACAAATTTATCAAGCTCTGGCATGAACACAGAGTTCATGAGGTACATGAAATGAGCAGGGGCATTGGTCAAACCGAAGGACATGACCAAGTACTCATATAGGCCGTATCTGGTGGTGAAAGCTGTTTTAGGAATATCTTCAGGACGAATCTTTATTTGGTGGTAGCCAGATCTGAGATCGATCTTGGAGAATACTTTGGCTCCAGCTAACTGGTCAAAGAGAAGATCAATACGAGGCAAGGGATATTTGTTTTTGATGGTGACCTCATTGAGTGGGCGATAATCAATGCACATTCTGAGAGTCTTGTCTTTCTTCTTTACAAAGATTGCAGGACAGCCCCAAGGAGACGAGCTTGGGCGAACGAAACCCTTGTCCAACAAATCTTGTAATTGGATTTTTAGCTCTGCCAACTCTCTGGGAGGCATTCGATAAGCTCTGCGGGATATGGGAGCAGTCCCGGGCTTTAGCTCTATGGCAAACTCGACCTCACGGTCAGGAGGCAGACCAGGCAAATCCTCAGGAAAAACATCAGGGAATTCGCAGACCACGGGGATGTCTCCGGTTTCCAGAACATAGGCGGTATTTATTTGAGTGGCTGCTGGTTTTTGAGGCATTGGAAGTTGGAGAAGAAGTTTGGCGGTACTGTTAGGGATATCCACCCTCACAACTCTATTCAGGATGTCGATCATGGCTTTATACTGACACATCCAATTCATGCCTAGGATGACATCTATCTCCTGATCACGAAGCACTATCATGGTGGTGGGAAATACATGTTCCCCCAACATTACTAGTATACTGCGAACCACTTCCTTAGTACTTATACGCCCTCCAGGCGAAAATATGCAGAAACTTTCTTTTAAAACCTCAATTGATATCTCATGCTTGATGACAAAAGTACGACTGATGAAGGAATGCGATGCACCAGAATCAAACAACACAACTGCAGGGTGATTGGCAACAGGAAACCTACCGATCATGACGGGCTCCCCTTCTGGTATATCGCTGACAGCGGTGTAGTAGACTTGCCCGTGCTTCTTGACAATCTTGCCCTTCTAAGCATGCTGCTGCTGTGCACGGTGCTGCTGCTGCTGAGATCCTCCAGGATTCTTCTGAGTATTCTGGGCATACCTCTTGGGCTTTGGGCACTCACGAGACCAGTGACCAAGCTGGCCGCAGTTGTAGCAGGGATGGTTGTAGGCTGTTTGTGGAGTGGTGATACGAACACCTGGGGCGTTCGGCTGTGTGGCACTCTGCTGGTTGGCATTATAGGTGGTGGCCGCGGTACGGACGACCACTTGCTGGTTGGGATAAGGTAGGCGATTTTGGTGGTGACTGGGGTGGTATATGATCCTCTGGCGCTTGTGACCGCCAGAGAAGCTGCTTGACCCTGCTTTCTTCTTTTTCTTTTCCTCTTGGTACTGGCGATTGCTTTCCTCAAAAGCAACAGCCCGGTCAACAACATCGTGATAAGACCCAGTCAGGTTATTAGACAGGCTCCTGCGGATCTTGGGGTGCAGTCCTCTGAGGAAACAATCCCTCTTCTTCTCATCGGTGTTGACGTATTTTGAGGCATACTGGCTGAGATGATTGAACTGACCCACATACTGCATGACTGTGGAGTCTTTCTGTTGAAGGGCCAAAAACTGATCAAGCTTCATTTTCATCAATCCGGAAAGGATGTGATGAGCACGGAAAGCAGTGCGGAACTCCTCCCTGGTCAACTGATGACCTTCTGGCTGGGCAGCCAACAGATTAGCATACCAAGCACTTGCGGGACCACGAAGCTGCTGGGAAGCGAACCGGGGCTTCTGGATGTCGGTACAGCGGAGAAGACCGAACTTCTGCTCCATAGTGCGGAGCCAATCATCAGCTTCCAGGGGTTCATCGACCTTGGTAAAGACCGGTGGACGGGTTTCGGTGAAATCCACATATGTACTCTCATGGTTGTTGTTGTCGCGGCGACCATGGTGACCATTGTTCTGCTGCCCCTGATTTTGAGCCATCAGGTTAGCAGCGGCGGCCAAGGCTGCAATGGCATCTGCTAGCGTAGCAGGAACAGGTGGAGGGTTTGGAAGGTTGGCACCATCAGAACCTCCAGCTCCAGTGCGAGTGTTCACAGGCATCTGTTAAGCAACTTGGAACTTAGCATTCATAGATAGGGTTCTAAAAACAACAGACTGATAGCTTCTTCTGATACAAAGGCTGATAGATTGATAAAGATGACTGACAGATAGCGACTGACTGATAAGGAGAAAAGGTACGAAAAGAAAGATACAGACTGACTTAACAAAAGACAGACTAACGATCCCAAACCTAGACTAAGGTTTTAGGTAAGCAGGTGGTACAGACACACGGGATCTCCATCTCCTAAAGACGGGTCTAGTCCTCATCGATGATGATCATGTCATCGTCGTCGTCTTCTTCGAGGATGAGCTCAGGCTCTTCCTCCTCGTCCTCGTCTTCAGCGTGGACGTCCTCAGCAGGTTCAATTTCTTCGTCTACGTCGGGCTTTTGTTCCACATCGGGTTCTTCCACTACTCCGTCCTCAGGGTCTTCCATAACCGGGGGTACCAAGGGGTGGAGTTGATCATATAGTTGATGCACTTCCTCATGAAGCATATCATTAAACTGTTCAATCTGAGCTGTGTACTGCTGTAGTCCGTGGAGCTCGGCTCTGGTGACGTCCTCGCGGATCCAAGCATCATTGCGCTGCTCGATAGTGCGAACCGTGTTCCGGTTGGCCTGCTCCAGGGAAGCTCGTGCCTCAAAAAACTCCAGGCGTGAGTGGTAGAAGTCATGCTCCAAGTTCTTCAGCTCAGCCTTCAGATTCTTGATCTCCTCCTTCAAGTTCTTACGGGTGCGGCGGGGAAAGCGACGACTGTTGGAAGTTTCTCCAATCTCCTCCCCAGCGCGTGGTGCCAGCTGGTGGCGTGGCACACCATGCGGTCCAGTCGACTTGCGGGCGGTCAGCTTGATGCGAGCCATGTCTGGATAAGAGAAGATGGATGAGAAAGGCTAGCAAGAACAGGTAAAGGCATACTACCCCAACGAACTTAGAGAGGAAGTTAACTTAAGTGATTATGACATGATGCATGAATCGTTCCTACGGAACAAAGCAATGCAATAAATAAATAAGGTACATAGGGCTTAAAACATGTTGTTCCACTAGCTAGTGTTGCCATATGAGAGACAAGAAGAGAGAAGCAATTTGGACTCAAAATAGTCAAGTTTAGTTTGTTTGGACTCAAAAGGTCTTTTGAAGTTTTCGCAAAAACGAGCACTGCAACGTTAAAGTGAGATGCTCCGATACCACTCTGTGACGGAACGGCCCTAATCTCATGGCCCACGTGTCCCTGTCAACCTCTGACAGCCGAACCCATGTTCCATGTGATTAAGACCTGTTCGCCACCGGGCTACATTAGTGCCCAATGTCCGCAGGATCATCTCACAATTCGGTTACAGCATTGCATACTTTTACAAATAACATCGGAATAAAGAGCGGAAGACTTAAATAACATTAGTTTTACAAAGCAGGGTTCCAAATAGAAATTAAGGTGCAGTTATTACAAACCAAGTTCTAATAATAGAAATAGACATAGGCAACGTAGTGGGGAACAGCAAAGATACTTATAATCACCCAGCCCGAGGGTGTACAACTATTCTTCGGCCTCATCGGCCTCTTCCTGGACGATGGTCATGCAGCAGGGCGCAAGACACAGCGGGGTCTCAGTCATACCTGCAGCATGGGTAACAAACCCTGAGTACTGCGGTACTCAACAAGACTTACCCGACTAAAGAAAAGGGAGAAGACTCAGGAATGAGAGGCTTAGGGTAGTCAAGGTAAGGCTTAAGCAAGATCAGGTATTTTGCACAAAAGCATTTTGTAAACCTTATTTTATTTTGGAAAGATTCAGTATTCCTCAATTCTTCATCGTTCCTGATTCATTTTACATTTCAAAACATTCCTAGTTGAGAACCACTCTCCGTTGACAGTCAGTGACCAAGTCTCCATAACCGAGGAGCAACGTTAATCCGGATAAATAATACTCAGCTGAGGATCCCTATCCACACTGCATATGTAGCACCCAAGCTTGCATATGCCAACTCGTCTACCACGATTCCTCCAAGATTGGGCCCGGTCCTACGCCACCCGGAAGTATAGTACACCACTCCTATCCAGGTGCGACGACCACGTGGGTACATGCTACTTCCGCCATCTCTCCACTCCCAGTGCGCGGTTGTCGGTCCAATAAAGGATTCCTCGGAGCCAGAGCTTTCTGAAGTATGTGAATAGTTACAAGTCTTGACCAACAGGCCCCCATACGGATGGTCCCTACATTTTTTTCCGCCAGCGACAAGCACCTCGGGACTCTAACCCAAGAGTACAGGCCCTGTCGATTTTTCAACCCTGTCCCGGTCGGTGTCAACTGTTGAGTCCCGGACTACAACATGACGGCACCGTACGCGCGGACAACCCCTTCTCGACAGTGACCACATGCTAGCAAGGCAAGCAACCATCGAACGGGAAGTATAACCAAAACCCTTGATATAATTTATCTCAGTGATCATACTTTTGAAATTGGCATTTTTATTGCAAAGTCTAATTCAATAAGCATTGCTAAGCATTTTCCAAATACTTTTGAAAAGCAGGTATCGGGTGTATCAGTGGTCAAGGTGGATAGTGCATCAATTAGGATAACACACAACTCCTATAAACCTAATGCAATAATTTAACTCAAAAGCATTTAAGGAAATTATTTTATAAATTCAAGGAAGGGTTAAATGCACCGGGGCTTGCCTTGAAGAGCAAAGACAGCTGGCTCAGGGTTGGAGGTGCAGAGGTCGAAGCTCGGGGTTACTTCGGGAGCAGGTTCGTCGGCGGCGGCCTCGACTTTGACTTCTCCTTCGGTGACTATACGAATGCAATGATGCATGCACATGAGTATGCTAGCATGAACAATGCAACACAGGGTAACAACATGAACCCTAATCACTTTTTCTATTTTCTTAATTATTTAAAAAGGTCATTTAAAGTAGTTGCTCCAAAAATTACCAAATTAATCACATAAGTTCATTATGGTGTAGATAGATGACAAAACAAATTTCACAATTTTTGGAGGTCATTAAGGTGCTCAAATAAAATCAGACATTAATTAACAAAAGGCACTATTTAACAATTAAAATAAATGCTCAAAAATCAACTTGTTCCAAAAGACTTCAAAATTTCACCAGAGACTAAACATGGCATAGGAAGCTCACAAAAATTTATCTCATGATTTTTGGAGTTATAAATGATTTTCTAAAAATCCAAAACCATCCATTTATTAATTAAAAGAGGGATTTTACATTTTCAAATTCTTGCAGAAAAGTCAAGTTTCATATTTTTATAAAATACTACATGGTATAAAGACTCAACTGTAAAATTTTCAGAATTTTTAGAGCAATTCAGAAAATCATACAAAAAGATGAAATAGCAATACTATTCACATTTTCTAAAAAGAAAAGGAGCACTGTGCACGAGTCGGAGCGCTCACCGACGAGGCGTGGCGGCGGACCGGCTGCTCGAGGCCTCGGCTGGGAAAGCAGAGGGTGGGAAAGACTTCGCGGGCTCACCGGGAGTCGGAAGCGAGGCTCGGCGAGGCGGAAGGAGAAGGGAGCTCGACGGGCGGGGCCTCGGCGGGGCTCTCTTGCGGCTAACCTCTCGAGGGTGGCCTCGGCTCACTCGAGGCTTACAGCCCGAGGGTAGCTGCGACTCGCCCGAGGCTGAGGGTGGCCTCGGCTACTTCGAGGTGCGTGGTTCGAAGGCGTGCTCGAGGGTGAGGCTCGAGGGTTCGAGGGACGCGGCTCGAGGAAGGAGACGGCCGCGGCGGCACTCCGGCGATCCGGCGATCCTGTACACCAGGCACGACCACCAGTAGCCGGTTAGGAACGCAAGAATGCAAGGAAGGAAGATCAGAGGTCAGAGGGAGGAGAGGTGGAGCGACGGCGGCGAATTCCGTCGACCCGAGTCAGACGGCTTCTCACCGGCGCTGAGGAAGACGGACTTGCACTCGGCGGTGGGAGCCGGTAGCGGTGAAATTGGAAGGCTGGGAAAACTCGAGAGCTCAAGGCGGAGCTGCTGGGCTAGGTGGTTGAGCGACGGAAGCTCTGGACCGTGCTGGCGATGGTGGCGGAGGTGAGTGGAGTTCCAGCCGGCCGGCGGTCCTTTTATAGGCGCGGCCAGGGGCAGGTAAGGGCTGCACGCGGGCGCGGATGAGCTCGGCCGCGTCGCGTGCTTGTAAAACTATGATGAAGAAAGGACGGGCGTGCACTAAGGGACCGGGCGTGAGCTCGCCGGCGACGGCCACGCGGCGGCGCTGTGCAGGGAACTGTAGGGGACGGGCGCGAAGGTCAACTGGCGCGCTTGTGCAGATAAGAATGATGGCGCTGCTCTGAGGGCGACGGGGCAGAGTGGTCAGGCGGCTGCCAGACGCGTGGCGCAAGCGGCGCTGGCGCGCGGCCATGGCCGGGGCCCCCTAGCTGTAGGTTGAAGATGAACAGGGCTAGGTCTTAGGGTTTGACTATGGGCTGATTTCTGAACTATGCAAATTACTCCCAAAACTTGAACTGCACAGGAAAAACTCAGAATACGAAAGTTGTGCAGAAAACGGAGATCTACAACTTTGTCAAAAAGAATATTTTCAAATTCCAAACAGTTTTTGAATTAAATTCGAAATCAGAAAAGGGGACACTTTTAGGATTTGAATAATTTCAAAATTACTTTTGATTTTATATAGAAACTTGAAAATCTGCAAATACCAAAGTTGTTCCTTTTGACAAGATCTGCAACTTTGCTTTTTGGACCAAGTCCAAATTTTGAATAATTTTTGAATTGTTAAAAGAGGGGTAAAAACTAGGGTTTAGAAATTAGGGTTTTTCAAAAGGGAATTGAAATCTGCTTTAGATTTTGGGTTTTGAACAACACACAAAGCTTCAAGACACAAAACCGAACTAGAATTTACACAAGCAAGTCACAGAGGTGAAATTACCATTTTGCCCTTATAGGAAGATTAGGGCTTTTAGGGTTTTTGAAAAGGGAATTGCCACACACAAAAGGGAACAAATGCATCAAGCATTAAGACAAACATAATGCATGACAAGGATGATTATGACTAAAGATGATGACATGTCAGGTTAATTATAGATTAAACACCAGAGGTGTTACAGCTGTCACCACCTGTTTGCTACCACAGCTATCCGGGGGGCTAGCCACAAACTAGGGTGTAATTAGTCTAAGCACCGCGCTTACACTAATATATACTACTCTAATCTTGCGTCCAAAACTAGAGCACTGATTACTCAGCGAAGAACCCAAACTAGATACAAACTAAATACTAAGTTATCTATGATCGAAAGCACTCAACAAGAATAATAAGTAAAGAACTTAAAGTAAATGCTGAAAGTAGAAGAACATTAAGATAAATGAAGAAAGACTTGGAATTATACCAGAGACTCTGGAAGATCCTCTATTACAACTCCAGCTCTTCTCTTCTACACTCTCACTCTCACTCTAAGTCTCTCAACTAGAGTGTTACTTCACCAGAGCTTCGCGTACAAGAGAGTGGGGCTAATGAGGTGAGGTCTGAGAACAAATGAGCTCGGGGGTCCTATTTATACCCTAAGGGACCTAGGGGGGTACTTATAGACCTAGGGTTAGGTCAGGGGGGTGAGTGAGGTGGCGGGCGCCAGCCCTAGGTCGCGGCCGCCACCCCCTGGCGTTGGATCCACCGTCATTGCTTCAACGGCATCCAGGAGCTCCAGGGAGGCGGTTCCAAGGTTGGTTGCTTGTCCAAAAACCGTCACATGGGCAATTTAGGTCATGATCCACGTGACATCTCTTCTTAGCCCTTGGATGCAACGACCTAAGTGATCAATGGCTGCAAATGAGTGTGGCACGCCTGCCCTGGATCAGTGACGTGGCAGGGGAGGAGTTTGGGCCTCACTCCCCTGGCGGCCGCCAGTGAGGGGTGGTGGGCGCCACCCCACCTTGGCCCAAAGTGAGCCCAGGTGAGTGTGCTCGTCTCCTAGTGGGTCCTCTTGGTCATTTTGCTCAAAAACCCTGCAATTACCTACATTCAAATAAAACTCAAGGATAAGTGGAAATCGTTAGTTTATAAAAGGTTTTTGGTTGATTTTAGGTCCTTGTGTTGTGTTATATGACCTTGTTGATGCTAAGAATATGACACTTAGTGAGCATCAACAAGGTCCCCCAAGCTTACCTCTTGCTCGTCCTCGAGCAAGCATGAACTTGAATTTTGGAAACTCGGTATTTTTGTTGTGTATGCCCATATTATTTTCATCACCATGGAATTGGTAGCCTTCCCTGCACTCAAGATTAGAACAAAAGACCAGCAAGAAAGAAGGTTTGTTTTTCCCTTGCCTATTTTGCTAATCAAGATATGTGGAGTTTTTGCAAGTTTTGTTCAAAAGAAAGCATGCTTAGTAACTTCTGTGGCTCACTCGATCACTCATATTTGTATGTGGAAATAGAAGAATTATCCTGTCACTAAGACTTTATGTGGGGTGTAATGGGTAGGATAAAAAAATGAGCATGCAATTCTAGCATAATTTTGCTAAGTTAGACAAATGGAGCAAAGGAGCAACAAGTCATAGGTTCAGACCAGGAATGTGCAAGTGTATGGTATTTATTGTGGCTAATACTTTCATGACACTTCTCCTTTTTATCTCATTTGTGGGATCATGGCTATGAATGAGAGCACTTGCTCTTTTGAATATTCTTTTCTTTCTACAGCACTTGCTCTTTTTTTAGAGCACTTGCTCTTTTTTTTAAATGCTATAGCCATGTCCCTGAGATTTCATTATGGAGCACGATATTTTGCCATGTATTATTTCTAACAATGAATGGAAATAAAGGCATGTTGTGTGTGTATTCTCAGTGTAAGAATAACACTATATAGGTGGGTGCAAGTGAATTCCTTGGTCTAAAAATATGACAAGTTTCTCTACCATGTCTATCAACAAAAGTCTAACTAGCTCAACACTAACATGCAGCAAGTGGAAGCTCCTACTCCAAGAGTAAAAATTATTTGGCTTTGGTAGGACTTTCTTTGCCACAGAAGTACTTAGAGCAAGTTTTTAAATTTTTCAAAATAACTACTCCACAAACTTGACTTGCTCAAGTCAAAGTAGAAACTTAGTTCCCCTTTACTAAGTCTAATGCTCATGTCTCAAGTTTAGTTCTAGCATACGTTCTCCCATGGTAACTCTAATGCATGACATACATTATTTTTTTGTTCATTAAAAAGACTTATGATGAACGCGTTTCATTTATTACTATTTATTTATAATTATTATTATATATATTATTTTTTTAAATTAAGCTGAAAATTAACAAAGATAAAACTCAAATTTAAATTACTGAAATAATAATAAAACTGATAGTAATAAAGACGGCAGTGATGCTTACCTCTTTGACGGGGGTCCTCCCCCAAGCTGGTTGTTCGCGTGGTTGGGTTACATCCATCCCTGACGACGATACATGTCGTCTCAGTTCTGCTGGTTCTGCTGCAGGATACGTGGAAATATTACCCAGTTCTCCGCCAGTTTCCTAGCAGAATACGTGGAAATTTTGGTTCATTTCGTTCAAGTCCTGACATATTTCAGCAGTATCCATGGTGAGTCCATTCATTTGGTGCTGAAGATATCACATATCGCGCATCCACTCGTCCTGATGAAAGGACGAATGGCGAGCCGCCTGTGGTGAGATTCCTCCAGGGAAGAACTCATCACCACTGTCAGTGGACCGGGTGCATCCTCCTATAGAATGGGATGAACTCCCCAACTGGGATGAGTGAAGGGACGCCTCATGGCCGTATCCCCACTGCGGATGTTGGGGTTGCTGCCAGTTCGACCCCCCTGCTTGGTGCGAGTCACGGGGTGTCAAATGACCATAGCGTGCTGCTCCTCCATACTGCTCTACATGAAAAGGGTCAAACTCCGGTGCCGCTGCTGCGGCTCTTGCTGCCTCTTCTGCTGCATGGGTCTGCGCTCGCGTCCTCCTCCTGGGAACCTGCATGATGTTCTCTCGAGCCAACCTGCGGTTTCGTTCTGCCTCGGTTTCCAGGGCCAAAAGTAACGTTGGTGCATTCACCAACCAAAGTGACATGTCAGGAAGAGCGATTTTATTCACATAATCTTGGTAGATCATGTGAATTTCACCAGTCTCCTAGTTCTCATGCAAGAGGTGTCCTTGCGAGAAGTGTTCCATGGTCAAAAGGTCTCGGTCACCAGGAATGTAAGAGTATACAACGGTGTTCAGCAGACCCATGTTTAAAGCCAGTCTAGTTATCCATGATGTCATTTCAATATTTCCAGTGCGTTGATCAAATTTAGACCAGTAGTTTGCCATGGCTTTGGCGGGTGATACTTTTATGCGGTTTACTGGAGCATAAAGCAGCAACATTTCGGGCTTTTTAATTGGTCTTAAGTCAGGCCTTGGAAAGAGTGTGATACTAATATATTTGTGAAAAAAACCTGAGCGTGGGGTTGTGGATATTACTTGTACGGGGCAAGCCTGGGTTTCTGTTCCCAGCAATACTTTTCCAAAATTCATTTCTATTAAATCCCGTATAGGTAGATTCCAAGCTCAGCAAGCATGAATCATCAAACTTTAAATTCTTGCTGAACTGCTTCCATGTTAAAGTATGTTCTTCATTAAAAAGCCAAATCTTTTTGTGATTAGCAGATATTTGCATTGTGGCCAGAAATTCCATTGTGAGGGGCAGGATTCCCTCCTCATTAACCTTCCATGCATCTTCCCATCCCAAGGTTCAAAAAATATAGAGAAACTCATTGTCCATACCAGTGCGACTTAGCAAGTCGTCGTCGATGTGACGGGTGTGAACGAACTCCCTCTCACAGAGGATGTTCCGGGCCTGCCATTCTCGATCACTCTGCCAGATGATATCATCGACGGAATTCAGGACGTGGATGGTCGGCCCAGCCTGGTGTGTGGGCGGAGAGTCCCGATCCATCGATATTTCGTTGGTGGATGGAGTACCCCACCCGATGCTCTCCTCATCACTCCCAGCAAAGCGAATGTGAGTGTTTGCCCTCGACGTACTTCCCTCACCCTTACTCTTCTTTTTCTTGCCGATGAAGAAGTTCTTGAGAGGGCCCATGACCTCTGTTGGTAGTTCTTAGCTTCACTAAAGATAGTGCTAGGCAACTATCCCCGGTAACGACCCAGGAATGCTTGTTGGCACTTGCTAACGTTGTTACTAGGAGTAGACTATGGAGTCTATCCCTGGCAACGGTGTCAGAAATGCTTGAAGCAAGACCGGTCACTATACCTAAAGGAGTGGAGCTAAAGCAGCTATCTACTAATGCCAAGCGGGGTTGTCAATCCCGACACTAGTAGAAGCTAGCTAGAGAGAATGCAATCTACCAGGAGGAGATTCTGCAAGCGCACAGAACTATCGTAGTAGCACTTCGCCTGGGAGTACCAGGTGTCGATTTATTTGATCCCAAGGGAAGGCTAGGGTGGTGTATGAGTTGAGTCAAGGAGGGGATGAGAGTCAAAGAAATAAGAAAAAGGAAAAGGGGAGAAGGGAAGATGAAAGGCTAGAAAGAATATATGGGTGGATAGGTAAGGATGAAATGGATGGCTAAGGTAATGTGGATGGATAGGTAGGTAAAAGGGAATAGCTAAGGATAACTAAAGGTAACTAAGATAACTAACTACTCCTAATAACTAATCCTAGATAACTACAAAGCAAGATAACTACGAAGCGAGATAGTTACGAAGCAAGGTAGGCAAAAGTCAATAAAGCAACTAAGTTGAGTAAAGTTTTATTCCTATCTTGTCAAGTATCGAGGCGTACTAGCCTTTACCACTTACTTAGGTTGAACGCTAGCACAACGAGCCTTACTGTTAAACTGGGCCAACTACGTGGTGGAATTCAAGGCGCACAGGGCTGTCACCACCTGCTTGCTACCACAGCTATCCGGGGGTCCAACCGTATCTGAAGGTAAGTCTATAACTAAGCACCACGCTTAACTATATTCTAACTATCTCTACCCTAGCTTTGAATAGAGACACCCTTGCGGACGTCAGAGCAAATAGTTGACTTAATAAGATAAACACTAAACTAACTAAGCAACCTATTGGCAAAGATCAAACACTAAGCTCACTAGAGATTAACTACTATGGCTAAGTGAATTGATCTGTAGGATAGCTAGGCACTCAAGCAATCAATCAAGTATACCACTCAATACTGATAAGTAGAATAAAGTAATACTTGAAATGATGAACTAGAATATAGTAAATGCTTGAGTAACAAGAGCAAAACCTGAACTGGAGATGAAGGACGACTCTTCCCAGCTCCAGGACCGATCACTCGCATGCCTCTACTCTTGAGCTAAGCCTTGAGCAGCGCTACCGCGAGGGCGAAGATGCCTTGCTCTACTAGCTACCTACTTGCCTAATCTCTCTAAGCTTCTAACCTAACTCTCACTTCTCTTGATTGGTGTTGTTTTGCTTCTTTGGTGTGAAGGAGTGATGGTACGAATGGAATGGTGCCTCCAGGGGGTATTTATAGCCTAAATGAGTTAGGGGGGTACTTATAGGGGGCAGCCAGCCGACCTAGGGTTAAGTCAGGTGGCGGGCGCCACCCCCTACTGGCGGTCGCTAGTCCCCTGGCCGTTGGATGCTCCTGCTTTGATCCTACGGCATCCAGGTGGTTGTCCAAGGCGGTTTGGAGGTCGGGCGCATGTCTGAGTAACCGCCATTCAGCATTGATCCACGCCACTTCATCCTGAGCCGTCCGATGCCACTGACCTAGTGACCAAGGGCCAAGATTTGGCCTTGGGGAGGTCACACGGATCGGTGACGTGGCAGGGAGTGTAACTTGGGCCAGCCCAAGTGGCGGGCGCCACGAAGAGGTGGCGGGCGCCACCTAGGGGTGGCGGGCGCCACCCCCCTTAGGCCCATTCGGGCCCTGTTGAGTGGGCTTGGCCTCTGGTGGGTCCATATGTCCAAATTTGGTTCAAATCCTGCATTCAAATAGAAATCTATGGACATGTGGAATTTGGTTAGTTTGAAACCTATTTGACTATATTTCATGCCTTTTTGTTGGATTTTAGGGTCAAATGTTGATGGTAAAACAGGTGTTTAAGGACCATCAACAAGCTCCCCCAAGCTAACTTGTTGCTCGTCCTCGAGCAACAATGCGGTTTAAGCATTGAGCATGAAATGGATAGTAACTTAAGATGTCTGCAAGTGCATATTGTATAGTGAGAAATAACTTAGCATATATCATTAATCATAGCAATGTGGGGCTTATAGCTTTTCACTTCAAACATGCAAGAGTGAAATAAAGCAGTAGATAGGAAACTTTTATCTTGCTTAGGTTTGACTAGGATTCTGTCTGGAGGTTTTTCAAGGTTTTCAAAAGATAACAACTTGCTTAAGTCCTCCAAGATTCACTCAATCACTCAATGGTGTTTAAATCCTCACTTAGGCCAAAATGTAGCCTCTCCTATTTCTAAAGAATGATATGTGGAGTTATAGGTAGGCTAAGAACCATGAGCAAATTGCCTGATGTTTATTGCTAAGCTAGACACTCAGATCATAAGGAGCAGCAAATCATAAAAATTGATCAAGATGTGCATGTGTGGTTATGTGGAAGTGTATAGAGAGGTATTTCATAATCCTTCCTAGTTAATTTCTGGGGTCTAGAGCTAATGATAATTCTCACTCTTTTTTTTGGATACATAGTGAGTAGACAAAAGATGTGTCCTCACATTTTCTTAGGACATAGTCCTCTCTTGAGCTACTTTGGTCACTTTTTTTTTGTTCAGGACATAGTCCTTTCTTGAGCTACTTTGCTCATTTTTCTCTCTCTCTTTTTTTTAGCTCTAGATTTCCCCAGACATCTATAGGAAAGGATTTCAGAAATGAAAAAGGGAAAGAGAGAGAGTGTTGACACCAGATTTTCGCACACGTAGAAATATGACAGATGGGCCCAGCCAACAAAGAGAGAGGGATTCGGCAAATGACCAGCAGCTGTTTGGCTCTCGGGATTTCAACGTTTATCTGTGCGGTCGGCTATTTCATGAAGCCATGGTTTCATTCGGGAGATGCATATGGCGAGTAAAGCTAGCTTGCACGGGAACACACGTGGTGATGGAAGGCACCAAATAATATAGAGTTTATATCTTTCCGTATTTCTTTGTAAAGTCGTAATCGTCTAGGACTCGTGTTTCGTCCAGGGTATAAATATAAGCCCTCGACCATTGTAAAACTATTCACAACCACATCAATACAAACCGGCCCCGTGCCACCTATTCGAGTCCTTAGTCATGTCGTCGAGTTTCTTCGAGAGGAATCATCGATCCGTCGACCTCCGTAAGTACCGGCAACCTTGTTATCATGTCTAGTATCGTGCGGCGGATTTAGATATGATGCAAGTAGTCTCGTATGTTAAGCTTAGTATCGTGCGGCGGATTTAAGCTTATGACGGGAAGTTTTTGCTTATGCCTTGTATCGTGCGGCGGATTGAGTCATGAGTAAAAATAGTTATCGGCTCTGTTAGATTTGGCATATCTAATAGATTCATTAAGTTATCATGTGTCGTATGTTTTATTTATTTAATTCGTACAACACTTTTTGCCCAATCTAGATTGATCTTCGTTCGGCTTTATTGCATGAGTTCGCTTGTGCTTTTGCTTATCATAAGATTATAATGGCCGAATTAACTTTCAATCTAGATTGTTACATGTTGCGGGTTCATGCATGCTAATCATGTTTAGGCTTTGATAGAGCTGGGTGCCGTGCGGCAGGTGCAGGTTTTAGATTAGTTTGATCATGCTTTGCTTGTATGTTCCTTCTTCATGGACCCCAGTTCGGTTAGTTTGCTGATTCTGGTTACGCTTACACAAGTAATGAATAAATATAGATCTGTCCAGATATACATGTGCTTTTAGCTTCTTACACTTAGATCGTATCATGCGGTGGATTAATCTAATTATAAGGAGTGTGTAGGTTTATAGCAAGTGGTATTATGCGGTGGATTAGCTTGCTTAAGCCTATACCTGACGGGCTTATGAAGGCTAGACGAGCGGCAGACTAACTGGATTGGCCTATGCACATGTTGTCTGAATAGATTTACATTTATGAGTTGCCCTTTTGTTTTATTGTTACATATGCGTTCGGCATCCAACATGTTTACGAGCTTTATTTTTGTACTTGCCGAATGACATTCATAAATCCCTTTTTCGACAAACAACTTTCATAGCTGTGTGCCGTCGTGATTGGCTTCCAAAGCCGTACATATGGAACTGTCTGGTTTCACCCAGCATGTTCCAAGGTATTCTCACACTTTTTATCCCTTGTTGGATTTCAAGTCAAACTGACTGGCACGTTTCCAGAACCAGAACGCTCCGGGCACCCAATTGAAGCCAGCCTCGTTCGGCTTGCTGTGTGCCTGACGCGAGACGTCACGTTTTGCGTCAACACACTTTTTGGCACGCCCGGTGGGACAACTTCAGTTCAAGATGCCTGAGATTAACGAAGATCAAGTCTTCGAAGTGACCGTAGATGACTTGCCGCCAGAAGCAAAAGATCTAGTGCAGCGAGCTTGTGATGAATTCCAACGCCAGTGCTTGGAGGCTTTCTCCAAGAATAAAAGCGGCAAAGTCTATCAGAAGCAGACATTCCCGAAGGTCGTTCCTCATCACCAGTCCGAGCTGCCCGACGGTAGTGAAGAAGTGGCTCTCCGAAGAATGACCGAAATCATGCACAAGATCGTATCAGGAGCCATAACCAATCATTAATCGGCTTTCTTAAACACCTTTCGTGCTATCATGATCGATACTTTCGGTCCAAACGCAAATAAGTACTTTGAAGAAGCTGCTGGTCCGATACGGGGGGCCATTGTTGTTCCAAGTACCTCAACGGCGGAGGGTTGCTGAAAGCAGTGGGGCTGGCCCGAGCACAGGGGGAATGGTCTCTCAGGATACGCAACAACCTCCTCAGTCCTATGGCCAGCTCACGTTCGGCACAACAGGGAACGTCCCGCCGTCTGCTTCTAGAGTATCTCCCGTAGCAAACAGAATACAAAAAGATGTGTTGGGAGATGGATATCAGGAGTTTACGGATTATAACTCGATCAATGCTTTTCCGAATCCAGGCTACAGGGGATCAGCAAGATTGTATACTGGGGGGCAAGCACAAACAGCTCCTGACCCAAATATTGACCTCATCATGCATAAGATGGCTGATATGATGTAGAATCAGTTCGGCCTAAAGCCAAAGAATCAGACGTACACATACCAATCTCCCTACCCAGAGTGGTACAATCGGGTAGCTCTTCCTCCAAGAGTCAAACCTCCTACTGACCTCTCCAAGTTCTCGGGCCAAGATGACACCAGTACAAGGGAGCATGTCAGCCGTTACCTGATGCAGCTTGGCGAAGCATCGGCAGATGAAGCTTGGAGGATTCGATACTTCCCCTTGTCGTTGACAGGACCAGCCTTTTCTTGGTTCGCCTCTCTGCCAGCGAATTCCATCAATACATGGGCAGAGCTGGAGCAGAAGTTCCACTCATACTTCTTTACGGGGGCCAGTGAGAAGAAGTTAGTCGATCTCATGAGCTTAAGGATGAAACCCGGTGAAACACCGCAAGAATACCTGCGCCGATTTAGGGAAACCAAAAATCTTTGCTACTCTCTGAATTTGCCAGACGATCAGTTACCAGGGATAGCCATAGCTGGCATGCTGCCGAGCATCAAAGAAAAGCTGTTCGGCATTGGCTTTGAAGACCTCGGGCAGTTATCACAGAGGTTGGCCATGATGAGCAATCAAGCTCAAGGATTCAAGAGGAGCAACCAGTTCCAGAAGGGTGACGTAGCTGCCGAGATGTATCAGGCTTTCTTGGAAGATGCAGTTGACTACGATGATGAAGATGAAGTGGCTGCAGCCGAGATAGTTTGGTCCAAAGAGCCAACTCAAGTCAACCAGCGATGGCTAAGGCAATAGAAAGGTACTTATGACTTTGATGTTTCCAAGTCGGATAAGTTATTTGAGTATCTGCTGAAGGAAGGACGCATCAAGTTGCCGGAAGGTCATCCTATGCTGCTCCCTGAGGGTGTCAAAGACAAGAAGTATTGTGGTTTCCACAATACCAGATCCCACTCCATAAATGATTGCCGAGTGTTCAGAGTGCGGATTCAAAAGGCTATCCAGGACGGACATTTGAGGTTTGATGGAAAGATGAAGATAGATGGTAGTCCTTTTGGGCAGAATACTGTGTCTTTCTCTGTTAATATCATCAATGCAGCCGATTCTGAGGGTTAGAACAAAGTGAAAGTTTTAACTTTTGCTAAAGCGAAGGAGGCTGGCGCTGTTGACCCCGATCGGCATATTACAAATAAGGAATTTCAGCAGAGGGTTCGGTTTCAGAATAGCCGAACTGAAACGGGCGAAACCTCCAGACCCAGGGTTACGACGCGTATTTTGTTGAATAAATGGCGTCGAGAACAGGAGTGATATCAAAAGCAGAGGTTTCATGAAGAGCAGAAATTCCTGGAGAAACAGAGAAGGTATGAGGAAGAGATGTACCGAGAAGAACGAGAAGATATGAAGGAACAGGAACAATCTCATTGGGAATGCTCGTTCTTTCAGTATTGTTGGAACGAAGGCTTGAAGCTGCCTGTCAAGAATAATTGCCCTAAGTGCAATAATCAGTACTCCGAGTATAGGCAGTCTCGAGTCAACCGCCGTTCTGTCCATGAAAGACTTGGGGCGAGAATACCTGAGGACGATCGGCGCTTAAAAATGAATCATTCTGAGAATCGGCAGGAAAGATTTGCCGATCGAAGTTGGGCTCGCACTGAGGAAAAGGAATACCGCGAGTATATCTGGCAGAGGGGGCAGTGGTGTCCACTAGGATTAAGGAGAAGCCAGAAAAGAAGAGTGCAACGCCTGAGGAACAGAGAATTAGAGCAAGCAGGCACCAAGACGAAACGAGTTTGGCATCCAAAGGAAAAGCCGGATGGGAGTAATAGTTCGGCTGATACATGCATGGCTTTCTTTCTGCCATCGGAATTTGCAGCTCCCGAAAATCAAGATGTCCAAGAAGAGACGTACTCAGATTTTGATGAGAGTGAATTTCAGGAGTTATTGGCTCATCTCATTTTGGCTGAAAAGGCAGTATTTGACAAGCCAATTAACCACCGACACTTGAAGCCATTGTATATGAGAGGGTATGTCAACGACAAGCCATTAACCAAGATGTTCATCGATGGAGGAGCTGCTATCAATATCATGCCTTATACCACCTTCAGGAAACTCGGGTTGACAAGTGAAGATCTGTTGAAAACTGATATGGTCTTGAGGGATTTTGCTGGCAATTCTTCTAACACACGAGCAGTAGTCCATGTCGAGTTAATGATCGGGTCTAAAACCTTGATCACCACCTTCTTCGTCATTGATGGCAAGGGGGCATACAGTTTGCTGTTGGGGAGAGATTGGATACATGCTAATTGTTGTGTGCCATCAACTATGCATCGGTTCCTTATCCAGTGGATTGGGGATGAATTTGAAATCGTCCATGCCGATGACTCAGTGAGTGTTGCTAGTGCAGAGTCTATTTACTGGGAGTATGATGGTGTTGAGTGTTTCTCTGGAAGAGCTTGGAAAGCAGGTCCTATTAATGTCTGCGACGAGGACCAACAACCGATTCAGATAATCGGCTCTCAGAGTAATTTTTGAAATCTAATTGATGGTAATAGGGAAAAGTTGAGACCAAAGTTTTTATATCGGCTGACAAGGAATGAAGTATTGATAATGAAGCCGAAGTTGGATCAATATGTTCAAGTTTGGGTCTCTAGAACATGTTTGAAGCTAATGAGCTTTCGAAAGATTCTGTTTGTTTCTCCATTACCAGGGTTTAGAAGAAAATGGATCAAGGAGGATTCGTACAAGGTAACGTACAATGGAAGCTTGTGATGAGATTGGAGATATATGGGAGCACTTCTACAACTTGGTGGTTGTTTCGAGTTGTACGTGACGGCCGATAAGCCTTATAATAGGATCGACCCATATTTTAAGCTTTATAGGAAGAAATAATTAGCAGTTTGCTTTAGCCGAAAAAGTTAAAACCCAAGAAGGGGTTTTCGGCTGTGACAAAATTTTTTTGATTCATATATGCTACCTGTCAGCTAAAGCTTCGGCACTGTTTAGGCCAAACGCATGGAGCTATGTAACTCGAGGATATCTTATACAGCCGATGTAAAAGCATCGCCTTTAGCAAAAAAAAAATTCCAAAAATTTAAGTTATAGCCGATATTTTTATCGCCTTTAGTGCAAAATGTTCATGACCTTGGTGATTCTAGCATTTTTCAAGATGACAGGTTTATCGGGGAAAGAGAAAGATGAAGTGCAGTAAGTGCAATACCAAGTGACATGACATATTGGAGGTGAGATTTAATTGGCTAAAGTGACGTCATGCATTCGGTAAACGTTCTTCTGAAGAAATTTTTGCAATTAGAGAAGAATCGCTAAGGAAATTAAGAAATGCGAATAAATATTGCTCAAAAGAAAGACGAGTTTCATAGAGTTACAAAATTTGTCCTAAAGTACAAACTGCTCTTGAAATAGTTTGATCAAACTGAGATCAGTGGTTTCAACAAAGGACGATGGCAGAATCATTGGAATCTTTAGAGACTTTAAGATCGTCTGGAGATGCATCTACAAGGCCAGCTGATGGAAAGGGGTGATCTTCTTTAATTCAAGAACTCGTCCCCACCGACTTGAAGAAAAAAACCCCGACGAGCACACCTTGGATGATGGCCTGATCCGTGCGGCCGTCTAGGACGTCAAGGCATATACCTTCGATGACGGCTTGATCTATGCAACCGTCGGCAGCATCAAGGCCGGCCTCAGCTGTGTTCTTGTGGACATTCGTTTTGCTAGTAGTTCTGTTTGCTTTCGGGTGATCGATCTTTGCAGAAATAGCTGGCAGAGGAAGAAGATGTGTCAGGCAAATGCAAGTTTAAATCGGAGAAAGAGGTCTTGCAAGAATTTTGTTAACCTATGATAACATTGTAGATCTCTTTCCATTGGTTTGACTACTCAACTTTCTCATTGTCATACCTCCCGGGTAAACCTTCTAGAAAGAAAGCTTGAGCATGGTTAGGCATGGACCTTGCCCTGGAAGGGAGGACAACAGTAAGTCAAAGATGGGATGATTAGGAAGAGCCACTGCAAGGGGGCAAGGAAATGGTTTTTACCCATGACGTCGATGAAACGGTGCTCTGCTATCCCCTGTCTCACCTCTGAAGAGGTGTTTACTGGAATCGTCGTCATTGAGCATCGGTGGTGTTTCTTGGAGCAAGAAGAAATTTCTCTCTTTGGTTCAAGCCAAGAGCACGGAAGTGAGAGATAGTGACTTGGCTAAAACCTTCTTTATAGAGCTATGATCTACACATTAGAAGACCAAGCGTCGAACTAGGGTTTGCGCAGCTTATGGGCTGTTGTTGGGCCAAGCCAGGTTTTTACTAATGGTTCAGGGTTCTGAAGTCTGAGGAGGCTGATTGAAGTTCGGCTGAGGAATTTTTGTTGTATGAGAACATTCAGTTTCGGTTGAATATTTGGGAAATTCAGTTACCGATTGGCATTGAGGACAAGAGAGCTGAAGGAGTATTATCTTGGCGTCGTCGTAAACCGAAAAAGATTCCGAACCTGAGGTGGTCAGTTGTGACAATTGCTTGCGGAGCATGGATGGTTAAACATAGTTGTCAACGATAGCCGATGTAATATACATCGCCGCTAAGATAAAAGAAAATCAATGGCTAGTACAGTAACACACATTGATCTCGACGGATCAATTACAGATTGATTTCATTAGGACGAACAGAAGAACTTCTTATTTACAGAAAGGAAAACAAGTTGTGGTAAAAGGTCAGTTCGTCCATCCTATTCTATTCCTAATTGGAAAATCAAAATCAAAAGAATCGGCCAGATCCATGCCGGCCTCTTTCATATCGTCAACAGAGCGTGCCACCTTGAAATCTAGTCCTCGCTCACAAGCATCGAAGTTGCGGTAGTTGTCACCAGAATGGATCCGAACGGAGTTGAAGGCGAGCGCTGCACCGTAGCCCATGCCGGCCCTGCAGATGTCGGGGAGAGCTTGGTTGACCCTTTCCACCTGCCTCAGAGCTGTTGTGCCTGGTACCTTGGCCGTAAAGGCTAGGTCGGCAATGGCGTTTTCGAGGGAATGAAGCTTGGCCTCCAAGGCTGAAGGAAGAAAAGGATCAGTGAAGCGAGGGAAAACAGTGGGGGAAGAACAAGGAAAGGATGCTTACCGATGGACTGTTCTCGAGCGGCATCACGCTCTCACGAGATCTGGCTAATCTCCCGATTTTTCCTTTCTAGATCAAGCTGAAGGTCCGCGACCCTCTGAGTCAGGTCCTCGGAGAAGTCGTCGTTGGTCCTCCTAAACAAAGAAGTAGTAAGATGAAGCCGGCTACTTCATTTGTGAAACAAGGAGAGAGGAGGAGAGGCAACCTTCTCTTGGAGGTACTAGAAGCACGGAGCTCGAAGCTATGGTGGCTCGCTTGGGAAGACATTTTCTGATTGAAACCGAAGTGGCAAGAAAGAAGAGGGTTTTCTGGTTTCGACTGAAGCAGAGGAAATCTGGATGCGCAAGCCGGAGTAGAGTGAAAAGGGGGGTTTAAAGGATCCCAAGTGCTTCGGGAGACGAATCGGCAGGCATGGTAATTATGGCATGTGAAAACGGATGCTTCCAGAGGTTCCACAATAGTGCGAAAAGGAAATTGGAATTTCGGAATAAAACATTTATCCCAAAATTAGGGGGCATGTGTTGACACCAGATTTTCGCACACGTAGAAATATGACAGATGGGCCCAGCCAACAAAGAGAGAGGGATTCGGCAAACGACCAGCAGCTGTTTGGCTCTCGGGATTTCAGCGTTTATCTGTGCGGTTGGCTATTTCACGAAGCCATGGTTTCATTCGGGAGATGCATATGGCGAGTAAAGCTAGCTTGCACGGGAAGACACGTGGTGATGGAAGGGACCAAATAATATAGAGTTTATATCTTTCCGTATTTCTTTATAAAGTCGTAATCGTCTAGGACTTGTGTTTCGTCCAGGGTATAAATATAAGCCCTCGACCATTGTAAAACTGTTCACAACCACATCAATACAAACCAGCCCCGTGCCATCTATTCGAGTCCTTAGTCGTGTCATCGAGTTTCTTCGAGAGGAATCATCGATCCATCGACCTCCGTAAGTACCGGCAACCTTGTTATCATGTCTAGTATCGTGCGGCGGATTTAGATATGATGCAAGTAGTCTCGTATGTTAAGCTTAGTATCATGCGGCGGATTTAAGATTATGACGGGAAGTTTTTGCTTATGCCTTGTATCGTGCGGCGGATTGAGTCATGAGTAAAAATAGTTATCGGCTCTGTTAGATTTGGCAGATCTAATAGATTCATTAAGTTATCATGTGTCGTATGTTTTATTTATTTAATTCGTACAACACTTTTTGCTCAATCTAGTTGGATCTTCGTTTGGCTTTGTTGCATGAGTTCGCTTGTGCTTTTGCTTATCATAAGATTATAATGGCAGAATTAACTTTCAATCTAGATTGTTACATGTTGCGGGTTCATGCATGCTAATCATGTTTAGGCTTTGATAGAGCTGGGTGCCGTGTGGCAGGTGCAGGTTTTAGATTAGTTTGATCATGCTTTGCTTGTATGTTCCTTCTTCATGGACCCCAGTTCGGTTAGTTTGCCGATTCTGGTTACGCTTACACAAGTAATGAATAAATATAGATTTGTCCAGATATACATGTGCTTTTAGCTTCTTACACTTAGATGGTATCATGCGGTGGATTAATCTAATTATAAGGAGTGGTGTTGGTTTATAGCAAGTGGTATCATGCGGTGGATTAGCTTGCTTAAGCCTATACCTGACGGGCTTATGAAGGCTAGACGTGCGGCAGACTAACTAGATTGGCCTATGCACATGTTGTCTGAATAGATTTACATTTACGAGTTGCCCTTTTGTTTTATTGTTACATATGCGTTTGGCATTCAACATGTTTACGAGCTTTATTTTTGTACTTGCCGAATGACATTCATAAACCCCTTTTTCGACAAACATCTTTCATAGCTGTGTGCCGTCGTGATTGGCTTCCAAAACCGTACATATGGAACTGTCTGGTTTCACCCAGCATGTTCCAAGGTATTCTCACACTTTTTATCCCTTGTTGGTTTTCAGGTCAAACCGACTGGCACGTTTCCAGAACCAGAATGCTCCGGGCACCCAATTGAAGCCAGCCTTGTTCGGCTTGCTGTGTGCCTGACGCGAGACGTCACGTTTTGCGTCAACAGAGAGATGCTTATTCCCAGTGTAGGAATAAGCATAAGGCTAGCAATGGGATGTTTGGCAGGGTATTGGATATCTCCGGTGTAGAGAATGAGCAATTTATTTGGTGGTTGCAAACTTCCAAAGTGGAAAGTAGGCAATTTATGGTGGGTGTGTGTGAATCTTGATTCAAAAGTTATGATAAGCTTCTCTACTAAGATCTATGAGGTCTAACAAAGCTCAACATAAACAAAGCTCTTTGTGGTTTTGACTAATGACTAACAAATATTTGGCTGGTGGTGGGATGGGATAAAATCTCGGAGGAACTTTTAGCAAGGTTTTCATAATTTTTAAAAGAAATCCTCGAGATTAGGTCCTAATTTCACCTTAACAAGTTTAAAGAATTACTCCATTTCTTACTAACTTTACTCACTAAGCATGATTTCAGTTAAAGCATGTGCAACCCACAAAAGCTATAACTTAGATAAGACCAGTTATTCAAACCATAACAGTAGCATTTGCATGACATATTTCAAATCTTATTCAGGTTTCAACTTGTTTAAGCAGATTTTATCAATTTTATTCATGGAATGGTTATTTAGGCAAGCATGTGACATTCAAAAGATATAGAATTTAAGAACCGAATGTAAAGGGTAGGCTTGAGACATACCTTATTGGAGCGGGAGTCTCCCCCAAGCTGGCTTCTTGCTTGGTGAAGGGCCTTCATCTTTCTCGGTCGGAGCTCTTGTTCTCATTTTATTAAAAAGGGAAACTATCTAATGTTGTGAAAAAGGGAAACTATCCTATTATGATATTTTATTATTCTAGCTAAGTTAACATATACCTATGCATATAACTAATGATAACTGGTGATATTTTTTTTTAGTTTCATGCATGACATATGTTATTTATTCGAAAAAGGGAAATTTGAAGGGAAATAAAAATTAAAAGTAAAACCATACCTTAGGTCCATGGAGTTTCATCCTTATCGGGTGGATCTTCTTCCTTGGGCACTTCTTCTCTTAGTACTCCATCTGGTTCTTCTTCTTTTGACACCTCTCCTTTGTTATGTGAATTACACAACTTAGGAGGAGGTGGTTCTTTTCTTTCTGCTCCAGCTTGTTCTTGGGCGCCTCTTCTTGGTACGAACGGGTCTTGCTTCCTGCATGTTAGCGGCATATGCGGGGTCTCGGGAGAAAGAGAATATTTCCTTCCTCTCTTCTAATGTCATTTGAATTTTACCACTCTCCACATATATGCAAGCATCAACAGTGTTCAAGAAGGGTCTACCTAGGATTAGAGGCACATCTTTCCTATTTCCCATATCTAGTATTATGAAATCAGTAGGAACGTAGGAGCCTCTAATATGAACAGGTAAATCATTAACTATTCCTTCTACATAGCAAGAGGATTGATCAGCTAGCACAACATAGGCAGATGTGGATGACATGGGTGGAAAGAATGAGTTTTCATAAAAATCTTTAGATAGAATGTTCACACTCGATCCTAAATCACACATGGCATTTTTAAAGACATCACCAAAGATTGAGCATCTAATTATGGGACTACCAGGATCACCCTTTTTAACAGTCATGGTTTGATCTTCATAATAGTTAAAATATTTTATTTCAACCATATTAGCAGTTTCCATGTCAGGTTTAGCAGGAATTTTGCCAGATTCAAAAGATGGTATGATAGCAGCAAGTTGAGCTAATTGGGTTTCTAACATCTTATTAAAGCTTAATTGATTTTTCAGAGCAGATGAGAAATCTTCCAATTTAGCATTTATTTTCTCAAGGATTTTATCATTCATCATTAATTTCTTATTCAAAAATTCAGTAGTTCTACCTTGAGAGTAGACTAGATTCTTTAAGAATGAGAAATCATGAGAATTATGGAAATTAGACTGGGGGAATGAATTGTTACCTTGAGAGTTTGCAGGCTGATTCCATCCTTGATTCTATTGACGGAAACTGTTGTTGTTGTTGATGAAGTTCAAATCTTCATGTAGCTCGGGGCAGTGGCTCCCAGAATGTCCGGTTTCTCCACAGACTTCACAAGTCATGTAAGATTCCAGAGATTGGACACTCTCTTGTTGGTTCATCTTATCACAGCTGTCTAGCTTCTTTGCCAGCAGGTCCATCTTGGCCACGATCATGTCGGCTTCCTTAAGGGAATGCATACCTCGCTTACGGGGCTGCAGTCTCTCGTCATTCCATCCTTGGTTCGACACTATCTTCTCTATGAGAGCCTTAGCATCTGCAACATTCAGAGAAAAGAATGCACCACCGGTGGCGGCATCCAAATGGCTTCTAGAGAGTGGGGTTAGGCCATGGTAGAAGTTCTGGATCAATAGCCAGTCCTCCATACCATGGTGCGGACAAGCAGCGACATACTCTTGCAACCTCTCCCAAGCCTCGGGAATAGATTCTTCGGCTTGTTGCGTAAAGCTGGAGATTTTGTTGCGCAGAGCATTTGTCTTGCCCATAGGGAAGAATTTGGCGAGAAAAAGCATTGGAACACTTGTCCCATGTGTCTACATCATTGCGACTGGTACAGAACCATTGCTTCGCTTTTTGTAGCAAAGAGAAAGGAAAGAGACAAAGACGGATGGCTTCTTGGGTTATCTCCTTAATGGTGAAGGTGCCACAAATCTCCAAGAATTGTTAGAGGTGAGCATTGGCATCATCATGAGCTTTGCCACAGAACGGGCTAGCTTGGACCATCGTGATCAGAGCCGGTTTCAACTCAAAATTGAGGTTGGCATTGATCACGTCTGGTCCTATCGCTACATTAGCAGCAGAAGGAGCAGAAAATTCACGAATGGTCTTATTGGCCATCGTGAAGATAGAACGAGATAAGAAAGAAAGAAGTTGAAGAAGATGAAGGAAAAAGATAAGAAGAGTTAAGGAAAGAAAGAATGGGGTAAGATGGGATTCGCTAAGTGGGAGCTTAAGCGAAGATAAATTCGACACGCACTCAACCGACACCGATTGCCTTCCCCGGCAACGGCGCCAGAAATGCTTGTTGGTAGTTCTTAGCTTCACTAAAGATAGTGCTAGGCAACTATCCCCGGTAACGGCCCAGGAATGCTTATTGGCACTTGCTAACGTTGTTACTAGGAGTAGACTATGGAGTCTATCCCTGGCAACGGCGTCAGAAATGCTTGAAACAAGATCGGTCACTATACCTAAAGGAGTGGAGCTAAAGCAGCTATCTACTAATGCCAAGCGGGGTTGTCAATCCCGACACTAGTAGGAGCTAGCTAGAGAGAATGTAATCTACCTGGAGGAGATTCTGCAAGCGCACAGAACTATCATAGTAGCACTTCGCTTGGGAGTACCAGGTGTCGATTTATTTGATCCCAAGGGAAGGCTAGGCGGTGGTGTATGAGTTGAGTCAAGGAGGGGATGAGAGTCAAAGAAATAAGAAAAAGGAAAAGGGGAGAAGGGAAGATGAAAGGCTACAAAGAATATATGGGTGGATATGTAAGGATGAAATAGATGGCTAAGGTAAGGTGGATGGATAGGTAGGTAAAAGGGAATAGCTAAGGATAACTAAAGGTAACTAAGATAACTAACTACTATTAACTAATCCTAGATAACTACAAAGCAAGATAACTATGAAGCGAGATAGTTACGAAGCAAGGCAGGCAAAAGTCAATAAAGAAACTAAGTTGAGTAAAGTTTTATTCCTATCTTGTCAAGTATCGAGGCGTACTAGCCTTTACCACTTACTTAGGTTGAACGCTAGCTCAACGAGCCTTATTGTTAAACTGGGCCAACTACGTGGTGGAATTCAAGGCGCACAGGGCTGTCACCACCTGCTTGCTACCACAACTATCCGGGGGTCCAGCCGTATCTGAAGGTAAGTCTATAACTAAGCACCACGCTTAACTATATTCTAACTATCTCTACCCTAGCTTTGAATAGAGACACCCCTGCGGACGTCAGAGCAAATAGTTGACTTAATCAGATAAACACTAAACTAACTAAGCAACCTATTGGCAAAGATCAAACACTAAGCTCACTAGAGATTAAATACTATGGCTAAGTGAATTGATCTGTAGGATAGCTAGGCACTCAAGCAATCAATCAAGTATACCACTCAATACTGATAAGTAGAATAAAGTAATCCTTGAAATGATGAACTAGAATATAGTAAATGCTTGAGTAACAAGAGCAAAACCTGAACTGGAGATGAAGGAAGACTCTTCCCAGCTCCAGGACCGATCACTCGCACGCCTCTACTCTTGAGCTAAGCCTTGAGCAGCGCTACCGCGAGGGCGAAGATGCCTTGCTCTACTAGCTACCTACTTGCCTAAGCTCTCTAAGCTTCTAACCTAACTCTCACTTCTCTTGCTTCGTGTTGCTTTGCTTCTTTGGTGTGAAGGTGTGATGGTACGAATGGAATGGTGCCTCCAGGGGGGTATTTATAGCCCAAATGAGTGAGGGGGGTACTTATAGGGGGCAGCCAGCCGACCTAGGGTTTGGTCAGGTGGCGGGTGCCACCCCCTACTGGCGGCCGCCAGTCCCCTGGCCGTTTGATGCTCCAGCTTTGATCCTACGGCCTCTAGGTGGTTGTCCAAGGCGGTTTGGAGGTCGGGTGCATGTCTGAGTAACCGCCATTCAGCCTGGATCCACGCCACTTCATTTTGAGCCGTCCGATGCCACTGACCTAGTGACCAAGGGCCAAGATTTGGCCTTGGGGAGGTCACACGGATCGGTGACGTGTCAGGGAGTGTAACTTGGGCCAACCCAAGTGGCGGGCGCCACTTAGAGGTGGCGGGCGCCACCTAGGGGTGGCGGGCGCCACCCCCCTTAGGCCCATTCGGGCCCTACTGAGTGGGCTTGGCCTCTGGTAGGTCCAAATTTGGTTCAAATTCTGCATTCAAATAAAAATCTATGGACATGTGGAATTTGGTTAGTTTGAAACCTATTTGACTACATTTCATGCCTTTTTGGTGGATTTTAGGGTCAAATGTTGATGGTAAAACAGGTGTTTAAGGACCATCAACAACCTCCTCGCTAGTGTTCAAGGTGGCTGGTGTTTTTGTGTTTTGAGTGAGGTGTAGGAACTTGCATGGGGTGTGGGTAGTATTTATAGGCTGAGGATGGAAGGGGGAGGTTGAAAGCTTCACCCACCTGGCGGGCGCCACCAATAAGTGGCGGGCGCCACCCCTACTTGCCCATTTCTGACTCCAACCAACACATGAGGTTTCCCTCGTAATGTCCACTGAAATTCTAAGTAGGGAATAAAGTGGTAGTGTCGGTGCAAAGTGCAAAGAGTGTAACCTCCTAAATGGGGTAAGTGGGCTGAAAATTTCAAAGACCACTTCTTCATCCTGGTCATACATTATACCAAGGATGGTGGGAAACTTACTCGGGTGCAGCTTCGTGCAGAAATGTGGAAATTGAGGTGGCGGGCGCCAGGAAAAAGTGGCGGGCGCCACCCCTTTATGGGTAATTCAAACTCAAAGCCACCCCTTCTTTCACTTGTGCTCTCCTCATCACTCCTCACCAGAATTTTTGAGTGGAGAAGTGTCCAAAAGATGGAGTGAAGTTGAAGAGAGAGGAGGAGACATGAGAGTGAATGAGTGCATTGAAAAGAGCAAAGGCATGGGTCTCTCCTGGTGTTATTTGAGTCTATGAGCTAGGGATGATAGTCTAGTTGATTGGCTAAGTGAAAAAGAGCCTATAGGGTAGGCTGCCCTAAGCCCCCTAGGCTTCACCTAATCTCCCTACTAAGCATCTATTTTGCAGAAAATTAATTTGCTTAAGTAAAAACGAAAATTTAAATGGGGGATAAAGACTTACCTTAGCCTAACTTACCTTGGTTAGCCGCTTTGGATTCCCGATTAGTGTCGCCTTCACGGTGGTTGTGGCTGAATATTTCCTTCACTGGATTTGTTTGGTGGAGTGTCGGCACCGACGAACTTTGATGACGGGTGTTTTTCCGGTCGCGGTGTGAACTCGAATTTTTCCTCCTTTCCACTGATGTGGAGCTGAATTTCTCCAGCTCCTACATCAATAGTGGCTTTTGCAGTGCTAAGAAATGGTTGTCCCAAGAGCAATGGCGTCCGGTGGTCGGGATTAATATCCAGAACCATAAAATCTACCGGGACAAAGAGATTCCGTATTTTCACCGGAATATTCTATGCTATTCCTGCGGGATATCGGAGCGAATGATCAGGTAGCTGCAGACACATAGAAGTAGGGGACAAAGTATGATGATTTAATTTATCATATATTACCTTGAGTATGACGCTGACGCTTGCTCCCAGATCACAGAGTGCATGCTCGAAGTGCTTCTCTCCAATTGAACATGCGATCGTTGGGTTTCCTGGGTCCTTCTTCTTTTCTGGGAGTTGGTTTAAAATGACCGCACTGCAATCTTTGGTCAATATAACCACATCCCTACTTGGAATTGGTTTCTTTTTATTGAGCATGTCTCTCAAATATTTTGCATAAGTTGGAACCTGCATAGCGTCAATAAATGGCACATGTATATATAATTTTTGAATTACCTCGACGAATTTCTTGAATTAGTTGTCTTCCGTCGGATTTCTGTTTCGATCTGGAAATGGTAATACATGTGTATCATAAAATTCATGAGGAGCAGTTCGTACCTTGGATGAAGGTTCAGCTGGCGTCTCCTCTTCTTCGTCTTTTTCAACATTAACAATATTTTTCTTTGCAGCAGAATTACTACTAGGAACTAAATTAGGATGAGGTGGATCACGAGTGGATTTATCACCTCTCATGGTTACAGCTTTTAATTCCTCATAGTATTTAATTTGGGATTTAATGTTATGTACTGTTTGCTCTAATCTCTTATCAAATTAATTTGTTCCTTAAATGCTTCAAAAAATCTTTCAGTTTAGCATAAATTCCTTCTAACATTTTATCATGTTCAATTAATTTATTATTTATGCTATCATTAATTCTACCTTGATTAGAAACTAATTTTCTAATAGGAGAATTAAATACGGAGGTTCGAGGCATACTTTTATTATTCCATTGTTGGATCATTGGAATTGGAGGTTCTCCGTAGCCACCATTATTAAGAAGGGATTTTGCATCCTCTTTCTTAATTTCTCCTTGACCTTCACTTGACGAAGCGGCTCTTTGCTTGGCGTAGTACTCCATTGCAGCACGATATCTCTTCTTATTTATTCTTTGCTCTAGCAATTTTACCAAAGTTTGCAGGGTAACAGAATCAACTTGCTTAATTTCAGACATACCTCTAGCACATTTTTCTGTCCATCCTTGATTCACCACCATTGTCTCGATTAGTTTGGCTGCCTTCTCTACAGTGAGGGAGAGGTATGCACCTCCGGCGGCAGCATCAATGTGTTGTTGAGATTCTTACTGGAGTCCATGGTAGAAGCTCTGGATCAAGTACCAGTCTTGCATACCATGGTGGGGATAGTTTTCAACATACTCTTGTAGTCTCTCCCAAGCTACAGTGATTGTTTCTTCATCTCCCTGTCTAAAGTTAGAAATCTTGCTACGGAAAAGAATAGTACGACTTATCGGGCAGAACTTGTTGAGGAATTGATTCGCGCATCTCACTCATGTCAGCAGGTGTCCAGTGTTGAAGAGGAACCACTGCTTCGCTTTTTCCACTAATGAAAATGGAAAAAGACAAAGTCTAATGGCATCCTGCAAAACTCCCTGCACAGAAATTGTACTACATATCTCCAGAAAATTCTAGAGATGAGCATTGACATCCTCGAAAGGTTTGCCATTAAATGCAATAGCTGGAGCCATACGTATTAGGTGAGGTTTAAGCTCAAAATCTACATTACTAGTAGAAGGTAACACTGGAATGTGAGCAAGAGTAGGCATGGAATACTCACGGAGTGTTTTGGTCGACGTCGATGTTGATGACGATGTCGGCGTTGATGTTGGCGTTGGTGTTGATCGATCAGTGGAGCAGCTTGGTTTGTTAGTCACTTTTGACTGGGATTCTTGTCTTGACGAACTCCTCTCGCGAAACTCCAGGTTCTTCCTCGGAGGAGTGAGATTAGCTCTCGCTCTCCTAAGAATGGCCTCGGGATCTTCTTGATAGTTGCTCGGAAGATTGAATCCGACCATGGCTACTTGAACGATCACAAACAACGAACAATATATATACCCACTAGAACTACAGGGGTTAATTCAATAGAAATCGCAAAGAATTAATTCTAGCCAATTGCTTCCCCGGCAACGACGCTAGAAATGCTTGTTGACTCTTACTAACATCGTCACTAGGAGTAGACTATGGAATCTATCCTGGCAACGGCACCAGAAAGGCTTGTTGGTACTTCTTAATATAAGAAGTATAACTAACTATTCTTATGACTATTGGTAAATTCCGCAAGCGCACAGAATAAGTCAATTGTAGCACTTTACCCGAGAGTAACCAAGTATCGTATTTATTTCCACATGGAAGCTATTATGGCAGAACTAACACTAGGACTTCTATGAACAACTAGTGATTCTAGCAAGGTTGATTGAAACATATGAATGGGGGTTGATTTCTACTACCACTAAAATAAAAAGAAAGAAAGACTAACTACTACTAAACTAAATCGGCGGGGTCTGGCCGATGAACAGATTAATGTTTTCCTACACACTTACGATCACAACTAACTTAGCAATAAAGGTTTTATCTAGTTCTTCGAACCATACACACCCTCTAGACTATTTACCTCAGACGTGCACAACGAGGTTTATGATTTAAAAACTAACCCAACTACGTGGTGGAATTCAAGGCTCCCAGGGCTATCACCACCTGTTTGCTACCACAACTATCCGGGGGGCTAGCCACAAACTAAGGTATAATTAGTCTAAGCACCGCGCTTACACTAATATATACTACTCTAAGCTTGCGTCCAAAATTAGAGCACTGATTACTCAGCGAAGAACCCAAACTAGATACAAACTAAATACTAAGTTATCTATGATCGAAAGCACTCAACAAGAACAATAAGTAAAGAACTTAAAGTAAATGCTGAAAGTAGAAGAACATTAAGATAAATGAAGAAAGACTTGGAATTATACCAGAGACTCTGGAAGATCCTCTATTACAACTCCAGCTCTTCTCTTCTACACTCTCGCTCTCACTCTAAGTCTCTCAACTAGAGTGTTACTTCACCAGAGCTTCGCTTACAAGAGAGTGGGGCTAATGAGGTGAGGTCTGAGTACAAATGAGCTCGGGCGGTCCTATTTATACCCTAAGGGACCTAGGGGGGTACTTATAGACCTAGGGTTAGGTCAGGGGGTGAGTGAGGTGGCGGGAGCCAGCCCTAGGTGGCGGCCGCCACCCCCCTGGCCGTTGGATCCACCGTCATTGCTTCAACGGCATCCAGGAGCTCCAGGGAGGCGGTTCCAAGGTCGGTTGCATGTCCAAAAACCATCACATGGGCAATTTAGGTCATGATCCACGTGACATCTCTTCTTAGCCCTTGGATGCAACGACCTAAGTGATCAATGGCTGCAAATGAGTGTGGCACGCCTGCCCTGGATCAGTGACGTGGCAGGGGAGGAGTTTGGGCCTCACTCCCCTGGCAGCCGCCAATGAGGGGTGGCGGGCGCCACCCCACCTTGGCCCAAAGTGAGCCCAGGTGTGTGTGCTCGCCTCCTGGTGGGTCCTCTTGGTCATTTTGCTCAAAAACCCTGCAATTACCTACATTCAAATAAAACTCAAGGACAAGTGGAAATTGTTAGTTTATAAAAGGTTTTTGGTTGATTTTAGGTCCTTGTGTTGTGTTGTATGACCTTGTTGATGCTAAGAATATGACACTTAGTGAGCATCAACAGGTGGCAGGGATGAAAACCATGAAAAAGCTAAACCAGACAAGGATAAAGGAAACAATCTGACTTTAAGTGCTGATTCATCACCAACTTCCCCGAGCTGGACTAAAAACTGAGTTATATGTTCCATGGTCGTCATTGAGCCGGTTCCTGTGAATTTGGTAAAATCAGAGATTCTATATCTTGGAGGAAAAACAACCTAATCAAATCACTCTGGATATGGCTTCTTGTAGCCAGTCATTGTAGACTTTGGCGTTAAGCCAAATTGCTTTTGAACCAAGTCAGTGACCCAACTCATCAGCTGATTAATTTGATTCACCGGCCCTTGATAGCCGATGTTCTGCCCCCCGAAGGCATTGCCATGATATCCCGGGTTCTCCTGAGCATCCAAGGTATACAAATCTGAAACATAATGATATCCAGAAGGAATATCACCAGGTGCCACATTCCCTTGATACGTGGTGCATTGAAATCTCTGGTAATGCGTCTTGCATGGGGAGCTATTTTTGTAGCCGATGAGTATATGTTATTACTCATATTCAGCTGTTGCATTGGCTGCGGCGTCACGCCCCCAGGGCTGACAATCATTTGGTTTCCGTTGCCATTAGGGCCATTGATCTGTGATCCACCGGAAGTTCCAGCCCCCTGATTATTTCTAGCGGTATATGCTATACCTCTCCTATCATCGCCTAAGTTGAAGGCTTCCTTAATGGCATTCGTGAGACCGTTGAGAAAAACTTCATTGTGATTCATCAGAGTGGCAGACATTGCTTTGCCGATCACTTCTTGCATGACATTGTGTTGGATCTAAACCATTGTATCAACATGTCCTTCTAGAACCACCCTTGGAAGATGTGTCTTCTGGATAATCTTCTTATCTCTGATTCTGCTGAAGCTCAACAGACACATGTAACGATATTGCTCGACAATTTCTTCTACCATGCGTTGCATCTTGTCTGGAAGTTCCTCCATCGTCACGTTCAACATGTCTTCGTTATTGATTGTCATGATCAGACGATTGTGTCCCACCGGCCATGCCAAAAGAATGTGTTGACACAAAAATCCGATCGGTAGTGCCAACACACTCAAATGCACGGTCCTCAAAGGGCGTACAGAGCAAGGTCCTGACCTCCTGAACCTTCAACAGGTGGTGATGCCAAATCTTGGTAAGATCGGTCTCGAACGTGCCAGTCAATTTAACCTGCAATTGACAAGGAGAAGAAAAAGTTGTCAAATTGTGGAACCTGCCGGTTTGGTGCCAGACAGTTCCAAGTTATACGACTCTCATATAGCCATTGTTATAGGATATTGACTACAAAGTCAACTCCCAAAAGATTTGCATGGAGCATTAATAAAGATATAAAGCAGAACAACTATGGTATGTGTAAAGAGACATTCGGGATAGATGAACAGCCGATAAGCGTAAACATATTAGGAAAGTAAAGATCTATGTGTACATCTAAACGGCGTGAAATCAACGTATCAACTAATTACACAGGCAGTTCTATTTGTTAACAGTGGAGTGTTTCCATGCAGCCATAATAACAAACAAATCGATAAAATAACTTAAACATCAACAGTGGGGTGTCTCCATGCAGCCATAATGATGACCAAACTAGATCACGCCCGATGTAACAAGCAGATGTGTTGATTCCAAGTTGCCAAAAAGTACACATTATGAAGAAAGCGTATCTGGATCGGCTATTTTAGCCGATGTAGGGTCCATGAGTCACGAACAAGATCTATCCGTTAAAACCATGATTTTGACCTAAGATCAAGTAGATCTAATCTATTCATATATATCAGTGGGGTTTGGAAATACAGCCATAATAGACATGCTAGATTAAATCTATCTGCTCTTGGATCAAATCACGGTTTTATCAGATATCTCGAACGCACAACGTTTAACAATAAAGATTGACAAAATAGTCGATGAAAAGCTTGAATTAGATATTTCCTTTGGTATGAACATGTAAAGCCTTTGGATAGCTGCAACTAAGCATCTTTTAAGCTTAAGCTACTTTGTCAATCTTGATTGGGCAAGATGTTGTTTAAAACATAAAGAAAAATGTTAAAACATAAACAACATCGATAACTTAATGAATCCATTGGTTTGCCAAAACCAATAGAGCCGATAACTAGCCAAGATTGACTAAAGCAAGAGATTGATCAGAGTCAAGGCAGTCTTACAAAAGGCAATCCTAAACCGATAACTAGCCATGTCATAGCATAACAAGAGTTTGGTCGATGCCAAATACAACCTTATTATACAATGACATAAGCCATTGGTGAAACTTACAAGCAAACCGGAGGTCGGTCGAAGCTGATGCAGCCCTGCCTCTGGTTGAAGGTTCCACCGAGATCTACGTTATTCCTACTAGGGTTTTGGCCGGTGGCCGATGTGTTGATTGATTGGGTGTTGCTGACACTCCTTAATGGATTCACTCTAAGAATGAGTCACATAAAATAATAAACTACTGAAAGCACAAAAGAGTGTACGGGACACTACTAACTTCACTTAACGTCAAGTTGTCATCCCCAACATGAAGCTAGCAGTGTGATTATATCAGGGTACTGGATTTAAGAGATAGATATTTACCCGCAAGCGCACAGATAAACATACCCGTTGTAGAGCATTTCACCCAAGCTAGTCTCAGGTATCGTTATTTATATTTTAGCGTAGAGACTAATCAATTCAAGGTATGATGATATTGTAAGGACTTAACAGCATATAATATGGCACACACTTATAGTAAGACTGATAGCACACTAACTACTATGAACAGGAAACAGGTACAGAGTAAATGATATAGTAAATAATTGATAAAGGATAATAGAGATCAGATCAATCAAGGATAAACTTAGAACAGTACTGCCTAGCAAGATGATGATTAAAACAGGTATTAATAAGGAACATTCCTAAGTTATTCTAATTATAAGTCATAGCATACATTGATTAGTGCAATTATATTTAGCAATCATTGGCTAGGTCACATCATATTTATAATCAAGAGGCAACTCCATAGCTAAGGTGTTAAGCATAGTAACCCTTAAACCATGAGTTAACTAAGCCATACCGAACACTATATTCGGGAGGTGGAATACAGAGGACTCAACAGGTCTGTCACACCCGCGATCTACCACTCTATCCAGAACATAGGACATATTCGCAGATAAATAATGTATAGGCACCATGCCTACATAGCATTCATCACCCACCCGTTGTACTTTAAGATGAGCGCTATACGAACATGAGTATAAACATAAAGATAAACTATCTATGCCAAATATATAATCAAAGCAGACTATAAGCATTATAACTGAGAATATAATCATTGATGTCTTAATCATATCAATTGTATTGCTATCTAGAACACAATAATGAACAATAAGATGAATTAGATCATCGATAACAACTAAAGTACGAACTAGAACATGAACTAGAACAAGATTATGAACTAGATGATGAATTAGATGATGAACATGAACTAGACGATGAACTAGAACATAAACAATGAAGAACAATGATGAACTAGAAGAGCAATTATGAAATAGATCCATAATGTTAATACAAGAGAGAAGATCTTGGGTTTACCGAGCCTTCTCGTGACTAGATCAGGAATCCAAGTGAAGCTTCCCTCCTCTAATCCTATTCTATCTACTAATCTAGGTAGATGTAGTCCTAAAGCTTCTGATTGATCTCCTTCTGGTTTGTCTAACCCTGATGAATGAATTGCCTGAAACCCTATTGCCTAGAGAGGGGGGGTTAGGGGTCTGTTTATATAGCCCTGAGCGATGAATCGTGGCCCTTGGATCAAACTGACTTGAGGTACGGTCGAGATGCATCCTGGAGGTCGGTGGAAGTAGCTTGCAGAGGACGGAACCCAGTGGGCCCAGGGACTGACCGGTCGGTCTCCTGGTGGGACCGGTCGGTCCCACCAGTCGGCCTCTGGTGGTGTCCTTCCTTGTGGTGTCTTCTTACGTCCCCTAGAGTCTTCTAGAAGTATCCCAACATGGCGGTTGCGTTATCTCCCGACGGTTTCCTTCTATGGGAAGCTATTGGTGCTAATTTCCTGGTTTAGTCCCTGCAGAATCATAACTCACCAAAACTCATGGAATATTGTCAGTTGAAACCCTAAATCTTTGTTGGTGATCATATTCTTGCCCTTTTCATATTTATTTATCTCTTAATTATGATAGTTAACCAGTGTCAACAGGTGTGTGTCAAAAATTTGGGTTTCTAGCTATTTATAACCCGATTGGACTCCTGTCCTAACACGACTAGGTTACATGAGAATAAAACAAAAGACGACCCGGACTCAAACTCTTCGGCCGAACCCAACATGCCTTTGAAGCTTTGTCACGTCCGGTCCACACAAACTTTGGTTGCGTCTAGGTCCAAACACTCATTTTTATTTTTCTGGCCGATTCCTTTATTAACCAAAATCAGTCATTTGTGCTCGCAAGATAATAATCTTCTTAGTCCAAAATCTGGTGTAAACAGTAATGAAATACGGTCAACTGGAAGGCAAGGCACCAAGTTTGGAAACTTGGGGACAGTTCATCCGTTGGATCGTGTAGGTTTGTATCGATGTTGTCCCTCATTCATTTTTAAAAGCAGCCTTTAACTTAGGGTGTCGGTGATGTATTCCTGACCCCGAAGCCGATTAGACGTTGTTCCGGCCGAATTCAACCCATGTCGCACCTTCTAGTATGGAAACACGATCTGCCTCGGAATGGCCATCATTTAGTTCCAATTGGGTGGTCTGTGCTTGAGCCGCGAAGATTACCACCACGGACAGTATCGAGCGGTGACCCAATTGTTGGTATAAATTAACGCACACTCTACTTTATCTGCAAGCGCACAGATAAAATCTACCGATGTAGCACTTAACCGGAGTAACCCAGTTTTAATATCGAACCCCAAGGAACAGATAGTGTTAAGTCTTAAAGTCTAACTCCTGAGTAGCTAACAAGGACAGAGAATCTAGAAGTATAGAGGGGATCACTAAGGCTGTCTAATTCCAATTTAAGAGTGATATGTTTATATTATTCTTAGTGGGGAAGTCGCCATAAAAGGTCACAAACAGAGTATGAGTCTTTTATGCAAATGTATAATCCTACCGAGCCTACGCACGGGTAAGTGGACTATAGAAGAATCAACAAGGCTATATGAGTCACCCTTGCGAACAACCACTACTACCGGCGTTATAGGAGGCATTTATGAGCTATCAAGTCTAAGCACCACGCTTACACTATCCAACTACTCTAGCTCTAGCGCATCTAGAATTAAAGTACTCAAAAGAGAGTCATAAACCTTAAGAATAATAAGAACAATGGCTCAAACTTAAATATAGACGTTGATTACCAAAACAATCGCTGAAGCAAGTTGAAGATGAACTTGAATCCGCAGGTACAAGATGAAGAAGTTGATCCGACAGGCCGGTGCTCCTTCTTGATCTCTTCCTCTCTCTCTCTTCTAGTTCTAGTATAAGACTAGGTTCTAAACCTAAACTAGAGGGGTAACTAGTCTTCTACTTGAAAGCTGGCTCTTGAAGTCTTCTTCTAGGATTTCGGAATGAGGCGTAGACTTTTCTAAAGAGAGACTTGCTCTTCCTTGGGCCTGGGGGCCTATATATATAGCCCTGAGGGATCAACCGCGACCGTTAGATCGAACCGACTTCACGTAGGGCTGAGATGGATCCTCAAAGGCGGTAAAGGAAGCTTCTAGAAGACGGAGGCCATCGGGCCCAGGGGGTGACCGACCGGTCATAGGGTGGGACCGGTCGGTCCCACCTGGCGGCCTCTCGGGGTTTCCCGCCTCGTGGTGTCCTCTGGTGTCCTCTGGTGTCCTCTAGGTCCTTCTGGAGTATTCCTGATGCGCCGGTTCCGTAATCTTCCGTCGGTTTCCTTCTAGGAGAAGTAATCTATGCTGGTTTTCCTGTTTAGTCCATGCAGAATCATAATTCACCAAAACTCATGGAATATTGTCAATTAAAACCCTAAACCTTTATTGGTGATTGAACTCATTCCCTTTTCATATTTATTTATCCTTTAATTTTGATAGATAACCAGTGTCAACACCAATGCATGGACCCGACGGGGAAAGTGTGGGTTTGTATTAAAGGTTTTTCGCCAGCTGAATTATAATTCGATTCGAGTCACCGTCTCCCCCGGTTCGTGGAAAACTATGTCGAGCTTCACCACTATACAACTCCATGGGACATTGATGGTTCATCTAAAATATTGACAAAACAAACCTGATATGGTATTATATTATTGTTTGCTAGATTCAAGTAAGTGCTCTAGTGCAGGTGCAAAACCTAGAGATAAAGAATAGGTTAAAAGATGACTGCTCATTCCATTCATTAAAAGATAAACTTATCTTAACCTGAGCTCTTTCCGCAATGAAACTTCCTAGCTCCACCCCAAAAGCCTTGTATATCCTTGGTGTCTTTATTTTCAATTAGACGGGTAAGTCTAGTTGAGTACATTTCCATACTCAGGGTTTATCCCATTGTTGCAGATGGCCAGGTCTACTATGGCTATTGTAAGCACTGCCTCTACCCTATGGAGGGTGATGAGAAGTAGGCCCAGAGCAGGGTCATCTAAAAGCTTCTCTTCTGCTTTTTTGGGACCAAGACTAGTCATGGCACTATATCGTTAAAGATGAGTGAGTTATCAAAACAATGTTTTAAATTGGACCACATGTGTAGTGGTCGTGTTTCAAGACTTATTTTAGCTTTCGCAAATTTGAACTCAGTATTGTAATAACTTTGAGTTTTCGCACTCTGATTTTATTTGAGTGTTGAACTATTGTATCCTTACGAATGTTGTACTTGAGCAATGCAATCCTATCATTGTAAAGTTGTTTGAAATCCTTCGAGATTTCTAGACTACCGGATGTCAGTGTTTGTTAACCAGCAACTCGTCTCGGGGGTACCCGGACAATTTGTTCGATGGGGATCAACGTATGCAGAACTTGATGGTAAAGGCAGAGACAATGATTTATACTGGTTTGGTCTGATGAATAGCATCCCTACGTCCAGTTTGGGGGAATAGTATTGGGCCCTGCGCTTATGGGTGTCTAGTTGTGTACCATGCCCCCTGTCTCTGGCTTATGTGTCTCCACGTACCGATCTAGGGAGCTCTGCCTCTCTTTATATAGTTGAGGAGGCAAGAGCCCTAGTCGGTTACAATCTTAGGAGTCCTAGTTGGACTAGGTCTTTGCCCTTCCTTGCGGAGTACCCGGGGACTCTATCCCACAAGCCCCCGAGCTCTTCATGGTTTGTCGGTGAAGTCATCTTGAGACCTTGGCCTTTATCAAGGTCATCCGAGTACCTTCTGAGAGAAACCATAAAGTGCTCTTGAAGTCTTCTAATGGTGTGCGCTTTTTGAAAAGCGCACTCATTGGGTGTAGCCCCTGAGCCTCTTGCTGTTTAGCATAAAGTGTTGGAGGGTCTTGTCTGAAATTGCTCCAATTCCTTTCGAAGAAATTTGGATGCATCATTTAAGGATATGTATCCCGCAGCCCCCGAGCCTAAAATCGATTACTCGAAGTTGATTGTTGGATCTTGTAGACATTCTCAAGGGTGCAGCCGAGTAATCTCCCAAAGACAAGGATCGTCATATGCTTGTCGTCGAATCCTTGAATGCTTGTAATTTTGATCTTTCATCCTTGAATTTCAGCCCCCGAGTGTAGTCGGAGTGAAGCCGACTAAGCTGATGAAGTAGATCAGTCAATCGACTGATGAACAAACCATTCGGAACCTGTCCCTGTCGAGTCCGAGTAATATATTTCTGAGTGGAAGACTTTGAATGATTGTAGTCATCTCTGGACTTAGTCGGATATTGAATTAAACATAGCTGCACATGAGCTAAGTCTAATTGGGTGTAGTAGACCAGGCATCTTGACCGACTTAATAGTCGTGAAGGATGAGTACGAGTGCTACTCTTAACACCTGAGGGATGGACGTAATTGACTAGGCATCTCAGGGGGCACGTCTGCCACTAAGGACGAGTCAGTCCGAGTGCTACTCCTGAGCACTTTAGGTGGACGTAATTGACCTGGCGTCTCAAAGTAGCGCAATAGCCATAGAGGACGGGTCAGTCCGAGTGCTACTCTTAGCACTTTTGATAAGTGACTTTATTGACCAAGCATCTCAAAGGGCTCGATTGCCGCAAAGGATGTGTCAGTCTCCTTTATTTTTGCAGCGTGTGCAACCATTAAGGTTAAATTAGTCCTTTGGCATTTTGCAGCGTGTGCAAAGGCGTGAACAACTCTTGGTTGTGCGTCGAGTAATGTCGAGTAGCAGGAGTCAATGGCCAGAGCCTATTGTATGCTCTCTGGGATGGACGTAATGACCAGGCATCTCAATGGGCGTAATGGCCACAAAGGATGAGTCAGTTCAGGTGGACGTAGTTGACCGTGTGTCTCAGCCGACTTGATAGTCGTGAAGGACTGGTCTGTCCAAAGGCGTGAGCAACTCTGGGTTGCGTGCCAAGTAGTCGCTCATCCGAGTACTACCTGAATAGTAGTAGGCGAGGGACGAATAATTTTTGAGTAGCAGGAATCAATGGCCGGAGCCTATTGTATGCTCTCTAAGAGGGACGTAATGACCAGGCATCTCAATGGGCGTAATAGCCTCAAAGGACGAGTCAATCCAGGTGGACGTAATTGACTATGTGTCTCAACCGACTTAATAGCCGTGAAGGACGAGTCTGTCCAAAGGCATGAGCAACTCTGAGTTGCGTGCCGAGTAGTAACTCATCCGAGTACTATCTGAATAGTAGTCGGCGAGGGACGAATAATTGACGAGTAGCAGGAATCAATGGCTGGAGCCTATTGTATGCTCTCTGGGATGGACGTAATGACCAGGCATCTCAATGGGCATTGTAGCCTCAAAGGACGAGTCAGTCCGGGTGGACATAATTGACCGGACGTCTCAACCGACTTAATAGTCGTGAAGGACGGGTCTGTCCGAAGGCGTAAGCAACTCTGGGTTGCGTTCCGAGTAGTCGCTCATCCGAGTACTACCTGAATAGTAGTCGGTGAGGGATGAATAATTGTCGAGTAGCAGGAATCAATGGCCGGAGCCTATTGTATGCTATCTGGGATGGATGTAATGACCAGGCGTCTCAATGGGCGTGGTAGCCTCAAAGGGCGAGTCAGTCCGGGTGGACATAATTGACCAGACGTCTCAACCGACTTAATAGTCGTGAAGGACGGTTCTGTCCAAAGGCGTAAGCAACTCGATTGCGTGCCGAGTAGTCGCTCATCCGAGTACTACCTGAATAGTAGTCGATGAGGGACGAATAATTATCGAGTAGCAGGAATGTGGGGGTATAAACCCAGGTATCCTCACGGCTAGACTTGGGCTGCTTCATGAAGGCCGTCCCAAACTCACTGCGAAGGACCGTGGCGTTAGGGCCTAACTGGTCGCGTAAGCGGCCCAGTGGGTTGGATGACGGCGCGGGAGCCTTCTCAGACAAGGAAGTGTAGTCGGTTAGGAAAGATATCATGTTCTTCACGATATGGGATTGTAATCGACTAGGTTTCCTTACTTTATCATGAGATTCGATCTACTAGGATCTGTAACCCTGCTCCCCACGGATATATAAGGCGAGCAGGGACCCCTCTCAAAGACACGTTCATCAATATACAGAGTAGACAACTCGACGCAGGACGTAGGGTATTACGCTGAACTCGGTGGCCCGAACCTGGATAAACCCTCGTGTTCATCTAGTTTCGTCCCTGTGTCACGTCCGGATCATCGTTCCACGCGCCTTCCCCGCTGATCTACCACCTCGGGCATACCCCTAGGTGGGCTATCGACCATATTCCGTCGACAGCTGGCGCCCACCGTGGGGAGTGTGTGTGCGGACCTCATGACGACTCAGATGGTTTCTTTTCCGGCTTCCATGGACCTTCCGGTGGGCCTGACGATCACCATCGGGTCTTTTTCATGGGTTACCGGAGATGACCCAGCGATCGGGAACATGGAGGCACAACAAACACCTCAGCTACCAGGAGCACCGACGTCAAGATTGGAGCCCTCGAGCAGAATGGCGCTTCCTCGCTACCAAGGACGGCGCCTCGACAATTCTGACCTGATCGAATCCATCGATCGGGTCACGGCAGGCATCGCCGAAACCCTTGCTTTGGCAGATTCGATCGAAGATCGTTCGCCTCAGCACAACCATGACAAAGGAGAGTGGCAGCAACCTCGACGACCGGCTCGTGCTAAGAGACACGTGCAACTTCAAACCTGTCTGGTCATCACTTCCGCTCCTACGGGTCGCTCTGTCACGTTTTGCCCTCCTCAGAAGTCTGAACCGAGCAGGGCGAAACACAGCTTTTTTGCTCCTGCCTTCCCTCATGGATTGACAAACTCAGCCTCGGCGTATGAGAAACAAGTCATGGGACTCTTTCAGGATAACACCAAGAGCCAGCGCACTCCCGAGGAGCAGCCACTTAACTTCAAACAATCTGGTGCCAACGCTTGCATGGCGATTGTAACTTCCGTTGCAACCACCACCTCAGCATCAAGCGCTGGCTCGACCAGGTCCAATTCACCAGATCGGACGCCGGATTATCCCCCAGGCTTCGTACCCCTCCCGCGCTACGGGGGCTCGGTATTCGCTATAAGTCACGACGAGCCAGCGGTCGATGGTGAGATAGATGAGGCCAAAGCCTAGCGTTTGGCCAGGAACACTGACAGAGCTACTCGGAGAGCAGCCGAGGCCCCTGGAGGCCACCGCCTACAGCGCAACTTAAATGACGCATTCGACATATGCGGCAATCACCAAGTACATAGAACTCCGCAAGCTAATCTGGCTATGGCCATGAACCTGGTCGAGAATCTCCCGGTCACACCTCAACTCGAGCAGCTCGGAGCGTATCTGAAGGCATCTCTGGTTCAGGTCAAAGACCAGGTGGCAGGACCGTCCCACGCTGCTCCCACTGGATCTCGGAGAAGTCGCAGAGAACCGGACCCCCACCCAGAATCCAGCAGTAACCAAGACCACCGCAACAACCGGAGAAGGGGCCCAGGCGGCGGGCCCGACCAGCATGCTGGAAACAATCCAAGCGCCGAACCTCGGGACCTGCGCGAACATATTAATGAAAGATCCGATCTGCGCAACTACATCGAAGGTTCCAAAGATACGAGGCTTCATCAAGAGATGGAGAGGCGTAACAGATGGGATCGCGAGCATGGTCTCTTAGATCAAACCCTTATTGGTCCAAGACAATTCACGAGATGACTCCGATCTGTCATCTGGCCTAGTGGTTTCAAGATCCACGACCTGAGGTCGTACGATGGAAAGGTGGACCCCCGCCAGTGGAACATGCTGTATGAAATTGTGGTCTGAGCAGCCGGTGGGGGAGGAGATTGAAGGACCGAGAAGCAACCAGAAAGCGACCAGAGGGGGGTGAATGGGAGCTTCAAAATTTCCTTACGGAAACTAGTAGCCACTGTCCCGAGAATCACCCCAAAAGACAAACCCTAGAGCTTGCTAATGTCCACGACCCTAGATGTAGGGTGGATGCTTCCAAGAAGCACAGCGGGACACTACGCAACTCTAGAAAGCCAATGCAAAAGACGGAAACCAAATCCGACAACGAGCGACCAAGCTGCGGATGAAACTGCACTAAACTGCACTGACCGGACTCATCCTGCGTCCGGTCAACACCCACCGGACGCATCCGGTCGATCGAAAACAGTTTTTGGACCTTACTGTTTATGACCGGACTCACAAGCGAGGAGCGTCCGGTCGAGAGTAGTGCGTCCGGTCACTAGAGCCAAGACAGGTGAACAGTAGATCCTGAGCGTCCGGTCAATCCAACAACCCAGCGTCCGGTCACGAGCGTCTGGTCAATACTCAGAAAATTCCGCGACACATTCAACCACCGGACGCGTCCGGTCAGCCCGACCTAGCGTCCGGTCACCTCGTGACTTCACTGTTCACTCACCGATTCGACTCAATCTCACCCAAAACAAATCCTCTAGGGATCAAACTTGGTGAGAGGAGTCACAAGAAGGATAGTGAGCTATCTCTAAGAGATCATGGCTCGAACCTATCTCCAAATCGATGAATCGAAGAATTTCGGGGGAGGGGAGAAAAACTTGACCCGAAACAAAAATCGATTGATCTCCTAGACCGTGAGGTTAGAGGTGAATTCCTTCGGTTGAAAGAAGTGCCTCACGATCTAGAACAACTTGGTTCAAATGGTTTTGCAAAAGATGAACCGAGCAAAGAGATCAACTGACGGGAAAAACGTGGAGAAAAAGGATTCCGCGAAGAACACGAACGAAACGCGAATCACAACCACCAATTGCAACCGTGTGGCTACCACACGCTACAACAGTGAGGATACGGCCTCACTTCCTCAAAATCAACAGTACACAGAGGCAAGTCTCTCTGCGGATCTCAGCTAGCAACAGCAGGGGATGGGAGAGCGGGAAACCCTAGAAGAAAAGAGCAAATGACTGAGATGACTAACTGAGATAGATGGGAGGAGGGTGTCTCCCGACTACTTATCCTACTACTAGCCTAAGTCTATTTCCTACTCTACCCCTCTCTATTCTAATTACAGAGCGAACCAGCTAAACCCTAGGGTTATTCTGGACCAACTCGGTGGTAGGTGTATCCGACGGCCACGCCCGCACAATTCGAAGCGTTGCCTCGACGCAACCTCCGGATCGTCGCCACGTGCCGCCCTCGCTCTGCATCCCCGGTTTTGTGGCCCAAACCGGGAAACCAGCCTTTCCAGCCAACCCTCGGTTTTGAGGCCCAAACTGGGAAACCAGCCCACAAGCATCTGAGTTTTGAGGCCAAACTCAGCAAACCCTCAGAGCCCAGGTTTTGAGGCCCAAACCTGGGAACTGTCCTCAGCTCGAGTTTTGTGGCCAAACTCGGAAACCATCAGTCCGAGTTTTATGGCCAAACTCTGAAACTGTCAGTCCGAGTTTTGTGGCCAAACTCGGAAACCGTCCACGCCCAGGTTTTGAGGCCCAAACCTGGAAACCGTCCTTCCGATGGTTTTTCCCTGGCTCTACCACCAAACCGACGTCGTAGAGGGGATGCATCTCCCGTGCACCCTGTCCACCGACACGTGTCCCTGAGTCCACGACTCAGGCAACACATGACCGCACTTCTTCACTTGTAGCTGCCACAGGCTGCCAGCCACCACAGCTGATCCTCGGGCCTCTGGTCCCTCAGTCCAAGCCTCACGTCCGCCCTTCACCACTCCCGGTCCATCGGCACGGCACGTCTCTACTTGACCTTCACCTCGCCTTCGATCACTGCATCCGTGCTCGACACCTGCACAACACAAGCCAAAGAACATGCGCATCATCCTAGTTGACAATCACTCATCACTTAGAGACCCGACATACACCCATGTATCCCGCAATCTCCCCCTTGATGAGTGCATTGTCAACTACCAACGCAAATCATAGTAGAAAGAGAAGAAGGAAGAAGGAGAAGAGAGAACTCGACCAAATGACCCAAAAGCATAGCAAAGCCGAAGAAGGTCAAGTGGAAAGAGCAAAAGAACTTGGTCCCCAAAGACATGGGCAACGGCTCGACGCAACCAAGCAAAGCAAAGCTAGCCCTCAAGAAGAGGTAGAATAGGCTCAACACCGCTAGCAAATACCAATTTAAAAATCGAACCCAACATGCTAGTCCCTCAAGATAGAGGCACAGAGGCTCAACACAACTAGCAAAGAAAGCTCGATACCAAAACCTTACGGTTAACAAGAAAAAAACCCCTCGAAAAGTGCACGCAACCAGGAAAACTCCCCCCTTGATTCAACTCAGAAAGCACAAGATTTGAACATTCCCCCTTAGTTGAACTTCGAGGAAGCATATGATTTGCAATTTCTCCCCCTTAGTTGAAAATGCACTGATCAAGTAAAAAGTTCTCCTCCTTAGAAAATGCACCAAACAAAAATGCCAACTAGGGAGGTTCTCCCCCTTCCAACATGCATATGAGACAAAATGCAAGTTAGCAGCTTCAGGCATATATTCAAGAGAATGCAAAGATGCTCTAAATAGTACAACCCCAATGACTCAACAACAGCATACAAGCTAAGCAAAGGCTCAAACTGATCACCAGATATGAAATATGAACATATGAGCAGAAAATGAGCAGATTTGAGTCAAAAGGTGTTCACCATCAAAATAGCACTAGCAATGTATAAACAGGAGTCTGAACAAGTGCTAAACATGTATACAAGGTGAACTACCCCTAGCAAAGTTCAATCATCATTCTTAAGAATGAAACATACACTTGTGATTTCAAATTCAGATCGGAGTTGCAGCGGTGAAATTACACAAGTTCAATTATTAGCATATGATTGCGAGAGGTTGAAAGCTTGTCATTGCCTAACTTTTCAACCGAGCGAAGCCTATGCCGAAGCAATCAGAAGCTTAAAGCTACGGTTTCGGTCATACAGTACACGGCTCAAGTTTAACTCAAAGTGCAAAGAGAAACAGTCTCGATACCGTGATGTGTTGACAAGCAATCCCATCTCGATCTTTTCAATTCACTAAAACTTGGTTCAAATTTTAAGCATGATATGAATAGACCAAGCAAGTGAATGACTCAGAACTAGAGACATAGCAACCTAGCATATATGAGAAGCACGAGTAAACTCAACACATCTACACATACTAGTTGCCTATCTCAATGGTGAACATTTTCAGATTTTAAGTTATTTAAGCAAATTCACCATTTCAAAATAGCTCGGCTCACAATATGTACTAGTGATCAGAAGGAGCATAAGCTACAAGCAACATCATAAGCATCAGAGCATACTACATAGAGCAAAGTTACATTCTAGTGATTATAGACATGAAGCTCAGAATGTAAATGCGTATGCTAAAATGCAAAAGAAAAGAAAGACAAACGAAAAAGAGTCAGTCTACTGTACAACATCCAAAATGTTTCCCCCATCTAAAAGGGGAAACATACACCAAGCTCACCCCTCAACCGGTTAAAGGTTGATTCGTCTAAAGGCTTGGTGAGAATATCAGCCAGTTGATGATGAGTATCGACATGGCAAAGGTCGATATCACCCTTCTCCTGGTGGTCTCGCAAGAAATGAAAGTGCACATCAATGTGTTTGGTCTTCGAGTGAAGCACGGGGTTCTTAGCAACGCTAATGGCACTCGTGCTGTCACAAAGCAAAGGCACGCGAGAAAAGCTCAGACCAAAATCACGCAAAGTGGCCATCATCCAGAGCAACTGGGAACAGCAGCTAGCCGCAGCAACATACTCAGCCTTCATGGTAGACTGGGCGACACTAGACTGCTTGCGAGAAGACCACGAAACAAGAGAAGAACCAATAAACTGGCAAGTCCCAGAAGTGGACTTGCGCTCAATATGGCAACCAGCAAAATCGGCATCCGGAAAACCGCAAAGGGAGAGGGTGGAGGAAGCAGAATACCAAATCCCAAACTCAGGCGTGAAACGAAGGTACCTGAATATGCGCTTCACTGCCTGACGGTGAGAAGTGCGCGGCGACGCCTGAAAGCGCGCGCACAGACACACCGCGAACTGGATGTCCGGGCGTGTCGCCGTCAGGTAGAGGAGCGACCCGATCATGCTTCGGTACTCCTTCTGGTCCACTGCTTCTCCATCCACATCCGCATCCAGGGCAGTCGTCGTCGACATGGGTGTTGGAAGAGGCCTGGCCTCACCCATATTGAACCGCTTCAGCAAGTCCTTGGTGTACTTGCCCTGGTGTACAAACGTCCCCTCTCGGGATTGCTTGATTTCCAACCCGAGAAAGAAGGTCAGCTCGCCCATCATGCTCATCTCGAACTCCCTGCTCATAGTATCTGCAAACTTGGCAACCAAAGCGTGAGAAGAACCACCGAAAATGATATCATCCACGTAAATCTGGACCAAGAGAGTGCCTTTGCCTTGCTTGAGGAGAAAGAGCGTTTTATCTACACAACCCATTTTAAAACCCTTAGCAAGCAAAAAGGTTTTCAATCTATCATACCAGGCTCTAGGGGCTTGTTTCAAACCATATAAAGCTTTGTGAAGTTCAAAAACATGGTTTGGAAACTTGGGATTTTCAAAACCGGGGGGTTGCTCAACATACACTTCCTCTTCTATGTAGCCATTTAAGAAGGCACTCTTGACATCCATTTGAAAGAGTTTAAAACCTTTGGAAGCAGCAAAAGCCAAGAGTATCCTAATAGACTCCAAACGAGCTACAGGAGCAAAAGTCTCCTCAAAGTCTATTCCCTCCTTCTGACTATAACCCTTCGCTACAAGCCTGGCCTTATTTCTAACAACGTGGCCATCCTCTCCTTGCTTGTTTTTGAAAACCCATTTTGTCCCAATAGGCTTACACTCAGGAGGATGAGGAACTAGAACCCAAACCCGATTTCTCTCAAAATTTTCTAACTCCTCATGCATGGCATTGACCCAATCGGGATCCGTCAAAGCGTGTCCAACATCTCGGGGCTCAAAATTAGCAACAAAAGCAGAATGAGCGAAGTGAGATATGTGCTGTGACCTGGACCGAGTAACCCGTTCGTCGATGCTGCCGATCATCTGCTGAGGCGGGTGCTGGCGCTGAATGTGTCGTGGCGCCTCCCTTGCCGAAGTGGCCTCCCCCTCAATAGCAGCTGGTGCCTCCCCGGGTACAAATGGTACCGCTCGGGGTGGCGGATCCCACGGCCCCCAGGAAGAAGAGGTGTCGGGGTCGTGAGTCGTCGTAGAAGCCGCTCTTTGCGGCACAACAGGTGGAGGGGGTGCTGGATCATCTATACCTTCAGCACCCTCGTCCTCGTCATCAAAAAGAGGCTCGCCAACCTCATGATCACCTGCATGCTCAAAACGAGAAGAAGGACAAACGAGAGTCTCGTCGAAGGTGACATCTGATGTCTCCATGACTCGGTTAGTATCAAGGTTAAGTACACGATATGCGCGAGTGTGAGTGCCATAACCCAAAAATACTCCGTCAGAAGAACGAGACTCAAACTTGTCCAAGTTGCCCTTTTTGAGTATAAAACAATGGCAACCAAAAACTCGAAAATAACACACCTTGGGTAGTTTTCTAAAACGCAACTCATAAGAAGTCTTCTTCAAGAAAGCTCTCAGAAAAATGTGATTGGAAATATAGCACGCAGTGTTCATAGCTTCGGCCCAATAACGCCTAGGGGTCCTATGCTCATCGAGCATCGTCCTGGCCATCTAAACAAGGGTCCGATTCTTCCTCTCTACAACACCATTTTGTGGCGGTGTGTAGGGGGAAGAAAACTGATGCTCTAAACCCAAAGAGTTACAAAACTTCTCAAAATCTGAATTTTTAAATTCGGAACCATTATCGCTCCGAATTGCTCGCATCGAGTTCAAAGGGAACTCGTTCTGAAGACGCAAAATCAGATTGCAAGCAAAGGAGAAAGTCTCAGTCTTCTCAGCTAAAAAGAAGACCCACGAATATCTCGAAAAGTCATCAACAACAACAAGCACATACCACTTCCCCCCAACCGAGCTCACCCGAGCCAGACCAACAAGGTCCATGTGTAAAAGCTCTCCAGGGCGCTTAGTCATGACCTGAGTCACTGGATGGTGGGGAGCGGCAACCATCTTCCCGTGTCTACAAGAGTGGCAAACAAGATCCTTCTCTATATGCAACTTGGGCAATCCTCGGATTAGGCCAAGTGAACTAAGCCTTGCAAGCAAGTCGAAGCTCAAATGTCCAAGTCTCCTATGCCACTTCCAAAGATCAGAGGAGGAAGGTCCAGCCACAAGACAACGAGAAGTGCCGAAAGACTCTGAGAAATTCGCACGAAAGACTTTTCCAAAGGGCGAAATCAAACACACAAGATTGCCCTGAGGATCCAAAATACGACTGAGATTCGGTTTAAAACGAATCTCATAGTCGTCGTCAAAGAGTTGCGAAACAGAAAGAAGGTCAAAATGCAAGTTAGAAACAAGAGCAACATCGCCCAACACAAAGTGCTCATTAACTCGCACGGACCCGCGAGACAATACCTTACCTTTGCTATTGTCACCGAAGGTTATGTACTCCTTTCCGGCAACAGAGCTAAGGCTGGAGAACCACTTGGCATTTCCGGTCATGTGCCTCAAGCAACCGGAATCCACCAACCAAATGTCCTCCAACCGTTTTACCTACATCAATAAAAAGACATAGGGTGAGCATACGGTCCAACACTAGGGTTAGTGAAGTAGGAAGAATACCAGTGTTGGGCCGGCTGCTCAAAAGAACGGTTAGCAGAAAAACCATTTCTAGTACGTCTACGAGAGGAGCGATCACCACGCACAGGAAAACGTGGTCCGCTAAGGGAGGAGCGTCCATCGTGATACTCAAAACGCGGTGGGGGAAAACGCTCAACTACAAAGCCTCTGCCACGGGGTCCAAAGCCTACAACTGCAGGCTCCCGCCGGGCACGCTCTCTACGAGGCCTAGGCCTAGCAACTTGAGGCACTGCGCCTCTAGGCCTAGCATCTTTCCTCGGAGCTCTCTGCTGCCTAGGCCTGGAAACTTGAGGTTCTGGACCTCTGGGCCTAGCTGCTCTCCTCGGAGCACTCCTTTGAACATTCGGTACATGTACATCATGGAAAGGATGGTACATGTCCGCATTGTTCATCTCCCTAGCACGGCGCGCCTCTCTCTTGCGCCTAAAGCAGAACTCGCTCAAGTGTCCATCTCTCCCACAGAAGTCACAATGATACCTCACCGCACGCAAAGGGGGTTGTTGGTACTCATGGCTGTGGGTGTGGATCACTTTGCCCTTCTGAGGCAACTCCTCCTGGATAGGTGGCATTGTATCCAGCTTGTTCTTTAGGTGGTTGGGTTTGGGATGCCACACTTGATTCTTGGGTGGAGCTCTCGGAGGTTCCTCGAATACCCCATCCTTGGTGTTAGGTTTGAGAGGCTCTTTGGGTGGAAGCTTGGTAAGTTTGGGAGTAGTGGTGGAGTTGGGCTTCTCACTCGGGTTCAAACCACTCGACTCTCCAATCTTCCCAAAAGCAGAAAGATCAACACCCCGAGCAAAACCTACACCGGGACCTCCAGCAGCTCGCTTGAATTGGGAGATTATCATCCCGAGCTGTGGCTCACCACAAGATACCCATGACAAGATGGTCTGAAGGTATGTGTTTTCTTCCTCGATTTGCATCTTGTCATGCTTCACATTGGCTATCTCCATCTCCGGACCCTCACACAAAGCACACCTAGCCACACAAGTGCTACCTGAGTTGGCCTCCTCAAGAGACACAATCTTGGCATTCTTCTCTGCCAACTCAGATTGCAAGACAGGACAAGTCTTGCACGCACCCAACAGAGAAGGTCTAGCCTTCAGCTCAGCTACCTCTCCTACCAACGCAGCATACTTACCTCTCAAAGTGAGAAGGTCAGTCATGTGCGTGGTGCACATCTCACACTCAACCTCCTCCGACACGACCACGGTGGACTTGGCAAACTCAAGCTCTCTCACCGTGTCCTCCCACTTCTGCCTAAACTCCTTGCGCTCTCTAGCGGCACGCCTAAGCAACTTATCCTGACTAAGCAAGGCGGCAGTAAGCTTCTCATTCTCAGCAAAGAGCTCATCGTGGGTCAAGGATACCTGCGAGGTGTCGTCGTCGTCGTCCCGAGGAGTGTGCTCCAGCTTGCCGTCGACCTCATCACCAAGCGCCATGGTGCAGAAGCCGTCATCGTCGGCAAAGAAGCAGAGACCGTTCAGCTTGTCCTCGATCCTCTTCTTCTTCTCGGACTCGTCATCGCTTGAGCAAGCGGAGTCGTCATCTGAGCCGTCGACGTCGCTGAGCGTGGCGAAGAACGCACGCTGCTCAGCCTCGGCCTTCTCCAAGTACTTCTTCTTGATGTACTCCTTGTCGAAGCCGCCCCTCCGCTTGTGCCTCGGGGGAACGCACTTCTCCTTGCGCTTGCCGGAGTCATACTTGTGCCCATGATCGCCCTTCCCAGATGAATGCTTTTTCTTGGGGCAGTTGGCGATGAAGTGGTCGGGGTCGCCGCACTCATAGCATCCTGAGCGTCCTCCACCGCGGCGACGGTTCATGCGGTTGTTGTGGAACCGCGTGAACCGGTTGGCGAGCATTGCCAACTCGTCATCCCCCAACGACTCAAGCTAGTCCTCTGTGACAGAAAAGAGTGAAGAAAGTGCAAAGCCAGCAGAGGGGTTAGCAGAAGAGCCAGAAACCAAAGCCATAGTTGGGCCAGAAGGATTCGCATAAGAAGCCCTCGACATGGCATCAATCTCACTAGACTTGAACTTACTAAAGAGCTCGTCGCAAGTGAGAGTCTCATAGTTAGACGATTCGATGATCGCCTGGACCTTTGAGTCCCATACCGATCGATCGAGAGTATGCAAAAGCTTTAAAGCCCTCTCATGATCGTCGAAAGGCAACAGCTCCTTGTTAGATCGCATCTTGTTGACAATCACCTGAAAGCGAGCGAATAAGCTTTCTATGCTCTCGCCAGGCATATGTCGAAAGTTCTCATACTCCCGCTTGTGCGGCTCGTAGAGACGGGATTTGACTTGAGAGGTGCCCTCATGAAAGCGCATGAGGGTGTCCCAAATCTCACGAGCCGTGGGGAGGTGAGAACCGCGATCAAACTCCGACTTGCTCAAACAGGAGAACAAGGCGTTACGCGCCCGGCTGTTGGCCTCGTGCTCATCTATCTGAAGCTGAGAGACACGAGCAGCCAGGACAACGTAATCGGCCCTGTTGCAAATCTCCCAAACAGAAGAGCCCATGCTCTGGAGATAGGCCGACATGCGTATTTTCCAATACGCATAGTTCGTCCCATCAAAGAATGGCGGTTTGCCCACGCCGCGATCCATGTCGCCTTCCGTGGATCTGGAACCAGCTAAGGTGGAAGATCCTTAACCTGCTCCGATACCAATTGAAGGATCGAGAAGCAACCAGAAAGCGACCAGAGGGGGGTGAATGGGAGCTTCAAAATTTCCTTACGGAAACTAGTAGCCACTGTCCCGAGAATCACCCCAAAAGACAAACCCTAGAGCTTGCTAATGTCCACGATCCTAGATGTAGGGTGGATGCTTCCAAGAAGCACAGCGGGACACTACGCAACTCTAGAAAGCCAATGCAAAAGACGAAAACCAATTCCGACAACAAGCGACCAAGCTGCGGATGAAACTGCACTAAACTGCACTGACCGGACTCACCCTGCGTCCGGTCAACACCCACCGGACGCATCCGGTCGATCGAAAACAGTTTTTGGACCTTACTGTTTCTGACCGGACTCACAAGCGAGGAGCGTCCAGTCGAGAGTAGTGCATCCGATCACTAGAGCCAAGACAGGTGAACAGTAGATCCTAAGCGTCCGGTCACGAGTGTCTGGTCAATACTCAGAAAATTCCGCGACACATTCAACCACCGGACGCGTCTGGTCAGCCCGACCTAGCGTCCGGTCACCTCGTGACTTCACTGTTCACTCACCGATTCGACTCAATCTCACCCAAAACAAATCCTCTAGGGATCAAACTTGGTGAGAGGAGTCACAAGGAGGATAGTGAGCTATCTCTAAGAGATCATGGCTCGAACCTATCTCCAAATCGATGAATCGAAGAATTTCGGGGGAGGGGAGAAAACTTGACCCGAAACAAAAATCGATCGATCTCCTAGACCGTGAGGTTAGAGGTGAATTCCTTCGGTCGAAAGAAGTGCCTCACGATCTAGAACAACTTGGTTCAAATGGTTTTGCAAAAGATGAACCGAGCAAAGAGATCAACCGACGGGAAAACATGGAGAAAAAGGATTCCGCGAAGAACACGAACGAAACGCGAATCACAACCACCAATTGCAACAGTGTGGCTACCACACGCTACAATAGTGAGGATACGGCCTCACTTCCTCAGAATCAACAGTACACAGAGGCAAGTCTCTCTGCGGATCTCAGCTAGCTACAGCAGGGGATGGGAGAGCCGGAAACCCTAGAAGAAAAGAGCAAATGACTGAGATGACTAACTGAGATAGATGGGAGGAGGGTGTCTCCCGACTACTTATCCTACTACTAGCCTAAGTCTATTTCCTACTCTACCCCTCTCTATTCTAATTACAGAGCGAACCAGCTAAACCCTAGGGTTATTCTGAACCAACTCGGTGGTAGGTGTATCCGACGGCCACGCCCGCACAATTCGAAGCGTTGCCTCGACGCAACCTCCGTATCGTCGCCACGTGCCGCCCTCGCTCTGCACCCCCGGTTTTGTGGCCCAAACCGGGAAACTAACCTTTCCAGCCAACCCCCGGTTTTGAGGCCCAAACCGGGAAACCAGCCCACAAGCATCTGAGTTTTGAGGCCAAACTCAGCAAACCCTCAGAGCCCAGGTTTTGAGGCCCAAACTTGAAAACCGTCCTCAGCCCGAGTTTTGTGGCCAAACTCGGAAACCATCAGTCCGAGTTTTGTGGCCAAACTCTGAAACCGCCAGTCCGAGTTTTGTGGCCAAACTCGGAAACCGTCCACGCCTAGGTTTTGAGGCCCAAACCTGGAAACCGTCCTTCCGATGGTTTTTCCCTGGCTCTACCACCAAACCGACGTCGTAGAGGGGATGCACCCCCCGTGCACCCCGTCCACCGACACGTGTCCCTGAGTCCACGACTCAGGCAACACATGACCGCACTTCTTCACTTGTAGCTGCCACAGGCTGCCAGCCACCATAGCTGATCCTCGGGCCTCTGGTCCCTCAGTCCAAGCCTCACGTCCGCCCTTCACCACTCCCGGTCCATCGGCACGGCACGTCTCTACTTGACCTTCACCTCGCCTTCGATCACTGCATCCGTGCTCGACACCTGCACAACACAAGCCAAAGAACATGCGCATCATCCCAGTTGACAATCACTCATCACTCAGAGACCCGGCATACACCCATGTATCCACAGAGATGTTATGGCTAACTATTTGCCTGTGGTCCTCAACCAAGCTGCAAGCCAGTGGCTCCTGAGCTTACCTTCTGACTCCATCAATAGTTGGTCCGACCTAAAAAAGGCATTCATATCCAACTTCAAAGCTACATGTCAACAGCCCACCAGCAAATATGATCTAGAGCGTGTTAGAGACCGCCCCGGTGAACTCTTGCGAGATTACATCCACCGATTCTCTGACGCCCGCATTCGGGTAGCTAACGTCACGGACGACGAGTCCATCTCGGCTTTTATTAGGGGATTACACCATCATGAAGGGCTGAGGAACAAGCTGCTACGAAAAGAGCCACGAACAGTTGAGGAACTCCTTAACATAGCCTAGAGCTGGGCCCGAGCAGAAGAATATAATACTCAGCTCGCGGATGACCGCCGGGAACCGAGGTCCCGGCACGATGACCGCCAGCGCAATGACTATCGTGGCGACCGACACGACGAAGCCCACGATGACCGCCGTGAAAGGTTTAGGGATAACCGCCGCCCTAACCGAAGGTACGACAACCGTGATGAGAGAAGAAGACAACCAAATTCTGGCCGAGCACCGGGTAATGAGGTTAATAACACCAAGGCAGGGGGCAAGCGCAATTATGACTCAACCTACTCCAAGATCCTGAAGCAGGACTGTCCGGCGCACCTCGGCGTAGGACATACGATGGAGGAATGTAGAGGGTTTAAAGCCATATTCCGCAATGGCTCGAAGAAACAACGTCCCGATACCGAGGACGGACCTCCGAACCGACGTGAGGGAAAGGGCCCTCAAGAAGATCATGATGACGACCAGGATCCAGGAAGAAACCCGAAGCATGGCGGCTTCAGAGAAGCCGAGAAATCCGTACGCATGATATTCGGCGGCAAAGCAATCTTAGCTAACAAGAGAATCCGCAAGCTAATGGAGCGAGCAGTCTACTCCGTCGACCGAGTCGATGAAAGAATCTCAGACCCCAACTATTTAGCCTGGTCACATCAAGAGATTTCGTTTAGCAGAGCTGATCAGTGGGCCAGAGTCCCTAAACTTGGTTGCTTTCCACTTGTTGACCCGACCATCGATGGAGTACGATTCGAGAAGGTGCTAGTCGACGGTGGCAGCCTATTGTATGCTCTCTGGGATGGACGTAATGACCAGGCGTCTCAATGGGCGTGGTAGCCTCAAAGGACGAGTCAGTTCGGGTGGACGTAATTGACCAGACGTCTCAACCGACTTAATAGCCGTGAAGGACAGGTCTGTCCGAAGGCGTAAGCAACTCTAGGTTGCGTGCCGAGTAGTCGCTCATCCGAGTACTACCTGAATAGTAGTCGGTGAGGGACGAATAATTGTCGAGTAGCAGGAATCAATGGTCGAAGCCTATTGTATGCTCTCTGGGATGGACGTAATGACCAGGCGTCTCAATGGGCGTGGTAGCCTCAAAGAACGAGTCAGTCCGGGTGAACGTAATTGACCAGACGTCTCAACCGACTTAATAGCCGTGAAGGACGGGTCAGTCCAGGGGCATGAGTAACTCTGGATTGCATCAGACTCGGATGGTCGCGATAGCTCCCTGCTGTATGCCGAGTATCAGGAACAATCAACCGAGGCTTGTTGCATGCTGAGTTCTGATTGCACGTCATGTGAGCACCATGTCTGATCCCGCATCACTGCCGAGGGATAAAGAGTTGAAGGTGCGAGCTGTTTGTATGTTGGTGGCCTATTCGCTTGTCCGCTTAGAGCCTGTTTGCGGCTTGATCATGGCCTGCTTTTGTAAACGAGACCTGATGGTTGGCTTGCATGTGAATTGGCTTGGATGTCTGTACGGACTGCATGTGAATTGGATTGGATGTGTGTACGGACTCTTTGGTGGAGTTTCCCAGCACATGTGCTTCTTCCGTTGAGCACAAGTTGATGCATGTATGTCTGATCGAGTTAGAGTAAGACCCCCTGGAGTTTCCCATGCAGGTGCTGCTTAGGTGTTCGTCGAATGCTGAGAGATTAGCCCTGTTACACGACTCTGGGAATCGGCTGGTGCGGTCGTATGTAACCAGCTGATGTTCATATATCAACCATCACCATGCCCGAGCAGATAAATCGTGTACCGAGTAGCCCCGAGCAGCGGCTCAACAGCAGAGGGCCCGCTTGCTTGCGGCTCAACGACGGTTTGATGGCTCGTTTGCGGCTCAACAACAGCTTGATGGCTCGACGACTCGGTACCCAGGCGTTGTGGATATACGAGTAGTTGGTCGTTGATGAAGTTGATTAGTCGGAACAGCTCCTCAGCAGATTCTTGATCGAGCCGGGTTGTTGCCGAGTAATTCTTGATCATCTGTATCTCGTTCCTGACTAACACATTGGATCCGAATGGAGTAGTCGATCGAGTCCGGGTAGTCGCATGACTTGGCTGACTATAGCTGGCTTGTGTTGTCTGCGTGATCCAGAGTCTCCGCCGATATTAGTCGGATACAGAAAATATTAGATGAGCAGCAGCAGGCCTGTATATGTCCGCCTCTCACGAACATGAAAACCATAGTGACTTTGTATTGTATGACTTTTGTAATTAGCTTGTGTACGGATCTGGCCTGGACCCTGACTCGTTGTTAGCTTGCTTCCAGCTTGCCATCATCGTGTCGGAGTTGGAGTCAGCACCAACGTAAAGACAAACTTGGACATACGCGCGGAGTAGTAGTCGGAATTGTCTTGTAGATGCAAGTTTAGTCCATATCAATGCTTCATTGTAACTAGGTTGCATGTCCGTATGGACTCTTGCTTGCTTTTCTCCTTGCGTAAAAGCAGAGCGCTCGCATGATGTTGTCTGCTGGAAGGTTGCCGATCTGCCGCTGAGATAAACTGGCAAAGTAACGGTTGACGAAGCTGTCCAAAAGTACTCGTCCATAGAAACTATGCTCGGTACTGTCAGGCTCTTGTAGTCAGATCGCGGTCAATCGATTTTGGTGGCAGACAGGTGAAAAGCAATCTGGACTCCTCGACATGATATGTGTGCGTGAAGTCTCGTCCTGTTTCGATAGATGACGGCATATCCAAAGGCGGCGTCGTGGCTCTAAGCGCTTCTGCGTGGAACGCTGAGTTCCCTGTCTTGTGCGGCAGGTTGACGTCGTAATACAAGATTGTGGAAGCCCGCCGTCATGTTTGAATGCAGAGTCACCGAAGATGTTCTTGAGGTCCACCGAGCTCTCGATCGCAATGGCGCTGAAAGCCCCTACGTGGCGCGCCAGCTGTCGGTGTTTGTTAACCGGCAACTCGTCTCGGGGGTACCCGGACGATTTGTTCGGTGGGGATCGACGTATGCAGAACTCGATGGTAAACGCAGAGACAATGATATATATTGGTTCGGTCTGCTGAATAGCATCCCTACGTCCAGTTTGGGGGAATAGTACACTACTAGAGAACAGGCCTTTGGACGATTTGCAAAATCAGCATTAGCCACGGAAAAATTTGCGCCCGGGACTAGAAAGTCCTTTAGCCCCGGTTGGTAACACCAACCGGGGCTAAAGCTCCCCAGCCCAACGGCTCAATTGTCAGAGGGGCCTTTAGTCCCGGTTGGTGTTACCAACCGGGGCTAAAGACCGGCCTTTAGCCCCGGGCCGTAACACCAACCGGGACTAAAGGTTTTGCCCCGGTTGGTGTATGCAGCCGGGGCTAAATGTTGGCATCTTTAGCCCCGGGCCGTAACACCAACCGGGACTAAAGGTTTTGCCCCGGTTGGTGTATGCAGCCGGGGCTAAATGTTGGCATCTTTAGCCCCGGTTGGTAACACCAACCGGGACTAAAAGGTTTTGTTCCGGTTGGTGTACCCAGCCGGGGCTAAATGCCAACATTTAGCCCCGGCTGGGAATAAGGACCGGGGCTAAATGTCCCTCCCTATATTTGAAATGTTCTTCTACCTCCAGCCGTGCCAGAGCTCCTGTCTTCATTTTTCTTCATTCAGTCACTGCTTGCTCTTGCTTGCTTGTTTGCTCTCTTCTCCTCCGGTGATTTTTGTTTGTTAACACATCTCCGGCGATTGATTTATTTCATCACATCTACACCGCCATCGACTCGTTGAAAGGTTACTAGCTTAAGTTATTCATTTTTGTAGCTATTTTGAGTTCATTGACTTGATAGTTCAAATTATTAATCTAAAAACAAAATATGACCGTTTAATTAGTTTATTTTAGTCTTTTAGAGAAATGTGACCGGTTTAGAAAAACAAAATATATAATACTTTAGTTTAGAAAATGTGACCGGTTTAATTAGTTTTTTTTGAAATAGAGATCATTTAAATCATTTGTTTACACAAAAATTAGAAATATATAATACTTTAGTTTAGAAAATGTGACAGTTTAATTAGTTTTTTTTTGAGGAATAGAGATCATTTAAATCATTTGTTTACAGAAATTAGAAATATATAATAATTTAGTTTACAAAATGTGACCGTTTTAATTAGTATATTTTATTATTTTGGAGAAATAGAGATTAGTTAAATTAGTTGTTTACAGAAATTAGAAATATATAATACTTTAGTTTACAAAATGTGACCGGTTTAATTAGTATATTTTATTATTTTGGAGAAATAGAGATCAGTTAAATTAGTTGTTTACAGAAATTAGAAATATATAATACTTTAGTTTACAAAACGCAGAAGGATGCCTGCTTGGTATGTTGTTTTCGAGGGCACCAAACCAGGTATTTACACCAGCTGGGCCGAGTGCAGTCAGTATGTCCTCAAAGTTAAGGGAGCTGTGCATAAAAAGTACAAGTCTTTTGAGGAAGCTTCTGCAGCTCTAGATGCTTTTAACTCAAGAATCAACTCAATTCCTACTGCACCTACCCCTACCTTACCTTCCTATCCGGTTGGAGTGGCAGACAGTACATCTTGTTGGACTGTGATGTGGGAAAAATGTGCAGGTGTTGTTAGTTGCTTTGGTTGTGGCCAAGTGGATTAGGCTGCACTGTTATCTTGATGTAATAATTAATTAATTAGACAAGTTCAACTGCTACTACTTTTATGGCACCAGTGATTCTTACTAAATTTCATGTCAGACATTTTATAATTTTATTTGTTTATAAGAATGAGAGATCGATATAATTATGTGATATGTCATATAATGCAGACGATGACACGTCACTGGATGTACAATGTCGATCGTCGCTCAAAAGAGTTCATTGATGGCGTGCATTATTTTTTAAGAGTGGCCGAGGCAAACAAGCGGAATGGTTTTATGTGCTGCCCATGTGCTCTTTGTAATAATTCGAAGGAATATTCTAGCTCAAGGAGTCTTCACTCACACTTGTTCAAGTCGGGTTTCATGCCAAACTATAGTTGTTGGACGAAGCATGGAGAAACTGGGGTTATGATGGAAGAAGGTGAAGAAGAACAATTGGACCCTGACGATGACATTATTGCTCAATACGGTGACTTTGGTGATACTGCAATGGAGGAAGGTGAAGAAGAGGCAAGTGCAGGAGACACAGTCGCTGAAGATGATGCTCTTGGTGATGTCATTCGTGATGCACAAGGAGATTGCGAAAGTGAAAAGGAGAAGGCTAAGTTTGACTGTATGCTAGAGGATCACAGGAAATTACTATATCCGTCTGCTGCAGATGGACAAAAAAAGTTAGGCACAACACTAGAGTTGCTACAATGGAAGGCACAGAATGGTGTATCTGACAAGGCATTTGGACAATTATTGAAGATTATAAAACAAAAGATGCTTCCGAAGCCTAACGAATTACCCGGCACTACGTACGAAGCAAAACAAGTGGTCTGTCCTTTGGGTTTAGAAATCCAGAAGATACATGCATGTCCTAATGACTGCATCCTGTACCGTGGCAAGGAATACGAGAATTTGGATGAATGCCCTGTATGTAACGCGTCACGATATAAGATCAGGCGAGATGACCCTGGCGATGTTGAGGGTGAAGAACGTCCCCGGAAGAAAATCCCTGCCAAGGTTATGTGGTACGCTCCTATAATACCACGCCTGAAACGTCTGTTCAGAAACAAGGACCATGCAAAGTTGGTGCGATGGCACAAAGAAGACCGTAAGGTAGACAACATGTTGAGACACCCTGCAGATGGGTCCCAGTGGAGAGCAATAGACAGAGAATTCCCAGAATTTGCAAAAGATGCTAGAAACTTAAGGTTTGGTTTAAGTACGGACGGGATGAATCCTTTTGGGGAACAGAGCAGTAGTCATAGCACGTGGCCTGTTACTCTATGTATGTACAACCTTCCTCCGTGGTTATGCTTGAAGCGGAAGTTCATTATGATGCCAGTGCTCATCCAAGGCCCGAGGCAGCCTGGCAACGATATCGATGTCTACCTGAGGCCATTAGTTGAGGAACTCCTACTTTTATGGAGTAAATCAGGTGTACGTGTGTGGGATGATTACAAACAGGAACACTTTGACCTGCGAGCATTGTTGTTCGTAACAATCAATGATTGGCCTGCTCTAAGTAATCTTTCAGGACAGTCAAACAAGGGATATAATGCATGCACACATTGTTTTGATGACATGGATAGTGTATATTTGAAAAAATGTAGAAAGGTAGTGTATCTTGGGCATCGTCGATTTCTTTCGATGAATCACCAGGTTAGAAAGAAAGGCAAGCATTTTAAAGGTGAGACAGACCACCGGAGCAAGCCTCGCAACAGAACTGGGGAAGATGTACTTGAGATGATCAAGGATGTGAAAGTAGTCTTTGGAAAGGGGACGGGCAGTGAACCTGTTCCGAAAGACGCTACGGGACACGCACCCATGTGGAAGAAGAAGTCAATATTTTGGGAGCTACCCTATTGGCATGTACTAGAGGTCCGCCACGCGATCGACGTGATGCACCTGACAAAGAATCTTTGTGTCAACCTTCTAGGATTCATGGGTGTGTATGGGAAGTCTAAGGATACACTTGAAGCACGACAAGAGTTGCAGCGCATGAAAGAACGAGACAACCTACATCCAGAGAAGACAGATGATGGACGCCATTACTTAAGACCTGCTAGCTACACTCTTAGCAATGAAGAGAAGGAAATCATGTTTGAATGCCTAAACAGCATCAAGGTCCCATCTGGATTCTCCTCCAATATAAAGGGAATAATAAATATGCAAGAGAAGAAATTCCTAAACTTAAAGTCGCATGACTGCCACGTGCTTATGACGCAATTGCTTCCGGTTGCTTTAAGAGGAATTCTACCTCCACATGTACGTCTTGCCACTGTGAAGCTCTGTGCATTCCTCAATGCAATTTCTCAGAAGGCAATTAATCCACTAGAACTGGCTACTCTACAGAATGATGTGGTTCAATGTCTTGTGAGCTTTGAGTTGGTGTTTCCTCCATCCTTCTTTAATATCATGACACACCTCCTAGTTCACCTGGTCAAGGAGATTCATATTCTCGGTCCTGTGTTCCTACACAACATGTTCCCCTTTGAGAGGTTCATGGGAGTACTGAAAAAATATGTTCACCAACGTGCTCGGCCAGAAGGAATCATCGCCAAGGGCTACGGGACAGAGGAGGTCATTGAGTTCTGTGTTGACTTCATTCCTGACCTTGACCCGATTGGTGTTCCTGAATCGCGGCACGAGGGGAGGCTATGTGGAAAGGGGACACTAGGGAAGAAAACATATATCGGTACGGGGAATGATTATTTCAATAAAGCGCACTACACAGTTCTTCAAAACTCAACCGTGGTGGATCCATATATCGATGTACACAAGGAGTTCCTACGATCCCAATTTCCAGAGAAGAATGAAGTTTGGATAACACGTGAGCACATGAATACTTTTAGCACTTGGTTGCGAAAGGAATGTCTGGGTAATAACAATATTGATGAGCAACTATATTTGTTGGCTAGGCAACCGTCATGGCACATCCTCACGTACAAAGGGTATGAGATCAATGGAAACACATTTTACACCATGGCCCAAGATCAAAGGAGCACGAACCAAAACAGTGGTGTTCGCGTAGATGCCACAGACCCATCTGGGAAGAGGCAAACATATTATGGCCGCATAGAGGAGATTTGGGAACTGGACTACGCACCTGATTTTAAAGTCCCTTTGTTCCGATGCCAATGGGTCAAGGCGACCGGAGCCGGAGTAACAGTTGACAAGGAGTATGGAATGACAACAGTGGATCTCAACAATATTGGATACAAAGGTGAACCATTCGTCCTTGCTGCTGATGTGACTCAAGTGTTCTACGTGAAAGACATGTCTACAAAACCCAAGAGAGGGAAAAATGATGATAAATCAACCAAAGAGCCCAAACGCCACATAGTTCTTTCAGGAAAAAGAATCATCGTGGGAATTGAGGACAAGTCAGACATGTCAGAAGATTATGAAAAAGATGACCGAATACCGCCCTTCAGTGTGACCAAAGACCCAAGCATCCTGCTAAATGCTGAGGAGACTCCATGGTTACGACATGATCATGACCAAGGAACATACGTGAAGAAAAAGATCACCAGTGTACCCGCTTGATATATATTACAGTTTTCGTGTAACTAATAATGATTATGCATAGTCATGGTTCGTTGATGTCAGTGTCGATGCCCCACAAGTTTGGCTCCATTCTGGATTATTTTGTTGGTAGGCCTAATTGACCCTATAATTATTGGGTGAGAGTGTGTGCGGTAATTCAATTAAACCGGAAAAAGAAGCAAACCATCTCCGAAAAAACACAAACTTGTTGGTTGCCTCACCCGTGTCACGTGACAACCTAAGAAAAATTTTGAGACCAATATGACACAGAAACGTATATGAACTACACAAATTTATCTTTTAAAATTAAATTGTAATTTAACAGTGAATTTCTCTATCGTGCATTTGGACAATAAAAGATAAACAACCCAAAATTTAACGTTCATATAATGCAAAAAATATTTTCCTATCGAGCACCAGTTGTTTCAGATATTTAAATTTAACATTATATTTTTGCATTAACAAAATATAAATTGTTATTTACATTTATATTTGTTATTATAAGAAAAGAAAAAAGAATTTATGTTACAAAATTTTCTACAATACAATAATGTAAAAGGAAACACAACTGCTATTTTTAAGTAATTTTATGCCTAATATTGAATTTACTATGCAAGTAACAAGTATTACAACATATTAATATAGCCAAAACTTAATTCAAAACCCAAAACACAGAAAACCCAAAATAAAGGCGGCAGAAGACCCTTTAGTCCCGGGCCTTAGCACCACCCGGGACTAAAGGTACCTTAACCCAAAATAAAGGCGGGAGAAGAACCTTTAGTCCCGGGCCGTAACACCACCCGGGACTAAAGGTACCTTTAGTCCCGGGCCGTAGAACCACCCGGGACTAAAGGTCCCCCTCTTTAGTCCCGGGTGGGCTTATGAACCGGGGCTAAAGGTGTTTTAGTCCCGGGTGGTTCCCCGGCCCGGGACTAAAGGTGCCCCGCGTATATAGGGCACAGGGCCCTCCTCCTTCCTCAGATCGACGTCAGTGTTGCGCCGCCGCCTCCGTCGTCTTCGCCGTCTGCCGTGTGTCCCTGCCGCCGCCTCGTCCTCTCCCTCGCCGTCGTCCTCGCCTCCCTCATCGTCGTCCGCAGTGTCCTCGGCCTCCCTCACCGTTGTCCGCGGCGCCCTCGTGCTCCCTCGCCGTCGTACCGCCTCGTCCTCGCTCGCGCCGCCGGTGAGGATGCCGCCGTGCGCCGTGTTTGCAGTGTGTGAAGTGTGTGTGCAGTGTGTGCAGTGTGTGCCGTATGTGCAGTGTGTGAAGTGTGTGTGCGTGTGTGTGTGCACTGTGTGCAGTGTGAGCATTGCAGGGAACCAAGTGAACAAAAATGAATATAAATACATATATAGAAAATAGAAATTAAATATAAATACATATATATTTATAGAAAAAGAAAAAATATGTGTTTGTGCAGGGAACCAGGGAACCAAGTGTGTGCAGTGTGTGTGCAGTGTATGTGTGTGTGCAGTGTGTAATGTGTTTGTGTGCACTGTTTGTAAGGAAAAAGAAAAATAAAAATCCATTTGAATAGAAAATAGAAAATTGCTTTTACCTAACAAAATATTATGTTTACACATGTAGATAAAAAGAGATTGGCCGCGTTGACCGCGCCGTCCGCCGTCATCCTCACCGTGTGATCCTCACCGCAACGTGATCTTCGTCGTCGTCTGTTGTCGTCCTCACCGCGACATCATCCTCGCCGTCGTCCGTCGTCGTCCTCTCATCAACGGTGTGTCCTTTGCATGTGTTAGATGGAGGAGAAATAATCACTTAGATAATTTGGTCTTTAGATATGTCACTTGGATATGACATTTCGATCATGTCGGTAGTGTTATTTTTACGAATATAGTCTTCATGGATATATGTTATTTTTAATGTTGTCAAAACCTAGACCCCAAACCCTAAACCCTAAACCCGAAACCCCAAACCCCTAACCCTAAACCCCAAACCCGAAACCCCAAACACTAAACCCCAAACCCCAAACCCTCAACCCCAAACCCCTAACCCTAAATCCCAAACCCGAAACCCCAAACACGAAACCCTGAACACTAAACCACAAACCCTAAACCCCAAACCCTAAACCCCAAACCCTAAACCCCAAACCCAAAACACTAAACCCTAAACCCCAAACCGTAAACCCTAAACCCGAAACCCAAAACCCGAAACCCTATGCACGTTAGTTGCAATTATCACTTGGATATGTTTATAGAATAATCACTTGGATATGACATTTCGATCATGTCGGTAGTGTTATTTTTACGAATATAGTCTTCATGGATATATGTTATTTTTAATGTTGTCAAAACCTAGACCCCAAACCCTAAACCCTAAACCCGAAACCCCAAACCCCTAACCCTAAACCCCAAACCCGAAACCCCAAACACGAAACCCTGAACACTAAACCCCAAACCTCATCAACGGTGTGTCCTTTGCATGTGTTAGATGGAGGAGAAATAATCACTTAGATAATTTGGTCTTTAGATATGTAAACATTTATTTATATCGGTCATGTATATGTTTATGAAATAATCACATGGATATGTTTATGGAATAATCACTTGGATATGTTTATAGAATAATCACTTGGATATGACATTTCGATCATGTCGGTAGTGTTATTTTTACGAATATAGTCTTCATGGATATATGTTATTTTTAATGTTGTCAAAACCTAGACCCCAAACCCTAAACCCTAAACCCGAAACCCCAAACCCCTAACCCTAAACCCCAAACCCGAAACCCCAAACACTAAACCCCAAACCCCAAACCCTCAACCCCAAACCCCTAACCCTAAATCCCAAACCCGAAACCCCAAACACGAAACCCTGAACACTAAACCACAAACCCTAAACCCCAAACCCTAAACCCCAAACCCAAAACACTAAACCCTAAACCCCAAACCGTAAACCCTAAACCCGAAACCCAAAACCCGAAACCCTATGCACGTTAGTTGCAATTATCACTTGGATATGTTTATAGAATAATCACTTGGATATGACATTTCGATCATGTCGGTAGTGTTATTTTTACGAATATTGTCTTCATGGATATATGTTATTTTTAATGTTGTCAAAACCTAGACCCCAAACCCTAAACCCTAAACCCCAAACCCCAAACCCCTAACCCTAAACCCCAAACCCGAAACCCCAAACACGAAACCCTGAACACTAAACCCCAAACCCTAAACCCCAAACCCTAAACCCCAAACCCAAAACACTAAACCCTAAACCCCAAACCGTAAACCCTAAACCCGAAACCCAAAACCCGAAACCCTATGCACGTTAGTTGCAAAAATATGGTGTTTATTATCCTCCATGTCATTCGCAGAAATGGCCGACCCAGTTGACAACATGGAGGAGGAAATGTACGAATTAATCAACAGCGGCGCTAATCAAAATTTAGCAGGTGATGATAACAATAATCAAGAAGTAGATGACGGCAGTCAATACTTTGCCGATTATGAAGAAATAATGCAAGAAAATACTGGCGAGGTATATACCTACAATAATCTCTATGTGCACATGAAATTCTAAATTATTTATAAATGTATTTGTAATCTACTGTTCCTACATATGTAGCCCTCCGGATCGACAACGACTACCGGGAAGAGTAGGACCGTACGAGGTCCGAAGAAGCCGTTGGAGGGCCGGTACATTATCTCAGAATTCAACGAGGAAACAGGCCAAGTACTTGGAGAACATGCACAGAGATTTGTTGCCCACTGTGGGTGCCTTGTAAGGGATAAGATCCCGATCAGTGCTCGTGAATGGAAGCAAAAGACAAGTGCTCCTGATATAAGTTTTGTCTCTGATCTTGATAAGGAACTTGTTTGGCAAGAGGTCCTTGCACATTTCACACTTGAAACAGAAGATATAAATTTGAAGGCCAGAGTTCGGGACTGGGCTATGAAGAAAATGGCAACACTATTCCAGGGCTGGAAGAAGAACTTATACAACAAATTTATCAAGAAGGACCAAACTCCGGATTTCAACACTAAGGCCTACGTCAAGTTGAGGCCATTTTGGGATGAGTTTGTAGAATTCAAGAAATCAGAAGAGAGTGAGGCACGGATCAGAAGGAACCAGCAGAATGCCCGACAAAAACAATACCACCATCACTTGGGATCAGGTGGCTATAAGAGTGCCATTCCTAAATGGGAAAGAATGGAACGAGAGTTGCAAGCCAAGGGCATTGAACCAGAATCGATAAACTGGCCTGAGCGCGCCAAGTATTGGTTTTTTGGTCATGGAGGAAGCCTGGACCAACAAACAGGAAGGGTACACTATGGCAAAAAACTCCAAAGAGCAGCAGAAAGATTTGTTTATGCTAGAGAAATGGCTGCCAGTGGCAGGTGGCAGCCAAACAGAGACAAGGACGAGCTGACATACGCCCTGGAGAATCTTGAACATGGTGGGAGAACCAGAGGCTATGGGGAGCTGTCATGGGTACATGCCTTCCCTCAGGACAAAGAGACCTATAGAAGCCGCGCGAGAAAGAAGGAGGAGGAGGCACAGCGGATGCGCCGGTTAGAAGAAATGGTTATTCAGTCACAGGCCGCGGCTCTTGAAGCAGCTGAGCGAGAAAAAGCACTTGAAGGCAGAATGAACGAGGAAATAAAAAGGCAAGTGCAGTTAGCAATGCAAAGTCAATCTGCATCAGAGCCGGGAGTCAACATCAGCCCCCCTGAGCAAATGAAAAGCAGTTGCGCTTCCACAGAGGTCCCAGACGCAGCACTGCGCTTTCCTGTGGACGACATCACCGAGCCTCTCACGACATGTGAACTGCACATTCCACAGGGGAATACCACAGTCATGGTGGCTATAGGTGTTGTATCTCCTATCGATCCTACGAAGACACCAAGAAGTCATGGAGCAATAATACCTCCTGGATATGCTAGCGTCTCGGTGGACAGGGTGGTAAAAGGTTACGAGAATGTCGAACTTGAAATTAAAGGAGGTGATGGCGAGAATACATTAGGAGAAGCGGAGAAGACATTCATATGTTGGCGCAAGCGCTATATCATAATTCCTGGCGCATCACCTCCTCCTCCTCAACAACCTATCCCTAGGTGTGTATGAAATTAGTGAATGAAACTTAATAGTATTGGTGAGCTAATAGTATAAATGGATACTCATACCATGTTGTTTTCGCAGCAGGACATCCCCCAACCTAAGTCCAATTCTACATTCACCACATGATCACAGTGTTGCGGACGATGATGATCAAGATCAAATACGACGGGATCCATCATCGCCACCGGCCCCATCTCCTCCACGACGGGATCCAACACCGCCACCGGCCCCATCTCCCCCACGGCGTGATCCAACGCCGCCACCGGCCCCATCTCCTCCACGACGAGATCCAACACCGCCACCGACCCAACCATCTCCTACAAAGCGGGCTCCGACACCGCCACCTGCCCCATCTCCACGGCGGGTTCCAACACCTCCACCGCCAACAAAGAAGAGGCCTGTCACACAAACAAAGGCGTCAGCCCCACCACCTCCGAAGAAGAAAGCACCTGTGAGAAAACCAGCTCCCAAGATGACAAAACTTGCATATGACATGACCGAGGAGGAGACTGACGCTGCAGTGCAAAAAGACTGTAACAAGTTCTTCGAAGCTGCCATTGCTAGTGGTCGAGCAAAGCGAAACCCGGAGAAGCCGTACCTTTTTGTTCGTCCTGAAAAACTAAGGCAAACTGTGGACGCTCACCAAAAAAAGGTACGTGCTGCCCGTAAGGCTTCGCCAAAATCAGACTATGATCGCACACTTAGCAAATCACTTGAGGAGGCCAAGAAGGCAAAGAAGAGAGCAGGAAAGGGTGTCCCACAGCTCGGGGAACAAGAGAAGCAATCAGTGCCAGATCTAGTTGTTGATAATGAATACGGTACAAACATGGAAATCATACAACGAGCATATGGAGACGTTGATCCTGCGCAACTGCTCGCATTTTTCGAGGAAACTGGTTTGAATGTGGAAAACATACTCGGAGAAGCAGGCATCAAAAGTGCTCCAGAAGTTGATAAATGGCAGAGGGCATATGTATATGGCCAAAGTCTATACAACCCAGCGGCCCTGAGGGATCTTGGTACACAGATGCACTTGCTAAATCAGTGGTACCTTACGGCGTGTGGCAGAAAAGCTGATGACTACATTTGCGTCAGAATTAGAGACCATGATTACTTCCGTGGTGATGACATCATATATGTTCAGTTTAATGAGTTACATCAGCTCTGCCACATGGACGCTCTCGACAAATCTCTCGTCAGCTGCTTCTGCCTGTAAGTGATTGTTTCCTTTAATAATCTCACTTTACCTTATGTATATGTATAAGTAATTATCCTCACACTGCTAGCAAGCGTTTCTAAACATGTGCAGAAACATGATGAGACAACTAAGGCGTAAAAATGACAAGGAGATTGGTCTCATCGATCCATATATCGTCTTCAAGCACCCAAGCAATACTCACTCGGATGCATGGAAAACTCAAACAGAGAGTAATTTGCGGAGGTTCTTGGTAAACCAAAGGGACAAAAGATATATACTATTCCCCTACAACTTTAGGTGAGTTTTGTTATCATATGCACATTTTATTATAGGTTGACATAAAGATATATATATATATATGTGTTGACTATATAAACATAAATGCAGTTTTCACTGGATTCTAATGGTGATCGATCTCCACGAGAGTCGTTTGCTAATCTATGACTCTCTGAGAAAACCACAAGAAGATTACCAAGATATGATTAATATTATCCGAGGGTAATGTGATCTATAAATATTGATTCCTGCTATAGCTCTTTAACTCTGCAATAGTTAATTAACGTTCCAATTATTGTGAAGGGTTTGGACTTGGTTTGTTCAGAAACACCGTCCGGATCTGAAAGCGCAACTTCCTGATCCTCTACTCCTAAATGTAAGTTGTAGAGTACCTCCCCGCCTCTTTACCTTAATTAGCATCACTCAGCAGACGCACGCTCAACCGAGAGTACTCTTTTTACATATTGTACAGTGGGTTCTACGGCAGTCACCGGGAAACAATTTATGTGGGTACTATGTTTGCGAGTTTCTGACGGTGTATGAAAAAAGAACTCCTTTACAGAGTCAGCAAGTACGTAACATGTAAATAAATTTATTTTATTTTTTGTTGCTATTACATAAATATTATGTATGTTAATACTTTCTTTTTATTTTAATCCAAATTGAAGGAGACATGGTTGAAGAACCAGGTGATGGATAAGGTCCGCCGCCTCAAAGCAATTCAAGAGACCATCGCGGGCTTCCTTAATGACCATGTCCTTAAGTCTGGCACCGAGTATTGGTTTAATAAAGACGAACCAATGAAGCCAAACCAAGATGAACACTTGTATGACCTCTAAGTTAGGAACGGTATTATATTTGTGTGTAAATATCAAGTTAAGCATGCATGATGGATAATGTTGTATATTTTATGTACATATGTGTGTATAGCTAGCTCTATAATATATATATATATATATATGTATAGTTTCATATTTCATTTGTGTGTAATTGTAAATTTTATGTGTTTATATATATTTATTAGCAGCGAAGAATAATACGTGTATTTGAAACTGGCCTAATATAATAGAATATATTAGCAGCGAAGAATACGTATTAGAAAACCTAATGTAATTGTAAAACCAAAAACAATAACCAATTGAAAAGAACAGAAAAAGGAAAAAGAAAAAAGCAGATGGATCTTTAGCCCCGGTTGGTAACACCAACCGGGACTAAAGAGGCCAGCAACGGTGGCCCGGCTGGAGGCCCCTTTAGTCCCGGTTGGTAACACCAACCGGGACTAAAGGGGCCTCCAGCCGGGCCACCGTGGCTGGCCTCTTTAGTCCCGGTTGGTGTTACCAACCGGGGCTAAAGGTCCCTCCATTAGCCCCGGGCCATGGAACCGGGGCTAAAGGTCGGGGCTTTAGTCCCGATTCCTTAGCCCCGGTTCCATGTCCGGGGCTAAAGGCCAAAATGGCCCGGGGCAATAGGCCTGTTCTGTACTAGTGGTATTGCGCCCTGCGCTTATGGGTGTCTGGTTATGTACCATGACCCCTGTCTCTGGCTTATGTATCTCCACGTACTGATCTAGGGAGCTCTGCCTCTCTTTATATAGTCCAGGAGGCAAGAGCCCTAGTCGGTTACAATCTTACGAGTCCTAGTACGATTACAAGGTAGCAATACTACTGGATTACATACGGGGAGTCCTACTTGGACTAGGTCTTCGCCCTTCCTTGCGGAGTACCCGGGGACTCTGTCCCACACCGGAGTTATATGGGTTCAAGTATGGGATGACGGCAGTTAAGTTAGCTGCAACTGTACTTGAGCTCTTATAATTTGGATTATTCCGCCACAGCTACCATAGCAAGGTACATCTGCTCGCCAAAAAGACGAGCAACACTCTCTGCTCCTGTTGTGGCGTGAGCCTCATCGCACTCCAGAGTAACTGTAGGAACTTCTGGAAGTATATGTTAGCCGAGAGGGGGTGAATATGCCTGTAAAAATTTAACTCGAACATAAGTGAGAACACAGGGATGCACTGCTTCTCTATAAGGGTGGTACTGCCGCTCTACAAATATTGCTCAGAGTAAATTGCAATTTCGCAGGCTCAAACTACTCAGAAAGTGCAGTATAATGTGTTGAAATAACTATCAGATTCAACTCAAAGACTGAATACCACAGAAATCAATAATAAGTATGGATTGCTTTCAACAACCTAATAATGTCTAAGCATGAGTGAATAACAGCAACAAGTAAATAGCATACTAGACACAAGATTTATGTTGTGGTTCAGCTCACCACCAAGGTTTGCCTACTTCCACATTGTTGAGGTATCCACACTAGGATGAGCTAGCCACTTAGGCTTTCTCTTTTCTTCGTTCTCAAGTCAAGAGAGTGACTTCTTGAAGTGAGGGGTGATTTCTTAGCTGCACAAGTAGTTTACAAACCTTCCAAGGCTGTCACACGAGTTGGCAAGCTCAAGAGCGACGCCTAGTCGGCTAGGAGCAAGCTACAAGAGTAAAGAACCCTAGAACCACCGGCCAAACGTGAACCAACTGCTCTCAAACTATGGGAATCAGTAGATCGGCTCCCTATGAGTGTTTTGCTGCCTTTTCTCTCAAATTTCAATGGTGAAATCACTAGATCTCTTGAGGGGGTGAAGGAGCAACAATGGGGAAGAGAGAGTTGTGTCTGAGAGCTGTTGTGCAACGAATTGAATGTCGAGATGAGAAAGAAGGTCCCGTTGGAACGTTTTGGATTGTATTTATATGTCTGAGTTGGACTCAGATTTGAAGGGCGACACTACTGCCCATAATGGGTGACACTGCCACCCTGACCAAATAGCACTGGTGAATCTAAAATTTGGCTGGCTGGTTTGGCTAGGAATGAGGATGTTATTCCGGGATTTCGAGCAATTGGTTCCATAGTTTGACAAACTGTTCCAGAATCCCCCTTGATAGTCTAGTTTTTCCTAAACTCAATATTTAAAATATAAATGAATTTAAATCTTCATGAGTCCAGGGCCACTCTTTGTAATTTGGGGTCCTTCCAACATGTTCAACATCCTCCAAACAAACTCACTGCAAGTCATCTCGATAAATCTCATTAGTCCTCTAATTAGGTGGTCATCAACACCAAAACCCACATAGGGCTTGATTTCACTTACAGTAACCTTATCGAACTCTGCCTAAAGACGTGCTACCTCTATGTCAAACTCTTGTTGTAGCTTCCTCTTGCTCTGATATGTGGCCGCGAGGGTGAAAGATATGCCCTCTAGGCTACGCTCCAAGCTCTCACAAACACTGAACAAGGCTCTGGTAGCACTCATCGCAGAAGTTTCGCAGTAGAACCTCTCCTCGGCACCTCCAGATAGTACAACCTCCAAAGCCTGCCTCCAGTCCATGGGAAAAGGTGATCCACGTGGAAACACCCCTGCCATGGAACTAGCTAGGTCGTCGGGGAAACGAGCAATGATGTCCTTCAGCACCATGTAAGCGGCTCAGTTTGCCCCGTCCTTGGTGGAGCTTCCCTTGGTGATCATTGTCCATCCTATCCAGTGGGGCTTACTAGCAAGAGCCCTGACCTTGATCTATACCATTACCAGCAAATCCTATCCAAATCGGTCCTTCTGCCAGGAGTACCTGGGCTCCTGATCCTTCGGGTAACCAACAGCGTGCAGGATCCTCCATAATACCATGGTCAAACCAAAGTAGGTCAAGAATGTATTCTTGGTCAACTTTGTTGCCAAACGGTGGTGTGGCACCCTGCCTCCGGTGACTTACGCGCAATCAACTTGGTCCGGGCCATCTGTAGAAACAAAGGGTTTCGAACTCTCGTGAGACACATAATTAAGTTGTCAAAATTTTATCGAAAGAGAACAATTTAATTGTAAGGGGACGAATGCAGTACGAACAATTAACATAAACATGATGCATGATCGTACTTACATCTCACTCACTAACAAAGACTCGTAAGTCCTAATGTTCTAGTCAGTGGCAAAATTTATCTCTCATACCTTAACTAATCGTTCTACTCGATCGTGCGGTTAGTGTACCTGCAAAAGATTCATTTCAGCCCCCAATATGCACCATAGTACATATGAGTTGGTACTAAACCTCATGCGCCAATCTCGGAAAACCCATCCAACTTTAATACCTTCATATATGCTTGCATAGAGCTTGTATATATAATCTAGTACAACAATACTCTCCCCTAGACCGACATTTGGACGGTCATGCTCTCACATCTTCCCAAATCATTTTAATGCATGTTTTCGCAATCAAACTCATTCTCACCCGAGAACGGTCCTCGACAATAAGAAGATCCAACATGAAGCAAAATCCAGAACCCTGTTAGCAACTAAGCCACATAAATCCTAGTTTAGGGCTTAAGGACAAGACTTGGCACACATAGATTTTTGAAAATAGTTTTGAAATACCCAATTTTGTTCAAAAATGTTCCTTTACAAATGCAAATATCTGAACCATGCTCCGATACCAGTTGTGACGGAACCGTCCAAATTATAAGAGCTCAAGTACAATCACAGTTGATTCAACTGCCGCTGGCTTGTAGAATGGAAAAATATTTTGCTAAGAAAGATGTTTCTACTCAAGAGAGCCGGGTTGAGCAAAAAAGACCCCGCATTGAGCTTGGTATGAGTGATATAGTTGTTGATCCTGGTCTTAGAAAGCCAATTGATGAACTCCACCATGATATTAGGGATGATGCTAGGAGAGCATATATACAGATGGTGCATATCAACAAAATTGTGAGTATGAAAGAACAACGGGTAAAACTCAAACTAGAGGTTTTGTTAAATCCTAGTTTACTCAATTTGATTGGTTAGAGTACAGTCCTGCCAAGGATGTAGCCTATTGCTTTTATTGCTACCTCTTTAAGCCACCACCAACAAGCAATTTTGATAATGATGCATTCACCAGAGTAGGTTTTAAAATTTGAAAAAAAGGGAAAGAGTTCTTTGTTGAAGCATGCTCAATCAATTGAAGGCTATCATAGTGCAGCAAGAAAAAGAGCAATTGATTTCAAAAATCAAAGGCAAAGTGTAGAACATGTGTGGGCAGTAACAACTGCAGCAGAAGAGAAGGCATATAAAGCTCATTTATATATAATGCTAGGCATTGCTAGATTTCTTCATTTCCAAGCTTTGGAATTTCGTGGGAATTGTTGGTATTTCTTAACGTCACTACTAAGAATAGAGTTTTAATCTATCCCCGGCAACGGCGCCAGAAATGCTTGTTGACACTTCTTAACGCAACCACTAGAACTAGACTATGGAGCCTAACCCCAGCAACGGCGCTAGAAGTGTCTTGGTAGTAAAACTATCGACTATTGGATAATTCCGCAAGCGCACAAAATATATCGATGTAGCACTTCACCCGGGAGTATTCCAAGGTATCGTTATTTATTTTATCCCAAAGGAAAGCAAGCTAGGAAAAATGTAGAGAGAGGAAAGATAGATCCTTTAGTCTTACTATAATCTATTATCAATTAGAGAAGCAAAAGGGGATAAGTGGATATAAGGGAGGATAGATAGATAAGATAAATAAGTTAAGCAAAGAGTATATGATATGAAAGATAACTTTAGTAGAGTTAGCTAGGTGGGAGGACAACGAGTGAGTATAAAGTACTCCTATGTTTCTACCTTTACTCCTATGAACTAATCCTAATTAAATAGATGACTTAACTAAATTGATGCCTTGCGACTTGTGTGAGGGGGATAAACGAGAGAGTAAAGCGATAGAAGGTTCTCAAGCGGATATTTGGCTTATGGATGCCTTACCTTTTAAAAACTAGCTTGAGTTCACGTGAGGGGATCTAGGTAGCCAGACAAAATCTGTCACCTTTTGCCCATGCGCCCCTACTGTCCGTGCAAGCCAGCGGTAGTCAAAGATAAGATGAAGTATGAGCACCACGCTCACACTTATCTACACCTTTAGCTATCGATCAAAATAGCTAAGCCCCTATCCTAAGATAGGACGATGACGCACACACAAGAAGCTATGTAAAGGAAATCAATCTAATTAAGACAACTATAGAACCAAGATAAGCACACAACAAGACTATATAAATATAGACTTGCACTAAGTAAATACTTGGAAAGTAAATAGTTAAGTAAATGCAAAGTAAAGTAAAGAAAGAATAATATATTAAATAAATAAAGTCTTACAAAAGAAGAAAGATATAAGGGCTATACCAGACTCCTAGAAGACGACTCCGGAGACCCGAGCTTCGCCCGACTCAACTCTAACTCCCACTACTAGACTAACTACTACTACAGAAACATGCATTTAGCCCCGGTCGGCAAGGGCCTTTAGCCCCGATTGCCGAGCCGGGACTACGCTTCTGGGACTAAAGGCCCCCCCTTTAGCCCCGGCTCCGGCCACCGGGGCTAAAGCCCCCCCCTTTAGTCCCGGCTGGTATTACCAGCCGGGACTAAAGGGTCCCCTGGTTTTTCCTTTTTATTTTCATTTCAGTTCTGTTTTCAGTTTTGTTTATTTATTTAATAGGTTTTCCAATATATATTCTTTGCTGCTGATATATATAATTTATATATATTAGCAGCATAACACAATAAGCTTATTGCATGCATATATAATTGAACTATAGAACTACATATATATATAAATATATGTACATAAAATTACAAGCAATATACATATAGAAGTTGTCCAAATATCTATCTACACAAGTTGTACTCCAAAGTTAGTACTGTAAACCTATTACAAGTTGTACTCCATCTAAAGATCTACAGGGCGTACAAATGATCATCATTGTTTGGAATCAACGACTCGTTGGTATTATAGTAGAACTCGTCGTTTGGATTTATGACTTATTCCCAAAGAAATTCTGCTATTGTCTCTTGTATTGCTTTCAATTGGCCTTGTAGCATCAGTTTTTGCTTCAACCAGTCAGTCTTCAATTGGAATTAAAGAAGATATTAGTTATATCTATATTATCAATATTAAGTATACAAAATGAAAATAAACATGTTACGTACTTTGATGATTTCTTCAGGAATTCTATTTGATTCTATCATCATGTACTCGCAAACATAGAATCCGCATAAGTTGGTGCCCTGTTTTTGTCTCAAAATCCACTGTAGAATGAAAAGATTCATCTCGTAATAAAGATATGATATATGACATGATATAATAAAGATACACGTACATTGACGAAGGTGTAAACTTACTGGTAGTCGTGGCTTTATTGTAAGTGGGGCCTTACACTGACTCATATGTTCCCGAGCAATGAATTTTTCCCAAACCCTAATCCGTCCAATGAAACATTAATAGTTGGGTCATTATTTAATTAGTATACATATATACAAGCTTAGTCTATACTTTAAGCATGCAAGCTAGGGATCGAAAAATTACCTTTGGAGGATGTCTATCATATCTTGGTAATCTGCTTGCGGTTTGCTCAATGAGTCATAGATTAACACATTGCTTTGTTTGAGATCGATGACCATCAATATCCAGTGATAGCTATTCATACACATGATTCATATATATATTATTAGGGTTAAGTAAAATAAAATGTGCACATATTTATTATTAACTATATATGTCTCACACACTTAAAGTTGTATGGGGAGAGAATTCTTTCTCTATCTTTTTGGTTCACGAAGAACCTCATGAGATTCATACACGACTCATCGCTCCAAGTCGCTGAAGGGTTTGGAGCCTTGAAAACAACATATGGATCAACAAACCCAACAGAATTGTCGTGTTTATCTCTGAGCTGAGTCATCTGATACCTGCAAAATATCGAGTCGATCCACAAGTATGTGTGTAAGAATACTACTATATACACATACTAGAGAGTTCAATGAAAACTATAAAAGAAACACTTACAAATAGTAGCAGCTAAGGAGCGATTTGTCCAGTGCGTCCATATGACATAGCTGGTGTAATTCCTCCATCTGGACTAAGATTAGGTCATCGCCACGGAAGTAGTGATGGTTCCGAATTCGGACAGAAATCCAATTGACATCACCGTCTTTAGAAGCCTCCATGTACCATTTGTTGATTGCAAACATCTACGTACCAAGTACATGTAAGTGATTGGGGTTCATTAGACTCCTGTCCAGTGCAAAATTTCTCCTCCATTCATCAACTACTTCCTCTCGTGGAAACTCCAGCCAATAGCAATATTTTTAATGGTGGCGTACGAGAGACCGTTGTCAATGAAAAAATCTTCAATGGAGTCCATCTCAGACAAAGTGGTCTCTCCAGATTTCCACTGTACTCTGCCCATGTTTGAACCATATTGATTTTGCACAACTAACGGGGACAAAGGTCTTGATGTTTCCCCGAGCTGTGGAACACCCTTTCCCACTTTCTTCTTGCTGGATTGTTGTTCTTTTGTGAACTTCATAAGAGAGCGTTCGTAATCTGATTTTCGCGGAGCCTTTCGGGCTTCACGCATCTTGATACCATGTTGGTCCACCCTTTTCCTTAACTCCTGTGGGTTTAACAAGAGGTAAGGCTTCTCCGGGTTCCTCTTCGCTTTAGCAGCGGCGTCACATTCATCTAAAAAATTTTGCACATCTTTTTTCACCGTAATTTCTAACTCCTCATCAGTCTTTTCATAAGCTAATTTCTCTTGGGCTTTTTTCCTGATGCAGGAGCCTTCTTCTTTGGAGGTGGGGCCTTTGGTTCTGTGGCGGCGGACCGTTTCTTAGGGCCGCGCGGTGGAGGCGGCGGTGTTGGAGCCCGCGGTGGAGGTTGTGGCATTGGAGCCCATGGTGGAGGAGATGGTGGGCCCGGTGGCGGTGTCGGAGCCCGCGGTGGAGGTTGTGGCATTGGAGCCCGCGGTGGAGGAGATGGTGGGGCCGGTGGCGGTGTTGGAGCCCGCGGTGGAGATCTTTGTGCAGGAGATGGGGTTGAAGCCGTGTCCTCCAACACATCGTCACCGCCCGCAGCACTCTGATGCGCTAGGGAATAATGACGAACTGGACTATAGTTCCTGCTACGCAAAACAACGAATGATGTGAGCATCCAACTAATATATACATATAGGAAGTTAATGTAATAAAAACTGTTTCTCGTTCACGCGCACACTACCTATGGTGAGGATCTTGATCAGTAGGAGGAGGTTGTGGCGGTGACACTCCAGGAATAATAATGAAGCGCTTGCGCCAGCAAATAAATGTCTTCTCTGCTTCACCTAAAGTGTTCTCCCCATCTCCCCCTTCGATTTCCAGTGCCACACTGCCACAACCTGTCTCAACCCTATCCACCGAGACGCTAGCGTATTCGGCTGGCACTGGTTGACCATGGATTCTTGGTGTTCTTGTGCCGTCGATAGGGTTTACAACACCGACAACCACCTTTTTCGTGGCATTTCCATCTGGAATGTGCAGCTCACAAGTAGTAAAAGGTTCTTTAACGTCATCCACGGGGAAGCGTAGCTTGGAGTCATCTTGAATGGTTGGTACTTCCGTGGAGGCGCAGCTACTTTTCATCTGACCTGGGGGGCTAATGTTCGCTTGTGGCTATTGTGATGATGTACCTTGCCCACTCGTCATTTGACTAAGTGCCGCTTGCACTTGCCTTTTGATTTCCTCCTGCATCCATTCTTCACGAGATTTCTCACGCTCTTGTGTTTGAAGAACATACTCCTCCAACTTGAAGAGTCACTTTGCCTCCTCATCCTTCTTTCTCTGGCAGCTTCTGTAACTTTCTCGATCCGCTTTGAAGGAATGCAGCCACGAAACGGCCCCAAAGCCTCTCGTATGCCCACCGTGCTCAGAATTCTCCAGCGCGTACATGAGTTCATCCTTCTCTCTATTGGGCTTGAACTCGCCAGCCAACACCGCACTTCGTGCTTGAACTAGCCTCTGTGTTGCTCTTGAAATTTGCGGGCCCTAATCAAGCTCCCCGTCATTAGGGTTTATGGTTCCCCCATGAGCGTAGAACTAATTCCTGGACCATTCACTCCAATTTCTTCTTATTGTCTCCGGGACTACCCCCTTGGCAAGCATCTCCTGTTCTTGCCTCTCCCACTTTGGAAGGGCAGTCTTATAGCCACCTGATCCTAAATGATGGTGGTATTTCTTCTGAGCTGCATTCTGTTTGTTTACTCTGACCCGGGCCTCGCTCTCTTGTGATCTTTTGTACTGTACAAATTCATCCCAATCGGCCCTTATCTTGACATACGCCTTAGAGTTGAAATCTGGCGTCTCGTTCTTCAGCACAAAGTTGTGGTACAATTTCTTCTTCCAGTCCTGAAAAAGTGTGGCCTTCTTCTTCATTGTCCACTCCTGAATTCGCCTCAGCAGCTCCTCATCTTCCATGTCAAACGAGAAATGAGCTTGGATGTCATCCCAGACTAGCTGCTTGTCAAGATCGGAGACATAACTCATCTCGGGAGCACTTCGCCTCTCTTTCCATTCATGGGCACTTATCGGAATCCGATCTCTCACAAGGAACCCATAGTGAAAGACATATTTCTATGCATGGGGTCCTAGTGGTTGGCCTGTAGCCATATCGAATTCGGAGATTACATGACGGCCCTTCAACGGCCTCTTCGGCCGTCGTTTTTGTCTGCTCTGCCCCGTCGCAGACGTATATCTAGAGGGCTACATATAGGTAAAGACACGAAGATGAAACCCTAATACAAGTTGAAATAAAACCTAATCAAGTAATAAAGTAAATGTAAACCTAACACGACATATTGTATATATACCTCGCCTGTATTGCCTTCTTCCATCTCAACTTGTTGTTCAGGGGGATTTTCATCATGCATGGTCATGTCTTCGTAATTCATTAAGTATTGACTCCCGTCATCGTCGCTGGCGATGATATTCATCATTTCCACCTCCATGTTCTCATTTGGGTCGGCCATTTCTGCGAATATTAAAATATATATACAATATGATCGAACACTTAGAGGAGCTTTATACATGTATGTGAAACGAAAACCGAAAACTAGGGGTTTAGGGGTTTAGGGGTTCGGGCCGGGTTTCAGGGTTTAGGGTTTCGGGGTTTAGGGGTTTGAGGGTTTCAGGGTTCAGGGTTTCGGGGTTTAGGGGTTTGAGGGTTTAGGGTTAGGGTTTCGGGTTTTAGGGTTTCGAGTTTTAGGTGACATGTAATCGCCAACATTAAAAATAACATATATTCATAAAGAGGCAATTCAAAATTAAAAATAACACGAAGAAGCATATCTGTCAAAATATTTCTAAGTGTAAATACATGTTTAAACATATCCAAGTGATTTTCTATGGCATTCCAACATTACACATGATTTTCTATGAACACATTTCTAAGAGTAATAAATACATGTTTAAACATATCCTTGTCACGTGATTTACACACCGTGGACGAGAATGACGATGGCGGACAGCAGCGAGGATGACGACGGTTTTGCTTCGTACGTAGTGGTGGGCAATTCGTTCGCTTTCGGAAGCATATTTTTCATTATCTTCAATAACTGCCCAAATGCCTTATCGGATGTACCATTCTTTGCCTTCCATTGCAGCAGTTCCAGTGTAGTACCCAGCTTTTTTTGGCCATCTTCAGCAGTGGGATATAGCAATTTCCTATGATCCTCTAGCATGCGCTCAAACTTGACCTTCTCCTTGTCACTTTCACATTCTCTTTGTGCATCACGAATGGCATCACCAAGAGCATCAACATCAGCTGCCACATCTTCTGCCGCTGCCGCATCTTCTTCACCATCTCCCCCCACTGCATCATCATCAAAGGCACTGTACTGAGCAATAATATCAGCGTGGGCCAATTCTTCTTCACCTTCTTCACCATCATCCATTACAACCCCCCTTTCTCCATGCTTCGTCCAACAAATATAGTTTGTTACGAAACCCGACTTCAACAAATGCGTATGAAGAGTCCTTGGGCATGAATATTCCTTCAAATTCTTACAGACGGCGCATGGGCAGCACATGAAACCATCCTGCTTGTTTGCCTCAGCCACACCTAAGAAATAGTGCACGCCAGCAATGAACTCTTTGGAGCGGCGATCGACATTATACATCCAATTGCGTGACAACATCTGCATTAAATATTACAACCATGCACTTAGTAGTTTCTCATGTTATTGCACAACACTCATGGCATCACATGATTGATTAATTCAAGCAAGCTTGACTACAACGAAGACTATCGCTGCTAGCACTAAAAAAACTAAAAATAAAATGCACTTAAGCAACATAATTAGTTCGCGTCCGATCCCAACTAAAATAGACAGATCATTCGCTTCATCAGCATAGATGGGCTGCTGCCGCTGACTCACTGCCTCATCACCTTCAGTGGCAACCTCCTGTGCAACAGAATTTCGTACGTGCTGAACATACTCTTCCTCCCAGTACCAACCTTTACATCCGCTGGTGCCCTCCCACTGCAATTAGAACAAAGAATAAGAAATTTAAACAAAATCATCAAGCAAAACCAATACGAATGAACCATATTAATCCAATGCGGGTAAATAATAACCCACCTCATGGTCCGGACACTTGTAGAATATACGACCCTTGTTGATTCCCTCTTTTTTCACTTGGTACTCCTTCACAATCTTCTGCTTACACTCGCCGCAAGCAATGAGAGGAAGATCTGGCCGCAAACGCTTCGGATCCCGATGATGAGAGGCTGAGGACCCGGTCACGGTTGCCATCTACTATATCCATGCTCATTTTTTAAACTATTACATGCAAATTCCTAATTTTCTAAACAATTATAAATAAAAAAGACTCTAAATTTATCTATTTGTTTAGATAATCGAAAAATATGATATAACAATACTAATTTCCACATTGTCTACTCTCTATATTTATTGTTGCAAACTATTATAAATTCCACATTTTTCTAAAGAAAAATAAACTAAAACGACACTAAAATTCAATATTACTCGTCTTGCATAAGTGTGAAATATAGAATGGATACTACCTAGCAGTAGAAAACTATCAAGTGATTGTGATGAACCAATTTAAACTACTCAACTCTCTATGCTTGTTCTTGCAAACTATATATTTTAATTAAATTCTTCTCATATTCAAAAGACATGGTAGGAGATGAAAATAGTTACCTCTAAACGTAAAGAGACGATGACGGAGTCGAAGAAAATCACCAATTGACGCCGGAGACGAAGAACAATGAAGAACAAGCAAGAATAAGCAATAGCAAGCAATAGCAACAGCAAGAACAAGCAAGAAGCTCACTAAAATTTGAATGTCTCTGGCTCGGGGGAGGAAGAAGTTGGCAGGTTATAAACCGGGGAGCTTTAGTCCCAGTTTGTATTAAAAACTGAGGCTAAAAGGTGATCATTTATCCCGGGGCAAGCCACAAACCGTGGCTAAATCTTTAGTCCCGGTCCGTGGCACCAACCGGGACTAAAGAGTGCCCTTTAGTCCCGGTTGGTAACACGGTCCGGGACTAAAGGGTCCTTGCCCCGACAGCTCTACGCAGTAGCCGTTGGGGTAGGCCCTTTAGTCCCGGTCCATGTTACCGACCGGGACTAAAGGGTCTATTAGTCCCGGGCGGTAAAAACACCGAGACTAAAGACGATTTTGAGAATCGGCCTATGACCCTGTTCTGTAGTAGTGCTTGCTTGATCTCACATAAGAGTGGAGATATGTGTTGTGAGATATGTAAACTATCTCGGGGTTGTTCTGAATGAGAGGATGGAGGCCTCTATTTATAGTGGAAGTGGAGTAGGGGCTACTCCGGTGCCACGCTAGCGATCCAAGTGATCCTCCTCTCTTCACCCTTGGATCCACCGCCATAGCAACCGACCTTGGATGAATGGCTTGGATATTCTTCACGTGTGAAACATGCACTTTGCCACCAACTTGGATGAGGGTCACCATGGGGTCGGCCGACCCCTGTCTCTGACATGTGGGCCCGGGGTACATCTTCTAGAAGGTGCTGATGTCACCCTGATGAATAGTGCTGTTGGGTCCCACCAAGGGGGGGGGGGGGTCGGCTGACACCCCTATGACAGGGCTGGCCCACCACCTCTCTCTTGGTGACCCCACATGTCATGGAGCAAGTGAAGGACCGAAAATGCTATAGCAAGGCGACCAGAGGGGGGGGGGGGGTGAATGGGAGCCTAAAAATTTCTTCTCGAAATTATGGCCTCTGTCCCAATAAAATCAACCCCAAAAGCTTCGGACTCAAACGTGATGCCCACAACCCTCGGAAGGAGGGTGGATGATCCCTAGGATCACAGTGAGGCACCACACAAGAGAGCAAACCAAAACTCTCAAAACTCCGAGTCAAGTTCGTGCCTAAAAGACCCACTCCCAAACGTAGATAGAGGGCTACGTCGGGATTCCTCCAAATACCTATGCTAACGCGTAGCAAAGATATGTAGAGAGGTTCCTAGGTGAACTCTAGGAGCAAACGAGAAGTCCGGAAATAAACCGGAAAAGCCGGGAGAGCAAACACACAAAACCTCACCCTACAGCTGACTCCCGGACTGTCGGGACTGCTGATCCCGGACTGTCCGGTCAAGGGCGGACTGTCCGCGCCTGGGAGTCCGAACTGTCCATCGGCAAAAGATCCAAACACGAACTGTTCTGAGACAGCCCTGGACAGGCCCCGGACAGTCCGCGGTTTGCACGCCGGACTGTCCGCGGTTCATGTGAACAGTGAACTCTGCGCGTCCGGTGCCTGCCCTGTGCAGCGTCCGATGACGACCCCGGACTGTCCGCGGGTCCTGGCGGACTGTCTGCCGGCTACGCAGCCAAAACAGCAATGCTGCTGCAAAGTCCCTGCTCGGGCCCGAACTGTCCGCGCCCAACACTGGCGGACTGTCCGCCGGTCACCCGAGGGGAAAGACACCGAGGAAACCAGCCACTGCTCCGGCTGAACCGCGATGCGCGGACTGTCCGCGGACAGTATGGCGGACTGTCCGCGACCTCCCAGAAAGCGCAAAAATAGCCCGAGACAAACCCAAAATCGATTGGATCTTCACCAAATCGAACGAGGCTGCAAACTAACTTCACCCAAGTGTTCCTCTATGTGTTGGAAAGCTAATCCTAGGATATCATCGCTTCAACCCAACTAAACCATGAGAAATCCGAAGAACACTAGAAAAGGGGAAGAACGAAGAACAAAAACGATTTCGGCCCGATCTACTTGTTCGTGAGGGTAGAGATAAATTCCTTCGGTGGAAATGTTCTCCTCGCATCAAAGAACAAGTTGATTCAAACAGAATCGCAAAAGACAAAGCGTAGAAGGAGATCGGGAGAGGGGAAAATCGTGGAGAAAAGAAGAACAAATTCAAAACGCGAATTCAACCACGAATTTGATCCTTGGATTTAGAGGAATGGATGATTGATTAATCACTTGGTGTCGGGCTACAAGCCAATCCTAGCAACACAGAGCTTGGATGGCAAAAAGCTCAAGAACAAGAGCCAACTCTCCCTAACCCTAGCCAACTCTCACAGGAACAAAATGAGAGAGACACCACCAAGAGTTCCCAAGGATGGGCTGCCCTAACCAGAACGCCCTCTCATGAAATACTCAACCCAAATACCCCCCAGGGGTAAAACTGTCCAACCCTAGCAGTTTTCATCCGACGGCCATGCGCCTTCTCATCCTTCGCTTCGCCTCGACGCAAGCTCCAGGATGCCGCCACGTGCCGTCACCGTCGACCGCCGCGCCTTCCTCGTGGATAGCTTCGCCGCCGCGCCAGCCTCTCCACGTCGCCACCCGTCGACCGTCCTTTCGGACCAACCCCCGGTTTTGAGGCCCAAACCGGGAAACCGTCCACCCCGAGTTTTGAGGCCCAAACTCGGAAACCCGCCAGCCCAGGTTTTGAGGCCCAAAGCTGGCAAACCGTCCACCCCGAGTTTTGAGGCCCAAACTCGGAAACCGGCCACCCGAGTTTTGAGGCCCAAACTCGGAAACCGTCGATGATAGCTTTTTAAGGCTCAGCTACCGAACCCGCACCGTAGACGGGATGTGGTTCGCACACCCCGACCACCGGCACCGATGCCGATGCATGTCCAGCCTCCATGCCGGGCACAACGCCTTCGCCTTCCTTCTTGACTTGGCCGACGGCACTTGCGCCGCACGCAAGCCCGTGTCCGACCTCCCGCCAAGTGACACGACTCCAGCGCCTTCCTCCCGACTCGACCGATGCACCGCACATCCCCATGTGCTCTCGCTCGCTGATGCCACGTGCCAGCTACCACAGCTGGTCCTCTGGTCCGTCAGTCCAAGCCTCACGTCCGCCCTTCACCGCTCTGGGTACATCAGCATGGCACGTCCGCCGCACGGCACGCCCATCCTTCACCGCTCCCGGTCCGTCGGCACGGCACGTCTCTACTTGACCTTCACCTCGCCATAGACCACTGTATCCGAGCTCCACACCTGCACATCAACACAGCCAAGAGACACATGTCGCACACGCACACCAACACAGAAACACCACAACTCAACGCCACCGGTTAGTCATAAACAATAAGCGCATAGCTAGATATAGACTCAACCGGGTAAAAGCCTCAAACCTTCCTCATCAAAGTCAATCATTCATCATATATGTTCTCAGCAAGTCTTGTGAAGTTGGTTGCATTTGGTTTTCGGTGTGGGCCCATGAATCCATGAGCTTCTCATCTTGTACCATTGAGCAAAAGCACATGTTTGATCCAATGGTTGATATTGACTTGAACATGCTTCTCTTGGATCATGCCATGTCACCACGGCCGAGGTGGCCCCAAGGTGGGGTCGGCCGACCCCCTTGGTGGGCCCACCTGGCCTCGTTTTGTTCATTTTGCCATCCCCTACAAGTTCACAAGCTAAGAGTACAAGTGGAACTTACTAGTGATAATTATGCTCATGATATGCTATTCTTCCTTGAAACTGAGTCAAAAATATCCCCCAAGCTTAACCTTTGCTCGTCCCGAGCAAACAATCAAACTTGGCCTCGGTGGATCAGTATTGTTACTATGCATCACATTTCAAGAGTTCCATGTGCACAACAAAGTTCTTCTCTTTGAATGGAAAAATTAGCTATGTAAATCACCCTTGTTACCTTAGTACTCTATGGGGCTTATGGCTTTTCCTTTGTCTTAGGTGGTTGAAAGATAGAACAGTTTGACTTGAGCACTAACTTTCTTGTTTTTAGCAATTTTCATACCAGAGGTTTTGCAATATTTTTCAAAAGAAAGACTTAATGTTCCTCATATGGTTCTCTCATGTCTCCCAAATGGCGTATGATTCCTCACCAAGGCATATGATAAGTGTTGCCTTCTTTATTTCATCCTAATTCTAAACAGGCTTATGTGTAGCTCAAGGTAGAGATGAAAGAAGATGGTATACTTACTTGCATTTTGTTGCGAAGTCAAAGCTCGGATCCTTGAAGAGAAGTGTCATACTCCCAGATCAAGATGTGCAAGTGTGTGGTGTATGGTGGACTAGATTGCTTCTTTATTTGATAAGATCTATCTCTCTACATTTTTTTTTCTTTTTCTCTCTTTTTCTAATGAGACATGGCTAGCATTTTTTTCTTTTCTTTTCTTTTTTTTCATGGACTTTCACTTGTCCATCTCTTTTTTTCATCTTTATTTTGCCCAGCCTTTTGAGTCTCATCTACTAAATAATTGAGAGAGATTTCCTAACACTTGGAGTATGAAGCAACCTATTTGGCGGAAATGAAAGGCATGTTTTTGCGTACTTCCAGTGTAGAAGCAGCATGTATATGAGGTGTGTACGTGATCTTGATCTTAGGAGCATGAAAAGTCTCTTAACAAGGGTCAATAAGACTTGACAACACTCAATACACAGCAAATGGCCTATGTAAAAGGTTTGTAAACATGTAAAGCATATATGGCTGTGGTAGGAATTTATCACCATTGAGGAACAATTAAGATTTTGATCATTTTAAGAATAAATTCTCTGGTAATCTATCATGCTTAGAACAATATTATAGCAGCTCTTGTCTCACTATATCATGTCTCACAACAACTTAGACTTAGTTCTAGCACTTGCAACCCACAAAGTTTTCAGGTTCATCATGGTTTAAATGAGCTAAGTAATCCATACTTAGAGAAATACTAAGTTGTAAACTAGGCACTAGAGAAACATTAGCAAGGCAACTAGTCATCATTTCCATGGGGAAGATAGACATATATGAGACCTATGTGCTAAGGGGAATACTAAGCAAACATTTTTGGTTTTTTTAAATGCAATGAGAAAACTAATTGAAACGTAAATAACTTAAGATACGGGACTTACCTTGGTGGGGGAGAGGATCTCCCCCAAGCTTGGTTCTTGCCTACTGTGGTTGTGGATAATGCTGGTACCACCCGGCCCAACGTCGTGCTTCTTCTTCTTGAATGGCCTGCAGGAGTTGGGCGTTTTTTTGTGCAAGAAGCAATGCTGCCTCTTGTTCGATGTTCATCGCACCCATGTTGTCGATGAGCTCGTCCATCGGCGTCCTTTGATGTTGCCTTCCTTTATCCCGTGGGCGAGGAGTGTCTTGAGAGCAAGGAGTGTCCTGTGAGTGAGGAGGCCTCCCAAGGACCCTGAAATGTCCATAGAGGCTGCCTCATCTCTGTTGATGGTCCTTAAACACCTGTTTTACCATCAACATTTTACCCTAACATTCACCAAAAAGGCATGAAATGTAGTAAAATAGGTTTCAAACTAACCGAATTCCACATGTCCATAGATTTTTATTTGAATGCAGGATTTGAACCAAATATGGATATTTGAACCACCAAAGGTCAAGGCCACTCAGCAGGGCCCAATTGGGCCTCGGTGGGGTGGCGCCCGCCACACATAGGTGGCGCCTGCCACTTGGGTTGGCCCAAGTCCACCCTCTGCCATGTCACTGATCTATGTGACCTCCCCAAGGCCAAATCTTGGCCCTTGGTCACTAGGTCAGTGGCATCGGACGGCTCAGGAGGGAGTGGCGTGGATCAAGACCGAATGGCGGTTACTTGGACATGCAACCGCCTCTCTGGAGCTCCTGGATGCCATTGAAGCAATGACGGTGCATCCAACAGTTATGGGAGTGGCGGCCGCCACCTAGGGCTGGCGCCCGCCAATAGGGTTTGCCCTAGGTCGGCTGGCTGCCCCCTATAAATACCCCCCTCACTCCACAAGGCTATAAATACCCCCCTGAGGCATCACTTCATAACACACACCAAAACAAGAAGCAAGCAAAGCAAGAGGCAAGAGAAGCAAGTGAGAGCTTAGGCAAGTAGGTTAGCTAGTAGAGAGAGTATAGCTCTAGTGCCCTCGCTATAGTGCGGCTCTTAGTTTAGCAGCTGACCAGTGGCATAGTAGCGTAGAGCTTGCTAGGAGAGAAGCGGGTGCGAGTGACTGGCATTGGAGGTCAGTTGATTTCCCGACGTCTCTGGTCTGGTTTGCTCTCTTGTATCTCAGGTACTTTTATCATTATTCCAGTATTACTTTCAGTATTACTTTATCAAGTACCTTGAGTGTGACCTAGTTATCCCTACAGTTCAATTCACTTAGCCATAGTAGTTAATCTCTAGTGTGCTTAGTGATTGATCTTTGCCAATAGGTTGCTTAGTTAGTTTATTATTTATCTTATTAAGTCAAGTATTTGCTCTGACGTCCGCAATGGTGTCTCTATTCAAAGCTAGGGTAGAGATAGTTAGAATATAGTTAAGCGTGGTGCTTAGTTATAGACTTACCTTCAGATACGGCTGGACCCCCGGATAGCTGTGGTAGCAAGCAGGTGGTGACAGCCCTGTGCGCCTTGAATTCCACCACGTAGTTGGCCCAGTTTAACAGTAAGGCTCGTTGTGCTAGCGTTCAACCTAAGTCAGTGGTAAAAGCTAGTACGCCTCGGTACTTGACAAGATAGGAATAAAACTATACTTAACTAGGTTGCTTTATTGACTTTTGCCTGTCTTGCTTCGTAATTATCTTGCCTCATAGTTATCTTGCTTCGTAGTTATCTAGGAATAGTTATTAGTTACTAGTTAGTTATCATTAGTTATCTTTAGTTACCCCTTATGTATCTAGTTACCCACCTTACTTTACCATCCATTTCATCCTTACCTATCCACCCACATATTCTTTCTAGCCTTTCATCTCCTCTTTTCTCCTTTTCCCTTTCCTTATTCTTCGACTCTCATCCCCTCCTTGACTCGACTCATACACCACCCTAACCCTCCCTTGGGATCAAATAAATCGACACCTGGTACTCCCAGGCGAAGTGCTACTACGATAGTTCTGTGCGCTTGCAGAATCTCCTCCTGGTAGATTGTAATCTCTCTAGCTAGCTCCTACTGGTGTCGGGATTGACAACCCCGCTTAGCATTAGTAGATAGCTACTTTAGCTCCACTCCTTTAGGTATAGTGACCGGACTTGCTACAAGCATTTCTGACGTCGTTGCCAGGGATAGATTCCATAGTCTACTCCTAGTAACGACATTAGCAAGTGCCAACAAGCATTTCTGGGCCATTACCAGGGATAGTTGCCTAGCTCTATCTTTTGTGAAGCTAAGAACTACGAACAAGCATTTCTGGCGCCGTTGCCGAGGAAGGCAATCGGTGTATCGGTTGAGTCCGTGTCGAATTTATCTTCGCTTAAGCTCCTGCTTAGCGAATCCCATCTTACCCCATTCTTTCTTTCCTTAGTGTCGGTGTTTCGAACCCGGGGGTATGGCACCAACGAGAAATATGATCGCGTGCTCTCTTTCTGGATGGTGATGCAAGGGGACACAAGATTTATCCTGGTTCGGGCAAAGAAGGCCCTACGTCCAGCGGGGGGAGGATGTTCTTGTATTACTTGCACCTAAGTGCTTGTACAGGGGCGAATACAAGCTCAAGGAGCGTGGACCGGGGTCCGGACTCGTACGTGAGTGGGTGGTGCGAACTTGTGCTGACCCGTGGAGTTGTGTCTATGGACGTGTAAGCATGTGTCTAACCAGGCTGTGAAGAGCCCTGACGTCCCCTTTTATAGAGCAAGAGGAGATCAGGGTTACACGAGAGTGGTACAGGGGTGATACAGGTGTTATACTGGAGATACATGTACAACGCCCAATACGAAGGAGGGTAGGAATTCCGTCTTGTCAGAGACACTGGAGCCGGCACGGGGGTTGCTGTTGAGGCGTCCTTGAGGCGTGGCCTCCATCCCTAGCGCGAACGTGGAGGCGTGGCGACGTGGAAGTCATACAGCGCCCATCCCGACACGTACATGACGTGGCAGAGTCTCTTCGGGTCTTGGGGGTACCTATTCTCAAATTGCAGGAAAGCTGTCAGAGCTCGAGGGGCGCTGGGCCGGCCTCGAGGTGGTGCCTACGGGAGGCTCGAGCCCCCGCAGGTATGGGCAAGTCCCGGGAAACCCGATCGAGCAGCAGGTATCCGGGCCTCAAGACGTGGCTTGGACGTGCAACAGTGTAGGGTATGGGTTAACAGTGCCGCATTGGTGCCTTTTTGCCCATGCTTGTGGTGAAAACGAGACTTGACTCTGCCCTGGTTCACTGTAGTACACGTTGGGTTGCAGAGGACGTGACTGGAGTAGGTGGACGTATTAAATGCGTGGCATGGGATCGGCATCCGACGTGTGTGCCGCTCGAGGGAGGCGTGAAGCGTCTCGAGGGGTAGGCTGTCGTGCCTGAGAGGCTCGAGGTCCTCGCGTGGGGTCTCGAGGTGCGGTGTACGGCTGTGGAGGGCTCGAGGCCTATATGCCAGGGCTCGAGGGGCAGGTTGCCGCGAGGCGGTTGGCAGTGTTTTGGTGAGCCCGGGCTCCCTGGCGGTGGGCCAGCGTAGCAGGTCTCGAGGGGTTGGTTTTTGGAAGGTTAGTCTAGTTTCACCTCTTATTAATTGGTGTTCTAGGTTTAACTTGTTTGTTTTGCGTCGATTGGGGGTATCCCTTTGGTGTTCCCCCGACAGTAGCCCCCGAGCCCTTGTTTGAGTGCTTGCACTCGAGCAAGGGCTCCTTAGCGAGATCGTGAGGGTTAGCCGACTGGTTCTCGAGGGTTTGGCTATGTTGATTCCGCGGGTGTCGCGTGAGTGACACCCGCGGGTGTAGCCCCCGAGGCCATGGGGGAGTGGTTAGGACTCCCTCGTGGGCTTTCTTACGCGTGCGAGTGTGAGTGTCAGTTACGTTTTTTAAGTTCGGGAGTGTCGAGCCCCCGAGTTTTTTACCCTCTTTCGTCGAGGGGTGCCAGGCTGAACCGACCGGCTGGCACTTCGAGCCGTCCGGCACGCCGGTTGCCCTGGCTTGTCATCCCGCGAGTCCTTTCGATCGGATGCGAGGGGGGATGCCTCGTACTACCACGAGCGGGCGAGTATCGAGGTTCCCGGTGAGATGGTAACGGGGGAATCCAAGTGAGACCTCGTGGCCCGTTCGATGGGGTCGACTGTAGCCCGGAGGTGATCTCATAAAGCATGGGCGCTCGGTCTGCAAGAGTGTCGGGTCCGTTCGATAGGACCCAGTGGCAAGATGCCTCCCTCCGAGGGGATCTCTCTGCATGTCGTGCGCCCTGCCTCGGATACACATGAGGGGCCTCGAGGGCTTGGCCCTCGAGCGATGCTGCGAGTGGCGCCCCTTTGTGTCCCTGACTCGGGTGCTCGAAGCCGGCTGTCGAACCCTCTTCGAGGGCTAGCCTTCGCTGCTTCGAGGCTTAGGGCCGGGGCCCGTTTTTACCTTCGCGAAGAGGCCTCCATCGTCTGGGAATTCTTCTGCCCATTGGGCGCGCCTTTTTAGGCGGAAACTGTCAGGGAGGGCGACAGACGCGAAGTTGGAGCGGCGGTCGTGGTGGGGCCAGGTAGCGGAGCGAATAGGGAATCGCAGTGTGTATCTGTCAATCGGCTCGAGATGCGGTTAGATGGGCACATTAAATGCGTGCGGTTACCTTTTTTCGCTGACGTGGGAAACCCCGCCCGTTGGGGTTTTCCTTTATAATACCGAGTGAGGGGAGAGGGACCCTTTACTTTGCCTTTGCCTTCACCGCTGCCGTAGCCTCCACACGCCTTCTTCCCGAGCCAACAATTGGGAATCTTCCCGGCCGCAAGTCCACCGCTCAGATCCGCGCCGTCGCCGCCATGGTTGCTTCGTCCCAGGTGCTGCCGGCCGAAGACTGGAGCTCGACGAAGACGACGCAGCAAGAGCTGGAGACGCTGGTGGAGCGGGGGCTTCTCCGCCCCAACCCGCAGGAGGGTCCCGCGTTGTGGATTCTCCCGTCGGCGGACCACCGGGAGCCGCACCCGCCGGAGGGGTACGTGGTGAGCTTCACGCGCTACCACCGCATGGGGCTCGGCATCCCGTCGAGCTGCTTCATGCGGGGGTTGGCCCACCACTTCGAGGTGGAGCTGCAGCACTTTTCCCCCAACTCCATCTCGCACGCCGCCATCTACGCTGCGGTGTGCGAGGGGTTCCTGAAGATTGAGCCACACTGGGAGATGTTCGTCCACCTCTTCCGGGGCGAGCTCTTCCACAAGGCCGCGAAGCCGAGCGGGAGGAGGCTCGCGCGCGTGGGCTCCCTTACCATCACCACAAGGACCAGGCCTTCGTCGGCCAATGTTCCCCACGACTACCTCCGCTACAAGCTGTCCACCAACCAGGCGGGGTGGGACGACCACTGGTTCTACCTGCGGAACATGGACGGGCTTCTTCCGCAGTACACCGGCAGGGTCATCACCCATCGCCCGGAGAAGTGGAACTGGGGCGTCGTGGCGGACAGGCAGCGCCACCTGTTGTCGCTGATGAACACGATGCGAACGCTGGTGGAGGAGAAGAAACTGACTGTCCAAGTGGTTATTTGGGCGTTCCATCAGCGGAGGGTCCTCCCTCTGGCGGACCGCCCCCTTCTCATGTTTGAGATGGGGCCAAACGCCTCGCCCGAGGCGCTGAACCAATCGAGGATGGCCGAGGAGAGGCTGCCTGGGAACGAGGCTACCTCCCGGGTGACGCTCACCGTCCAGGGGACGTTCCGCCCAGAGGAGGCCGACCTGATTGTCATGGCACCCGACGAGGGGTGCCTCGACCTAGTAAGCCACCCTCGAGTTAGGCTGTCTCGAGCCCCCTCCTCCTCTCCCTTTCTTCGAACCTTGTTCGCTTTCCTCATAGTTTTTCTCATCAAGCTTCTTCTTCTTTGCAGGGGGCGTTTACTTGTCGCGCGTCGAGGCCCCCGGTGAGGGAGGACGTCGTGGATACCCAGGTGAGGCGCCTCTCTCCTCAGAAAGATAAGGAGAGCAAGGATGCCAGAAAGAAGAAAGAGAAAGACAAAAACTTGCGTCGGTCGGCTCGGGAGCAGAGGCTGGCGAAGGCTCGTCGCAACCGGCAGCCTGGAGATGAGTCCCCCGAGCTCAGCTCCTCGAGCTCGGAGGAGGAGGATGATGATGATGATGAGAGTGATGACGAGGGGATGGATGCGCGCCTGGAGCGCGCGGGGTTCGGCAACGTCTGGGCTGACCGTTCCTCGGTGCAGGAGAACGTCCTGGAGATCCCCCCGGCGAAGGCATCGCGCGGGTCGAAGCAGCAGAAGGCCGCATCAGGCCCAGCCTCGTCGGAGGCTCAGGGCACGTCGAGCTCCGTGCCGGACGTGCCGGCTGTCACGAAGAAGCCACGGACCAGGAGCGCTATCGCCGCGGCGCAGAAGGAGACCACGGCCGCATCAACCCAAGCGGGGGGTCTCGAGAAGGGCCGGACCTCGAGAAGCGGCCAACAGGTCGAGAAGGGCTCCGGGCCCGACCGCCGCGAGCCGTCGAGGACGTCATTGGGCCCGCGGAAGAGCGGGCAGCACGAGAGGGCGTCGAGCCCCCGCCATCATGATCGTCGAGGGGGGAGCCCCCGGTCGTCTCGTGGCCAGAGCCGTGAGCGGCCCCGGAGCCCGTCGCCGCCCCACCGCGGGGAGAGGGAGGCGGACGCGGCGGGGCGTGACCGTCAGCGCGGGCGCCGGAGTAGGTCCCGGAGCCCGCGCCGGGAAAGGCGCCAAGATGACCGCTCGAAGGAGACGCGGTCGCCCCCCCGCGACAAGGGGCAGAGGGAGGGCTCCCCGCCGAGGTCCGGCCACGGGAGGCACCGGGAGCCCTCCCCCCATCCGAGCCACTAAGAGACGGCTCAGGGGCATGGTTCGAGCCACAGGTCGGGCTAAAAGCCTCCGAGTGAATCCGGCGGCTCGGGGAAGAAGCCCCGTCGCCATTTTGGGTAAGTAGCGTTTTTCAATTTCGTTGGTAGTGAGGTTTTACCCTTCTTTTTTTTACCTTTTATGATGCGTGCCGTCTCTGGTTTTTCAGGGGAAAGCGCTCCTGGCAGGAGGTGGACCTTGCCGCGTCCAAGCGAACTAAGACCTCGAGCTCTGCTGTGGAACAGGCACCTCGAGGTACGACTTCTTCCTCTACTGGAGAGGCCACTTGGCTGGCGAAGGCGCAAGCGGCCATGGCTCGTGGAAGTCAGATGGCCGCCGCGGATCTTGGTGACGCCGCCGCCATCGACCACGGAGGTCGAGGCATCTTCCTGATTCTGACAACGTCGTTATCCTTTTCAGCAGGGACCGCAGCTTCTGGCGTCGAGCCCGCCGTCACCGCGTCCACCGCAGTATCGCCACCTCCTCCTCCTTCTCCTCCTCCTCCTCCTCCTCTGGTGGCACCTACCGAAAGTGCCACCCCTCCCCCTGTCGCAACGGCCGTTTTGGGGGGAGCACCGGAGGCAAGCACGGCCCTGCCGGCGTCTGGGGCTGGGGAGACTGCGACCCTCAAGGCACCAATCGACGCGAGCCGGCCCGTGGAGGCGGGGAAGGAGAGGGTGGCGTTGGCGGAGGAGGAGCCGACGGTGGAGGAGCTCCTGAATGAGCTGGAGCAGTAGGAGGGGACGGCGGAGGGGCGGAGAGAGCCACGGCCCGTGCCGCTGGTCGGTGAGCCGCAGCCGGTGCCGCTCGAGACAGAGGAGGAGGACCTGCCCGTCGTCGAGATCGATCGACCGGGGTGGCCATTTCCTGACGCGCCGAGCCCGCCCCGAGCCATGGTCCCCGTCGAGCGATCGGCCCAACAGGGGGCCCCGCGAGAGGCGCGGTCCATCTTCAGGGAGGTGGCCGAGCTCCTGGCGGAGGCGGAGTGGTCCTTCTCGGAGGAGACGGACAGGTCCGCGCGGGCGGCGGCTGCCCTCGCGAGGGCGGAGGCGGAGCTTCAGGATCTCCGCGCTGAGCTGAGCCGGAATGCCCAAATGGCGAGTCGGCTCAACGAAGCGCAGGTGGAGGCCCAGGCGGCTCGAGGCGAGGCCGCCCGAGCTAAGGAGGAGGCCGCCACCGCTCTGGAAGCGTCGAGGAAGGAGGCCGCCGACGCCCGAAGCGAGGCCACCACCGCCCGATCTGAAGCGGAGGTGGCGAAGAAGGAGGTCGCTGACGCCCAAAGCGAAGCCGCCACTGCCCGATCCGCAGCGGAGGCGGCGAAGAAAGAAGCCGAGGATGCCCGGCGCGAAGCTGCCACCGCCCGATCCGCAGCGGAGGCGGCGAAGAAAGAGGCCGAGGACGCTAAGGGCGGAGCCGCCACCGCCCGAGCTGCAGAGGAGGCAGCACGGCAAGAGGTGATCCGGAAGGATCTAGCCCTCGTGGAGACGGGCAAGCTGGTCGAAGACCTCAGGGGCGAAAAACGCGACGTGCTGTCCGAGAAGCGTAGGCTTGATCAGCGCGTCGAGGGCCTTACCAGCGACCTCGCCGCTCTGGGCATGCACTGCGAAGGTAATTTTCATGCCTTGCCTTGTTTTGATCTCGAGGTTTTTGTCACGCCGCGATTTCACTCCTTCTTGTTTGTTGCGCAGGGGTCGAGAAGACCGCCGAGGAGCTTCGCGGGACGAACCAGGCTCTCCTGGGGCAACTCCAGGACGAGACCATGGTGGCGGAGCGAGCGCGCGCTACCCTCGACAGGCTCGGCTCCATGTGGGGTGCCGACCCGGTGGCCCCGGCGGAGGGCGCGGTGGCTTGAGGCGACGCTTTGGTCGACGCCCTATGCTATTTTGATGCGGCCGCGCGGGACCGAGTCCGGCACGCTCTCGACCATGGCGTCAAGCAGGCGCTCGCGGCCGTTCGTTCCGGCTTCCGCTTCCCGGTCAATGTCATCGCCAAGGGCTTCATTGAGATCGAGGAGAGGGGCGAAGAATGGAACGATCGCCGCGTCGACAAGATCCTCGAGAAGGTGGACAAGCCGGGGGCGGCGCTCGCGAAGCTCTTCGAGGAGGACGTGCTGCCTCCGGATGTGGACAACGGTGTAGGTGGCCCCCCTCCTCCTGGCCCGGACGTCGAGGCCGAGCCCGCCGCGGAAGATCTCGGGGAGGAGTACCAGACCGACGAGGATTGAGGCCTGCGTGCCAAATTTGGGCATCGAGGCCCTTGTAAGAATGCAAATCATGACTTATGGCCCGTCGAGGTCAATATGTGTATATGACTTGTTTATTTAAAGAAGCTGTTTTCTTTTCAAATTTATTCGATCATTTCTCTTTGTCGCTAGCTCGAGCTTCAACCAGCTTGGTCTGTGTTCCTTTGATACGCGCCACGAGTTCCTTGAGGGGAGGCGTAGTTAGGGTACCGTAGCCCGGGGGCGTAGGTGGCCGTCTATGTCGACGTCCTAAGACTCTTGGAGGCTTGGGGTATTTGACGGATTTAGACGCTGCTAGTATGCTCGAGGTGCGAATCGAGACGAGAGTCGAATTTTTTGAAAAGAAAACGCGTTTTTTCCGGAGTCTGGGGGGCGTTCCCCCTGTCAGCCCCCGAGGGAGGCTCGACCCTGAGCAAGGCAGGGTCGAGGCTACCTTAAGTTTCTAAGTAAAATGAATGACAGTGCGCGAGTTTGTTCATTCATATTTGACATGTTTGTACAAAGCAACAAAATGAACAAGGCCTCGAGGCCTTTTAAGGGTAGAAGCGACGTAGCTGAGATATGTTCCACGCATTCGTCAGGATCCTGCCTTGACCATCGTGGAGTTTGTATGTCCCTGGATTGAGCACTTCAGCTATGGTATAGGGGCCCTCCCATGGAGGGGTGAGCTTGTGGCGCCCTCGATTATCCTGCAGTCGTCGAAGCATGAGGTCCCCCACCGCCAGGTCCCTCTTGCGCACGTGCTTGTCGTGGTAGCGTCGAAGTGTTTGCTGGTAGCGCGCGGAGTTGATGAGCGCTACGTCTCGAGCCTCCTCGAGCTGGTCCTTGGCGTTGGCGAGCTTTTCATCATTGGTTTGCTCGTTGTAGGCTCGAAGTCGAGGGGAGCCGTACTCGAGGTCCATGGGTAAGACAACCTCGGCGCCGTAGGTTAGGAAGAACGGAGTGAACTCGGTGGCTCGACTCGGCGTAGTCCTGAGGCCCCACAGCACCGAGGGGAGCTCTGCAGCCCACCCCTTTCTGAAATTCTTGAGGGTCTTGAACAGCCTCGGCTTCAGCCCATGGAGTATCATGCCGTTGGCGCGCTCGACCTGCCCATTGCATTAAGGGTATGCGACCGAGGCCCAGGTCACGCGAATGTTGTTGTTGTCGCAGAAGTTGGTGAACTTTTTGCCCATGAATTGTGTGCCATTGTCGGTGATGATGACGTTAGGCACCCCAAACAGGTACATGATGTCTGCGATGAACTCGACGGCCTTCTCGGAGGTGGGGTCGCCTATGGGCTTAGCCTCGATCCACTTGGTGAACTTGTCGATGGCCACGAGCACATGCGTGTACCCTTCACTTGTCCTCTTGAGGGGGCCCACGAGGTCGAGCCCCCAGACGGCAAACGGCCAAGTGATGGGAATCATTTGCAGGGCATGCGCGGGCTGGTGCATTTGCTTGGCGTAGAACTGACACCCTTGGCAAGCATGGACCAGGCGCTTGGCGTCTCTGATGGTGGCTGGCCAGTAGAAGCCTTGTCGAAAGGCGTTCCCTACCAGGGTCCTTGGCGCTGCGTGATGGCCGCAAGCCCCCGAGTGCATGTCGTCGAGGAGCCTGCATCCCTCCTCGAGGGGGATGCAGCGTTGAAGGATTCCTGATGGGCTTCGATGGTACAGCTCTCGTTCGTCGCCGTAGATGACGTAGGTCTTGGCCCTTCGAGCAATGCATCGGGCCTTCGTCTTATCTTTCGGTAGGACGCCTTGCGTCAGGTAGTCGAGGAAGGGCGTCCGCCAGTCGAGGGGTCATGATGAAGAAGAGGCGGGTGCGTCGATCTGCATCGCCTCAGCGGATGTCGAGGGGTCGTTCTCGAGGGGTGGTGTTGATGGTCAAGCCCCCGCATCTGGCTCGAGGGGTGGCGTCGAGGGGCCAGCCCCCGGGCCGATTTTGACGGATGGCTCGAAAACGTCCCTCGAGAAGACATCTGGTGGAACCGTGCCGCGCGTGGACGCCAACTTTGCCAGCTCATCTGCGGCCTCGTTGTATTTTCGAGCGATGTGGTTGAGCTCGAGGCCGTAGAACTTGTCTTCTAGCTTGCGCACTTCTCGGTAGTATGCCTCCATCTTGGGATCGATGCAGCTCGAAGCCTTCATAACCTGGTTGATGATGAGCTGTGAGTCCCCTCGAACGTCGAGGCATCGGACCTCAAGCTCGAGGGCGATGCGCAGCCCATTGATGAGGGCCTCGTACTCAGCGACGTTGTTGGAGGCGGGGAAGTGCAAGCGCAGCAGGTAGCGCACGTGGACTCCGAGGGGCGAGATGAAGAGTAGGCCTGCACCTGCCCCCGTCTTCATGAGGGACCCATCGAAGTACATAGTCCAGAGCTCGGCTTGGATTTGCGCCGGCTGAAGCTGGGTATCGGTCCATTCAGCGACGAAGTCCGCCAGCGCTTGCGACTTGATAGCTTTTCGCGGGACGTAGGTGATGGTCTCCCCCATCAGCTCGGCAGACCACTTGGCGATGCGCCCAGTGGCCTCCCGGTTGTCGATGATTTCCCCGAGGGGGAAGGATGACACCACCGTCATGGGATGGGCGAGGAAGTAGTGCTAGAGCTTGCGCCTTGTGATGATGATGCCGTAGAGCAGCTTTTGGATGTGCGGGTACCGGACCTTGGCCTCGGAGAGTACCTCACTGATGAAGTACACCGGCCGTTGGACTGGCAGCGCGTGACCCTCCTCGTGTCTCTCGACGGCTATGACCGCGCTGACCACCTGGGTGGTTGCGGCCATGTAGAGGAGGAGAGGCTCAGGGGGATCGTCACCCTAGGCTGGTCGTGGTGGCACGAGAATTGGCGCAGAAATCAGTAACCCCTTCAACTTGGTCAGGGCCTCCTCGACCTCAATGGTCCACGCAAAGCGCTCTGTCTTCTTCAGCAGGCGGTGGAGGGGTAGCGCCTTTTCCCCTAGCCTCGAGATGAACCTGCTGAGAGTGGCTAAATAGCCTGTCACTTTCTGTACGCCCTTGAGGTCTTGAATCGGGCCCATCCTCATGACTGCTGAGATTTTTTTGGGGTTGGCCTCGATCCCCCGTTGTGAGACAATGTAGCCAAGTAGCATGCCTCGAGGCACACCAAAGACACATTTCTCGGGGTTGAGTTTCACATTCTTGGCCCAGAGGCATTCGAACGTTGTCTCGAGATCGCTGACGAGGTCCCCGACTTTCCTGGTCTTAACCACGATGTCATCGACGTAGGCCTCGACGGTTTTGCCTATGTGTTCGCCAAAGACATGCTGCATACAACGTTGATACGTTGCCCCGGCGTTTCGAAGGCCGAAGGGCATTGTAACATAGCAGTACATACCAAAGGGCGTAACAAAAGAGGTAGCGAGCTCGTCGGATTCTTTCATCCTAATTTGGTGGTAGCCGGAGTACGCGTCGAGAAATGAGAGTACTTCACACCCCGCAGTGGAATCGACAATCTGATCAATTCTATGTAAAGGAAATGGAACTTTTGGACATGCTTTATTCAGACCAGTGTAATCTACACACATCCGCATTTTTCCATTCTTTTTCCTAACTAGTACAGGGTTAGCTAGCCACTCCGGGTGAAATACCTCCTTGATGAATCCGGCCGCCAAAAGCTTGTGCACCTCCTCGCCGATGATCCTACGCTTTTCCTCGTCGAAGCGGCGCAGGCGTTGCTTCACCGGCCTGGACCCGGCCTGGATCTCCAAGGCGTGCTCGGCGACTCCCCTTGGCACACCTGGCATGTCCGAGGGGCTCCACGCGAACAAGTCGACGAGCACTGCTTCCTATTTAGGATCGAGGCTGGCACTGATGACCAGCGTCTTGCCGTCAGTCGAGCTCGGGTCGACAGGTATCTGCTTAGTGTGCTCTGCCGGCTCGAAGGTGCCGGCGTGGCGCTTTGCTTCTAGGGCCCCCTCGGTGGCCAGGGCAGCTAGGGCCTTGAGCGAGTCGAGGTGGACGTTGGCCTCCCCGCGCTCGACGCACTCCACGTCGCAGTGGTACGCGTGCTCGTAGGAGGTGTCGACGGTGATGACCCCTTTCGGCCCCGGCATCTTGAGCTTCAAGTACGTGTAGTTGGGGACCGCCATGAACTTAGCGTAGCCAGGCCTGCCGACGATGGCGTGGTAGGTCCCTTGGAACCCAACCACGTCGAAGGTGAGCGTTTCCCGGCGGAAGTTAGTCGGCATGCCAAAGCAAACCGGCAGGTCGATGCGCCCGAGGGGATGGGCCTTCTTCCCTGGCATGACTCCGTGGAACCCCCCGACGCTGGGTCGAAGCTTGTCTCTCGATATCCCCAGAAGGTCGAGGGTCTCAAGGTATATGATGTTAAGGCTCGAGCCCCCATCCATCAACACCTTGGAGAACCGCACGTCGACAATGACGGGGTCGACGACGAGGGGGTACGCCCCTGGATTTACGACATGGTCCGGATGGTCGTCACGGTCGAATGTGATCAGCGCATCAGACCAGTCGAGGTACTGGGGAGTGTCGTGGCGGAGCGTGAAGACCTCTCGGCGTTCCTTCTTCCTCTCCCGAGCTGAGAGCCCGACGGTTGGGCCCCCGTAGATCATGAAGCAGTCACGCACCGAGGGGAATCCCGCATCTCCGTCGTCGTGTCATTTGTTGTCCTTGCCCTTAGGCGTGTCCTCCTTCTTGTCGTCGAGCTTGGCGTAGAAGCCCTTCAGCAGTCGGCAGTCTTTTAGCTTGTGATTCACGGGGCCATTGTGATAAGGGCAGGGGTCCTCGAGCATCTGGTCGAAAACAGCCCCGTCAGAGGGGCCTCGAGGTTTCTTATGGTCGAGGGCGCCCATGAGCACTTCTTCATCGTCGTCGTCGTCGGCGTCGCGCTTCGCCTTTTGACCTTTGCTTTTGTTCTTCTTCTTTTTGTTGTTGTTGTTGCGGTTCTTGGCGTCGTTGCCCTTGTTCGAGCTCTCCAGCGCGGCCACTGTCTTGCCTTTGTCCGTGGGGCGGCCGAAGAAGGCCCCCACTGCCTCGTCGCCTGAGGCAAAGCTGGTGACACGATCCATCAGGTCCTCGACCGTCCTGGGACGGTAGCGCCCTAGCTCGTGAACTAGCTCTTGGCATGTTGTGCCCGCGAGGAACGCTGAGATGACATCCTCATCAGGCACGTCGGGGAGCTCAAGGCGCTGCTTCGAGAACCGCCGAGCGAAGTCGCGGAGGGGCTCGTCCGCTGCTTGCCTGCAACGCCGTAGATCCCAGGGGTTTCCTGGGCGCACGCAAGTCCCCTTGAAGTTCCCATCGAAGACCCTGACCAGGTCGGCCCAGTCGTGGATCTGATGCGGTGGGAGCCCCTCGAGCCACCGACGGGCGGTGTCCGAGAGGTAAAGTGGGAGCTGGCGTATGATCACGCGGTCGTCGTTCTTGGCTCCGCCCAATTAGCAGCCTAGGCGGAAGTCAGAGAGCCACAGCTTGGGCTCGACCCCCCCGTCATACTTCATGATGTTCGTAGGTGGTCGAAAGCGGTCGGGGAGGGTCGAGGTACGGATGGCTCGGCTGAAAACCCTGGGGCCCGGAGGCTCGAGGGTTTCCCGGTCGTCGTCGCAGTCGTAGCGCCCTCCTCGGTGGACACTATAGCCTCGCTCCTCGCTCCCTTTGTGCTTGCGCCGGGGGTTACACTGGTATTGTAGCGCGTCCTCCCGTGCCTTGGCATTCACCCCCCGCAACCGCGTGAGCTCGTTGCGGGCGTCATTGGGGTCTCGAGGTGGCCGGTTGTCGACGATCTGCTCCCGGACTGGCTTGGCTTGAGAGGCGTTTGGCTGGTGGACGGACACCTCTCGCTCGTTGCGGGGCAGGTCTGCTGGCCTCCTCGAGGCCGCTCCGCATTGATGCGAGGCTGAGCTCTCGGCCTGCTGTACAGCGGCTGTCTCGAGGAGGTTCTTCATTTCCCCGAGCATGCGCCTGGCGTCAGGGTTGGAAACGGCGGGTAGATCACGGAGCAGCATTGCGGCCGCCACCACGTTCTGTCCGGCTCGCGGGAAAGGCACCTCGGGGCGCGCTGGTGCCCCATCCTCGAGGATCTGCCGGTAGACCTCTCGAGCGCGACCACAAATGCTAGCGCCTCGAGGCTAGGCTTGTTCCTGCACCAGGGTTTTCTCGAGCTGCAGCAGGTGTTGTCGGTCCTCCTCAGCCTTGGCGATGGCCTCCCGCAATTCTGTGAGCTGTGTCGAGATGGTGCAGCCGGTGCTGGGGGTTCGTTCCTCCCCTGAACGCGTGATCCGCCTGCCGCGGCCACGTCTCCGGGCTCTTCGAGGTTGAGCGACGGCCTGTTGTAGTCACCATGGTCCTTGGTGTCGCTCACGACCCCCTCGAGCTGGAAGCACTCCCTGGTGGGATCCCAGAGGTCAGGGTCGTGGTAGTCGTACTCGTCGGAGTTGGAGCTGTTGGTGATGTGCCGCCCTGGCTCATGCTGGGACTGCAGCTCGCGGTACCAATCTCCGACGGTGGCTCGCCGGGGCGACTCGATGACCCGCGAGAAGCCGCGGTCGACGTGCGCGGGGTAGACGATCTCCAGGTCGGCGGTGGCTCGTAGGAGCACGCCCAGATGTTCCTCCTGCTCCGCCGCCGCTCGGTCCCGACGGTGCTCGTCGAGGTGGTGGGCGTAGACAGTTGCTGAGTTGTTGAGGCCGAACGGGAACCGCTGGCGTCGAGCGCGGTACACCCCGTGCGGGAGGAGGCCAGGTGGTGTCGACAGAGCACGGCTCGGGGGCCTCTGGCCAGGCTCCTGGTCCGTGCGCATGGTGAACACGAACTCGCTGGGGGAGTGTGCGCGCGCCCTGGAGGTCTCTGGCCGTGCGCCGGGCAGGTTTCCCCTCGGGGGCTCCGCGCCGGCCGCAGGGAAGTGGGGGTATGTCGCAGGCACCGCCTGTGCCTGGCGGTGATGACGACGATGGCGCCGCTCGCGAGGTGGCGACGCGTGGTGGTGCGGGCGACGCGCCACGCCCCCCGCGCGGGGTGACGTGACACGCCCTCCGCTCGGGCCCTCTGTGGAGAGCAGGGTCAGCTCGTTGCCACTGCCGGTGCCTAGGAACTCGAGGCTCCCGAACCAGACGATGGCACCAGCAGAGAACGAAGGAGGGGGAGAAGCCATCCAGAAAACAACAAGAAATCGACTCGGACACGCGAGGCCCCTACCTGGCGCGCCAACTGTCGGTGTTTCGAACCCGGGGGTATGGCACCAACGAGTAATATGATTGCGTGCTCTCTTTCTGGATGGTGATGCAAGGGGACACAAGATTTATCCTGGTTCGGGCAAAGAAGGCCCTACGTCCAGCGGGGGGAGGATGTTCTTGTATTACTTGCACCTAAGTGCTTGTACAGGGGCGAATACAAGCTCAAGGAGCATGGACCGGGGTCCGGACTCGTACGTGAGTGGGTGGTGCGAACTTGTGCTGACCCGTGGAGTTGTGTCTGTGGACGTGTAAGCGTGTGTCTAACCGGGCTGTGAAGAGCCCTGATGTCCCCTTTTATAGAGCAAGAGGAGATCAGGGTTACACGAGAGTGGTACAGGGGTGATACAGGTGTTATACTGGAGATACATGTACAACACCCAATACGAAGGAGGGTAGGAATTCCGTCTTGTCGGAGACACTGGAGCCGGCACGGGGGTTGCTGTTGAGGCGTCCTTGAGGCGTGGCCTCCATCCCTGGCGCGAACGTGGAGGCGTGGCGACGTGAAAGTCATACAGCGCCCATCCCGGCACGTACATGACGTGGCAGAGTCTCTCTGGATCTTTGGGGTACATGTTCTCAAATTGCAGGAAAGCTGTCAGAGCTCGAGGGGCGCTGGGCCGGCCTCGAGGTGGCGCCTACGGGAGGCTCGAGCCCCCGCAGGTATAGGCAAGTCCCGGGAAACCCGATCGAGCAGCAAGTATCCGGGCCTCAAGACGTGGCTTGGACGTGCAACAGTGTAGGGTATGGGTTAACAGTGCTGCATTGGTGCCTTTTTGCCCATTCTTGTGGTGAAAACGAGAATTGACTCTGCCCTGGTTCACTGTAGTACACGTCGGGTTGCAGAGGACGTGACTGGAGTAGGTGGACGTATTAAATGCATGGCATGGGATCCGCATCCGACGTGTGTGCCGCTCGAGGGAGGCGTGAAGCGTCTCGAGGGGTAGGCTGTCATGCTTGAGAGGCTCAAGGTCCCCGCGTGGGGTCTCGAGGTGCGGTGTACGGCTGTGGAGGGCTCGAGGCCTATATGCCAGGGCTCGAGGGGCATGTTGCCGCGAGGCGGTTGGCAGTGTTTTGGCGAGCCCGGGCTCCCGGGCGGTGGGCTAGCGTAGCAGGTCTCGAGGGGTTGGTTTTTGGAAGGTTAGTCTAGTTTCACCTCTTATTAATTGGTGTTCTAGGTTTAACTTGTTTGTTTTGCGTCGATTGGGGGTATCCCTTTGGTGTTCCCCCGACACTTAGTCCTTATCTTTTTCCTTCATCTTCTTCAACTTCTTTCTTTCTTATCTCGTTCTATCTTCACGATGGCCAATAAGACCATTCGTGAGTTTTCTGCTCCTTCTGTCGCCAATGTTGCGACAGGACCAGACGTGATCAATGCCAACCTCAATTTTGAGTTGAAACCAGCTCTGATCACGATGGTCCAAGCTAGCCCATTTTGTGGCAAAGCTCATGAGGATGCCAATGCTCACCTCCAACAATTCTTGGAGATTTGCGGCACCTTCACCATTAAGGGGATAACCCAAGAAGCCATCCGTCTTCGTCTCTTTCCTTTCTCTTTGCTAGGAAAAGCGAAGCAATGGTTCTATACTAGTCACAACGCTGTAGACACATGGGACAATTGTTCCAATGCTTTTCTCACCAAATTCTTCCCGATGGGCAAGACAAATGCTCTTCGCAACAAAATCTCTAGCTTTACGCAACAAGCCGAGGAATCTATTCCTGAGGCTTGGGAGAGAATGCAATAGTTTGTTGCTGCTTGTCCACACCATGGTATGGAGGACTGACTATTGATCCAGAACTTCTACCATGGCCTAACCCCACTCTCTAGAAACCATTTGGATGCCGCCGCCGGCGGTGCATTCTTTTCTCTGAATGTTGCAGATGCTAAGGGTCTCATACAGAAGATGGTGTCAAACCAAGGATGGAATGACGAGAGACTGCAGCCCCGTAAGCGAGGTATACATTCCCTTAAGGAAGCCGACATGATCATGGCCAAGATGGACCTGCTGGCAAAGAAGCTGGACAGCTATGAGAAGATGAACCAACAAGAGAGTGTCCAATCTCTGGAATCCTACATGACTTGTGAAGTTTGTGGAGAAACCGGATATTCTGGGAACCACTGCCCCGAGCTACATGAAGATTTGAACTTCATCATCAACAACAACAACAATGGTTTCCACCAACAGAATCAAGGATGGAATCTGCACTCCAATTCTCAAGGTAATAATTCATTCCCTCGCTTTAATTTCCAGAATTCTAATAATTTCTCATTCTTGAAAAATTTAGTTTACTCACAAGGTAGAACTACTAATTTCTTGAATAAGAGATTAATGTCAAATGATAAAACCCTTGAGAACATAAATGCTAAATTGGAAGATTTCTCATCTGCTCTAAAAAATCAATTAAGTTTTAATAAGATGTTAGAAACCCAATTAGCTCAACTTGCTGCTATCATACCATCTTTTGAACCTGGCAAAATTCCTGCTAAACCTGACATGGAAACTACAAATATGGTTGAAATAAAACATTTTAACTATTATGAAGATCAAACCATGACTGTTAAAAAGGGTGATCCTGGTAGTCCCATAATTAGATGCTCAATCTTTGATGAAGTCTTTAAAAATGCCATGTGTGATTTAGGATCGAGTGTGAACATTATATCTAAGAATTTCTATGAAAACTCGTTCTTTCCACCCATGTCATCCACATCTGCCTATGTTGTGCTAGCTGATCAATCCACTTGCTATATAGAAGGAATAGTCAATGATTTACCTGTTCATATTAGAGGCTCCTATGTTCCTGCTGATTTCATAATACTAGATATGGGAAATAGAAAAGATGTGCCTTTAATTTTGGATAGACCTTTCTTGAATACTGTGAATGCCTGCATATATGTGGGGAGTGGTAAAATGCAAATGACATTAGGAGGAAGGAAATATTCTCCTTTTCTCGTGGTCCCGCATATGTCGCTAACATGAAGGCAGCAAAACTCGTTCGTACCAAGAAGAGGCACCCAAAAACAAGGTGGAACATAAAGGAAGAACCACCTTCTCCTGAGTTTTGTAATTCACATGACAAAGGAGAGGTGCCAAAAGAAGAAGAACCTGATGAAGTACTTAAAGAAGAAGCACCCAAGGAAGAAGATCCACCCGATAAGGATGAAATTCCATGGACCTAAGGTATGGATTTACTTTTAATTTTTCCCTTCAAATTTCCTTTTTTCAAATAAATAACATATGTCATGCTTGTAACTAAAAAAATCAGTTATCATTAGTTATATGCATAAGTATATGTTAACTTAGCTAGATTAATAAAATATCATAATAGGATAGTTTCCCTTTTTCACAACATTAGATAGTTTCTCTTTTAATAAAATGAGAACAAGAGCTCTGACTGAGAAGAAGAAGATCTTTTATCAAGCAAGAAGTCAGCTTGGGGGAGACTCCCGCTCCAATAAGGTATGTCTCAAGCCTACACTTTATATTCAGTTCTTAAATTCTATATCTTTTGAATGTCACATGCTTGCCTAAGTAACCATTACATGAATAAAATTGATAAAATCTGCTTAAATAAGTGGAAACCTGAATAAGATTTGAAATATGTCATGCAAATGCTATGGTTATGGTTTGAATAACTGGTCTTATCTAAGTTGTAGCTTTTGTGGGTTGCACATGCTTTAACTGAAATCATGCTTAGTGAATAAAGTTAGTGAGAAATGGAGTAATTCTTTAAACTTGCTAAGGAGAAATTAGGACCTAATCTGGAGGATTTCTTTTAAAAAATTATGAAAACCTTGCTAAAAGTTCCTCCTAGATTTTTATCCCATCCCACCACCAGCCAAATATTTGTTAGTCAAAACCACAAAGAGCTTTGTCTGTGTTGAGCTTTGTTAGACCTCATAGATCTTAGTAGAGAAGCTTATCATATCTTTTGAATCAAGATTCACACACCCACCATAAATTTCCTACTCTCTACTTTGGAAGTTTGCAACCACCAAATAAATTGCTCATTCTCTACACTAGAGATATACAATACCTTGCCAAACATCCCATTGCTAGCCTTATGCTATTCCTACACTGGGAATAAGCATTTCTCTCTTTTCCCCTTTTTTCATTTCTAAAATCCTTTCCTATAGATATCTGGGGAAATCTAGAGCTAAAAAAAGAGAGAGATATGAAAAAAAAGAGCAAAGTAGCTCAAGAAAGGACTATGTCCTAAAAAAGTGAGAAAAGTAGCTCAAGAGAGGACTATGTCCTAAGAAAATTTGAGGACACTTGTTTTGTCTACTCACTATGTATCCAAAAGAGAGAGAGAGAGAATTATCATTAGCTCTAGACCCCAGAAAATCAACTAGGAAGGATTATGAAATATCTCTCTATACACTTCCACATAACCACACATACACATCTTGATCAATTTTTATGATTTGCTGCTCCTTATGATCTGAGTGTCTAGCTTAGCAATAAACATCAGGCAATTTGCTCATGATTCTTAGCCTACCTATAACTCCACATATCATTCTTTAGAAATAGGAGAGGCTACTTTTTGGCCTAAGTGAGGATTTAAACACCATTGAGTGATTGAGTGAATCTTGGAGGACTTAAGCAAGTTATCTTTTGAAAACCTTGAAAAACCTCCAGACAGAACCCTAGTCAAACCTAAGCAAGATAAAAGTTTCCTATCTACTACTTTATTTCACTCTTGCATGTTTGAAGTAAAAAGCTATAAGCCCCACATTGCTATGACTAATGATATATGCTAAGTTATTTCTCACTATACAATATGCACTTGTATACATCTTAAGTTGCTATCTATTTCATGCTCAATGCTTAAACCACATTGTTGCTCGAGGACGAGCAACAGGTTAGCTCGGGGGAGCTTGTTGATGGCCCTTAAACACCTGTTTTACCATCAACATTTTACCCTAACATTCACCAAAAAGCATGAAATGTAGTCAAATAGGTTTCAAACTAACTGAATTCCACATGTCCATAGATTTTTATTTGAATGCAGGATTTGAACCGAATTTGGATATTTGAACCACCAAAGGTCAAGCCCACTCAGCAGGGCCCAATTGGGCCTCGGTGGGGTGGCGCCCGCCACACATTGGTGGCGCCCGCCACTTGGGTTGGCCCAAGTCCACCCCCTGCCACGTCAACGATCCATGTTACCTCCCCAAGGCCAAATCTTGGCCCTTGGTCACTAGGTCAGTGGCATCGGACGGTTCAGAAGGGAGTGGCATGGAACAAGACCGAATGGCGGTTACTTGGACATGCAACCGACCATGCAACTGCCTCTCTAGAGCTCCTGGATGTCGTTGAAGCAATGACGGTGCATCCAACGGTGATGGGGGTGGCGGCCGCCACCTAGGGCTAGCGCCCGCCACTAGGGTTTGCCCTAGGTCAGCTGGCTACCCCCTATAAATACCCCCTCACTCCACAAGGCTATAAATACCCCCTGAGGCATCACTTCATAACACACACCAAAACAAGAAGCAAGCAAAGCAAGAGGCAAGAGAAGCAAGTGAGAGCTTAGGCAAGTAGGTTAGCTAGTAGAGAGAGTATAACTCTAGTGCCCTCGCTACAGCGCGGCTCTTAGTTTAGCACAGCTCAGCCCTGACTAGTGGCATAGTAGCGTAGAGCTTGCTAGGAGAGAAGCGTGTGCGAGTGACTGGCATCAGAGGTCGGTTGATTTCCCGACGTCTCTGGTCTGGTTTGCTCTCTTGTATCTCAGGTACTTTTATCATTATTCCAGTATTACTTTCAGTATTACTTTCAGTATTACTTTATCAAGTACCTTGAGTGTGACCTAGTTATCCCTACAGTTCAATTCACTTAGCCATAGTAGTTAATCTCTAGTGTGCTTAGTGATTGATCTTTGCCAATAGGTTACTTAGTTAGTTTAGTGTTTATCTTATTAAGTCAAGTATTTGCTCTGACGTCCGCAAGGGTGTCTCTATTCAAAGCTAGGGTAGAGATAGTTAGAATATAGTTAAGCGTGGTGCTTAGTTATAGACTTACATTCAGATACGGCTGGACCCCCGGATAACTGTGGTAGCAAGCAGGTGGTGACAGCCCTGTGCGCCTTGAATTCCACCACGTAGTTGGCCCAGTTTAACAGTAAGGCTCGTTGTGGTAGCGTTCAACCTAAGTCAGTGGTAAAGGCTAGTACGCCTCGGTACTTGACAAGATAGAAATAAAACTACACTTAACTAGGTTGCTTTATTGACTTTTGCCTGTCTTGCTTCGTAATTATCTTGCCTCGTAGTTATCTTGCTTCATAGTTATCTAGGAATAGTTATTAGTTACTAGTTAGTTATCATTAGTTATCTTTAGTTACCCCCTATCTATCTAGTTACCCACCTTACCTTACCATCCATTTCATCCTTACCTATCCACCCACATATTCTTTCTAGCCTTTTGTTGACGCAAAACGTGACGTCCCACGCCAGGCACACAGCAAGCCGAACGAGGCTGGCTTCAATCGGGTGCCCGGAGTATGTTGAATCCGGAAACGTGCCAGTCGGTTTGACTTGAAAGCCAACAAGGGATAAAAGTGTGAGAATACCTTGGAACATGTCAGGTGAGACCAGACAGTTCCATATATACGGCTTTGAAAGCCAATCATGACGGCACACAGCTATGAAAGCTGTTTGTCGAAACAGGTTTATAATGTCATTCGGCAAGTATAGAGATGAAAATCATAAGCATGCTGAATGCCAAACACATAAATAACAAAAGGATAAAGAGGTAAATTATAAATATAAATCTATCCAAACAACATATGCATAGGCTAATCGAACTAATCTGCCGCACGTTTAGCCTTCATGAACCCGTCAAGTATAAACTTAAGCAAAGCTAATCCACCGCATGATACCACTTGCTATAAGTCCACACCACTCTTTATAATTAGATTAATCCACCGCATGATACGATCTAATTATAAGAAGCTAAAAGCATATATATATCTGAACAGATCTATAAAAACTCATTACTCGTGTAAGCTTAACCAGAATCGGCAAACTAGCCGAACTAGGGTCCATGAAGAAGGAATATACAAGTAAAGCATGATTAAAATAGTCTAAAACCTGCACCTGCCGCACGGTACCCAGCTCTATCAAAGCCTAAACATGGTCAACATGCATGAACCCGCAACATGTAACAATCTTGATTGAAAGTTAATTCGGCCATCACGATCTTATGATTGACAAAGCACAAGTAAACTTGTGCAGCAAGGCCGAACAAAGGTCAATCTAGATTGGGCAAAGAGTGTTATAGGAATTAAATAAATAAAACATATAACACATGATAACTGTTAACACCAGATTTTCGCACGTACGAAGGTATGACAGATGGGTCCAGCCAGTAGAAAGGAGAAAGATTTGGTAGGCATTCGGAAGGTTGTTTGATCCTTAAGACTTTCGGTGAGTACTTGTGCGGTCGGCTATTTCGTGACTCAGTGGCCCCATTCGGGAGATGGATGATGCAAGTAAAGCCGGCTTGCGCGGAAAGATACGTGGAGATGGAAGACGCCGAAAGGTTTAGGAATATGATTTATATCTTTCCTTATTTTAAGTCGTAATTGTCTAGGATTCGTGTTTCGTCCAGGGTATAAATATAAGCCCTCAACCATTGTAAAACTGTTCACAACCATATCAATACAACCGGCCCCGTGCCATCTTCGAGTCCTTAGTCGTGTCGTCGAGTTCTTCGAGAGGAATCATCGATCCGTCGACCTCCGTAAGTACCGACAACCTTGCTATCATGTCTAGTATCATGCGGTGGATTTAGATATGATGCAAGTAGTCTCGTATGTTAAGCTTAGTATCGTGCGGCGGATTGAAGCTTATGACGGGAAGTTTTTACTTATGCCTTGTATCGTGTGGCGGATTAAGTCATGAGTAAAAATAGTTATCGGCTCTGTTAGATTTGGCAGATCTAATAGATTCATTAAGTTATCATGTGTTATATGTTTTATTTATTTAATTCCTATAACACTTTTTGCCCAATCTAGATTGATCTTTGTTCGGCCTTGTTGCATGAGTTTGCTTATGCTTTGCTAATCATAAGATCATGATGGCCGGATTATCTTTCAATCTAGATTGTGACATGTTGTGGGTTCATACATGTCGATCACGGTTAGGCTTTGATAGAACTGGGTATCGTGCGGTAGATGCAGGTTTTAGATTAGTTTAATCATGCTTGTTTGTATGTTCCTTCTTCTTGGACCCTAGTTTGGCTAGTTTGCCGATTCTGGTTAAGCTTACATGAGTAATGAGTTTTTATAGATCTTTTCAGATATATGTATGCTTTTAGCTTCTTATAATTAGATCGTATCATGCGGTGGATTAATATAATTATAAGGAGTGGTGTGGACTTATAGCAAGTGGTATCATGCGGTGGATTAGCTTTGCTTAAGTTTACACTTGATGGGTTCATGAAGGCTAAACGTGTGGCAGATTAGTTGGATTAGCCTATGCATATGTTGTTTGGATGGATTTATATTTACAATTTACTTCTTTATCCTTTTGTTATGTATGTGTTCGGCATTCGGCATGCTTACGATTTTCATCTCTACACTTGCCGAATGACATTATAAACCTGTTTCGACAAACAGCTCTCATAGCTCTATGTCGTCATGATTGGCTTTCAAAGCCGTATATATGGAACTGTCTGGTCTCACCCGGCACGTTCCAAGGTATTCTCACACTTTTATCCCTTGTTGGCTTTCAGGTCAAACCGACTGGCACGTTTCCGGATTCAACACATTCCGGGCACCCGATTGAAGCCAGCTTCGTTCGGCTTGCTGTGTGCCTAGCGCAGGACGTCACGTTTTGCGTCAACACACTTTTTGGCACGCTCGGTGGGACCACTTCATTTCAAGATGCCTGAGATCAGCGAAGATCAATCCTTCGATGTAACCATGGACGAGTTGCCACTAGAATCAAAGGATTTGGTGCAACAGGTTTGTGACGAATTCCAGCGCAAATGCTTGGAGACTTTCTCCAAGAATAAAAGCGGCAAAGTCTATCAGAAGCAGACGTTCCCGAAGGTTGTTCCTCATCACCAACCTGAGTTGCCTGACGGTAGTGAAGAAGTGGCTCTCCAGAAGATGGCGGAAATAATGCATAGGATCGTATCAGGAGCCGTGACCAATCATCAATCGGCTTTCTTAAACACCTTTCGTGCTATCATGGTCGATACTTTCGGTCCAACCGCAGATAAGTACTTTGAAGAAGCTGCTGGTCCGGTGTAGGGACCGTTGTTGTTCCAAGTACCTCAATGACGGAGGAGTGACGAAAACAGTGGAGCTGGCTGAAGGACCGAAAGAGCTACCAGAAAGCGACCAGAGGTGGGTGAATGGGAGCTTCAAAATTTTCTGCCGGAAACTTGTTGCCACTGTCCCGAGAATCGCCCCAAGAGCAAACCTCAGAGCTCGTAAGTGTCCACGACACTAGATGTAGGGTGGATGCTTCCAAGAAGCACAGCGAGACAATACACGACTCTAGAATCCCAACGCAAAAGTTAGGAACCAAAACCGACAACGAACGAGCAAGCTGTTAACGAAACAGCGCGAAACAGCTCTGACCGGACTCACTGATGCGTCCGGTCAGTAGGCACCGGACGTGTCCGGTCAGGCCAATTCGGTTTTGGACCCTTACTGTGTTGGACCGGACTCTGTGGTGCAGAGCGTCCGGTCACAACCTGTGCGTCCGGTCAACTGACAAAGACACCCGATGAACAGTGGGAGTTGTGTGTCCGGTCAGTACTCAGGGGTGAGTCCGGTCATCACGCAGAGAAGAAACGCAAAGAACATTCAACGACCGGACTTTGGAGGTGCGTCCGGTCAGCTCGTGTCCAGCGTCCGGTCACCCCGTCAGCCCCCTGTTCGTCCACCGATTCGATTCAAACTCTCCCAAAACGAAACCTCTAGGGTTCAAACTTGGAGAGATGAATCACAAGGAGGATAGTGAGCTATCTCTAAGAGATCATGGCTCGAACCTATCTCCAAATCGATGAATCGAAGAAATTTGGGAGAGGGGAGAAAAACTTGACTTGAGATGAAAATCGATCGATCTCCTAGACCGTGAGGTTAGAAGAGAATTCCTTCAGTTGAAAGAAGTGCCTCAGGATCTAGAACAACTTGGTTCAAACGGATTTGCAAAAGATGAATCAAGCAAAGAGATCAAGTGAAGGGAAAAATGTGGGAAAAAGTAATCCGCGAAGAACACGATCAAAACACGAATCACAACCACAGAATTGCAACCGTGTGGCTACCACATGCTACAACAGTGAGATTACAGTCTCACTTCCTCAAAATCTCACGGACACAGAGGTATTGTTCTCTTCTCTGTGGATCTCAGGTTCGCTACAGCAGGGGATGGGGAGAGCAAGAAACCCTAGAAGCAAAAGAGCAAATGACTGAGATAAAATGGGAGGAGGGTGTCTCCCTCTACTTATACTAATTCTATTTCCTACTCTACCCCTCAACTAATTACAGAGCAAACCAGCTAAACCCTAGGGTTATTCTGGACCAACTCATGGTAGGTGGTGATCCGACGACCACGCTCGCACAACTCGTAGCGTTGCCTCAACGCAACCTCCCGATTGCCACCACGTGCCTCCCTCGCTCTGCACCCCCGGTTTTGTGGCCCAAACCGGGAAACCAGCCTTTCCAGCCAACCCCCGGTTTTGAGGCCCAAACCGGGAAACCAGCATCTGAGTTTTGAGGCCCAAACTCAGCAAACCCACATCGCCCAGGTTTTGAGGCCCAAACCTGGAAACCGTCCTCAGCCCGAGTTTTGTGGCCAAACTCGAAAACCATTCGTGCCCAGGTTTTGAGGCCCAAACCTAGAAACCGTCCACCCGATGGTTTTTCTCTGGCTCTACCACCAAACCGACGTCGTAGATGGGATGCACCGCCCGTGCACCCCGTCCACCGACACGTGTCCCCGAGTCCTCGACTCCGGCAACACATGACCGCAAGTCTTCGCTCGTCACTGTCCCAGGCTGTCAGCCACCACAGCTGATCCTCGGGCCACCAGTCCCTCAGTCCAAGCCTCACGTCCGCCCTTCGCCACTCTCGGTCCATCGGCACGGCACGTCTCTACTTGACCTTCACCTTGCCTCTGATCACTGTATCCGTGCTCAACACCTGCACAACACAAGCCAAAGAACATGCGCATCATCCTAGTTGACAATCACTCATCACTTAGAGACTCGGCATACACCCATGTATCCGCAATCTCCCCCTTGATGAGTGCATTGTCAACTACCAACACAAATCATAATGGTGGCAGAAGAAGGAAGGAAGAAGAAGAGAGAACTCGACCAAATGACCCAAAAGCATAGCAAAGCCGAAGAAGGTCAAGTGGAAAGAGCGAAACAACTTGGTTCCCAAAGACATGGGCAATGGCTCGACGCAACCAAGCAAAGCAAAGCTAGCCCTCAAGAAGAGGTAGAACAGGCTCAACACCGCTAGCAAATACCAATTGAAAATATCAAAGCAAAATGCTAGTCCCTCAAGATAGAGGCACAGAGGCTCAACACAACTAGCAAATAAATCTCGATACCAAAACCTTACGGCCAATAGGAAGCATCAAAAACTCCCCCTCGAATAGTGCAAACAACCAGGAAAGCTCCCCCTAAGCAAATGGAGGGTTATGATTTGCAATTTCTCCCCCTTAGTTGAAGATGCACCATTAAGCAACGAACTCTCCCCCGTAGAAAATGTACCATTTAAAAGTGCCAACAAGAGAATTTCTCCCCCTTCCAAAATGCATATGAGTCAAAATGCAAATTAGGAGCTTCAGGAGTAGAATCAAAAGAGTGGAAAAATGCTCTATGGAGTTCTGATCCGATGACTCACAAAAAGCACGGAATGCTAGCAAAGGCTCAAACTGATCACTAAGAATGAAATATGAACATGTGAGCAGTTTTCAGCCGAAAAGATATTCACCATCAAAATAGCACAAGACATGTATAGACAGAAAGTCAAACGTGCTAAGCATGTATACCAGGTGAGCTACCCCTAGCACAGTTCAATCATCATGCTGATACCAATTTAAAGATGAAGCAGACACTTGTGATTTCAAATTTTAATCGGAGTTGCAGCGGTGAAATTTAACAAGTTCAGAAAACAGCATGTGACTGCGAGAGGTTGAATGCTTGTTATTGCCTAACTTTTCAACTATGCGAAGCCTATGCAAAAGCAATCAGAAGCTTAAAGCTACAGTTTCGGTCATACACTACACAACTTAAGTTTAACTCAAGGTGCAATGAGAAACAGTCTCCAAACTGTGAGGTGCTAACAAGCAAACTCATCTCGATCTTTCCAATTTACTTAACTTGGTTCAGATTTTAAACAGAATATGAATATACCAAGCAAGTGAATGACTCAACACTAGAGACATAGCAACCTAGCATATATGTAAAGCACGAATGAACTCAACACATTCTACACATGCTAGTTGCATATCTCAATAGTGAACATTTTCAAGTTTTATGTTCATTAAGCAAGTTCACCATTCAAAAGTAGCTCAGCTCACAACATGTATTAGTGATCAGAAAGAGCATAAGCTACAACATCATAAAGCATCGAAGTAAAGACTACACAGAGCATAGTTACATTCTTCAGACTATATTCATGAAGCTCAGAATGTAAAAGCGTATGCTAAAATGCAAAGATGCATGAAGAAATCAAAAGAAGCAAAATTAACTGAAAAACACAAAGTCAGTGTATCATACAAGAGTCAAAATGTTCGCCCCATCTAAAAGGGGAAACACACACCAAGCTCACCTCTCAACCGATTAAAGGTTGATTGGTCCAAAGGCTTGGTGAAAATATCAGCCAACTGATGATGAGTATCGACATGGCGAAGGTCGATAACACCCTTCTCATAGTGGTCTCGCAGAAAATGAAAGCGCACATCAATGTGTTTGGTCTTCGAGTGAAGCACAGGGTTCTTAGCAACGCTAATAGCACTCGTGCTGTCACAAAGCAAAGGAACGCGAGAAAAGCTCAGACCAAAATCACGCAAAGTGGCCATCATCCAGAGTAACTGGGAACAGCAGCTAGCCGCAGCAACATACTCAGCCTCTGTGGTAGACTGGGCGACACTAGACTGCTTGCGAGAAGACCACGATACAAGAGAAGAACCAATAAACTGGCAAGTCCCAGAAGTGGACTTGCGCTCAATCCGGCAACCAGCAAAATTGGCATCGGAATAACCGCAAAGGGAAAGGGTGGAGGAAGCAGAATACCAAATCCCAAATTCTGGAGTGAAGGATAAGTACCTCATAATGCGCTTGACCGCCTGACGGTGAGAGGTGCGCGGCGAAGACTAAAAACGCGCGCAAAGACACACCGCGAACTGGATGTCCGAGCGTGTCGCCGTCAGGTACAGCAGCGACCCGATCATACTTCGGTACTCCTTCTGGTCCACTTCCTCTCCCTCCTTGTCTGCATCCAGGGCCGTCGTGGTCGACATGGGTGTTGGAAGAGGCTTGGCCTCACCCATATCGAATTTCTTCAGAATGTCCTGGGTGTACTTGCCCTGGTGCACGAACGTCCCTTCCCGGGATTGCTTGATTTGCAACCCGAGGAAAAACGTCAACTCGCCCATCATGCTCATCTCAAATTCCCTGCTCATAATATCTGCTAACTTGGCAACTAAAGCGTGAGAAGAACCACCGAAAATGATATCATCCACATAAATTTGGACCAAGAGAGTATCAGTGCCTTGCTTGAGGAGAAAGAGTGTCTTATCCACACATCCCATTTTAAAACCCTTAGCAAGCAAAAAGGTTTTCAACCTATCATACCAGGCTCTAGGGGCTTATTTCAAACCATACAAAGCTTTGTGAAGTTTAAAAACATGGTTTGGAAACTTGGGATTTTCAAAACCGGGGGGTTGTCTAACATACACCTCCTCTTCTATGTAGCTGTTTAAGAAGGCACTCTTGACATCCATTTGAAAAAGTTTGAAACCTTTGGATGCAGCAAAAGCCAAGAGTATCCTAATAGCCTCCAAACGTCCTACAGGAGAAAAAGTCTCCTCATAGTCTATCCCCTCCTTCTGGCTATATCCCTGGGCTATGAGTCTGGCCTTGTTTCTCACAACATGGCCATCTTCTCCCTGTTTTTTTTGAAAACCCATTTTGTCCCAATTGGATGACACTTAGAAGGTGGAGACACTAGAACCCAAACCCGATTTCTCTCAAAGTTCTCAAGCTCCTCATGCATGGCATTGACCCAATCTGGATCCGTCAAAGCGTGTCCAACATCTCGGGGTTCAAAATCAGCAACAAATGCAGAATGAGCAAAGTGAGAGATTTGCCTTGACCGGGTGACGCGTTCGTCGATGCTGTCGATCATCTATTGAGGCGGGTGCTGACGCTGAATGTGTCGTGGCGCCTCCCTAGCCGAAGTGGCCTCCCCCTCAACAGCAGTTGGTGCCTCCTCGGGTACAAAGGGTACCGCTCGAGGTGGCGGATCCCACGGCCCCCAGGAAGACGACGTGTCGGGGCCGTGAGTCGTCGTAGAAGCCGCTCTTTGCGGCACAGCAGGTGGAGGAGGTGCTGGGTCATCTATCCCTTCAGCACCTTCTTCATCATCGAAAAGAGGCTCACCAACCTCATGATCACCTGCACGCTCAAAACGAGAAGAAGGACAAACCATGGTCTCGTCGAAGGTGACATCGGATGTCTCCTTGACTCGGTTAGTGTCAAGGTTAAGTACAGGATAAGCACGAGTATGAGTGCCATAACCCAAAAACACACCGTCAGAAGAACGAGACTCAAACTTGTCCAAGTTGCCCTTTTTGAGTATAAAACAATGGCAACCAAAAACTCGAAAATAACTCACCTTGGGCAGTTTTATAAACGCATCTCATAAGAGGTCTTTTTCAAGAAAGCTCGAAGAAAAATGCGATTGGAAATGTAGCAAGCAGTGCTCATAGTTTCGGCCCAATATCGCCTAGGAGTCCTATGCTCATCGAGCATCGTCCTAGCCATCTCTACAAGGGTCCGATTCTTCCTTTCTACAACACCATTCTGAGGCGGTGTGTAGGGGGAAGAAAACTGATGCTCTAAACCCAAAGAGTTACAAAACTTCTCAAAGTCCGAATTCTTGAATTCGGAACCATTATCACTCTGAATTGCTCGCATTGAGTTCAAAGGGAACTCATTCTGAAGACACAAAATCAGATTGCGAGCAAGGGTGAAAGTCTCGGTCTTCTCAGCTAAAAAGAAGACCCACGAATATCTCGAAAAATCGTCGACAACAACAAGCACATACCACTTCCCCCCGACCGAGCTCGCCCGAGCCGGACCAACAAGGTCCATGTGTAAAAGCTCTCCAGGGCGCTTAGTCATGACCTGAGTCACTGGATGGTGGGGAGCGGCTACCATCTTCCCATGTCTACAAGAATGGCAAACAAGATCCTTCTCCATGGATAACTTGGGCAATCCTCGGATTAAGCCAAGTGAACTAAGTCTTGCAAGCAAGTCGAAGCTCAGGTCACCGAGTCTCCTATGCCACTTCCAAAGATCAGAGGAGGAAGGTCCAGCCAAAAGACAACGAGAAATTCCGAACGACTCCGAGAAATCCGCACGAAAGACTTTTCCAAAGGGCGAAATCACACAAACAAGATTGCCCTGAGGATCCAAAATGAGACTGAGATTCGGTTTTAAAACGAATCTCATAGTCATCATCGAAAAGTTGCGAAACAGAAAGAAGGTTAAAATGCAAGTTAGAAACAAGAGCAACATCGCGCAACACAAAGTGCTCATTAACTCGCACAGACCCACGAGACAGCACCTTACCTTTGCTGTTGTCGCCGAAGGTAATATACTCCTTTCCGACGACCGGACTAAGACTGGAGAACCACTTGGCATTTCTGGTCATGTGCCTCGAACACCCAGAATCCACCAACCAAACGTTCTCCAATCGTTTTACCTACATCAATAAAAAGACATAGGGTGAGCATACGGGCCAACACTGGGGTTAGTGAAGTAGGAAGAGTACCAGTGTTGGGCCAGCTGCTCAAAAGAACGGTTAGCAGAAAAACCATTCCTAGCATGCCTATGAGGAAAGCGATCACCACGTTGAGGAAAACGTGGTCCGCTAAGAGAGGAGCGTCCATCGCGATACTCAAAACGCGGTGGGGGAAAACGCTCAACTACAAAGCCACCGCCACGGGGTCCAAAGCCCACAAATGCAGGCTCCCGCTAGGCACACTCTCTACGCGGCCTAGGCCTAGGAACTTGAGGTTTTGGACCTCTAGGCCTAGCAGCACACCTCTGAACATTCGGCACATGCACATCATGGAAAGGATGGTACATGTCCGGGTTGTTCATCTCCTTTGCACGGCGCGCCTCTCTCTTGTGCCGAAAGCAGAACTCACTCAAGTGTCCATCTCTCCCACAATGCTCACAATGGTACCTCACCGCTCTCAAAGGGGGTTGTTGGTACTCACGGTGGTGGGTGTGGATCACTTTGCCCTTCTGTGGCATAAGCTCCTCCTGGATGGGTGGCATGGTGTCCAGCTTGTTCTTGAGGTGGTTTGGTTTGGGAGCCCAAGATTGTTTCTTTGGTGGAGCTCTTGGAGGTTCAACAAAGACCCCATCCTTGGTGTTAGGCTTCAGAGGCTCTTTGGGTGGAATCTTGGTAAGCTTGGGAGTAGTGGTGGAGTTGGGCTTCTCACATGGGTTCAGACCACTAGACTCTCCAATCTTCCCAAAAGATGAAACATCAACACCCGGAGCAAAACCTACACCAGGACCTCCAGCAGCTCGCTTAAATTGGGCGATCATCATCCCGAGCTGTGGCTCACCGCTAGACACCCATGACAAGATGGTCCGAAGGTATGTGTTTTCCTCCTCGGTTTGCATCTTGTCATGCTTCACATTAGCGATCTCCATCTCCAAACCCTCACAAAGAACACGCCTAGCCACACATGTGCTACCTGAGTTGGCCTCTTCAAGAGACACAATCTTGGCATTCTTCTCTGCCAACTCAGATTGCAAGCCCGCACAGGACTTGCACACACCCAACAAAGAAGGTCTAGCCTTCAGCTCATCCACCTCTCCTACCAACGCAACATACTTACCTCTCAAAGTGAGAAGGTCAGTCATGTGCGTGGTGCACATCTCACACTCCTCCTCATATGTGACAACTATGGTGGACTTGATAGATTCAAGCTCCTTCACCGTATCCTCCCACTTCTGCCTAAACTCCTTGCGCTCTCTAGCGGCACGCCTAAGCAACTTATCTTGACTAAGCAAGGCGGTAGTAAGTTTCTCGACCTCAGCAGAAAGCTCATTGTGGGTCAGAGATACCTGGGAGGTGTCGTCGTCGTCATCGTCCCAAGGGGTGTCCACTAGCTCGCCGTCGACCTCCTTGCCGAGGGCCATGGTGCAGAAGCCGTCGTCATCGGCGAAGAAGCAGAGTCCGTTCAGCTTGTCCTCGATCCTTTTCTTCTTCTCGGACTCATCGTCGCTTGAGCAAGCGGAGTCGTCATCCGAGCCGTCGACGTCACTGAGCGTGGCGAAGAATGCACGCTGCTCAGCGTGGGCCTTCTCCAAGTACTTCTTCTTGATGTACTCCTTGTCGAAGCCGCCCCTCTGCTTATGCCTTGCGGGGACGTACTTCTCCTTGCGCTTGCCGGAGTCGTACTTGTGCCCATGATCGCCCTTCCCAGATGTGTTCTTCTTCTTGGGACAGTTGGCGATGAAGTGGTCGGGGTCGCCGCACTCATAGCATCCCAAGCGTCCTCCACCGCGGCGACGGTTCATGCGATTGTTGTGAAACCGCGAGAACCGGTTGACGAGCAAAGCTAGCTCGTCATCCCCCAAAGACTCAAGCTAGTCCTCTGTGATAGAAAAGAGTGAAGAGAGTGCAAATCCTCCAGAGGGGTTAGCAGAAGAGCTAGAAACCAAAGCCATCGATGGGCCAGAAGGATTTTCATAAGAAGCCCTTGCCATGGCATCAATCTCACTGGACTTGAGCTTACTGAAGAGCTCGTCGCACGTGAGGGTCTCATAGTTAGGTGATTCGATGATCGCCGGAACTTTGGAGTCCCACACCGACCGATCAAGAGTATGCAAAAGCTTCAAAGCTCTCTCATGATCGTCGAAAGGCAACAACTCCTTGTTAGCCCTCATCCTGTTGACAATAACATGAAAGCGAGCGAATAAACTTTCTATGCTCTCGCCAGGCATATGTCGAAAGTTCTCATACTCTCGCTTGAACAACTCGTAGAGATGGGTTTTGACTTGAGAGGTTCCCTCATGGAAACGCATGAGGGTAGCCCAAATCTCCCGAGCCGTAGCGAGGTGAGAAACGCGATCAAACTCACACATGCTCAAACATGAGAAAAGAGCATTACGGGCTCGGCTATTGGCATCGTGATCATCGATCTGACGCTGAGTCACACGAGCAGCCAAGACCACGTAATCGGCAGAGTTGCAAATATCCCAAATGGAAGCACCAATACTCTGCAGATAGGCCGACATGCGTATCTTCCAATACGCATAGTTCGTCCCATCGAAAAACGGCGGTTTGCCCATGCCGCGATCCAAGTCACCTTCTGTGGATCTGGAACCGGCTAAGGTGGAAGATCCTTAACCCGCTCCGATACCAATTGAAGGACCAAAAGAGCTACCAGAAAGCGACTAGAAGGGGGGGTGAATGGGAGCTTCAAAATTTCCTGCCGGAAACTTGTTGCCACTGTCCCGAGAATTGCCCCAAGAGCAAACCTTAGAGCTCGTAAGTGTCCACGACCCTAGATGTAGGGTGGATGCTTCCAAGAAGCACAGCGAGACACTACACGACTCTAGAATCCCAACGCAAAAGACGGGAACCAAAACCGACAACGAACGAGCAAGCTGCGAATGAAACAGCGCGAAACAGCTCTGACCGGACTCACTGATGCGTCCAGTCAGTAGGCACCGGACACGTCCGGTCAGGCCAATTTGGTTTTGGACCCTTACTGTGTTGGACCGAACTCTGTGGTGCAGAGCGTCCGGTCACAACCTGTGCGTCCGGTCAACTGACAAAGACACCCGATGAACAGTGGGAGTTGCGCGTCCGGTCAGTACTCAGGGGTGAGTCCGGTCATCACGCAGAGAAGAAACGCAAAGAACATTCAATGACCGGACTCTGGAGGTGCGTCCGGTCAGCCCGTGTCCAGCGTCCGGTCACCCCGTCAGCCCCCTGTTCGTCCACCGATTCGATTCAAACTCTCCCAAAACGAAACCTCTAGGGTTCAAACTTGGAGAGATGAATCACAAGGAGGATAGTGAGCTATCTCTAAGAGATCATGGCTCGAACCTATCTCCAAATCGATGAATCGAAGAAATTCGGGAGAGGGGAGAAAAACTTGACTTTAGATGAAAATCGATCGATCTCCTAGACCATGAGGTTAGAAGAGAATTCCTTTGGTTGAAAGAAGTGCCTCATGATCTAGAACAACTTGGTTCAAACGGATATGCAAAAGATGAACCAAGCAAAGAGATCAAGCGAAGGGAAAAACGTGGGAAAAAGTAATCTGCGAAGAACACGATCAAAACATGAATCACAACCACAGAATTGCAACCGTGTGGCTACCACACGCTACAACAGTGAGATTACGGTCTCACTTCCTCAAAATCTCATGGACACACAGGTATTGTTCTCTTCTCTGTGGATCTCAGGTTCGCTACAGCAGGGGATGGGGAGAGCAAGAAACCCTAGAAGCAAAAGAGCAAATGACTAAGATAAAATGGGAGGAGGGTGTCTCCCTCTAATTATACTAATTCTATTTCCTACTCTACCCCTTAACTAATTACAGAGCGAACCAGCTAAACCCTAGGGTTATTCTAGACCAACTCGTGGTAGGTGGTGATCCGACGGCCACGCTCGCACAACTCGTAGCGTTGCCTCAACGCAACCTCCCGATTGCCGCCACGTGCCGCCCTCGCTCTGCACCCCCGGTTTTGTGGCCCAAACCGGGAAACCAGCCTTTCCAGCCAACCCCCGGCTTTGAGGCCCAAACCGGGAAACCAGCCCACCAGCATCTGAGTTTTGAGGCCCAAACCTAGCAAACCCGCAGCGCCCAGGTTTTGAGGCCCAAACCTGGAAACCATCCTCAGCCCGAGTTTTGTGGCCAAACTCGGAAACCATCCGCGCCCAGGTTTTGAGGCCCAAACCTGGAAACCGTCCACCCGATGGTTTTTCTCTGGCTCTACCACCAAACCGATGTCGTAGATGGGATGCCCCATCCGTGCACCCCGTCCACCGACACGTGTCCCCGAGTCCTCGACTCAGGCAACACATGACCACAAGTCTTCGCTCGTCACTGTCCCAGGCTGTCAGCCACCACAGCTGATCCTCGGGCCACCAGTCCCTCAGTCCAAGCCTCACGTCCGCCCTTCGCCACTCTCGGTCCATCGGCACGGCACGTCTCTACTTGACCTTCACCTTGCCTCTGATCACTGTATCCGTGCTCAACACCTGCACAACACAAGCCAAAGAACATGCGCATCATCCCAGTTGACAATCACTCATCACTCAGAGACTCGGCATACACCCATGTATCCGCACTGGCCCAAGCATAGGAGGGGTGGTTTCTCAGGAGATGCAACAACCTCCCAGACCTATGGCCAGCTCACGTTCGGCACAACGGGGAATGTCCCACAATCTGCTTCTAGAGTGTCTCCTGTGGCGAATAGGATACAGAGAGATATGTTTGGAGATGGATATCGGGAGTTTATGGACTATAACTCGATCAACGCTCTTCCGAATCTAGTCTACAGGAGTTTGGTAGGACCACATACTGGGGGGCAAGCACAAACAACTCCTGATTCAAGTATTGATCTCATCATGCACAAGATGGCTGATATGATGCAGAATCAGTTCGGCATAAAGCCAAAGAATCAGACTTATGCTTACAAGTCTCCCTACCCTGAATGGTACAATCGGGTGGCTCTTCCTCCAAGAGTAAAACCTCCCACTGATTTCACCAAGTTTTTGGGTCAGGATGATACCAGCACTATAGAACACATCAGCCGATACTTGATGCAACTTGGGGAAGCATCTACAGATGAAGCTTGGAGGATTCGGTATTTCCCACTGTCGCTGGCAGGACCAGCCTTCTCCTGGTTTGCTTCTCTGCCGGTGAATTCTATCAATACATGGGCAGAGTTAGAGCAGAAGTTCCACTCATACTTCTTTACCGGAACTAGTGAAAAGAAGTTGGTTGATGTTATGAGCCTAAGGATGAAACCTGGCGAAACGCCGCAAGAGTATCTGCGCCGATTCAGGAAAACCAAAAATCTCTGCTATTCCTTGAATTTGCCGGATGACCAATTGCCGGGAATAGCCATAGCTGGCATGTTGCCGGGTATCAAAGAAAAACTATTCGGCATGGAGTTTGATGACCTCAGGCAGTTGTCCCAAAGGCTGGCGACGATGAGCAATCAAGCTCAAGGATTCAGAAGGAATAATCAATACCAGAAGGGTGATGTGGCTGCCGGGATGTATCAGGCTTTCCTAGACGAAGCAGATGAATATGATAATGAAGATGAAGTGGCTGCAGCCGAGATAACCTGGTCTAAAGAGCCGACTCAAGTCAACCAGCGGTGGCTGAGGCAACATAAAGGTACTTATGACTTTGATGTGTCCAAGTCAGATAAATTATTTGAGTACTTGCTGAAGGAAGGACGCATCAAGTTGCTGGAAGGTCATCCTATGCTGCTTCCTGAGGGTGTCAAAGACAAGAAGTATTGTGGTTTCCACAATACTAAGTCCCACTCCATAAATGATTGCCGAGTGTTCAGAGTGCGGATTCAGAAGGCCATCCAGGATGGACACCTGAGGTTTGACGGGAAGATGAAAGTGGATGGTAGTCCTTTTGGGCAGAATACCGTATCCTTCTCTGTTAGTATGATCAATGCAGCCAATTTTGGGGGTAAGAATAAAATGAAAGTTTTAACTTCTGATAGAGCAAAGGAAGCTGCTGCTGTTGACCCTAATCAGCAGATTACAAAAAGAGAGTTTCAGCAGAAAGTTCGGTTCTAAAATAGCCGAATTGAGACGAGTAACACCTCCAGACCCAGGGTCACGACGCGCATTTTGTTGAATAAGTGGCGTCAGGAACAGGAACAGTACCAGAAGCAGAGGCTTTATGAAGAACGGAAGTTCCTGGAGGAGCGACGAGGGTACAAAGAAGAGATGTACCAGGAAGAACGAGAAGATACGAGGTAGCAGGAACGGTTTCATTGGGAATGCTCGTTCTTCCAGTATTGTTGGAACGAAGGCTTAAAGCTGCCTGTTAAAGACAACTACCCCGAGTGTAATAATCAATACTCCGAGTTTAGGCAGTCTCGAGTCAACCGCAGATCTGTCCATGAAAGGCTTGGGCCCCGGATCCCTGAGGACGATCGGCGTATAAAAATAAATAGTTCCAGAGATCGGCAGGAAAGAAGGTTTGCCGATCCAAATTGGGCTCGCACTGGAGAAGAAGAGTACCGCGAGTATGTCTGGCAGAAGGGACAGTGGTGTCCACCAGGTTTGAGAAAAAGCCAGAAGAGGAGAGTGCAGCGCTTAAGGAATAGAGAGTTGGCACAAACGGGCACCAGAACAAAGCAAGTCTGGCGTCCTAAGGAAGGGCCAAGCGAAGGTAATCGTTCGGCTGATACGTGCATGGCATTCTTTCTACCATCAGAGTTCATAGCTGTAACACCTCAGGTGTTTACATGAATAAAATGTTGTCATGCCATCATAAGCATTCCATAGCATCATGTGCTAGCTCACCTTGAGATGCATTCACTAAAATGAGTTTAACTCCTAATGTGTGAGCATTTTGTTATTGCTTGTGAGGTAGCTCAAAACCCTAATTTGGAATGTCATTATGAAATAACTTGTGTTCATTCCTATTTGACTAAAGTCATGTAAAGGCATGAAACCAAGTTCAATAATTTAAAAGACTACAAAATTCATCTAGCTTAAAAATGGGAAAATCATTTAATTTCCTATATAAGTTAATTAGTCCTTTCTAGTTAACTCAAAATCTGTGCATATTTAGGGGCTGACCCTAAAAGCTTTTTGGTAGATCTTGAGAAGAGGTACAACTTTGGTATTCAAAGTTTTCAAAGTTTCTGTACAAAATTCCAAGTAATTTTGAATCTACTCAAACCCTGAAAATGGTCCCCTTTTGATTTTAAACTTGCATTTCAAAAACTATTTGAAATCTGAGTTTGAGGTTTACATCAAAGTTGTAGAGAATTTCAAAATGAATCTTTCATACATTGACCATTTTTCAAGTGTCAGTGTAAAATCAAAAGTAATTTTGTTTCTGCTATAAAACCCTAAATCTGTCCCCTTTTCAAATTTCTAATTTGAAGTCAATTTGAAATGGTTTGATCAAACTGGCCTATTTCTATTTGAAATCAGCCATAGGTTGTTAAAGCAAAGTTGTACAACTTTTCAAACTCTACATTTCATATTTTGGCAAAACTTGAAGTATAGTTCAAATTTTAGAAGTATTTTCAAAATTTCAGAAAGGGGGGAGAGAGCAAGGAACAGTGCCAAGGGGGATGTTGGATACACACTTGCTCACCTTCGCTCTCGTGCGAGGATAAGGCGAAGGTGGCCAAGTGTCGAAGGCAGAAACGAAGGTTTAGGAAACAAAGACTATTATCGTAGCTCTATTCCCCAAAAAATCTTGTGCCTTGCACTGTTCACCCCTTGGTATTTATAGGGAATACCAAGGGTCACGGGACTAATTACGAAAGGGTACAACAAAGATTCCCTGCCTCCACGCAGGGAGGAGGGGCAAAGAAGTAAAAACACAGTCACAGCGGAAACCCTAATCAGCCTTCCCTTTGTGCGCCGCCATTCGGTCTTGCCCACCTTCGGGGGCAGGCGTAAAACTTGACCTTCGACTCCGCTTGCGCTCGAGCCAGCGTCCTTCCATCGCCTCGCCGAACCCTTCGCTCCGAGCGAAGTGGCCTCACAAGGCGAGCGAAGGTTACCCGCCTGACTGTCATCGAGTCTTATCCTGCAGGGAATTGCAACAAAACCTCGGGGGTCGGATCCATGGCGAGGGTTAGAAAAACGGGTCCGAGGGTGTGGATCGCGCGAAGGTCTTTTCTGCCTGTGCCCCGCGGGGTGCCGCTGCCGAGGGTCCTAATCCCCAACAGTAGCCCCTCGTTGCTTTGGATCTAAGGAGCGAAGCTTAGGCCCAAGCAGCGCCTTTCGATGGGAGATGTGGAGAGACCCTAGGCAGCGACGCCCGCGACTGCTTTGGGCCGGGCTGTAGTACTGTTTGCTTTTGTACTATTGGAAACAGCTCCGTTTTTTGTGCCGGGTTTTTCGGCTACTATGCTGATTTTGTCGGGCGGATGCTTCTGCTTCGCGCCATATAAATAGAAGGGGTAGGTGGGGGGCTTTCATCTTGTGCCCTCAATCGAGCTTGCCGTCTTGCTGCCGCTCGTTTGTTGTTGCGAAGGTTATTTTTCGCATAGTTGCGAAGTCTTGGTCTGCTTGCGTTTAGCGAGGGTTAGTTTTTAGAGATGGCGAGGTTGAAGCAAACTTCTCGCGCTGTGTCCCCCGCCGCTGCGGATGAGGGGACTACCTTCGAGTTCGGGCTTAGTCGGGCTTGCGCCTCCGAGCTCGCGTCCTATGTCAGGTGGGGTTGGATTGAGGACGGAAAGGCGAGGGTCAGTGATGGGGAGACGGTGCCGAAGCCAGGTGCAGATGAGGTTGTTGTTTTTGAGGAATTCCTTTCAGCCGGACTTCATTTTCCGGCTGACTCCTTCGTGACTTCAGTTCTGCGAAGGTTCAATTTGCGCTTTCATCAGCTTACACCTTCGTGCTTCACGAAGATGTCTGTTTATGTTTGGGCCTGCCGATCGCAGGGGATTGTCCCTCATGTCGAAGGGTTTGTTCGCACTCATTGCGTCCATATGCAGCCTCGGAAGTTCACTGATAGCGAGGGCAGATCCAGTTTTGGTCAGTTCGCTGTTTACACTTTCTGCCATCGCGCCGGCGCGGAGCTACCGGTACAGGCTCAGAAGAATAAGTGGAGCAGTGAGTGGCAAGAGTTCTGGTTCTACTACAAACTCAGTGATAATATTGAGCTTTGCGGTGAGCTTCGGTTGCTTGGAGAAGTGGGCGCCGAAGCTAGGATGAGGGCCGAGGCTCACGCCTCTGTTGACTGTCTGAGGGTGGTTGCCCGCTCGCAGTGCGCGCGTGACCTGCTGGAGGAGTATTGTTGCGCCAAGATTTGGCCTCTTGGGCGAAGGCAGGCATGGTTCAAAGTGGAGGATGATCCCAAGTACGAAGGTAGGGGTTTGAAGAGGCCGAGCCTAGACCTTGACAAGGTTTGGGAGAGAACTCTCCAAAAGTTTCCCTCACGCGGAGATGGGATCGAGGTCATCTACAAGCGTGTCCAGCAGTGGACTGTGGAACTTGTTGGGAAGCTGTCCATGCTGGAGACTAAGGCGATCCACAGCTCGGTGGGTAGCGGAGGTCGGGTGAACAGAATGTTTGATATTCTTGGGGTCCGGTATGCGGACTGGCCAGCTCCTTCGAGCGAGGATGCGCCGAAGAAAAGGAAACGCGAAGCTTCGGGGGAGAGAGGAATTGTCTCCCGGCCGAAACGAGGCCGTGGACAAGGCCGAGGTGGTGTCGGTGGCCGGGTGAAAACACTCGCAACGAAGGTCGCGGCCGGCTCGGCTGGTGGCTCTTCGTCAGCTATTGTTACTTCCGGCCGAGGTGTCGGTAGGGCTGCAGGGTGGGTGCCTCGAGTTGGAGGGATCAGTGCTTTGATTCAGATTTTGGACGACGAGGATGAGTCTAATGATGATGAGGTGGAGGAGGAGAAGGATGGAAAGGAGGGGGGAACGGACGAGGGTTCATCTGATGAAAACAGCGAAGCTTCCAGTGAAGGACATGACACCGATGAGGAGGTGTCCATCGATGACACCCTCGGAAGAGAGGCAGCCTCGCCACGCGCTGGTGCAATGGTTACCTAGAGCGTGGACGACATCGTTCGAGGTACTGAATTAGGTAGTCCTAGGCGAGGGTCAATTCCCAGCTTTGCGGGCTCGCATCTGTGGGTGGAGGGTTTTGAGTTTGATGGAGAACTCGAGTCTGACCGTGCACGGGGAAAAAGACCGTACGGCGAGGCAAGTCGGTCAAGCCTCCCAGAGTATGCTAAGAAGCTTGGAATTTCTGATCCGGCGACTGAGTTGTTCACCAGTCCGGACCTTCGGGATTGTCACTTGCAATGTGGCCCGGAGGAAAGGCGTTTTTTGGGCCGAATCTTCGGCCGCATTTGTGTGCCGGAGGCAGAGGTTCTACTTGCGGACCAAGCGGTTGGTGACACCTTTGACGACGTTGACGTCAAGTTGGCGGAGCTAATGCTCTTGAATCGCGCAGCGAGGCGGAAGGTTGGCTCCGACATGGAATTTATGAGAAACCATATTACTGAGCTTGAGAAGGAGAATAGCAAACTGGCCCGGAGCCTAGAGAATAAAGAAATTGAACTGAAGAATGCTTCGGAGAAGGCCGCGAAGACTCGAGAGGAGGCAGTTGAACTGGCGAAGCGTAATGCTGATCTGATTGCCGCGGGAAAAGAGAAAGACAAGGCTTTGGCCGAAGCCAAGGGTCGGCTGGTGGATTTGAACAAATCTTGGTGGGCGAGTATGGAGAATGTCAAGCGTAAGCTTGATTGCTGTCTGACCGAGGCTGGAGGCTCTGCCGGAGAGCCGTTGCCTGTAGCTGACGCGGAGGCCTTCGAGGGCTGGCTGGGTAATGAGCTTGATGTATTTAGCTCGTTAGTTGCCAATGCAGCTGATTTTGGTGGCTACGCCGGGGCTTTGGCAATGGCGAGCACGCTTCGTCTGGCGGATTGTGATCATCTTCGCAAGATCAAAAGGCCGAACCATGCCTTTCCGTCGGTCGATGAAGTTCGCCAGATGAAGGTTGATGACGCAGAAGTCCGGAACTGCGCGATGCGTTTGCTCCGCAAGTTTTGGATCTCCAGAGGCGGCCGAGCTCTCGCCTTCGAAGAAGCTGCCGAGGCTACACGTCAGGTTCGCGTCCTTTTTAAGATTTTGATTTTGTTGGTTATTTTTAGAGGGGTTATTATTGATTTTGGCGAGGTTTGTCTTTGTTTTGGCTACAGGCTCAGAAAGATGCGATGCCCTCGCCGTCTACGGAAGTTGAAGCAGGAGGTGGCTCCGAAGCTGCCCCTGAGTCAGGTGCTGCGGGAGTTACGCTCGCCGAGATTGAGGCCTTGACCAGTGACGTCCCGAGCACTGAAGAGGCCATCGTGGAAAAGACCACGACGGAAGAGGGGCCTGCTTCGACCGTCGAGGCTGCCGTGGAAAGATCTGCGGCGGAGGAGCCGCCTGCTGAAGCCTCGACCGTCGCTGTTGGCGAAGGTTCAGAGGCTATCGACAACGGAGCTGCGGGTGGTGCTCATAGGGAAACTGGTCAGGTGTGAACCTCGGGATTGTTGGGGCGAGGGAGCCCTTTTGTAGAAATTGTGGTTGTTTGTAAAGACTTGATGAGGCTGAGACATCTCGTATTTTTGTGAAACATGCAGGTTCCTGACGGAACCGTGCTAGACGTATTCGACGTGACTCCGCTGATGTTAAATTACCAAGATGTTTTTATAACTGGTGAATCATGGGCTCGCGCTAGGTTTAAATATCCTTCGCTTTCCTTTGAACGTTTTTGGTGGTCGAAGGTGCGGAGGTATGATTTAAAAAATAGTAGGTCGAGTCGATTTTGGCGCGAAGCAGACTATACAGACCGTCAAGCCGATCGTTATTTGTTTGGATCTTCTTCGACCTCGCAAGCTGGCGGTGATGATGATATTGACGAGAGCGCAGCTTTAGAATATTTGTTCGGGCAAAGAGAGCTTGATATAGGTTCGGATGGGATGCTTGTGATTCCGAAGGAAGAACCTTCGGAAGTTAGTGAGACCAGGCGTAGATACATGTATAAGGCGAGGGTTTTACCCGGGGACCTACCAATTGTCCCTGCAGCTCCTTTATTGTGGGGACCTCTGGTTCCAGTGGAAGGGGAGTTTGAGGGGGGTACCGAGGGTTTGGATAGTTTGGTACTGATTGAGTATGAGGATGGACCCGTGTAATCTTTGATTTTTTTTTTTGGAGTTCAGTTTTTGTATGCTGTGTTGTTGTTTCAAAGTATTGAGCCTAAGACATTTGATGTAACCGTTTGTGATAATCAGGTTGGAACAATTTGTGGGGCTCGCGTGACCGCTTTGTACACTGATTTTGAGAAAACAGCGACGCCCCCCACTTTTTTATAGCGAGGCTCACGTAATGCTTTCGATAAGCTGGTTTTGAAAAAACAGCGACGCCCCCACTTTCTTTTAGCGAGGCACGCGCATTGCTCTTCGTGAGCTTGTTTTGAAGAAACAGCGACGCCCCCCTTTACTTTTAGCGAGGCTCGTGTATTGCTCTCGTGAGCTTGTTTTGAAAAAACAGCGACGCCCCCTTTACTTTTAGCGAGGCTCGCGCATTGCTCATCGTGAGCTTGTTTTGAAGAAACAGCGACGCCCCCCTTTACTTTTAGCGAGGCTCGCGCATTGCTCTTCGTGAGCTTGTTTTGAAAAAACAGCGACGCCCCCCTTTACTTTTAGCGAGGCTCGCGCATTGCTCTTCGTGAGCTTGTTTTGAAAAAATAGCGACGCCCCCCTTTACTTCTAGCGAGGCTAGCGCATTGCTCTTCGTGAGCTTGTTTTGAAGAAACAGCGATGCCCCCCTTTACTTTTAGCGAGGCTCGCGCATTGCTCTTCGTGAGCTTGTTTTGAAGAAACAGCGACGCCCCCCTTTACTTTTAGCGAGGCTCGCGCATTGCTCTTCGTGAGCTTGTTTTGAAAAAACAGCGACGCCCCCCTTTACTTTTAGCGAGGCTCTCGCATTGCTCTTCGTGAGCTTGTTTTGAAAAAACAGCGACGCCCCCCTTTACTTTTAGCGAGGCTCGCGCATTGCTCTTCGTGAGCTTGTTTTGAAGAAACAGCGATGCCCCCCTTTACTTTTAGCGAGGCTCGCGCATTGCTCTTCGATGATAGGCTCCTGTCGTGCTTTGCGGTGTGCTTGACTTTTTTGGACTTCGCGCCTCCCCCGTTGGGTGGAGGTGAAGTTTGCTTCTTGCGAGCCCCTGGCACGTTTGCGAGGGTGCTTGACATTTTGTACTTCGTGCCTCCCTCATTGGGTGGAGGTGAAGTTTGCTTTTTGCGAGCCCCTGGCACGTTTGCGAGGGTGCTTGGTATTTTGTGCTTCGCGCCTCCCCCGTTGGGTGGAGGTGAAGTTTGCTTCTTGCGAGCCCCTGGCGCGTTTGCGAGGGTGCTTGGCATTTTGTGCTTCGCGCCTCCCCCGTTGGGTGGAGGTGAAGTTTGCTTCTTGCGAGCCCCTGTCGTTTGTGCCAGGGTGCTCGACTTTTTTGGACTTCGCGCCTCCCCTTATCTTAGGTGGAGGTGAAGTTTGCTTTTTTGCGAGCCCCTGTCGTTTGTGCCAGGGTGCTCGACTTTTTTGGACTTCGCGCCTCCCCTTATCTTAGGTGGAGGTGAAGTTTGCTTTTTTGCGAGCCCTTGTCGTTTGTGCCAGGGTGCTCGACTTTTTTGGACTTCGCTCCTCCCCTTATCTTAGGTGGAGGTGAAGTTTGCTTTGAAAAGAAAAAAGATTGTTTTTCGAAGCAATCTTGGTGGGTTTCATCGAATGTAGCGCTCTTGAAAGAGATCCGCTTTTTTGATGTTTGGGAGTAGAGGGTTGGAGATTTTACTTTTTGGGGGGTTCTAGCCTGTATTAATGGTTTGGATACTGCCTCGTTAAAAAACCTTACGCCCCTTTGTAAGGAAAAAGAGTGCAGCTCCTGTCGTTTGGTTACATTCATAGGAATAGAAGGAAACATGAATGCGCAGATAAATTACATCTTGCAAGGGCTCGCTAGGGCTCCGCTATGGGTAGTATTTGCGAAGGTCGTCGATGTTCCAGGTGTGAGGCAAGATGTTTCCCTCGCTGTCGGAGAGGTGGAAAGAGCCAGGGCGATTGCTTTCCACAATCAAGTATGGACCTGTCCACTTGGGCTGAAATTTTCCCGCCAAGCTGGCATTTTGTTTTCTGATGAGGACGAGGTCACCCTTCTGCAGATGTTTGATTCTGATCTTTTTATCTCTCCATTTTTTGGTTTCTTCTAGGTACTTGCGAAGGTTGTGCACTGCGTTGCATCTTGCTTCTTCGAGTAGGTCTTTATCAAGCGGTTGGGCTTGCTCGTCAGATGCAAGGGTTGTCCTGAGCGACCCATATTTTAGCTCTTCTGGAAGCACCGCTTCTTCGCCGAACAAAAGTTTGAAAGGAGTGAATTTTGTTGCTCTGCACTCCGAGGTGTTGTGAGACTAGGTGACCGAAGGTAGTTCATCGGCCCATTTGCCCTTAGGTCTACCCTGCAACTTTTTGGATATAGCTTGGAATATTGTCGCATTGGCTCTTTCAACTAGGCCGTTGGATTGCGGGTGCCGGACGGAGGCAAAGCATAACATTGTCCCAATTTGCGCACAGAATTCTTTGAAGACCTCGCTGTCAAACTGAGTGCCATTGTCGACGGTTAGATGCTGAGGAACTCCAAAGCGACAGACTATTTGTTGCCAGAAAAACTTTTTTACTGCGAGGGAAGTGATGGAGAACAGTGGCCTTGTTTCAATCCACTTTGTGAAGTATTCCACAGCTACCACCGCATAGTGAAGGTTCCCTGGAGCTGTCGGTAATGGGCCTACGAGGTCCATCGCCCACCTTTGCAGAGGCCAAGTTGGGCATATGAGGGTTGTGGGTACCCCTAGAGCGTTTTGGTTTTTTGCCATCAGTTGACAACCCTCGCAATGCTTGACGATGGTTTCCGCATCTCTTAATGCTGTTGGCCAGTAGAAGCCTTGCCGGAACGCTTTGCCGACTAGAGCCCTCGGGCCGTTGTGAGAACCGCAGATGCCCTCGTGGATTAGCCTGAGAATGTCATCGCCTTCGGACTGAGACACACATTTGAGCCATGGCGAGGTTACCGAGGCTTTGTACAAGGTGTTGTCAACGATCTTGTATCCTCGCACTCTTTGCTTTAGTCTGTTTTCTTCTTCTCTATTGCTTGATTCATGGAGCCCCTTGATGTAGGCCATGATAGGTGCTCTCCAATCCTCGCACTGAATTGCGCTGATCAGCTTGATGCTGGTTTCAAAAGCTTCGGAGGCTGAACGAGTGGTAACGTCGCAGAACACATCTGGTGGAAGCTGTAACTGCTGTGCGGCTGCTTTGGCTAAGCAATCTGCCTCGCTGTTTTCAGTCCTTGATATTGCTTTTACAGTTATGCTGAGGAAGAAAGATTCTAACCTTCGGACATATTGAAAATACTTTTGAAGCTCTGGATCTTTTGCTTTGTAGTTCTTTTCAATGTGCCCCGCAATGACTTGAGAGTCTGTGTTGATAAGTGCCCATCGGACTGATAACGATCGTAGTCTTGAAAGTGCCAGAATCACAGCTTCGTACTCTGCAGAGTTGTTTGTGCACTTGAAGTCAAGCCTTCTTGCGTATCTCAGCTTCGACCCGGAGGGCGAGATTAGAATGGCCGAGGCACCGGCTCCAGTTGCACCCCAGGCCCCGTCGACGTAAACGATCCAAAACTGGTCATGCTGCAGCTCACTAGGGCGAGGGTCGGGTGTCCATTCTGCTATGAAATCAGCCAGCACTTGTGATTTGACTGCTGTTCTGCCGACGAAGGTCACAGCATAACTATTAAGCTCGACTGCCCATTTTGCTATTCTTCCAACTGCTTCGTTGTTTTTGAAAATGTTCTCGAGAGGGTACGATGAAGGTACATGGATCTCGTGCGCCTGGAAATAGTGCTTGAGCTTTCTTGATGCCATAACGATGGCGTAAGCTATTTTCTCAAGCTCCGAATAATTTCTCTTTGGGCCTTCGAGGGTTTCTGAAACATAGTAGATTGGGGCTTGTCTGGTCTTGTTGTTTTCGCGGAGCTCCTTGATGAGGACTGCGCTTGCTGCGTGTGGCGAGGCTGCGACGTAGAGTAACAATAAATCTCCCTTGCTTGGGCTGGTTAGGGCAGTCAAGCTGGTCAGATATTTTTTCAACTCCTCGAAGGCCTTTTGTTGCTGGGGACCCCAATTGAATGGAGCATTGCTTCTGAGTGTTTCAAAGAAGGGTAACCCTCGCTCTGCGGATCTTGAGATGAATCTGCTAAGTGCTGCTAAACGACCGGTCAGACGCTGAGCTGCTTTCTTGGTCGCCGGAGGTTCCATGTTCATGATGGCATCAATCTTCTCAGGGTTAGCTTCGATTCCTCTGGCTGAGACGATGCAACCTAGCAATTTACCTTTGCTTACCCCAAAAACATATTTTTCTGGGTTTAGTTTCAGTCCGGCGGACCGGAGGTTGCTGAACACCCTCGATAAGTCTGATATGTGGTTTTCTTTTAGTTCACTCTGGACAACTAGGTCATCGACATAAGCAGAGACAGCGTGTTCATCCTTGAAAACTTTAGAGGTCATGCGAGCGAAGGTTGAGCCTGCGTTTTTCAAGCCTTCTGCCATTCTTCGGAAGCAAAAGGTGCCCGAGGGTGTGATAAAACTTGTTTTTTCCTCATCTTCTTCATGCATCCAAATCTGGTGATAGCCTGAAAAGCAATCGAGGAGGGATAGCATTTGGCAACCTGCCGCTCTGTCGACCAGGGTGCTTATGTTTGGGAGAGGGAAGTCATCCTTCGGACAGGCTTTGTTCAAGCAAGTGAAATCCACGCACATTCGCCATTTTTTGTTCTTCTTTTGGACTAGGACCACATTTGAGAGCCAAGTTGGGTATTTGACTGGGCGAATGACGCCTGCGTCCAAAAGCCTTTTTACCTCAGCCTTCGCTGCCTCCTTTCTTTCTTCTGACATCTTGCGAAGCTTTTGTTTGATTGGGCGATAGCCCGTTTTGATGTTCAGGCTATGCTCGATCATTGATCTGTTGACTCCTTTTAGGTCTTCTGCGGACCAAGCGAAGGTGTCGGAATTTTCTCTGAGGAAGGTGACGAGGTTGCCTTCTGGTTGAGGGTCTAGATTGGCTGAGATGATCACCTTTCTTTCGGCGTTGCCCTCGAAGAGTTGGACTTGTTTGGTTTCCTCCTTTGGCGCTGCCTTCACTTTGTCAGTGCAGGCTTCACCCTCATCGCTGAGGTCGGGGGTTTGAGGTTTTGACAAATTGTGGACGTTACGTTGTCCTGGGGCTACGTTCCCCTCAGCTGCCCTTGCAATGTCTTGGTCTCCGAATACTGCAACCACACCCTTCGGAGCGGGAAGCTTCATGCAGAGGTAAGCAGGGTGGATGACAGCATTGAATGTGTTTGTGATCCCTCGGCCAAAAATGCCATTGTATGGGTAGAACATGTCGACGACGTCGAAGGTTATGTGCTTGGTTCTGCAATTTGTTTGGTCACCGAAGGTCACGGGCAAGGATATTTTGCCAACAGCTCTCACTTGTTGACCGCCAAAACCGTATAGGGGGTTGTCAGCAGGTTGCAGGAGGTTTCTATCAAGTTTCATGCTGTCGAAGGTTGAGGCGAATAGAATGTCAGCGGAGCTTCCTGTATCAACCAAGATTTTGGTGACGGTCCACCCTGCGAGGTTGGTTTCAATCACCATAGCATCGGTGTGAGGGTAGTCTCTCAGCTTCATGTCACTGGAATCGAAAGTTATTGGGACGTGAGACCAACGGCCGAATCTGTGTGGTCCTTCGACGGCCACGTGGTGAACTCGTCTGGCATGTTCCTTCCTCTGCCGCTTGTTACCATGATCTTCGTTCGAACCTCCGGTGATAGCCAGTATCACACCGAAGGTTGATGTTGGGTTATTGACTGTCGTTTGGCTCTGGGCTTCGGCTTTGACAGGCTGGGGTGCTGGTAAGGCGGGTATTGGCGGTGGTGGTGGTAGGGCGTTGCTGGTTTGGTTTGTTATTGGGATTTGGTTTTGGGGGGTTGTTGGGAATGTGACTGTGTAAGGAGTGTTTTGGCGTTGTGGAATTGTTGTTGCCTGGTAGGAGGTTTCGTTGAAGTGTGGGTGGTGGGAGTAAATGGGTTTTTGCGAGGGCAGGCCATAGTTTACGGGGGTGTCATGGAATTGGGAATTTGAAGGGTGGAAGGTTGGTTTCCTGGTGTGGTTGATGGTTCGGGTGTCTGACGAGGCAGCTTTCCTGGATTCTTGGTATTCTTTTCCCTTGGCGAAGCATTCGCATTGCTTGGTTGTGTGTCCCTTTCCGAGGCCACATAAATGACAATACATCTTTGCGGGGTCCCTTTGCTGGTTCCGTTGATTTGGCGGGGGTGGCAAACCATGAGAGGCATGGTTGCTCAGAGGTTGAGCGTCCTGTCTTTAATCCTCGTAATTAGTTGCTTTGTTGATTGCGCCAACGTTGCTTTGCTCTTGGCGAGGGTTGCTCTCCCTTGGTTGAGGCCTCGGCTGCGGCTTCTGTTGTGAACGCCGAGCGTCGGACTTCGATCTGAAGTCCATGTCTGCTCTGTAGTATCGTTCCATTGTTTCGTGTAATTCTTCTATTGAATTCGCCGGCTTCCTGGCAAACTTTGATGAGCATGGGCCTGGACGCAGGCCACTGACTGCGGCGAGAATTACAGCTTCGTCGGAGATGCCTGGGGTTCTCGCTCTAATTTGGATAAACCTCCGCCAATAATCTTGAAGCGGTTCGCGCTCCTCTTGCTTGCAATTGAACAAGTCGATAGGGTTCGAGGGAGCTACCGTGATGCCTTTGAAATTAGTGCAGAGTCTGTCTCTGAGGTTTGCCCAGGAGTCCACGGACCCAGGGCGAAGGTTGCTGTACCAGGTTTGTGTGATGTCACGCAAGATGATGACGAAAGATTTTGCCATTGTTGATTCATCTCCGCCTGCCGCGGCGACTGCAGCCTCGTAGCTCATTATGAATTGACGAGGGTCAGAGATTCCGTCGTATCGTGGCAGATTTTGCGGATTGTAGCACGGAGGCCAGGGTTGAGTTTGTAGTATCTGGGAGAGTGGAGACTTTGGGTCGTAGGGCATTTGGTGTTGTTGAGGCCTTCATTGGTTGCAAAGGTTTAGCTCTCTCTCATCCGGGTAGAGGTGGCGGAAGTTTGGTGGTCTTATAGGATGTGGTTGCGGGTTTATTGGCGGTGGTGGGGGGTGGTGGATGGTGGCGAAGGTTGTCTTGATCCTGCTCATTCCCCTCCTGCAGCGGGGGCATCTCATCATTCCAGCCTTCGACCTCGGCTTCTGCCGCAGCGAGGGATTCCTCCATTCGGCGAAGCTGCTCTCTGGCTTCATCTGCCCTTTGTCTGATCGAGCGTAATCAGTTATGCCTCTCGAGTTGATCAAGGTGCCTCTTCTTCTCTTGCAGTTCAGCTTCAAGCCTCTCGAGGGCCTCGAGGCCCAACTCCTCCTCATCTCCTTCCTCTCCCTCTCCTGAAGTGTGAGGGTGTGGCTGCGTCGCCACTCGGGCTTGGGGGCTTTGGACCTGAGGTTCCGGGGTAACATTCTCTGCTCCCGAGGGTTGCACAATTTCCTCAGCAGGGGGAACTACTGCCGTCGTCTCTCTAGCGACGCGCTGGTCCCTCGCCGAAGGTGCTCTCCTGTTTCCTGCCATTTCAAACTTCGGTCCCCACGGACGGCGCCAAACTGTTGGATACACACTTGCTCACCTTCGCTCTCGTGCGAGGATAAGGCGAAGGTGGCCAAGTGTCGAAGGCAGAAACGAAGGTTTAGGAAACAAAGACTATTATCGTAGCTCTATTCCCCAAAAAATCTTGTGCCTTGCACTGTTCACCCCTTGGTATTTATAGGGAATACCAAGGGTCACGGGACTAATTACGAAAGGGTACAACAAAGATTCCCTGCCTCCACGCAGGGAGGAGGGGCAAAGAAGTAAAAACACAGTCACAGCGGAAACCCTAATCAGCCTTCCCTTTGTGCGCCGCCATTCGGTCTTGCCCACCTTCGGGGGCAGGCGTAAAACTTGACCTTCGACTCCGCTTGCGCTCGACCAGCGTCCTTCCGTCGCCTCGCCGAACCCTTCGCTCCGAGCGAAGTGGCCTCGCAAGGCGAGCGAAGGTTACCCGTCTGACTGTCGTCGAGTCTTATCCTGCAGGGAATTGCAACAAAACCTCGGGGGTCGGATCCACGGCGAGGGTTAGAAAAATGGGTCCGAGGGTGTGGATCGCGCGAAGGTCTTTTCTGCCTGTGCCCCGCGGGGTGCCGCTGCCGAGGGTCCTAATCCCCAATAGGGGAGAAACGCCTAGAAGCTCACCAGCGAGCTGCTCCGCCTGGGCCGCGCTCGCGCTGGGGCGCATGCGTCGCGCCAGCGAGCTGCTTGCTAGCTTCGCGCACAAGTTCTTCACGTCGCAGTCCTCCTCTTCAGCGTTATCGCCCTGCAGTCGCGTCGTGCTCCGTCTTTCTCCTCTGCTCGCTCGCCGCCGCCGCCGTCCCTCTGCTCAGCTACGCCGGCCACGTGAGCGCTTGTTTGTCCCGTTCAACTGCGTCACCGTGTTCGCCTCATCGTTGCGGAGCCGTAGAGCTAGGTCGTAGCCTCGCTCGCCCCCGCAGCCGCCCGGCGTGGTCGTCTTCTTCATCTCCGGTCCCGAGCACCACCATCGACGCCGCCACCGTGGTCAGCAAGCTCGGAGCCCTATCATCCTCCCCTGAGCCTCGTTCTCTCTTTCTTATCTGTTCTTGATGCTTTAACCCTAGGTCGTTGACCTTATCTCCCTCTGTCTCAGCCGGAACAGGTCGTCGCCGTCGAGCCGCACCGCTGAGATCCGCCGCCGTCGTCGTCATCACCGTTCGGAACTGCGTCATCTTCGGAGACCTGGTCCGCTAGAGTCGTGGTGAGCCCCTGGTGCTGATGCGCACGTCCATAGCCTGAGTAGAGCTCTCAGTTGGCCGGCGTGTCGCCGCCGTGCCGCCGCGTCCGCCTGTGTCGTCGTCGGGGTAGAGAGAGAGGTCGAGGGAGGGAGTTTGAGGGTTCAGCGAGGCCGTGAGGTGAAGGGGAAGGCGTTGAGCTAGTTGGTTTGGCCGGAGAAGGTCGCGTTGCTCCGGCGTGCGCGAGCCGAGCTCGCCGCCGACAGCCTTGGCGTTGGGGACGTGTCGACGAGAATTCGACAAAACCCGAGGGCCTAAGTGCAAAGTCCTAGACTCAGAGGAATAGTGCCCAACAGTGTCAAGGGCTTGGTTGTAGTTTTGTTAAAGCCAGAGGGCTTTTCTGCAAGATCGGCCGTGCAGGCGCGGGCAGGCCCGAGTTGGGCCGCCTTGCGCGCGGGATGGGCCGAGTGGGCCAGTTTCGGCCTGTTGGGGTATTTGTTTATTTTAAACGTTTTAATCTTTTTCCTGTTATGTGCATGCTAATGCTGAATTTGTTATTTTTGTACGAATTAATCTGTTGAGGCAAAATTTATGAAAATTTTTGTGCATGTTCTATGAAATGTGTAGTTTTTATGAAAAATATAATATGTGAATGTTTCTGTATTTTGTTTTGCAGTAAAAATTATGCCTCTTAATTCTTGAATAAGGATTCAATGATTTTTTATAAAATCAAGTTTAACTCCAAAAATGCTAAAATTTATTTTATGCACTGTTTGGATCATAACCAATCTGTGTACCAAGTTTGAACTAATTTGAGCATAGTTTGCTTCACAACTTAATTTCCGGCTAATTAAATTACTTTCTTTATGCATAAACCATGTTGTGAAACATAAAATCTAAGTTTCTTTTGATAGATTTGAAGATTAAGATAAGTGAATTATCTTGATCTGCTGCTTGAGGCAGGCAAGTGTCATTCATGTAAACCATGTATATTTATACAATTGGTTTTGTTGGTTTGCAACTTTACCGTGAGGGAAAGTTGTTTTAAGTTAAATGTTATAGCTTAAAAAATTTCCATCTTTACCATGATCATGACATGAGCATCTCATCAAGCCTGCACTCCTTTATCGTGTAGTTTCCGAAGAGGTCGTTTGTCCGGACGAGGTTGGTCCAGGGAGTTCGGAGTGTCCTGTTGATCCAGTATATCAGGAGTTTCTGACTTATTCGATCAACGAAGGCAAGCCCCGGTTCATTTAACCATTTCCTTGGATTTACAATTACACTTATTTTCGATAACCTGATGCATTAAATGTTTGTCAAATAAATGCTTTAAACCTGTTGATGCATGATCAACCTTGTTAGCGATATATCATTCCTTGCTACCTGCTTTATGCAAATGATAGAAATGCTCAGACTTGCTTTCTCACGCTTCCGATAAATGTTTTGATACTTATCGTTTTGGAATGATAATGAGAAAGAATGATGGTTAAGACTAGACGGGCACATGCATCGAACCTTGGGTTGGTGTAGGGTGACCCGGATGTGTCGGAATAGGATTAACCGTTGTTGGCCTGCTAGATTGAGAAACTGTGAAGTACCGATCATATGCTACGGTAAGCCCTACCTTGGTGATTCTTAAATAAGAATGGCTAATCGCGCACTGGGAGTGGAGAGATGGAGGGAGTACTAGCTACCCTCGTGGGTTAAAGTCCCGGATTGGAGGTGTACAAGTACTCTCGGGTGGCGCGGACCCGGTCTTGTTTGGAGGATCCGAGGTTGGGGTTGGTATATGTGTGAACACGGGTCTACATATATCGTATGATCATGGAAAACTCCCAGATCTGGTTGAATCGGTTCGAATCGTCGTGCTCCTCGGTTAAGGAGACTCAATCTTTCGACCCGCACCGTAGAATACAAATGGAACTGGTTTATGAAAGAATGAGGATGACCTTTTACTAATGTTCACTTTCAGTTCTTATTATGTACTCAAATGATTAAGTAAAATTTGGATCTAGAACTACTTTAGTAAGCTTTTATGCAAATGAAAAATTCTGTTGAGCCTACCCAAACCAGCATATCTGTTCCTTCTCTTATCTTGTCGGTTAAGCCTTGTTGAGTACCTTTGTACTCAGGGTTTGTTAAACCCCTGTTGCAGGTGACGTTCACGAGCAGCCTTGCTTGGAGGCTTGTTGCATGACCGTCGTTGAGGAGGACGTGTCCGGGGAGGAGTAGTGCAACCCTTAGGCGGGGTTGTTTGTGTGAAATACTGTTCTATTAATGTTGTCTCCACTACCTAGGGTAAAGTTCGAAACTATGGTTTGTAATAACGACGCAAGTTTGAACAACTGGTTTGTAAAACGTATGGTATAATACTTCCGCACTTTATCTCCGATGTATGTTATTTGTGAAATGTTGTAATACTGCAATGACTCTTGCAATGATCCTGGGAGTGTAAGGAAACATGGATGAGTCGGGTTACCCGATGACACGTGGTGGGTCTTTTGGGCTATTGGGGCACAGTGTATGACTGTCTGAGGTCTGTAGGACAAGGACAGGTACACGTGGGCCTTAATAATCCAGGAGGTTCCGTCACAATAGCCCCTGAGAATCAAGATGTCCAAGAGGAGGCATATTCAGATTTCGATGAGAGTGAATTTCAGGACCTGTTGGCTCATCTCGTCTTGGCTCAAAGGGCCGTATTTGATAAACCAATCAGGCATCGACACTTGAGGCCACTTTATATGAGAGGGTATGTCAATGGCAAGCCACTGACCAAGATGTTCATTGATGGAGGGGCTGCTATAAACATCATGCCATATACCACTTTTAGAAAGCTTGGCATGACAAGTGAAGATCTATTGAAGACCGACATGGTGTTGAGAGACTTTGTAGGCAATACTTCTGATACTCGAGGGGCAGTCCATGTCGAGTTGATGATTGGGTCTAAAACCTTGATCACCACCTTCTTCGTCATTGATGGCAAGGGTCATACAGTTTGCTGTTAGGAAGAGACTGGATACATGCAAATTGTTGTGTGTCGTCGACTATGCATCAGTTCCTTATCCAGTGGGTTGGAGATGATATCGAGATCGTCCATGCTGATGATTCGGTGAGTATTGCTAGTACAGAGCCAACCTACTGGGAGTACGAGGGTGTTGAGTGTTTCTCTGGAAGAGCTTGGGAAGCAGGTCCTGTGAACGTTTTTGACGAGGACCAACAGCCGATTCAGCCAATCGGCTCTCAGAGTAATTTTGGAATCCAATTAGTGGTGGTGGAGAAGAATTGAGACCAAAAGTTTCGTGTCGGTTGACAAGGAATAAAGTTTTGATGATGAAGCCGAATTAGGATCAGTATGTGCAAGTTTGGGTCTCGAGTATGTTCAAGGTCGATGGACGTTTGAAAGATTTTGTTTACTTCTCCATTGCCAGAAAAGGATCAGAGGAGATTTATACAAGGTGGCGTACGACGAAAGCCTTTAGTAAAATTGAAGATTCTATGAAAGGCACTTCTACAACTTGGTGATCATTTTGGGTTGTACGTGACGGTCGATGACCTTATAATAGGGTCGGCCCATATTTTTGAGGTTTTAAAAGATAAGATAAATAGCAATTTACCTTAACCGAAAATGTCAGACCCCAGGAAAAGGTATTCGACTATGACAAATTTTTGATTTTTGTGTGTACCGCTTGTCAGTTGAAGCTTCGGCACTACTTGTTAAAAGCCGAACGTGTGGGAGCTATGTAAGTCGAGGGATGTTTTTATACAGCCGATGTAAGAGCATCGCCTTTAGCGAAAAAATGTTTCGCATGTGTCAAGTTATAGCCGATATCTTATTTATATCGCCTTCAGTACAGATATTCATAACCTTGGTGACCCTAGCGTTTTTCAAGTTAGCAAGTTCATCGGGGAAAGAGAAAGGTGGAGTGCAGTAAGTGCAATGTCGGGTGACATGACATGTTGAGAATGGGATTTAGTCGGCTAAGATGATGTCATGCATTCGGCAAGCGTTCTTCTGAAGAAATGTTGCGAACGAGGAAAATCATTGATAAACATTATTCAGGGAAGAGCAAGTTCATCTGCTGCAAACTTCATTTATAGATCTATCCTAGTACAAACTACTCTCGGAATAATTTATTCACAATGGATTGCGGGTCGATTATCTCGGCAATGGCGGCTGCATGGCTATTATAGATCTCAAGGTTTTCAAATTCATCTGGGTCCCCTGCGAAACCAACCGGTAGGAAGGACTAGTCTTCTTTTGTCCAGGAGCTCATCGCCGCTAACCCGAAAGAGACCCCGGCATGCACACCTTGGATGACGGCCTGATCAATGCGGCCATCCAAAGCATCAAGACGGGCTTCGGCTGAATCTCCACGAGCATTCACCTTGAGAGCGATTCTGTTTGCTGCTGCTTTCAGACAGTCGTTCTCTGCAAAAAGGGCTAGCAAGGGGAAGGAACATGTCTGGCATGGCAAGCTCAACCAGAAGAAGAGGACCAAATTTCTGCTAACCTGTGATAATACTGCAGAGCTGTTTCCATTGATCTGCCTATTCAGCTTCCTCTATACTATGCTTCTAAGATACAGTTTCCAGTTCTTTCTGAGCCTTATCCTTTTCCTCGCGGTATCGGGGAACATTCAGACGGATCTACTAAAATAAGTTATCAAGTTCGGGGTCCGATGGATTAAGAGAAGCTATTGGATTTACCATTTCTGAAGGATCTCGAGCTTGGTTAGGGGAAGACATCATTCTGAAAGGAAGATGGATGATTGAATCAGGGATAGACAGACAAGAAACACTATTGCAGGGGGGAAGAAATTAGTTTCTACCCATAACGCCGGCGAGTTGGTGCTTGGCTTCCTCCTGCTTCATCTCCGGTAGGTTGTCTACTGTGATGGTTGATGCCTGCCATTAATGAGAGTACAGTCGGAAGACTTTCTTTGGTTTGAGCTAGGGGCCGAGAGTTGGAAGGTCCACAAGTTGAATTATTTGGCTGAAGATAAGGTGGCAGTCTGTATGGAATCATATTTATAGGACTTTAGTTTGCACGGTAAAAGACCAAGCGTTGGATTAGGGCTTTTTGCAGCTTATGGGCCGTTATTGGGCCAGGTCAGGTCTTTTGACGACTAAAGAGAATCATGACTCTGAAGTCAGAAAGCCGATGGGATTCGGCTAAAGGCTGTTCAATTTTGAATGATCGTTTACCGATTGACGCTAGAGACAAAGGCGGAAAGGGTCTTTAAGGAATGTTACCCTGGTGTTGTCACGGGTCAGGAAATGGAAGGAAAATTGAATTCTTAGAATCTAAAAATAACTGATTATGGCAATCGTCTGTGGGGCAGAGATTTCTAATGCAGTCATCAGCGGTGGTCGATACACGTTGCCATTAAAGCAGGGAAACAGAAATCAGTGACCAATATGCGGGAAAAACAGGACACACATTGATCTCGAAGGATCAATACACATTGATCTCGAAGGATCAATCACAGATTGATTGCGAAGGACAAACAGGGAAACTTCTTATTTACAAAAGAAGGGGCAAGATTACAGTAAGTTAGTTTGTCCACTCCATCCTACGCCTAATCGGGAGGAAGTGGTCAAAGGTATCGGCCAGATCTGATCCGGCTACCTTCATGTCTTCTACGGAGTGTTCTACTCTATCCTCTAGATCTTGTTCACAACCGTCAAATCTCGGATAATCTGCACCAGAGTGGATCTTCACTGAGGAGAAGGCGAGTGCCGCTCCGTACCCCATGCCGGCTCTGGAGATGATGGGGAGGACGCGGTTGACTTCGTTTACCCGCTTCAGAGGTGTTGTGCCCATCACATCGGCCGTGACGGCAAGCTTGGTGATGGCAGTTTCGAGAGTATGGAGTTCGGCCACCAGGGCTGAGAAAGAAAGAAGTCGGTAAAAGCGGAAAGGAAGAATAAAGAAAATGATGAGAGGATATTTACCGGCAACCCTTTTTCGAGCGGCGTCACGCTCTTTGGAAATTTGGGTAATTTCCCGATCTTTCCTTTCCAGGTCAAGCTGAAGATCTATAATTTTCTGGGTCAAATCCTCGGTGGAAACATCGCTGGTCCTCCTGAACAAGAGTAACGAAGTGAGGCTGGATACTTCATTTTGGAGATAAAGAAAGGGAAGAAGGAAGTAACCTTCCCTTGGAGGTACTGGAAGCGCCGAGTTCGAGACTATGGCGGCTTGCATGGGAAGACATCTTCTAGTTGATTTGGGGTAGCAAGACAGAAGAGGGTTTTCTGGTTTGCGAACAAAGCAGGGGAAGTCGAGGAGTGTAGGCCGAAATGAAGTGAGAAGAGGACTTTAAGAACCCCAAGGGGTGCATCGGGGAATGAATCGACAGGTGCGGTAATCATGGTGAGTGAAGACGGATGCTTCTGGAGGTTCCACGTCAGTGCGAAAAGGAAAAGAAATTTTGGAATAAACATTTATCCCAAAATTAGGGGGCATGTGTTAACACCAGATTTTCACACGTACGAAGGTATGACAGATGGGTCCAGCCAGCAGAAAGGAGAAGGATTTGGTAGGCATTCGGAAGGTTATTTGATCCTTAAGACTTTCGTTGAGTACTTGTGCGGTCGGCTATTTCGTGACTCAGTGGCCCCATTCGGGAGATGGATGATGCAAGTAAAGCCGGCTTGCGCAGGAAGATACGTGGAGATGGAAGACGCCGAAAGGTTTAGGAATATGATTTATATCTTTCCTTATTTTAAGTCATAATTGTCTAGGATTCGTGTTTCATCCAGGGTATAAATATAAGCCCTCAACCATTGTAAAACTGTTTACAACCGTATCAATACAACCGGCCCCGTGCCATCTTCGAGTCCTTAGTCGTGTCGTCGAGTTCTTCGAGAGGAATCATCGATCCGTCGACCTCCGTAAGTACCGGCAACCTTGCTATCATGTCTAGTATCATGCGGTGGATTTAGATATGATGCAAGTAGTCTCGTATGTTAAGCTTAGTATCGTGCGGCGGATTTAAGCTTATGACAGGAAGTTTTTACTTATGCCTTGTATCGTGCGGCGGATTAAGTCTTGAGTAAAAATAGTTATCGGCTCTGTTAGATTTGGCAGATCTAATAGATTCATTAAGTTATCATGTGTTATATGTTTTATTTATTTAATTCCTATAACACTTTTTGCCCAATCTAGATTGATCTTTGTTCGGCCTTGTTGCATGAGTTTGCTTATGCTTTGCTAATCATAAGATCATGATGGTCGGATTATCTTTCAATCTAGATTGTTACATGTTGTGGGTTCATACATGTCGATCACGGTTAGGCTTTGATAGAACTGGGTATTGTGCGGCAGATGCAGGTTTTAGATTAGTTTAATCATGCTTGTTTGTATGTTCCTTCTTCATGGACCCTAGTTCGGCTAGTTTGCCGATTCTGGTTAAGCTTACATGAGTAATGAGTTTTTATAGATCTTTTCAGATATATGTATGCTTTTAGCTTCATATAATTAGATCGTATCATGCGGTGGATTAATCTAAATATAAGGAGTGGTGTGGACTTATAGCAAGTGGTATCATGCGGTGGATTAGCTTTGCTTAAGTTTACACTTGACGGGTTCATGAAGGCTAAACGTGTGGCAGATTAGTTGGATTAGCCTATGCATATGTTGTTTGGATGGATTTATATTTACAATTTACTTCTTTATCCTTTTGTTATTTATGTGTTCGGCATTCGGCATGCTTTCGATTTTCATCTCTACACTTGCCGAATGACATTATAAACCTGTTTCGACAAACAGCTCTCATAGTTGTGTCGTCATGATTGGCTTTCAAAGCTGTATATATGGAACTGTCTGGTCTCACCCGGCACATTCCAAGGTATTCTCACACTTTTATCCCTTGTTGGCTTTCAGGTCAAACCGACTGGCACGTTTCCGGATTCAACACATTCCATGCACCCGATTGAAGCCAGCCTCGTTCGGCTTGTTGTGTGCCTGGCGCGGGATGCCACGTTTTGCGTCAACAATAACTTAATGAATCTATTAGATCTGCCAAATCTAACAAAGCCGATAACTATTTTTACTCATGACTTAATCCGCCGCACGATACAAGGAATAAGTAAAAACTTCCCGTCATAAGCTTAAATCCGTCGCACGATACTAAGCTTAACATACGAGACTACTTGCATCATATCTAAATCCACCACATGATACTAGACATGATAGCAAGGTTGCCGGTACTTACGGAGGTCGACGGATCGATGATTCCTCTCGAAGAACTCGACGACACGACTAAGGACTCGAAGATGGCACGGGGCCGGTTGTATTGATATGGTTGTGAACAGTTTTACAATGGTCGAGGGCTTATATTTATACCCTAGACGAAACGCGAATCCTAGACGATTAGGACTTAAAATAAGGAAAGATATAAATCATATTCCTAATCCTTTCGGCGTCTTCCATCTTCACGTATCTTCCCGTGCAAGCCGGCTTTACCTGCATCATCCATCTCCCGAATAGGGCCACCGCTTCACGAAATAGCCGACCGCACAAGTACTCACCGAAAGTCTCAAGGATCAAACAGCCGTCCGAATGCCTGCCGAATCATCCTCTTCTCTGCTGGCTGGACCCATCTGTCATACCTTTGTGCGTGCGAAAATCCGGTGTTAACACATGCCCCCTAATTTTGGGATAAATGTTTATTCCAAAATTTCTTTTCCTTTTCGCACTGACGTGGAACCTCCAGAAGCATTCGTCTTCACTCGCCATAATTACCATACCTACCGATTCATCTCCCGATGCACTTGGGATCCTTTAAACTCCCCTTTCTCCCTACTTCGGCTTGTGCATTTCGAACTCTCCTGCTTCCATCTCAAAGCCAGAAAATCCTCTTCTTCCTCACCATCAATCAGACACAAAATGTCTTCTGATGCAAGCCGCAATAGCCTCGAGCTCGGGGCTTCCATTACTTCTAGGAGAAGGTTATCCCCTAATCGTTTTTGCTCGAAGATGAACCAGTCGCCCTCACATTGTTGTTCTTGTTTAGGAGGATCGATGACGATTTTCCCGAGGTCCTGACTCAGAAGGTCACAGATCTTCAATTTGATCTAGAGAGGAGGAATTGGGAGATTACCCGAATCTCTCGAGAGCGTGACGCCGCTCAAGAACAGGCTATCGGTAAGTATCCTTCCATTGTTCTTTCCCTATTCTTCTTCCCTGTTTTATTGATCCTTCCTCCTCTCAGCTCTGGAGGCTAAGCTTTACTCCCTCGAAGCCACCATTGCCGATCATGCTGTTACAGCCAATGTGCCAGGCACGATGGCTCTGAGGCGGGTGAACGAGGTCAACCGGGTTCTCCCCGACATCTCCAGGGCTGGCATGGGTTACGGTGCAGCACTCGCCTTCAACGCTGTTCGGATCCACTCCGGTGCTGACTACCGTCATTTCGACGTTTGTGAGCGAGGTTTAGAATTCAGGGTGGCACACTCTGTTGATGATATGAAAGAAGCTGGAATAGATCTAGCCGATTCCTTTGACTTTGACCTCCCGATTAGGAATAGAATAGAATGGACAAACTGACTTTCTATTGTAACTTGTTTCTCTCTCTGTAAATAAGAGGCCTTTCTTTATTCGTCCATCAACTCGTGATTGATCCTTCGAGATCAATATGCGCTCTATTCCATGCATCGGCCACTGATTCTCTGCCCATTTCAGCAGCGATGCACATTTCATCGGCTATTATTAACAATTATGCTCAATCATCTTCGCTTTGCAAGCAACCGTTGTAATTGACTACCCCAGATTGGGTCTTTTGAATTATTCTCTCAGTTTCTGATTCACAGCGGCACCAGGATATTGTCCCTTCAGTTCTCCTATCTTCAGCGTCAACTGGCAACTTAAATCCTCCAAATAACCCTAACCGAAATTAAATACCTTACAGCTGCAATTGTCTTTTAGTTGCACTCGAGCATTTTTCATAGCAAACACTTTTAGCCGAATCCTATCGGCTCTTCGAACTTCTTTGGTCAGGCAAGGATTCGATCCGGCCCTATAACGGCCCATAAGCCATGAAAAAACCCTACCTAGCCTTCCAGTATGCAAGCCATGGTTCTATAAATTCGTCCTTAGCTAGGTCATTCTCCCCAACTTCAACCAAATAGCTCGTCTTGCAAACTTTTCCCCTTCTCGGCTTCTAAGCTCAAGCCAGAGAAAAAATTTCTTCACCCGTGTTTCCAATGATGACAAGCAACAACAATCACATCAGACACCCCAACGGGGACGAAGTAGGAGGGAATCAAGCATCAACCTATTGGCGTTTATGGGTAAAAAAACACTTTCCTGCCCCCTTGTGGTAGCTCTTCTTACTCATCTACTCTTAACTCTTTGTTTCCTTTCCTTTCAGGATGAGGCCTACGTCCAACCATGCTCAAGCTTTCTTCCCAGAAGGCTTGCCCAAGAGATATGACATCGAAGAAGCCGAACAAACATATCAGTGGAAACAAATCCAAAACGCCACCATAGGTTAATGAAATCCTCACTAGACTCTTCCTTTGATTGAGCTTGTGATCGCCTAACACATCTTCTTTTGCCAGTCATCCCCGCATAAAATGATCGTGTTCTGATGCTTTGGATGGCCACACAGATCAGGCCATCATCCAAGGTGTGCATGTCGGAGTTTTTCCTCAAACTGGTGGTGACGAGTTCTTGACTCAAGAATACTACCCTTTTATCAACCGGTTCTGCAGATGCTCTTCCGGACGACTTTGAAGATTCCGGAGTTCCCATTGGTTACACTATTGTCCTTCGCTGAAATCACCAATTCTTAGTTTGCTTGAATAAACTATTTCAAGAGTAACTTGTACTTTAGGATAGATTCTGTAACTGAAGTTTGCAGCAGATGAACTTGCTCTTTTTCCGAATAATGTTGATTTTTGATTCTTCAATGACTTTCCGCGTTCGCAACATTTCTTCAGAAGAACGCTTGCCGAATGCATGGCGTCATCTTAGCTGACTAAATCCCATTCTCAACATGTCATGTCACTCAACATCTCACTTACTGCACCTCACCTTCCTCTTCCTCCGATAAATCTGCTAACTTGAAAAACGCTAGGGTCACCAAGGTTATGAATATCTGTACTGAAGGTGATGCTCTTACATCGGCTGTATAAAAACATCTCTCAACTTACATAACTCCCACGCGTTCGGCTTTTAACAAGCAGTGCCGAAGCTTCAACTGACAAGCAGTACAAATAAATCAAAAATTTGTCATAGCTGAATCCCCTTTCCTGGGGTCTGACATTTTTGGCTAAGGTAAATTGCTACTTATCTTATCCTTTAAACCTCAAAAATAAGGGCTAACCCTACTATAAGGTCATCGGCCGTCACGTACAACCCGAAATGATCACCAAGTTGTAGAAGTGCTTTCATAGAATCTTCAATTTCACTAAAGGCTTTCGTTGTACGCCACCTTGTACAAATCTCATCTGATCCTTTTCTAGCAATGGAGAAGTAAACAGAATCTTTCAAACGTCCATCAACCTTGAACATATTCGAGACCCAAACTCGCACATACTGATCCTAATTCGGCTTCATCATCAACACTTTATTCCTTGTCAGCCGACACAAAACTTTTGGCCTCAATTCTTCTCCACCACCACTAATTGGATTCAAAAATTACTCTGAGAGCCGATTGTCTGAATCGACTGTTGGTCCTCGCCAAAAACGTTCACAGGACCTGCTTCCCAAGCTCTTCCAGAGAAACACTCAACACCCTCGTACTCCTAGTAGGTTGGCTCTGTACTAGCAACACTCACCGAATCATCAGCATGGACGATCTCGATATCATCTCCAACCCACTGGATGAGGAACTGATGCATAGTCGACGGCACACAACAATTTGCATGTATCCAGTCTCTTCCCAATAGCAAACTGTATGCCCCCTTGCCATCAATAACGAAGAAGGTGGTGATCAAGGTTTTAGACCCAATCATCAACTCGACATGGACTGCCCCTCGAGTATCAGAAGAATTGCCTGCAAAGTCTCTCAACACCATGTCGATCTTCAATAGATCTTCACTTGTCATGCGAAGCTTTCTAAAAGTGGTATATGGCATGATGTTTATAACGGCCCCTCCATCAATGAACATCTTGATCAGTGGCTTGCCATTGACATACCCTCTCATATAAAGTGGCTTCAAGTGTCGATGCCTAATTGGTTTATCAAATACCGCCCTTTGAGCCAAGACGAGATGAGCCAACAGGTCCTGAAATTCACTCTCATCGAAATCTGAATATGCCTCGTCTTGGACATCTTGATTCTCAGGGCCTATGAACTCTGATGGTAGAAAGAATGCCATGCACGTATCAGCCGAATGATTACCTTCGCGCGGCCTTTCCTTAGGACGCCAGACCTGCTTTGCTCTGGTGCCCGTTTGTGCCAACTCTCTATCCCTTAAGCGTTGCACTCTCCTCTTCTGGCTTTTTCTTAAACCTGGTGGACACCATTGTCCCTTCTGCCAGACGTACTCGCGGTACTCTTCTTCTCCAGTGCGAGCCCAATTTGGATCGGCAAACCTTCTTTCCTGCCGATCTCCGGAGCTATTTATTTTTATACTCCGATCGTCCTCAGGGATTCGGGCCCCAAGCCTTTCATGGACAGATCGGAGGTTGACTCGAGACTGCCTAAACTCAGAGTACTGATTATTGCACTCGGGACAGTTGTCTTTAACAGGCAGCTTCAAGCCTTTGTTCCAACAATACTGGAAGAACGAGCATTCCCAATGAGACCGTTCCTGCTCCCTCGTATCTTCTCGTTCTTCCCGGTACATCTCTTCTTTGTACTCTCGTTGCTTCTCCAGGAACTTCCGTTCTTCATAAAGCCTCTGCTTCTGGTACTGTTCCTGTTCCCGACGCCACTTATTCAACAAAATGCGCATTGTGACCCTGGGTCTGGAGGTGTTACTCGTCTCAATTCGGCTATTTTGGAACCGAACTCTCTGCTGAAGCTCTCCTTTTGTAATCTGTCGATTAGGGTCAATGGCACCAGCTCCCTTTGCTCTATCAGAAGTTAAAACTTTCATTTTATTCTTACCCCCAAAATCGGCTGTACTGATCATACCTACAGAGAAGGATACAGTATTTTGTCCAAAAGGACTACCATCCACTTTCATCTTTCCGTCAAACCTCAGGTATCCGTCCTGGATGGCCTTCTGAATCCGCACTCTGAACACTCGGCAATCATTTATGGAGTGGGACTTAGTATTGTGGAAACCACAATACTTCTTGTCTTTGACACCCTCAGGAAGCAGCATAGGATGACCTTCCGGCAACTTGATGCGTCCTTCCTTCAGCAAGTACTCAAATAATTTATCTGACTTGGATACATCAAAGTCATAAGTACCTTTATGTTGCCTCAGCCACCGCTGGTTGACTTGAGTCGGCTCTTTAGACTAGGTTATCTCGGCTGCAGCCACTTCATCTTCATTATCATATTCATCGGCTTCGTCTAGAAAAGCCTGATACATCCCGGTAGCCACATCACCCTTCTGGTATTGATTATTCCTTCTGAATCCCTGAGCTTGATTGCTCATCGTCGCCAGCCTTTGGGATAACTGCCCGAGGTCATCAAACTCCATGCCGAATAGTTTTTCTTTGATACTCGGCAACATGCCAGCTATGGCTATTCCCGGCAATTGGTCATCCGGCAAATTCAAGGAATAGCAGAGATTTTTGGTTTCCCTGAATCGGCGCAGATACTCTTGCGGCGTTTCGCCGGGTCTCATCTTCAAGCTCATAAGATCGACCAACTTCTTTTCGCTGGTTCCCATAAAGAAGTATGAGTGGAATTTCTGCTCTAACTCTGCCCATGTATTGATAGAATTCACCGGCAGAGAAGCAAACCAGGAGAAGGCTGGTCCTGTCAACGACAGCGGGAAATACCGAATCCTCCAAGCTTCATCTGTAGATGCTTCCCCGAGTTGCATCAAGTATCGACTGATGTGCTCTATAGTGCTGGTATCATCCTGACCCGAAAACTTGGTGAAAACAGTAGGAGGTTTTACTCTTGGAGGAAGTGCCACTCGATTGTACCATTCAGGGTAGGGAGACTTGTAAGCATATGTCTGATTCTTTGGCTTTAGGCCGAACTGATTCTGCATCATATCAGCCATCTTGTGCATGATGAGATCAATACTTGAATCAGGAGTTGTTTGTGCCTGCCCCCCAGTATGTAGTCCCGTTGAACTCCTGTAGCCTGGATTCGGAAGAGCATTGATCGAGCTATAGTCCATAAACTCCCGATATCCATCTCCAAACATATCTCTCTGTATCCTGTTCACCACAGGAGACACTCTAGAAGCAGATTGTGGGACACTCCCTGTTGTGCCAAACGTGAGCTGGCCATAGGTCTGGGGAGGTTGTTGCATCTCCTGAGAAACCACTCCACCTGTGCTTGGGCCAGCTCCACTGTTCTCGGCAACTTTCCGACGTTGAGGTACTTGAAATAACAATGGCCCCTGCACCAGACCAGCAGCTTCTTGCAAATACTTATCCACGTTTGGACCGAAAGTATCGACCATAATAGCATGAAAAGTGTTTAAGAAAGCCGACTGATGATTAGTCACGGCTCCTGATACAACCCTGTGCATTATTTTGGTCATCCTCTGGATAGCTACTTCTTCACCACCGTCGGGCAGATCAGGTTGGTGATGAGGAACAACCTTCGGGAATGTCTGCTTCTGATAGACCTTGCCGCTTTTATTCTTGGAGAAAGTCTCCAAGCATTTGCACTGGAATTCATCACAAACTTGTTGTACCAAATCCTTTGATTCTGGCGGCAATTCATCCATGGTCACATCGAAGGTTTGATCTTCACTGATCTCAGGCATCTTGAAACGAAGTAGTCCCACTGGGCGTGCCAAAAAGTGTGTTGACGCAAAACGTGACGTCCCGCGCCAGGCACACAGCAAGCCGAATGAGGCTAGCTTCAATCGGGTGCCCGTAGTATGTTGAATCCGGAAACGTACCAGTCGGTTTGACCTGAAAGCCAACAAGGGATAAAAGTGTGAGAATACCTTGGAACATGTCGGGTGAGACCAGACAGTTCCATATATACGGCATTGAAAGCCAATCATGACGGCACACAGCTATGAAAGCTGTTTGTCGAAACAGGTTTATAATGTCATTCGACAAGTATAGAGATGAAAATCATAAGCATGCTGAATGCCGAACACATAAATAACAAAAGGATAAAGAGGTAAATTGTAAATATAAATCTATCCAAACAACATATGCATAGGCTAATCCAACTAATCTGCCGCACGTTTAGCCTTCATGAACCCGTCAAGTATAAACTTAAGCAAAGCTAATCCACCGTATGATACCACTTGCTATAAGTCCACACCACTCTTTATAATTAGATTAATCCACCGCATGATACGATCTAATTATAAGAAGCTAAAAGCATACATATATCTGAACAGATCTATAAAAACTCATTACTCGTGTAAGCTTAACCAGAATCGGCAAACTAGCCGAACTGGGGTCCATGAAGAAGGAATATACAAGTAAAGCATGATTAAACTAGTCTAAAACCTGCACCTGCCACACGGTACCCAGCTCTATCCAAGCCTAAACATGGTCAACATGCATGAACCCGCAACATGTACCAATCTTGATTGAAGGTTAATTCGGCCATCATGATCTTATGATTGACAAAGCACAAGTAAACTTGTGCAGCAAGGCCGAACAAAGATCAATCTAGATTGGGCAAAGAGTGTTATAGGAATTAAATAAATAAAACATATAACACATGATAACTTAATGAATCTATTAGATCTGCCAAATCTAACAGAGCCGATAACTAGTTTTACTCATGACTTAATCCGCCGCACGATACAAGGCATAAGTAAAAACTTCCCGTCATAAGCTTAAATCCGCCGCACGATACTAAGCTTAACATACGAGACTACTTGCATCATATCTAAATCCACCGCATGATACTAGACATGATAGCAACGTTGTCGGTACTTACGGAGGTCGACGGATCGATGATTTCTCTCAAAGAACTCGACGACATGACTAAGGACTCGAAGATGGCACGGGGCCGGTTGTACTGATATAGTTGTGAACAGTTTTACAATAGTCGAGGGCTTATATTTATACCCTGGACGAAACACGAATCCTAGACGATTACGACTTAAAATAAGGAAAGATATAAATCATATTCCTAATCCTTTCGGCGTCTTCCATCTTCACGTATCTTCCCGTGCAAGCCGGCTTTACCTACATCATCCATCTCCCGAATAGGGCCACCGCTTCATGAAATAGCCGACCGCACAAGTACTCACCGAAAGTCTCAAGGATCAAACAGTCGTCCGAATGCCTGCCGAATCCTCCTCTTCTCTGCTGGCTGGACCCATCTGTCATACCTTTGTGCGTGCGAAAATCCGGTGTTAACACCTTTCATCTACTCTTTTCTCCTTTTCCCTTTCCTTATTCTTCGACTCTCATCCCTTGACTCGACTCATACACCACCCTAGCCTTCCCTTGGGATCAAATAAATCGACACCTGGTACTCCCAGGTGAAGTGCTACTATGATAGTTCTGTGCGCTTGTAGAATCTCCTCCTGGTAGATTGCAATCTCTCTAGCTAGCTCCTACTGGTGTCGGGATTGACAACCCCGCTTGGCATTAGTAGATAGCTACTTTAGCTCCACTCCTTTAGGTATAGTGACCAGACTTGCTACAAGCATTTCTGACATCGTTGCCAGTGATAGATTCCATAGTCTACTCCTAGTAACGACATTAGCAAGTGCCAACAAGCATTTCTGGGCCATTACTAGGGATAGTTGCCTAGCTCTATCTTTAGTGAAGCTAAGAACTACCAACAATCTCCCTCCTCTACTTCTTCAGCCTGATGTGAAGGTCTGCCTTGTTCCATTCGAGTAGTACGGGACGCTCTTCTTGTCCTCCTGCTAGTACCTGCAACTTTTGGGGCTCTTTCCTCGGGGTCCAAATCAAAGGTTAGCGTACGAAGCGCATACAATCGAAGTCTCTCACAAGGGAGAGTGATTTTGACTATATGGCGTGGATAAATCATTATTAGTTTACCCTTGGGACCCCTTTTGAGTACATCACAATAAATAAATACACTTTCTTCCAAAACAACTCTCATGGTTTTAATGTACTCAAAAGTTTGGGATTCTAGTGCACCCAAAGCTTCGGCTATGCGTGTGATGAATGATGTGAAGTATATGGGTTTCCTAGGCATTATGTAGCTAAGCCAATAGTTCACTAGCATTTTAACAGGTGAAACTTTAACCTTGCTAACCATGGCATAGAGTAATTTCAGCTCATCATCACTTACCAAAGTTCCTATCGTGCTAGGGAAAAGAGTGGTGAACAGCCAGTAGTGCATGAAACGTAAGGTTGGGTTATGAATTTTGTGCGGTGAGGGATTGGAACAATCACTAGAGCCAGTAATGACATACCAGAAAACATTCTTGTCATAATAAAAAGCATGGTCTACATCAAGATGACAAGAGTGATCAAATCTTAAAGCAGTGTTTAATGTGCTCCAAGTCAAGTCATATTCCATCCCAAACATTCGAAATGCTACCCCATCGTTATTCACTTTTAACATGCATGAAAACTCAATGGTTAGGTTCTCTATGCCAAATTCAAGAATTTCAAAGAATCCTCCCCAACCAATGGTATTGAAAATAGCACAAAATTCTGAATCCATACCTGTTTCTTGCAAGAGGGCCGGATCAATGACACTTGTGTCTGAGAAACTACACTCACTAAGAGTGGTAACTTATCTTCGGCATTTAGCCTGAGGCCACTCTCGGTCTCCATTACTCTAGCCGGGGGAATGAAGGGTACTAGCTCACTTCTTTCCACCTCTATCCTCTCATGAGCACTAGCATGGTGAGGTTCTTGGGAAGAACTCTCACCCTTGTTGGACTTTTTGAAACGGGAGGCAAGAAACTTCTTCATCTTACTACAAGATAAGTTACCAAGCTTCTACTACTATTATGAAATGGGGACTATTTTTGGGTTTTTGGTTTTTGGATGGCTATTACTAAGCTAAGCTTGAGAATGAACTTGCAACTAAGGAAGGAAAGGAAGAACTTGTGAGCTCGAGATGATTCTGGTGGTTTTGGTGTGGAGTTGAGCTCACAATGCAAAGGTATATATAGAGGGAGAAGGGTAGGTGGTGACCACCCATAGCATGGGTCGGCCGACCCCTCCTTGACACTTTCAACTTTGCTTTTGCTTTAGCCAGGGAACATGTCTAAAGTGTGCAAACACATTTTCAGGTTGGTGCAGTATGGGGGTCGCCCGACCCCGTGACATGCCCCCTCAGGCTTTAAACTTTGTGTCATCAAGTGTCTAGTAAAGATGTAGCTAATGTTTGGTCCAAAGTTGACACAAACTTCAGAGATTCCCTTGCCTAGTGTTTGGTGAAAGAGAAAAGATGAATGGCCAAAGTGGAGACATGTCTAAAGTGATTCTCATGGACTATGAGAGCACTAAGACATGCCTTTGGCTGGTTATTAGGGTCCCATGAGCATCCAACATAAAGAGGAACATCTCATGCTTAAAGAGTAAAGTAAAGGACCATTTCTTTTCAGATGTTGGCTTTGTTGATATGCATGATGTTTATGAGCATACTGAGTGGAATGCAGCAGGGTGCAGGAGGGCACCATGGTGGGATCGGCCGATCCCACCTTGGATGCTCCTCGAGCACCAAAGTGTTGTGTCATACTCTAGGTACTAAGCCAAGATAGAGCATGTGCCAGTGGGCCCATTGGTGGGGTCGGCCGACCCCACCTTGGGGTGGTCCCACGACTCAAATGTGTTGCAAGTTATTGTCAAGGTGTTCTTAGCATGATAATTTATTTTGTCAAAATGAAATATGCAGAATTAACTAAGTATGCAATTGAGGTAAAATGCAAAAAATTGAAATGCCTAAAAAATTAAATATGAGATACACTACTACAAAAAAGAACTTGCGCAGCGTTGCCTAAAAGACCTCCGTGGCGGGCACTCTTTTTGCCCGCCACGGTTATTCGGTGGTCGGCCTACACCGGCCGGCCGCCAAAGCGCCCGCTGCGGTTAATAATTAACCGCAACGGGCAACGTAAGGAGCCCGCTGCAGTTAAGCATCTTTAACCACAGCGGGCTTCCTTATATGCCCACTTTGGTTAATGATTAACCACAGCGGGCGGGTAAAGAAGCCCACTGCGGTTAAAGATGATTAACCGCAGCGGGCTCCTTACGTTGCCCGCTGCGGTTATTCCTACCTATTTAAGCCGCCGCCAGCAGAAAAGAACGCAATCATCTTCTTCCTCTAGACCAAAAACGAGGAAAGAAGTTTTGCCGAATTTTTGTCCCAAATAACTTGTTTTTGAGGTTTATTTGTTTGATTTGGAGGAGAAGTACTCCACAAGAGGTATCTAGATGATCTCCATCGTCTTTCCCCTCTCTTTTTCTCTCTTTTTAGCCCCCCTTTTAGATCTAGTTTCATGTAGGAGAGAGAAAACTGGTTTTTGTTTCTCTAAGTTCATCATGGATGCATTAATTTTATTTGTCGTCGTTATTAATTCTGTCCCTAGATTTAACATAAATATAATAAATTATTATTTTTTTTCTAATTCATCTTTGTTTGGTGCTTCATGATGTGTGTAATTAATTAAGGATCGCAGGTACGATGGACCAGTCGGAATGGATGTATAAGATCAATAGAGTACTTGATGTGCGGTATCTCGTTGAAGTGAGAAAGTTTATTGCCGCTGCGAAAGCTGACCGTGAGAGATCGAACCAAATGACAATCATATGTCCCTGTCATCGTTGCAAGAATATGACCGCCTTCAAAGACGAAGGCACAGTGCAATCTCATTTGATTCGTTTTGGTTTCATGGATGATTACACGGTGTGGACTCATCACGGCGAGAGATTCGATCCAAGTGTTGGGGTGGCATCTGGAGTAAGCTCAGCATCGACGATGATGGTGAACCAAGATCCTGGAGCGCATGTCTCATCAGCAACAGTAGCGCCTGCCTTCAGTGACAGTAGTGCTCGTGACCACATCGCTGTGGAGGATGTACTCCAGGATATGACAGATGATGGTGGTGGTGGAGATGTTGGGGACGCTACGGTGCAGGACCCTGCGGATGTGCAGCTGTTTCAGGATTTACTCAACCACATCGACGAAGACCACGTCGTGTATGGCTCCCCGAAGTGGCTGGAAAATTTCAAAGAGATGAAGCAGGCGTCACTTGATCCTTTATATAAGGATGGCGAGGAATGTCCGAAGGATTGCACGGTGCTCCATTTCAACCTCCACATGTTAATGATGAAGGCTCGGCATGGGTGGTCAGACACTAACTTTGATGAGTTGTTAGTTTACCTTGCTAAAACATTCCCGACGAGTAACAAGATCCCAGCTAATACGTATCGGGCGAAGAAGCTTATCCGGCCAGTGGCGATGAAGCTTAGAAAGTTCGATGCCTGCCCTAACCACTGCGTCCTCTATCGGGGCACAAAGTATGAGAATTTGACGAGCTGTCCGCACCGTGGCGCCAGTCGGTACAAGAGAAATGCTGGCTGTCGCGTGGATGCAGACGACAATGAGGCCTTGCGAGGTGGTCAGAGGAAGAAGAAGAAGGGTGTGAAGAAGAGCAGTGTTGCAGCCAATCGCATATCGGCAAATCAGCAGTACGAGGAAGAAGAGGGTTACACGTTGAGGAGAAGTCCGGCACTGCCAGTGTGGTACATGCCAGTGATCGACCGCCTCCGTGCGCTATTTGGGAACCCAGAGGACGCGAAGCTCTATCGTGGCATGCATCAGCTGACCGCTTGAAGGACGATGGCATGCTGCGGCACCCCTCCGATGGCCAGCAGTGGAAAGATTTCAACAAGGCCTACCCTCAATTTGGCAAAGATCCCAGGAACGTTCGGTTCACGCTGAGCACCGATGGGATGAATCCGTTCGGCGAGCTGAGCAGCTCCCACAGCACCTGGCCGGTCGTACTGACCATCCACAACCTACCTCTCCATCTGTGTCAGAGGCGCAGGTATCTTCTGTTGACCATGCTTATCTCGGAACCGAAGCAGCCCGATAATGATATCGATGTTTTCCTCGAGCCGGTAATGGAGGAAATGAAGGAGCTATTTGATGTTGGGGTCAAGATGGTGGATGCGTCCCTCAAGGAGAAGTTCACCCCAAAAGCCATCATCTTTGTCACCATCACCGACTACCCCGGCCTCTTCTCACTGTCGGGGCAGATCAAAGGGAAGACCGGCTGTGTAATGTGCATCGACGAGACATGCTACACTTACCTCAAGGGATTGAACAAGATGGTCTACATGAGGCGCAGGCGGTTCCTTCCGAAAAGGAACAGATATAGAAGAAGTGTCATGAATCAATTGTTCGATGATCAGGGCGAGCCACAGGGTGAAGCACCGGCGCAGACTAGTTGGGGGCCAAAGGTGTATGAGATGGTGAAGGATATTGATCAGATCGAGTTTGGGAAGAAGAAGAAGCCACTAGAGGAGGGGACAAAACAAACGAGGAAGCGAAAGCAAGACATGACGGAGGAAGGGTCACAGGTCCCCTCTGTTCCTTTCAAGAAGAGGTCGATTTTCTTCGAGTACCTGTCATATTGGAAGACACTGAAAACACCCCATGCCATCGATTGTATGCATCTCGAGAAGAACGTCTTTGATAACATGATTGGTGTCCTATTGGACATCCCGGGAAAGACGAAGGATGGTCTGAAGTCACGGACGGATCTTCTGAACCAAGGCATCAGGCAGGACCTTCACCCTGGGTCACCTCATAATGCTAAAGTCGATCTTCCAGGTGCGGCCTACAACCTAAGGCATGGCGAGAAGACTGCTATGCTCAACCTTCTTAGGGGTATCAAGGTGCCGACCGGTTTCTCTTCCAACATTAAGAGCCTTGTCTCCTTGAAAGACCTCACATTGACTAGCTACAACGCACATGACTGCCATATCATGTTGACAGTGTTCCTTCCAATTGTGATAAGGGTTATCGGTCCAGAGTACGTGAAGATGGTGGTCACTCGGATATCATACTTCTTTAACTGCATCACGCAGAAGGTCATCGGTAAGGCTGACCTCCCTGCCCTTAAGGACTTCATCGCGGAGACCCTTTGCCAGCTTGAGATGTGCTTTCCCCCATCATATTTTGATATTATGGTACACCTGATGATGCACATGGTGGATCAGATCGAGCAACTAGGCCCCATGTACCTACACGAGATGTCGACGTACGAGCGGTTCATGTCCACCCTCAACAGATATGTTCATAACTGTGCTCACCCGGAGGGCTCTATGATCGAGGCATACACAACCGAAGAGGCAGTGAATTGGTGTATGAGGTACATAAAAGATGGGAGGGCGATTGGGTTACCTGTCCATCAACATGAGGGCAGAACCGCGGGCATGGGGTGCACGGGCCGAAAAGTTCGCACAGATATACCATACAAGGAGATTGAACAAGCTCATTACAACATCCTTCATTAGTTGGTGAGCATGGAGAAATATGTCGAGAGGCACATAGAAGAGATCCGCGTCGCTAATGACGGACAACGCACAGAGGCATGGGTCCAGAATGAGCACAGGAACAGTTTCATAGATTGGCTGAAAGAGCAACACGTACCCCTAGAAAGATGCCCTGATGATGAAGATACGGAGACCGTGCAGAAGCTTCTACAAGGCCCGTCAAGCCAAATCACGACGTGGCAAGGGTACGATGTGAAGGGGTACAGGTTCCACACGAAAGAGAAGGAGAAGAAGAGCGCGGCACAGAACTGCGGTGTTCGATATGAGGGCGTCGAGGAGGCCACAAACACGAGGACGCAATACTATGGCCAGATCGAAGAAATATGGGAACTTGACTATGGCAAGGACGTATGTGTAACCGTCTTCCGGTGCCATTGGGTAAACCCCAAAGCGGTTGCAGTCGATAGTTTCGGGCTAACCACCGTGAACCTCAAAAGTATCAGGTACAAAGATGACCAATGGGTACTTGCAACCAATGTCGCGCAAGTGGCCTACTATATCTATCCGGATGACCCAAAGAGGCATGTGGTCATGTCAGGAAAGCAGCGGATTGTTGGAGCTGATGGGATCCAAAGCCCAGAACAATACAACAACTATGCAGAGCTCCAACTTTTACTGATTTTGCAAAGAAGATCAAGGCCATCGAGGACCGTTGCAACAAGAGCGGTATGAAGCCCTGGGCCTGTCCCGATGGTGAGAAGCGATCCGTGAAAGCGCCAACACCAAAATGAGATGTATATATATATGCCACACGATGATGTAATAAAGTAGTGGACAAGTTATGTCATAGCATTGGAGACAAGTTTTGTAATAGATTATTATTAATAAGTTAATATTATTAATAACAAATCTCAATTTGTTATTGACTTATTAATAAGTTAATATTATTAATAAAAAATCTCAATTTTGTAATAGATTATTTTTAATAAGTTAATATTATTAATAACAAATCTCAATTTGTTATTGACTTATTAATAAGTTAATATTATTAATAAAAAATCTCAATTTTGTAATAGATTATTGTTAATAAGTGAATATTATTAATAACAAATCTAAACCAACAACCGCAGCGGGCATCTTAATTTGCCCGCTGCGGTTATTTGGTTTAACCGAAGCGGGCAACTTAAGTTGCCCGCTGCGGTTAATATTTACCGCAGCGGGCACCGTAAGTTGCCCGCTTCGGTTAATCGCTGCCTATAAGAGACCCGCAACCCCGAAGGGCACTTTAGTCCTTCATGCGTCATCGTTTCAACCCCGAAGGGCTGTCGAATTCCTCCACCACGCCGCCATCGCCATTGCCACCGCCGTCCTCCTCCAGCGGCCCTGTCCTCCTCACCCTTTCCTCCTCGTCCCCCTATCCGCCTCCCCTGCTCGCTCTCGCCGCCAAGAGTCCGTCAGTGCCCTAGCCCGCCGCCACCGCCATCTCCTCCACCGGTCGCTTGGAGACTGTGACGGAACGGCCCTAATCTCATGGCCCACGTGTCCCTGTCAGCCTCTGACAGCCGAACCCATGTTCCATGTGATTAAGACCTGTTCGCCACCGGGCTACATCAGTGCCCAATGTCCGCAGGATCATCTCACAATTCGGTTACAGCATTGCATACTTTTACAAATAACATCGGAATAAAGAGCGGAAGACTTAAATAACATTAGTTTTACAAAGCAGGGTTCCAAATAGAAATTAAGGTGCAGTTATTACAAACCAAGTTCTGATAATAGAAATAGACATAGGCAACGTAGTGGAGAACAGCAAAGATACTTATAATCACCCAGCCCGAGGGTGTACAACTATTCTTCGGCCTCATCGGCCTCTTCCTGGACGATGGTCACGCAGCAGGGTGCAAGACACATCGGGGACTCTGTCATACCTGCAGCATGGGTAACAAACCCTGAGTACTGGGGTACTCAACAAGACTTACCCGACTTAAAGAAAAAGGGAGAAGACTCAGGAATGAGAGGCTTAGGGTAGTCAAGGTAAGGCTTAAGCAAGATCAAGTATTTTGCAGAAAAGCATTTTTGTAAACCTTATTTTATTTTTGAAAGATTCAGTATTCCTCAATTCTTCATCGTTCCTGATTCATTTTACATTTCAAAACATTCCTAGTTGAGAACCATTCTCCGTTGACAGTCAGTGGACCAAGTCTCCATAACCGAGGAGCAACGTTAATCCGGATAAATAATACTCAGCTGAGGATCCCTATCCACACTGCATATGTAGCACCCAAGCTTGCATATGCCAACTCGTCTACCACGATTCCTCCAAGATTGGACCCGGTCCTACGCCACCCGGAAGTACAGTACACCACTCCTTTCCAGGTACGACGACCACGTGGGTACATGCTACTTCCGCCATCTCTCCACTCCCAGTGCGCGGTTGTCGGTCCCAATCAAGGATTTCTCGGAGCCAGAGCTTTCCGAAGTATGTGAATAGTTACAAGTCTTGACCAGCAGGCCCCCATACGGATGGTCCCTAATTTTCCAACCAGAACTATACCTTGGTTATATCTCACCCAAGCGTAATAGTCCCGTCAGTTTTTCAACCCTGTCCCGGTCGGTGTCAACTGTTGAGTCCCGGACTACAACATGACGGCACCGTACGCTCGGACAACCTCTCCTCGCTATTGACTAGGTACGGATCAGATACCTAGCCAACAGCCGGGGAGTAAGACCAAATTCCCATAAACATTCCTTAAGTGATCACACTTTTGAAATTGGCATTTTATTGCAAAGTCTAATTCAATAAGCATTGCTAAGCATTTTTCAAATACTTTTGAAAAGCAGGTATCGGGTGTATCAGTGGTCAAGGTGGATAGTGCATCAATTAGGATAACACACAACTCCTATAAACCTAATGCAATAATTTAACTCAAAAGCATTTAAGGAAATCATTTTATAAATTCAAGGAAAGGGTTAAATGCACCGGGGCTTGCCTTGAAGAGCAAAAACAGCTGGCTCAGGGTTGGAGGTGCAGAGGTCGAAGCTCGGAGTTACTTCGGGAGCAGGTTCATCGGCGGCGGCCTCGACTTTGACTTCTCCTTCGGTGACTATACGAATGCAATGATGCATGCACATGAGTATGCTAGCATGAACAATGCAAAACAGGGCATACAATATGAACCCTAATCATTTTTTTCTATTTTCCTTAATTATTTAAAAAGGTCATTTTATGAAGTTGCTCCAAAAATTACCAAATTAATCACATAAGTTCATTATGGTGTAGATAGATGGCAAAACAAATTTCATAATTTTTGGAGGTAATTAAGGTGCTCAAATAAAATCAGATATTAATTAACAAAGGAACTATTTAACAATTAAAGATAAATGCTCAAAAATCAACTTTTTCTAAAAGACTTCAAAATTTCACCAGAGACTAAACATGGCATAGGAAGCTCACAAAAATTAATCTCATGATTTTTGGAGTTATAAATAATTTTCTAAAAATCCAAAACCATCCATTTATTAATTAAAAGTGGGATTTTACATTTTCAAATTCTTGCAGAAAAGTCAAGTTTCATATTTTTATAAAATACTACACAGTGCATGGAACATACCATAATTTTCTCAGGATTTAAGGAACAACAAATTAATTCACACAAAAAAAAGAAAACAGAATACTATTCACACTCTTTCAAAAAGAAAAAAGAAAAGAGCGCTGTGCTCCTTCCTCGCAAGGGCTCGGACGAAACGGGCTCGGGCGAGACGGAAGCGACTGCTTCGTCTGAGGCCTGGCCCGGAGGCTCGGGCGAGACGGAAGGCATGTGTTCGCCGAGGCCTGGCTCGGGCGAAGCGGAGAGCATGCGCTCGCCGAGGCTTGGCTCGGGCGAAGCGGACTCGGGCGAGACGGAACGATCGCTTCGTCCGAGGCCTGGCTTGGAGGCTCGGGCGAGACGGAAGGCTCGGGCGAATCGCAGGCGAGGCGGACGGCGGACCGGCCGCTCAGGGCTCGCGCTGGGAAAGCCGAGGGTGGGGAAAGATTCGCGGGCTCACCGAGAGTCTGGAGGGAGACTCGGCGAGGCGGTGCAGGGTCGGAGGAGGGAATTCGACGGTGGAGGTGCTTCGGCGGAGCTCTCTGGCGGCGAGCAGCGTCCGGCAGCTCTGTCCACCAAAAGGGATCACCGAGGTGCGGTTAGGAGCACACGGAGGTGAGGAAGAGAGGGCAGGGGTCGGAGGAACGGGAGGAACACTCACGGCGGCGAATTCCTCTCCTTGCCAAAACGCGGCGGCTTGCCGGAGTCGGGGAAGAACCGTTCGCGCCGGCGAAAGGAGGGGCGGAGGGGTGAAATTGGTGGTGTGGGAAGGTGGAGAAGCTCAAGACGAAGGCAACGGCGGCTTCGGCGGGCTCTGGGGAGGCTTGGTGGCTCTGGTTCACAGAGCTCGCTGGTGGCGGAAGAACGGCGGCCGGCGGGTGGCTTTTATAGCCGAGCTCAGGGGCGGATAAGAGATGCGCGAGGGAGGATAAGGTCGGCCGCGTCGCGTGCTTGCGAATCCATGATGAAGAAGGACGGAAGTCTGCTCAGGGGCCGGGCGTGCGCTCGCCGGTGACGGCCACGCGGCGGCGACGTGCTGGGAGCAGTGGGGGACGGGGCGGAGGTCAGCGTTTGCGCGTGCGGGTGCGGCATGATGGCGCGGGCGCAGGCGACAAGTCGGGGGCGGGCGTGCGGCTGTCAGACGCGCGTGGCGCAAGCGGCGCTGGCGCGCGGCCATGGCCGGGGCCCCCTCCGGCTCTGTGCCGGCTAGAGGTAGGGGATGAACAGGGCTAGGTCTAGGGTTTGACTTTCTGTATTTCGCAAATTACTTCCAAAACTTGAACTGAGCAGCAAAAACTCAAAACACCAAAGTTGTTCAGAAAAAAGAGATCTACAACTTTGTCAAAAAGAATATTTTCAAATTCCAAACAGTTTTTGAATTAAATACGAAATCAGAAAAGGGGACACTTTTAGGATTTGAATAATTTCAAAATTACTTTTGATTTTACATTGAAAGTTGGAAATCTGCAAATATGAAAGTTGTTCCTTTTATCAAAACCTACAACTTTGCTAATATACCCTTTTTCTGAAACTCAATAGTTTTTAAATAAATTTTGAAAACTGAAAAGGGGACAAGAACTGGAATTTGAATGAATTTGGATTTACTTCAAACTTTGTACAGAAACTTGAAAATTTGTAAATACCAAAGTTGTTTCTCTTGGCCAGATCTACAACTTTGCTTTTTGGACCAACCTCAAATTTTGAATAATTTTTGAATTACAAAAAGAGGGATAAAATCCAGGGTTTGGAAATCAGGGTTTTGCAAAGGGATTTGAAATCTGATTTTGATTTTTGAACTTTGGCCAACACAACAAAACTTCAAGACATCCAACTGAACAAGAATTACACAAAGCTAGGCACAGAGGTGAAATTACCATTTTTGCCCTTATAGGAAGATTTGGGCTTTTAGGGTTTTTGAAAAGAGATTGCTACACAGGTATTAAGCAAACTTAAATGCATGACAAGAATGATTAATGACTAATGATGATGACATGTCAGGTTAATTACAGTTAAACACCAGAGGTGTTACAAAGACCTCCTCCACCGGCCCTGTCCTCCTCACCCTTTCCTCCTCGTCCCCCTATCCGCCTCCCCTGCTCGCTCTCGCCGCCAAGAGTCCGTCAGTGCCCTAGCCCGCCGCCACCGCCATCTCCTCCACTGGTCACTTGGAGGCCTTTTGCTGCCGGAGCATCGCCAGGAGCCCGCCGGTGGAGCCGCCGGTGCCCCTGTCCTCCCCTTGGAGCTGTCGGGAACCCTAGCTTCGACAGGTGAGTAACTTGCTCCCTCGATCCTCCCCTTACCTCATCTCGTGACCATGGTAAACCTAGCTCCTCAGAAACTGAATGTCATGCGTTTTGGTGATACTGAATGGTACTGATACTGAATGGCTCAAGTTTAGATTACACATTTAGTGCTTAAAAGTCTATAGATGCAAGAGTCTACGGTTCAGTTTTAGGAAGGAAAGATTTGGTGCCAATTTTGGAGAGATGTATGGGAAAATTTGGAATAGCTTGTCCCAACCCAATCTGGCCCTGACTATACTGCTTACTGGGTGTGGAACCTGTTGAATTGCAGCTGGGCAGGGTTTTTGAAACCCTTCATCTCCATGTCTATTTGAATCTATTGATATTATATATCCTGTTCAAACATCACACTGCACACTGCATTGTGCATCCAATAATATTGAAATTCTTGTACTTGCACATATTGACAACAATTAAGACATCGGGCACCAGACTATATATTCTTGGCAGAATATTTCATAATGTTTATGACTCTCTAATTAATAGCTACAACATGACAGACTCTTTCCTTTCAGTTTCCTTCAAAAGTATTAAACATTTGACTTGAAGGCTGCCCTTATTTGTGGAATGAAAAGGTCTGTACTGACCTTATATTTTTGGTCACTCCTTTTTCTTTTACACACATATATACTAGTCCCCTGTACTGACCTGGAAAGTGCTGCCCTTATTTGTGGAATGAAAAGGCAAAATGGGAAGAGGGGAAAAAGGGATAGATGAGAAGCTTGAGGTTTGTTGGCTGGCACACATGACACATGACACAAGCTAAACCACCACCTAAACCACCTTATAAACCCTGAAGGACCGAGAAGCACTCAGAAAGCGACCAGAGGGGGGTGAATGGGAGCTTCAAATTTTCCTTTCGGAAACTAGTAGCCACTGTCCCGAGAATCACCCCAAACAACAAACCTTAGAGCTTGCTAGTGTCCATGACCCTAGATGTAGGGTGGATGCTTCCAAGAAGCACAGCGGGACACTACACAACTCTGGAAACCCAACGCAAAAGACGGAAACCAAATCCGACAAAGAACGAACGAATCGCGAACGAAAACGCGCTGAGACAACACTGACCGGACTCACCCTGCGTCCGGTCAACGGGCACCGGACGCGTCCGGTCAGCCAAAGACGGATTTCGGTGCTCTCTGTGTTGGACCGGACTCACCAGAGTCGAGCGTCCGGTCAGTTCACAGTGCGTCCGGTCACACAAGCCAAAACACGTGAACAGTAAAACCAGAGCGTCCGGTCAGGTGCAAACACCAGCGTCCGGTCAAGTCTGAAAAGCGTTGCGCGATATTCAACCACCGGACGCGTCCGGTCAACACGAGGACAGTGTCCGGTCACCCCAACAGCACCCTTTTCGTCCACCGATTCAACTCAATCTTACCCAAAACAAATCCTCTAGGGATCAAACTTGGTGAGAGGAGTCACAAAGAGTATAGTGAGCTATCTCTAAGAGATCATGGCTCGAACCTATCTCTAAATTGATGGATCGAAGAATTTCGGGGGAAGGGAGAAAACTTGGCCCGAAACAAAAATCGATCGATCTCCTAGACCGTGAGGTTAGAGATTAATTCCTTCGGTGGAAAGAAGTGCCTCACGATCTAGAACAACTTGGTTCAAGTGGATTTGCAAAAGATGAACCGAGCAAAGAGATCAAGCGACGGGAAGAACGTGGAGAAAAAGGATTCCGCGAAGAACACGAACAAAAACGCGAATCACAACCACGAATCTGCAACCGTAGCGCAAAACACACGCTACAACCGTGAGGATACGGCCTCACTTCCTCGGAATCAACAGTACACAGAGGCAAGTCTCTCTGCGGATCTCAGCTAGCTACAGCAGGGGATGGGAGAGCAGGAAACCCTAAGTGCGAAAGAGCAAATGACTGAGATAGATGGGAGGAGGGTGTCTCCCGACTACTTATCCTACTGCTAGCCTAAGTCTATTTCCTACTCTACCCCTCTCTATTCTAATTATAGAGTGAACCAGCTAAACCCTAGGGTTATTCTGGACCAACTCGGTGGTAGGTGTATCCGACGGCCACGCCCGCACAAACCGAAGCGTTGCCTCGACGCAACCTCCCGATTGCCGCCACGTGCCGCCCTCGCTCTGCACCCCCGATTTTGTGGCCCAAACCGGGAAACCAGCCTTTTCCAGCCAACCCCCGGTTTTAAGGCCCAAACTGGGAAACCAGCCCACCAGCATCTGAGTTTTGAGGCCAAACTCAGCAAACCCTCAGAGCCCAGGTTTTGAGGCCCAAACCTGGAAACCGTCCTCAGCCCGAGTTTTGTGGCCAAACTCGGAAACCCTCAGCCCGAGTTTTGTGGCCAAACTCGGAAACCGTCCACGCCCAGATTTTGAGGCCCAAACCTGGAAACCGTCCATCCGATGGTTTTTCTCTGGCTCTACCACCAAACCGACGTCGTAGATGGGGTGCACCTCCCGTGCACCCCGTCCACCGACACGTGTCCCCGAGTCCACGACTCAGGCAACACATGACCGCACTTCTTCACTTGTCGTCGTCACAGGCTGCCAGCCACCACAGCTGATCCTCGGGCCTCTGGTCCCTCAGTCCAAGCCTCACGTCCGCCCTTCGCCACTCTCGGTCCATCGGCACGGCACGTCTCTACTTGACCTTCACCTCGCCTTCGATCACTGTATTCGTGCTCGACACCTGCACAACACAAGCCAAAGAACATGCGCATCATCCCAGTTGACAATCACTCATCACTCAGAGACCCGGCATACACCCATGTATCTGCAAACCCCTCTTCTAAACTAGTCACATGACACAAGCTAGCACACAACTCAGTTCTTCTTTGTTGGCTGGCTACTTTTTGCTAGGCTAGCTAGTTCCTCCTTCCTCCAATCCCCATTTTCATCTCTCTCTCTCTCTCATCTTCTATTGATGTTTTCTATGGTCTCACAACTTGAGAGAGACTTGTGAAAAGAAACTGAAACTGAGAGAAAGAGAGATCATCATCATGTCGATGAGCTTCTTGAGCATGGTGGAGCTGCCGCCGGGGTTCTGGTTTCATCCGAGGGACGACGATCTGTTTCCTGCCTATGATGCAATTTGATGCTTTTTACACTATGCATTTTCCACAACCTATGATGCATTGTACTAAGTTTTTTGTACTAAGTTTTTTTTGTTTCTGCTCTCTATACCACTCTTTCTATTCTACTCTCACCTCCTACTGCTCTCTCACCCTACTACTCTCTCCTCCTACGTTTTAGTTATGTTTTTACACTCTGATACTCCTCTACTTCCTACTACTCTCTATACCACTCCTTCTATACTACTCTCTCCTCCTACTGCTCTCTAACCCTACTACTCTCTCCTCCTACGTTTCAGTTATGTTTTTACACTATGGTACTCCTATACTTCCTACTACTCTCTATACCACTCCTTCTATACTACTCTCACCTCCTACTACTCTCTCCTCCTACTGCTCTCTAACCCTACTACTCTCTCCTCCTACGTTTCAGTTATGTTTTTACACTATGGTACTCCTCTACTTCCTACTACTCTCTATACTACTCCTTCTATACTACTCTCACCTCCTACTACTCTCTCCTCCTACTGCTCTCTCACCCTACTACTCTCTCCTCCTACATTTCATTTATGTTTTTACACTATGATACTCCTCTACTTCCTACTACTCTCTATACCACTCCCTCATTACTACTCTCACCTCCTACAACTCTCCCTCTACTACTCTATCCTCCTATGGCATTTGCATTGATGTTTTTTTGGAACTTGTAAGCTGAGGTAGTGGCAAATGCGATGATGTGACCCCTTCTATCTATGCTGAGGCAGCGGCGATGATGATCAATTGCCCCCTACTTTCTATGCTGAGTCAGCTACTAGACTAGGATGGCTTGTATTTTACAAGTACCAGTTTAGCAGTGACATGTTGACCTAGGGAAAATCTAAGCCAAAAACTTATACGTGTCATTTTTATTCAAAAGCTTTGAACTGATCATATTATATACGCGTCTGTGTATATGTAGAACTGAAATGGCGGAAAACAAAACAAATGAATGGAGGGACCCTACCCCTAGCTCCTCGTCAACCGGCTTGATGAGTGGGGCGTCCGTGACTCCACCGCCGAAGAAGCAGCATACAGAGGTGGACAACGATCCGACGTACGAACCGGGGGCGGACGAAGCACATAGTCACGACCTCGAGGTTTACGCAACACGCTGGCTTTCTGACATGTACAATGATGCATTGTCCGTCATTAGCGAAAACTAAAGGCAAGAGACTCTTGTCAACAGCTGCCGATTGTGCCTCGTCAGCTCGAGTTTAGGGACGAAGACGCGGTCAGGGAGGAAGAAGCCCCCGCTCCCTCTACGGCAACCTCATCGTCCAAATCTAAGGGCCAGAAGAGGGTGAGGGGACAACACGGGAGGCACCAGTTGGACAAAGCAAATGAGGTGCATGTCATCGATGCGGTGGGGCCAGAGGGAAACCCAATAGCTCCAGATACAGGCATTGGCAAGTTCAGCAATCAAGTGGCATGTATAGCCAAGGAGAAGGTGAAGATCACTTGGCCCAACTGGCACGACGTCCCTGCTGACATAAAAAACAATGTATGGGGTGAGGTGACAAGGAGATTCAGATATTTGCCCTCAGCTGACATGGAGAAGTGCCAGGAGTGGGCTTTGCACGTGGCGTCGACTGCGCTTCGCAACTTCAAGTCCATGCTGACCAGAAATTACCTGAAGAAGGGGAAGTCGCCAATGCTGAAGTACAATATGGTCAAGGCACACATGTGGGACGCTTTCTGCGAAATGAGAAAGACGCAAGAAGCAGAGGAAAAGAGTGCTAAGTTCAGTGAGCTCGCGAATGAAGGACCGAGAAGCAACCAGAAAGCGACCAGAGGGGGGTGAATGGGAGCTTCAAAATTTCCTTTCGGAAACTAGTAGCCACTGTCCCGAGAATCACCCCAAAAGACAAACCCTAGAGCTTGCTAATGTCCACGACCCTAGATGTAGGGTGGATGCTTCCAAGAAGCACAGCGGGACACTTCGCAACTCTAGAAAGCCAACGCAAAAGACGGAAATCAAATCCGTCAACGAACGAGCGAACCGCGAGTGAAACAGCTCGAAACAGCAGTGACCGGACTCTGGCCTGCGTCTGGTCAGTGAGCACCGGACGCGTCCGGTCTAAAAATTTCCTCTCTGGAACCTTACTGTTCGTGACCGGACTCACAGCCAAGGAGCGTCCGGTCGTGAACAGAGCATCCGGTCAGTAGCAAAGACGCAAATGAACAGTGAAGGTGGCGCGTCCTGTCACACCCTGAAGCCAGCGTCCGGTCAAGTCACAGATGAACACGCTGAGCATTCAACGACCAGACGCACTGGGTCAGCGTCCGGTCAGCACGTGCCCAGCGTCTGGTCACCCCGAAACAGCACTGTTCGTCCACCGATTCGACTCGATCTCACCCAAAACGAATCCTCTAGGGATCAAACCTGGTGTGAAGAGTCAAAAGGAGTATAGTGAGCTATCCCTAAGAGATCATGGCTCGAACCTATCTCCAAGTCAATGAATCGAAGAATTTCGGGGGAAGGGAGAAAACTAGACCCGAAACAAAAATCGATCGATCTCCTAGACCGTGAGGTTAGAGATTAATTCCTTCATTGGAAAGAAGTGCCTCACGATCTAGAACAACTTGGTTCAAACGGTTTTGCAAAAGATGAACCGAGCAAAGAGATCAAGCGACGGGAAAATCGTGGAGAAAAAGAATTCCACGAAGAACACGAACGAAACGCAAATCACAACCACGAACTGCAATCGTGTGGCTATCACACGCTACTATCAGTGAGGTTACGGCCTCACTTCCTCAGAATCAACAGTACACAGAGGCAAGTCTCTCTGTGGATCTCAGCTAGCTACAGCAGGGAATGGGAGAGCAGGAAACCCTAAGTGAGAAAGAGCAAATGACTGAGATGACTAACTGAGATAGGGGGAGGAGGGTGTCTCCCCGACTACTTATCCTAATTCTAGTCTAAGTACAATTCCTACTCTACCCCTCTCTAATCTAATTACAGAGCGAACCAGCTAAACCCTAGGGTTATTCTGGACCAACTCGGTGGTAGGTGTATCCGACGGCCACGCCCGCACAACTCGACCGCGTTGCCTCCACGCAACCTTCCGATTCCCGCCACGTGCCGCCCTCGCTCTGCACCCTCGGTTTTGTGGCCCAAACTAGGAAACCAGCCTTTTCTAGCTATCCCCCGGTTTTGAGGCCCAAACCGGGAAACCAGCCCACCAGCATCTGAGTTTTGAGGCCAAACTCAGCAAACCCTCAGCGCCCAGGTTTTGAGGCCCAAACCTGGAAACCGTACTCAGCCCGAGTTTTGTGGCCAAACTCAGAAACCTCCAGCCCGAGTTTTGTGGCCAAACTCGGAAACTGTCCACGCCCAGGTTTTGAGGCCCAAACCTGGAAACCGTCCATCTGATGGTTTTTCCCTGGCTCTACCACCAAACCGACGTCGAAGATGGGATGCACCTCCCGTGCACCCCGTCTACCGACATGTGTCCCCGAGTCCTCGACTCAGGCAACACATGACCGCACTTCTTCACTTGTCATCGTCACAGGCTGCCAGCCACCACAGCTGATCCTCGGGCCTCTGGTCCCTCAGTCCAAGTCTCACGTCCGCCCTTCGCCACTCTCGGTCCATCGGCACGGCACGTCTCTACTTGACCTTCACCTCGCCTTCGATCACTGCATCCGTGCTCGACACCTGCACAACACAAGCCAAAGAACATGCGCATCATCCCAGTTGACAATCACTCATCACTCAGAGACCTGGCATGCACCCATGTATCCGCAATCTCCCCCTTGATGAGTGCATTGTCAACTACTCACACAAATCATAATAGAAAGAGAAGAAGAAGGAAGAAGGAGAGAGAACTCGACCAAATGACCCAAAAGCCTAGCAAAGCCGAAGAAGGTCAAGTGGAAAGAGCAAAAGAACTTGGTCCCCAAAGACATGGGCAACGGCTCAACGCAACCAAGCAAAGCAAAGCTAGCCCTCAAGAAGAGGTAGAACAGGCTCAACACCGCTAGCAGATACCAATCGGAAATCGGAGCAAAAACTGGCAAAATGCTAGTCCCTCAAGATAGAGGCAACGGCTCAACACAACTAGCAAACTCCCCCTCGACAAGTGCAAGCAACCAGGGACTCCCCCTTAGGTTCAACAAGAGAAGAGCACAAAGATTTGAAAAACCCCCTTTAGCAAAAGCTCCCCCTTGGATGAACATCAGGAGACATATGATTTGCAAAAACTCTCCCCCTTAGTTGAAAATGCACTTATCAAGCACAAACTCTTCCCCTGAGCCAACACAACTCCCCCTTCCAAAATGAAGTCAGAAATGCAAGTTAGGGGCTTCAGGCATATAATCAAAAGAGTGCAAATATGCTCTAATCGGTATAGCTCCAATGGCACAACTAAGCACTCAAATAGCGAAGGCTCAAACTGATCACACATACGAAATATGAAGCATATGAGCAAGTGAGCAGTTTTTAGCCAAAAAGATAGTCACCATCAAAATAGCACTGGACATGTATAGAAGGAATCCAGACAAGTGCTTAAACATATATACAAGGTGAACTACCCCTAGCAAAGTTCAATCATCATGCATAGGAATGAAGCATATACTTGTGATTTCAGTTCTATGTCGGAGTTGCAGCGGTAAAGAATTCACAAGTTTAATTATTTAGCATGTGATTGCGAGAGGTTGAAAGCTTGTCATTGCCTAACTTTTCAACCGAGCGAAGCCTATGCTGAAGCAATCAGAAGCTTAAAGCTACGGTTTCGGTCATACACTACACAGCTCAAGTTTAACTCAAGGTGCAATGAGAAACAGTCTCGATACCGTGAGGTGTTGACAAGCAATCCCATCTCGATCTTTTCAATTCACTAAAACTTGGTTCCAATTTTAAACATGATATGAGCAGACCAAGCAAGTGAATGACTCAGAACTAGAGACATAGCAACCTAGCATATATGAAAAGCAGGAATGGACTCAACACGCCCTACACATGCTAGTTGCATATCTCAATGGTGAACATTTTCAGATTTTATATACATTAAGCAAAATTCACCATTCCAAAATAGCTCAGCTCATAACATGTACTAGTGATCAGAAGGAGCATAAGCTACAAGTATCAACATAAGCATCGGAGCATACTAAAACAGAGCATAGTTACATTCTAGTGATTATAAACATGAAGCTCAGAATGTAAATGCGTATGCCAAAATGCAAAAGGAAAGAAGGACAAATGAAAAAGGCAATCTATACAAGATCCAAAATGTTTCCCCCATCTAAAAGGGGAAACACACACCAAGCTCACCCCTCAACCGATTAAAGGTTGATTCGTCTAAAGGCTTGGTGAAAATATCAGCCAGTTGGTGATGAGTATCGACATGGCGAAGGTCGATATCACCCTTCTTCTGGTGGTCTCGCAAGAAATGAAAGCGCACATCAATGTGTTTGGTTTTCGAGTGAAGCACGGGGTTCTTAGCAACGCTAATAGCACTCGTGCTGTCACAAAGCAAAGGCACGCGAGAAAAGCTCAAACCAAAATCACGCAAAGTGGCCATCATCCAGAGTAACTGGGAACAGCAGCTAGCCGCAGCAACATACTCTGCCTCCATGGTAGACTGGGCGACACTAGACTGCTTGCGAGAAGCCCACGATACAAGAGAAGATCCAATAAACTGGCAAGTCCCTGAAGTGGACTTGCGCTCAATGCGACAACCAGCAAAATCGGCATCGGAATAACCGCAAAGCGAGAGGGTGGAGGAAGCAGAATACCAAATCCCAAACTCAGGCGTGAAACGAAGGTACATGAAGATGCGCTTCACTGCCTGACGGTGAGAAGTGCGCGGCGACGCCTGAAAGCGCGCGCACAGACACACCGCGAACTGGATGTCCGGGCGTGTCGCCGTCAGGTAGAGGAGCGATCCTATCATGCTGCGGTACTCCTTCTGGTCCACTGCTTCTCCATCCACATCAGCATCCAAGGCAGTCGTCATCGACATGGGTGTTGGAAGAGGCTTGGCCTCACCCATATTGAACCGCTTCAGCAAGTCCTTCGTGTACTTGCCCTGGTGCACAAACGTCCCCTCTCGGGATTGCTTAATTTGCAACCCGAGAAAGAATGTCAGCTCGCCCATCATGCTCATATCGAACTCCCTGCTCATAGTATCTGCAAACTTGGCAACCAAAGCGTGAGAAGAACCACCAAAAATGATATCATCCACGTAAATCTGGACCAAGAGTGTGTCTTTGCCTTGCTTGAGGAGAAAGAGCGTCTTATCTACACATCCCATTTTAAAACCCTTAGCTAGCAAAAAAGTTTTCAATCTATCATACCAGGCTCTAGGGGCTTGTTTCAAACCATACAAAGCTTTGTGGAGTTTAAAAACTTGGTTTGGAAACTTGGGATTTTCAAAACCGGGGGGTTGCTCAACATAAACCTCCTCCTCTATGTAGTCGTTTAAGAAGGCACTCTTGACATCCATTTGAAAAAGTTTAAAACCTTTGGATGCAACAAAAGCCAAGAGTATCCTAATAGCCTCCAGACGAGCTACAGGAGCAAACGTCTCCTCATAGTCTATTCCCTCCTTCTGACTATAACCCTTCGCTACAAGCCGGGCCTTGTTTCTCACAACATGGCCATCCTCTCCTTGCTTGTTTTTGAAAACCCATTTTGTCCCAATAGGCTTACAGTCAGGTGGAGGTGGAACTAGAACCCAAACCCGATTTCGCTCAAAGTTTTCTAACTCCTCATGCATGGCATTTACCCAATCTGGATCTGTCAAAGCGTGTCCAACATCTCGGGGCTCAAAATTAGCAACAAAAGCAGAGTGAGCGAAGTGCGAGATTTGCTGTGACCTGGAGCGAGTGACTCGCTCGCCGATCATCTGCTGAGGGGGGTGCTGGCGCTGGATGTGTCGTGGCGCCTCCCGGGAAGAAGTGATCTCCCCCTCAACAGCAGCTGGTTCCACCCCGGGTACAAAAGGTACCGCGCGAGGTGGAGGATCCCACGGCCCCCAGGAGGAAGAGGTGTCGGGGCCGTGAGTCATCGTCGAGGCCGCTCCTTGCGGCACGGCAGGTGGAGGGGGTGCTGGATCATCCATACCTTCAGCACCCTCTTCCTCGTCATCGAAAAGAGGCTCTCCAACCTCATGATCACCTGCACGCTCAAAACGAGAAGAAGGAGAAACAAGAGTCTCGTCGAAGGTGACATCTGATGTCTCCATGACTCGGTTAGTATCAAGGTTAAGTACGCGATAAGCTCTAGTGTGAGTGCCGTAACCCAAAAATACTCCGTCAGAAGCGCGAGACTCAAACTTGTCCAGGTTGCCCTTTTTCAAAATAAAGCAGTGGCAGCCAAAGACTCTAAAATAACTCACCTTAGGTTGGCGACCAAAACGCAACTCATAAGAGGTCTTCTTCAAAAACGCTCTCAGAAAAATGCGATTCGAAATGTAGCATGCAGTGTTCATAGCTTCGGCCCAATAGCGCCTAGGAGTCCTATGCTCATCGAGCATCGTCCTGGCCATCTCAACAAGGGTCCGATTCTTCCTCTCTACAACACCATTTTGGGGTGGTGTGTAGGGGGAAGAAAACTGATGCTCCAAGCCAAGGCGGTTACAAAACTTCTCAAAATCCGAATTTTTGAATTCGGAATCATTATCACTTCTAATAGCTCGCATCGAGTTCAAAGGGAACTCGTTCTGAAGACGCAAAATCAGATTGCGAGCGAAGGAGAAAGTCTCGGTCTTCTCAGTCAAAAAGAAGACCCACGAATACCTCAAAAAATCGTCAACAACAACCAAAACATACCACTTGCCACCAACTGAGCTCACCCGAGCCGGACCAACAAGGTCCATGTGTAAAAGCTCTCCGGGGTGCGAGGTCATGACCTTAGTCACTGGATGGTGGGGAGCGGCAACCATCTTCCCATGTCTACAAGAATGACAAACTAAATCCTTCTCCATCGAAAGCTTGGGCAATCCTCGGATTAGGCTAAATGAGCTAAGTCTTGCAAGCAAGTCGAAGCTTAAATGACCGAGCCTCCTATGCCACTTCCAAAGATCGGAGGAAGAAGGACTAGCCAAAAGACAGCGAGAAGAACCAAACGACTCCGAGAAATTCGAGCGAAAGACTTTCCCAAAGGGCGAAATCAGACATACAAGATCGCCCTGAGGATCTAGGATGCGACTAAGGTTCGGTTTAAAACGAATCTCATAGTCATCATCAAAAAGTTGCGAAACAGAAAGCAAGTTAAAATGCAGGTTAGAAACAAGAGCAACATCGCGCAACACAAAGTGCTCATTAACCCGCACCGACCCGCGAGACAACACCTTACCTTTACTATTGTCGCCGAAGGTAATGTACTCCTTTCCGGCGACCGGGCTAAGGCTGGAGAACCACTTGGCGTTTCCGGTCATGTGCCTTGAACAACCGGAATCCACCAACCAAATGTCCTCCAACCGTCTTACCTACATCAATAGAAAGACATAGGGTGAGCATACGGTCCAACACTGGGGTTAGTGAACTAAGGAGAATACCAGTGTTGGCCCGGCTGCTCAAAAGAACGGTCAGTGTAAAAACCATTCCTAGACTGTCTACGGGGGTAGCGATCACCACGCACAGGAAAACGTGGTCCGCTAGGGAAGGAGCGCTCACCGCGATACTCAAACCGCGGTGGGGGAAAACGCTCAACTACAAAGCCTCCACCACGGGGTCCATAGCCTACAACTGCAGGCTCCCGTCGGGCACGCTCTCTACGAGACCTAGGCCTAGCAACTTGAGGCACTGCGCCTCTAGGCCTAGCATCTCTCCTCGGAGCTCTCTGCTGCCTAGGCCTGAGAACTTGAGGTTCTGGACCTCTGGGCCTAGCAGCATGTCTCGGTGCTCTCCTCTGAACATTCGGCACATGTACATCATGGAAAGGATGGTACATGTCCGGGTTGTTCATCTCCCTAGCTCGGCGCGCCTCTCTCTTGCGCCTAAAGCAGAACTCGCACAAGTGACCATCTCTCCCACAGAAATCACAATGGTACCTCACCGCACGCAAAGGGGGTTGTTGGTACTCATGGCTGTGGGTGTGGATCACTTTGCCCTTCTGTGGCAACTCCTCCTGGATAGGTGGCATTGTGTCCAGCTTGTTCTTTAGGTGGTTGGGTTTGGGTTGCCACACTTGGTTCTTGGGTGGAGCTCTCGGAGGTTCCTCAAACACCCCATCCTTGGTGATAGGCTTGACCGGCTCTTTGGATGGAAGCTTGGTCAGTTTGGGAGTAGTGGTGGAGTTGGGCTTCTCACTAGGATTCAGACCACTCGACTCTCCAATCTTCCCAAAAGCAGAAAGATCAACACCCTGAGCAAGACCTACACCAGAACCTCCAGCAGCTCGCTTAAATTGGGAAATCATCATCCCGAGCTGCGGCTCACAACAAGAGACCCATGACAAGATGGTCCGAAGGTATGTGTTTTCCTCCTCGGTTTGCATCTTGCCATGCTTCACATTCGCAATCTCCATCTCCATACCCTCACACAAAGCAAACCTAGCCACACTAGTGCTACCTGAGTTGGCCTCCTCAAGAGACACAATCTTGGCATTCTTCTCTACCAACTCAGATTGCAAGACAGGACAAGTCTTGCACGCACCCAACAGAGAAGGTCTAGCCTTCAGCTCATCCACCTCTCCTACCAACGCAGCATACTTACCTCTCAAAGTGAGAAGGTCAGTCATGAGCGTGGTGCACATCTCACACTCAACCTCCTCCGACACGACCACGGTGGACTTGGCAAACTCAAGCTCCCTCACCGTGTCCTCCCACTTCTGCCTAAACTCCTTGCGCTCTCTAGCAGCACGCCTAAGCAACTTATCTTGGCTAAGGAGGGCAGCAGTAAGCTTCTCAACCTCGGAAGAAAGCTCGTCGTAGGTGAGAGATACCTGGGAGGTGTCGTCGTCGTCGCGAGGGGTGTGCTCTAGCTCGCCTCCGACCTCATCACCAAGCGCCATGGTGCAGAAGCCGTCGTCGTCGATGAAGAAGCAGAGTCCGTTCAGCTTGTCCTCGATCCTCTTCTTCTTCTCGGACTCGTCATCGCTTGAGCAAGCGGAGTCGTCATCCGAGCCATCGACGTCGCTGAGCGTGGCGAAGAACGCACGCTGCTCAGCCTGGGCCTTCTCCAAGTACTTCTTCTTGATGTACTCCTTGTCGAAGCCGCCCCTCCGCTTGTGCCTCGCGGGGACGTACTTTTCCTTGCGCTTGCCGGAGTCATACTTGTGCCCATGATCGCCCTTCCCAGATGAATGCTTCTTCTTGGGACAGTTGGCGATGAAGTGGTCGGGGTCGCCGCACTCATAGCATCCTGAGCGTCCTCCTCCGCGGCGACGGTTCATGCGGTTGTTGTGGAACCGCGTGAACCGGTTGGCGAGCATTGCCAACTCATCATCCCCCAAAGACTCAAGCTGGTCCTCTGTGACAGAAAAGAGAGATGAAAGAGCAAAACCTCTAGAGGGGTTAGAAGAGCCAGAAACCAAAGCCATAGTCAGGCCAGAAGGATTCTCATAAGAAGCCCTCGACATGGCGTCAATCTCACTAGACTTGAGCTTACTAAAGAGCTCGTCGCAGGTGAGGGTCTCATAGTTAGACGATTTGATGATCGCCTGGACCTTTGAGTCCCACACTGACCGATCAAGAGTGTGCAAAAGCTTCAAAGCCCTCTCATGATCATCAAAAGGCAACAGCTCCTTGTTCGCTCTTATCTTGTTGACAATAACCTGAAAGCGAGCGAATAAACTTTCTATGCTCTCGTCAGGCATATGTCGAAAGTTCTCATACTCCCGCTTGTGCGACTCATAGAGGCGGGATTTGACCTGAGTGGTTCCCTCATGGAAGCGCATGAGGGTGGCCCAAATCTCGCGAGCCGTGGGGAGGTGAGAAACGCGATCAAACTCGGACATGCTCAAACAGGAGAACAAGGCGTTACGTGCCCGGCTATTGGCCTCGTGCTCATCGATCTGGAGCTGAGTGACACGAGCAGCCAAGACAACGTAATCATCCCTGTTGCAAATATCCCAAACAGAAGAGCCCATGCTCTGGAGATAGGCTGACATGCGTATCTTCCAATACGCATAGTTCGTCCCATCAAAGAACGGTGGTTTGCCCACGCCGCGATCCATGTCGCCTTCTGTGGATCTGGAACCGGCTAAGGTGGAAGATCCTTAACCCGCTCCGATACCAATTGAAGGACCGAGAAGCAACCAGAAAGCGACCAGAGGGGGGTGAATGGGAGCTTCAAAATTTCCTTTCGGAAACTAGTAGCCACTGTCCCGAGAATCACCCCAAAAGACAAACCCTAGAGCTTGCTAATGTCCACGACCCTAGATGTAGGGTGGATGCTTCCAAGAAGCACAGCGGGACACTTCGCAACTCTAGAAAGCCAACGCAAAAGATGGAAATCAAATCCGTCAACGAACGAGCGAACCGCGAGTGAAACAGCTCGAAACAGCAGTGACCGAACTCTGGCCTGCGTCCGGTCAGTGAGCACCGGACGCGTCCGGTCTGAAAATTTCCTCTCGGGAACCTTACTGTTCGTGACCGAACTCACAGCCAAGGAGCGTCCGGTCGTGAACAGAGCGTCCGGTCAGTAGCAAAGACGCAAATGAACAGTGAAGGAGGCGCGTCCGGTCACACCCTGAAGCCAGCGTCCGGTCAAGTCACAGATGAACACGCTGAGCATTCAACGACCGGACGCACTGGGTCAGCGTGCGGTCAGCACGTGCCCAGCGTCCGGTCACCCCGAAACAGCACTGTTCGTCCACCGATTCGACTCGATCTCACCCAAAACGAATCCTCTAGGGATCAAACTTGGTGTGAAGAGTCAAAAGGAGTATAGTGAGCTATCCCTAAGAGATCATGGCTCGAACCTATCTCCAAGTCGATGAATAGAAGAATTTTGGGGGAAGGGAGAAAACTAGACCCGAAACGAAAATCGATCGATCTCCTAGACCGTGAGGTTAGAGATTAATTCCTTCGTTGGAAAGAAGTGCCTCACGATCTAGAACAACTTGGTTCAAACGGTTTTGCAAAAGATGAACCGAGCAAAGAGATCAAGCGATGGGAAAATCGTGGAGAAAAAGAATTCCGCGAAGAACACGAACGAAACGCGAATCACAACCACGAACTGCAATCGTGTGGCTATCACACGCTACTATCAGTGAGGTTATGGCCTCACTTCCTCAGAATCAACAGTACACAGAGGCAAGTCTCTCTGCGGATCTCAGCTAGCTACAGCAGGGAATGGGAGAGCAGTAAACCCTAAGTGAGAAAGAGCAAATGACTGAGATGACTAACTGAGATAGGGGGAGGAGGGTGTCTCCCCGACTACTTATCCTAATTCTAGTCTAAGTACAATTCCTACTCTACTCCTCTCTAATCTAATTACAGAGCAAACCAGCTAAACCCTAGGGTTATTCGGGACCAACTCGGTGGTAGGTGTATCCGACGGCCACGCCCGCACAACTCGTCCGCGTTGCCTCCACGCAACCTTCCGATTGCCGCCACGTGCCGCCCTCGCTCTGCACCCCCGGTTTTGTGGCCCAAACCGGGAAACCAGCCTTTTCTAGCTATCCCCCGGTTTTGAGGCCCAAACCGGGAAACCAGCCCACCAGCATCTGAGTTCTGAGGCCAAACTCAGCAAACCCTCAACGCCCAGGTTTTGAGGCCCAAACCTGGAAACCGTACTCAGCCCGAGTTTTGTGACCAAACTCGGAAACCTCCAGCCTGAGTTTTGTGGCCAAACTTGGAAACCGTCCACGCCCAGGTTTTGATGCCCAAACCTAGAAACCGTCCATCTGATGGTTTTTCCCTGGCTCTACCATCAAACCGACGTCGAAGATGGGATGCACCTCCCGTGCACCCCGTCTACCGACATGTGTCCCCGAGTCCTCGACTCAGGCAACACATGACCGCACTTCTTCACTTGTCATCGTTACAGGCTGCCAGCCACCACAGCTGATCCTCGGGCCTCTGGTCCCTCAGTCCAAGTCTCACGTCCGCCCTTCGCCACTCTCGGTCCATCGGCACGGCACGTCTCTACTTGACCTTCACCTCGCCTTCGATCACTGCATTCGTGCTCGACACCTGCACAACACAAGCCAAAGAACATGCGCATCATCCCAGTTGACAATCACTCATCACTCAGTGACCCGGCATACACCCATGTATCCGCAGCGAAGAGGAACAAGAATCCTCACCACTTGAGCATGACTGGCTTTCCCAGTCAGAGGACCAAGTGGCAGCAAGAAGAACAAGCAAGATAGGCTGCTGGGGTTCCAGATCCGTATGAGGGCATCGACCTAAGGGCAAAGGACTACATGAGGGCCCGCATTTCAAAGAGGCTGAAGCCCGGGGCGGCCAAGTTTAACGAGCCCCACCTCGAGGACGTCGATAAGACTTTGATGGAGAAAGCAAAGCTTAAGGACAGCATCGTGGTCCGCCGGGGCCACGACTTGCTCACCGAGGTCCTGGGAACCCCCGAGCACCGCGGCCGCGTTCGTGGTGTCGGGTCAAAGATGAGATGGAAGTCGGTTGAGTCGTGGCAATCCAACGCGGCCACATACAAGTCCAGGCAGAGGTATAAAGATGAGCTTTATAAGAAGGGCTTCAATGAAGGCGTGGCTGAAATGATCAAAAGCTCAATAAAGGAAGCCTTCACGAGCAACGACCCGGAGATGGTCGCGATAAGGTCGAAGATGTTTGATCACCAGGGGCTGCCCAATCCTCAAGCAAAGGAAAAGAAAGCCTTACTGTCGATGAACGAGGATCGCCCAAGGGTCTCGAACGAGGACTTCAAGGAAAACCAGCACGTCCAACTCCTCATCCCGTTCGGAAGGTCCAAGAAGATGGTGGTGTCCGAGGGATGCATTCTTGCACCTCACGATATTCACGACTTCAACAAAGACAACATCCCTGAAGACTATGTGGTCGTGAGCCCGTTATGGCACGTTCTTGACAAGGAACATTTTGAATTGGACCATCCCAACCTACAAACGACCAGGCACCTAAGGCAGGCACTTGGATTGGAAGTCCTATGGAACCGTGAGGACATCGAGATCATTGCTCGGACGCCAACTCCAACGCCGACACCAGCATCACAACCATCAGCCGCCGGATCTTGTCCTCCGGAAGATCCAGATCACGACAGCGATGATGACGAAGAAAAGGGCGGGGACAAGGGCAAGGGAAAGGACAAAGGAGAAGGCGGTAGCGAAGGCGGGGACAAGGAAAAGGTAGAAGGTGATGGCGGGGAAAAGGAAAAGGGCACTGACATGGGAACTGTGTCTCCCCCGCCTCCAAATAGTCCGCCGATCGGCCCGGTCAATGAGGCAAGAAGCTCAGAGGCCGGTAAGGGCGACAACACGACAAGTCAGCCAAGCACGAACAAGCAACAGGGAGGCACGACGGGGGAGGCAACAGGGACAAAGACACCTCCCCCGTCAACCACAAGCCAATGTCCTCACCCGCCCAACAAGAATCCAAGAATGTCCACCGACAAGCTCCCGTACACGCTCATGTTCGAAAGGTATGGTAACATTGAGCATAATACCACGTCCATAGTATATATGCTACTAACATCTCTATCCATCATTTGCCAAGCCTGAAACTACCCGTCAACTATTTGATGAGGCCGAAGACTGCCCTGGCCACTATGTGTGCGGGAAGTTCATGATTCCCAAGGCCCAGCTCATCGACGAGGAAAAGTGGGATACAAGGAGGTTCCATCTATGGTACATGGAAGCTGCAAAAGCCGGGATGTCAAGTTTTAACGTCAAGATTCCCACAGAGTACTTCCACTTGCCCGCTGGTAACGAAATGCACCTACCCATCGACTTTAGCGAAATGTACAACCTGATGCGGGAAGAAGACCTGGACATCGTTCAAATCACCCTATTCACACTATAAGCGATGAATGCAACTTCCACAGATCACTACATTCGTATTTTCCATAGTTCTATACTTATTATGTCACGATGACTTGTCCGTGCAGCATGACGGTCACTGTAAGTAATAAAAAGACACGTCATGTACTCTACCTCTCTCCTGCACATATTGCTGAAAGAGTCATCAAGGGTTCGAGATCATTGATCCGGAGATGACAGTTCGACAACGAGAGAAGAAATATGAAGAAAATATGAAAGCCGAGAAGACTAAGTTGAAAAATTACATACTAGAATGCATGAAGAAGATCAAGCCGGATGGGCCAGAGTGTATAATGGCTGCCTATCACTTTGGGTAAGTCAAATACATATATGTACACCTAAGTCGCTAGCATATCATGCCTTCTCGCTGTCATAAACTCTATTTTGTTGCAATGGTGCAGCCAGGGCCTCGTGGGTGGCCACTGGGTCACTTTTATAATATACCCTCAAGATGGCAGGGCCTGTGTGTTTGACTCCTTGAGCGTACCAAACAAGCAAGGGTACAAGGCATTCAAAGATTGTCTGAAAAAGTAAGTCATCCATCTTTTTCATCAGTTATGGTTACCATACATTTTTAAATGGTGGCTGAAACTATTATATTTCGTACAACGCTTATAAGGAATACCAAAAGGTGCCTGGATTCTGGGACCGAAGAACTCAAAAGTTCAAGGACAAGCATAGGTACCACCTCAAAATCCGACGAGATTTCCCGGTAAGTATTTCAAAGGTTCAATTCATGTTTCATACATATATATGGGTTCTAATGCTTGTGTATCAATCGTGCAGTGCGCCAAACAACCACTAGGATCGAAGACATGTGTCTTGTACACATGCGAGTTTCTAAGGGAAAGCAAGGAGTACACCAATAGCTGGAAGAAGCTCAAGGAAGGTGTCAAGTATTGGGGAGAGCAGCAGAGCCGCAGGATGTGCTTTAAACAAGTCAAGGAGGACATATGCAAGTTTGTAATAGAGAAATGCATTCTCGAAGGAGAAACGTTCTTCGACAACGATTCTGAGCTGGCGTTGCTACCCCAATACGAGAAGCTCCGCAAATGGAACACAATGCTTCGTCCGACAGATTACGCTCATCAAGTTGAACTATGAATTGTAATTTGAATTTGAAATCAACTAAGTCAATGTGTATATGATGACAACAAACAACTAAGTGACCTTGTATGTTATGTCCAGATGGTTTATATGTGCATATATATATCTCTGTTAGAAATCTGGAATTCTGTTAGAAATCTGGAATTCTGGAATTATTTGAAAATTGTATTTGATCTGAATTCATATCCTGTTGTTTCTGTTGGCTGCATTATTTATTTATTTTAATCCAAAATTAATAACCGTGGCGGGCAACATAAGTTGCCCGCTGCAGTTAATAGAAGTTACCGCAGTGGGCAACCTAAAGAGACCGCTGCGGTTAATAATTTACCACAGGGGGCGCTTTAGGATGCCCGCTGCGGTAAATGCTATTAACCATAGCGGGCTCTTTATGTTGCCCGCTGCGGTTAAGGCTTTTACCACAGCGGGCAACAGCGCCCGCTGCGGTAATGGCCACGATTAACCGTGGCCTTAGCACCGCAGCGGACGCTGTTGCCCGCTGCGGTAAAGCCAAAACGCCTGCAGCGGTTAAGCTTTGTGCAGTAGTGATAACTACTGATTTACCTTATCAGCAAGGGCTCCATGTTTCAGGTCCGTAGAGTAGGACCTCTTCGTCTTGTCATTCATTGGGTGCTTCGGTCGGTCCCGGAGATGGAGACCGTGGTTGCACCTCATCGGCGAATTCTTCTTTTACTTCGGCCTTGTTGGCCGACTCGCTCTTTTTCTTGTTCCTACGGCGTGGGCGACGACGACGATGTTTGTTGTCTCGAGATTCTTTGTCCTTCACCTGCATGTTAGCTTTATAACCGTTGAATTGACACTTTACCTTATATTCCCGAAATTGGATGTGAAGTTGGTCGGATCCCACGTAGATGACGGCGTTAACTGTATTAAGGAACGACCTTCCCAGGATGATCGACGTCTACATTGGATCCCATGTCCAATATAAGGAAATCGACGGGGACGTAGCTGTTTTGGACTTTGATGAGAATGTCTGTTGCTAGTCCCTCGGGGAACCGTAGCGTCTGATCGGCCAGCTGCAAACAAAAAAAGGTAGGGAGGAAAGGTCCCCCTAGTAAGTTATCATACGTTACCTTGGACATGATGTTGACACCCGATCCAAGGTCGCAGAAGGCGTCGTGGAAGAGATGTGGTCCAATCTGGCAGGTGATGGTTGGCAGGCCTGGATCTTCCTTCTTGGTGACGAAGGGTGGATCAACTAGATAACCCCAGTTTGACCGGAGCACAGGCTTACCGTACCTCGTAGTAACCAATTTTACACCATCTATTGGATCTTCGGGTTTCCCCGGGATCTTACCTTGCTCGTAGGATGGGACAGCTGCTTCTAATTGAGCTAATTGTGTTTCTAGCATTTTATTAAAACTCAATTGATTTTTCATAGCAGAATTAAAGCTATCCATTTTCTCATTTATATTTTCAAGAATCTTATCATTAACCATCATCTTTTTATTAATACTATCATTTATTTTAGATTGGCCTAAGACAAGATCTCTTAAAGAAGGTTGGTTATTATAAGAATTATTGAAATTATTGCTATAACTGTTACCTTGATTTTGGTAGAAGGGGCGTGAGTTCCATCCTTGTTGTTGTTGTTGGGGCCGGTACCCGTTGTTGTTGTTGGTGTTGTCACACCACAAGCACGGGAGCTCGCCGGGCGACACCTAGCCGTCTAGGAGGCTTCACCTCCAAGAGTAAAAGATGCACAATGAAGATCGATGAAGCCCGACAAGTCCTCAAGGTTTGGAATGCTCTAATCTGCTCTCTAGCTATTAATCACACAACCCCAACACTTAATCATGCACTAAGCATGTCACTTTCACAAAGAGACGGTTGGGAGGAGCTCTCAAATGGCTTGGGATGTGTTAGAAGTGTTTTGGGCACCAGCAGCCTCACCTGGAGGCGTGGGGTGGGTATATATACCCCTCACACTCAAAACTAGTCGTTAAAGGTCAAAAACTAGTCGTTACTGGCCGTACAGGCCCGACACTGTGGCACTCAGCCCAGCATTGTCGGGGAGCGGCACTTCCGCAGCTCCCTGATACAACATAGGTGACCTCACGGAAAATGCCATAACTTTTTACTCTGAACTCCAATTTTAGTGATCTTGGACATTCCGGAAAGCTTATTTCGAGGGATATCAAACCCTGCAAAGAACAAGCCCAAGATCAACATGTGCAGGTGTAGTGCTAAGTGTTTTCTCTCATGTTAGCACTCGAGTTTGGTTAGTTTGAGCACTTGAGACTTGTTTATGATTCGTATTGCATCCCCCGGCATAACTATACTCAAGATAAAGAAAATATAACCATTTTAACCACTTGAGTCTTCAATGTCTTCATATACCATTTCTTCTTTATATCACTTCAAAAGGGGTTGCAATCATCTTTGTCTCCTTTCTTTGAGCAAGAACACCTTGAGCATGTGACTTGAACCATTTCCACACATATGAGCTCAATCCATGGCTTCAAGTCACTTCCACTGATGATTTGATCCTTAACATAATATGACCCCTCATAGCTTGATTAGTACCTCGACTCAATGCAAGTACTCTCTTCTTCACCCTAGCTATAGTACCTCGGCCTCCTTGACCTTCACTTCCGCTTCATACCTCGAAGCCCTTTCCTTGCTATCTTCACCCTATCAAGCCATACTCAACTCGCATCATATTAAGCATCCATTGAAAACCATTTCTTCAATATTGTGGTCCTTGCTTGAATATCTTTTAGATATAAATGTTGAGATCAATCAAGCTTTAGTTTGACTCACATAGAGACATATATGGATCATCATTAATATGGTCAAGCCAATTCACGGTCCCTTGTATTCTCTCCTTTTTGGCTTGACATTCTACACTCACTTCAATCCAACTTTATACTTCTAACTTGATCAAAGCAATGCAAAGTGATTCTCCAAATCTTTATCCATACAAGCAAACCAATGTAGAGATGACATATATCCAATATGAGTTAAGTCCTTGTCATTTGACCTTTGCTTGACATTTACTCACTTATGCATTCTTGATTCATTCTTCAACCTTGATCAAAGCTAGTTCACTATCAAACTCTTCTTGTTCATGAAAAGCAGTCCATTATTGAGACCATTACAAAATCATCAATCCATGTCTCACTTGTCATTTGCCAAATATGCTTGCTTTCTCTTGATGCCATGATATCCCACAACATAGAAGCCATATCATCAACTCTATTTGCATTGTTGTCTTTTGCTTGAACAAGATTATTTCCATGATCTTCCAATACAACAATACACAATTTTGGCCTTCATTTCAACACTATGTGAAATACCATCAAGTTTGCTTTTCTTGTTGAACCTTTGATACACTTAGCAAACTTGTTAGACCTTTAATTATGTTGTCACTCAATTCACCAAAACCCACTAAGGGCTAGATGCACTTACAAAATATCTGGCCAATTAGATCTATTCCCCAACCTCTAAATGGCCATGGCTTCATAATTGGGTTCATAACCGATGATGGAGATTTTTGAACATTAACAAATTTTTGACACTCTTGACATCCTTTATAATACTTGAAACAATCCTCTAACATAGTCGGCCAAAAATAACCTGATCTTCTAATCACCCACTTCATCTTATGAGCAGATTGATGTGCACCACAGACACCCTCATGGATTTCTCTCATCAGGACCTTAGCTTCTTCTTGATTGAGGCACTTGAGAAGCACACCATCGACTGTCTTATGATAAAGTTCATCATCAAGAAGGACAAACTTTGTAGCTTTATACCTCAGCTTTTTGGATACTTGTCGTGATGGATCTTTCAAATATTCAATAATCTCAATTATCCAATCGTCATCATCAACGAGTTCATCGGCCAATATCTCAACAATTTGCTAATACCCATAAGCACTTTGAGCTAGTCGATTAGCTTCTTGATTCTGACACCTAGGAATATGCTTAATGACAACAGAAGAGAAAGAATCAAGTAGCTCGAGACATCTTTCATAATGTTTCCTCAATATATCATCTTTGCATTTATATAGGCCGAGCAATTGATTAATGACTAATTGAGAATCACCAAAAATTTCAACAGCTCCGGCCTTTACCTCATACAGAAGTTGAAGTCCCTTAATAACAACTTCATACTCAGCTTGGTTGTTGGTAGAGGTTGGATCAATTGGAAAAGTATATTCAAAACTTGCCCCTGTGGAGAAACAAGGACAATACCAATACCTCCACCTTGCTTACAGTTAGATCCATCAAAGAACAAAGCCCAAAGAGTAAAATCTAACATTTTAATTTCTTTTTCATGATGATGAGTAATGAAATCAACTATTACCTGACCTTTAACTGCTTTAGCCGATTCATACCTCAAATAAAATTCTGATAATGCAAGAATCCATTTGCCAATTCTCCCATTCAAAATAGGCATAGACAGCATGTGCTTTATCACATCAAATTTTGACACCACCGTGCACTCAGAAGACAATAAATAATATTGAAGCTTAGTGCACGAAAAGTATAAGCACAAACATAGTTTTTCAACAGGAGAATATCTTGTTTCTGGATCTAATAGCCTTCTGCTCAAATAGAATACCACTCTTTCTTTTCCTTCAAACTCTTGCATTAAGGCCGATCCAATTGTATGATCATCGGCCGATATGTACAACTTAAAAGGTTTGTTCCTTTGAGGAGGGATTAATACTGGTGGAGACTTCATATATTCTTTAATCTCCTCGAATGCTTTCTGTTGTTTGTTACCCCATCTAAACTCTTGATCATCTTTTAACTTCAACAATACTGAGAACGGCAAAATCTTAGCTGACAAATTTGGTATAAACCTTCTAATGAAATTGATTTTGCCAAACAGGGATTGCGGCTGAGTCTTTGTGGTTGGTGGCACTGCTTTGTCAATTGCATCATAACTTTTTTGACTAACTTCAATTCCCTTTTCATGCACCATGAAGCCCAAGAATTGTCTAGCCGATACTTCCAACGCACATTTGTGAGGATTCATCCTTAGCCCATTCTTTCTTGCACATTCCAAAGTATCCCTGAGATCTTTAAGATGTTCTTGATATTCTTTGGACTTCACGACTACATCATCGATATAAATCTCCACAACTTTACCGATCAACTTACGAAAGATGTAGTTCATAGCTCTTTGATAAGTTGCACCGGCATTCTTAAGTCCAAAAGTCATGACCACCCACTCATATAACCCCAAAGCACCAGGACGCCTGAATGCAATCTTATGTATGTCTTCTTCTGCCATAAAATTTTGATTATAACCAGCATTACCATCCATAAAACTGATTACCTTATGACCTGCTGCTGCATCGACTAACATATCTGTCACTGACATTGGGTAGCCATCTATTGGAGTAGCCTTATTCAGATCCCTGAAATAAATACAAACTCTCATTTTTCCATTTTTCTTATACACAGGGACCATGCTAGAAATCCACTCAGCATATCTACATTGCCGAATGAACTTAGCTTCATAAAGTCGAGTAATTTCTGATTTTACATCGGCCATAACTTCTGCTCTAATTCTCCTTGGAGCCTGCTTTACTGGTCGACTCCCAGGTTTGATAGGTAGCCGATGCTCAACTAATGCTCGATCAAGACCAGACATCTCAGAATACTCCCAAGCAAAACATTTTTTATATTCTTTTAATAAAGCAACAAGTTCTTGTTTAAACATAGGATATAACTTAGCACTAATATACGTCAGCCTTGGCTTATTACCGTCTCCAATATCAACAGCTTCTAATTCATTGGTCGACGTAAAACCTTTGCCCATCTTGCCTTCGTCTTCATCGACTAAAGGATCCATTATATATATTTTTTGAAGTCGACTGCTTGGATCAGTTGTTGGCCATCATCAAACACCTTGATGAAGCCTCCTTCATGCACTTTCCCAAAGAAGCATTCCACGTTATCAAAATTCCAGTCATTGGGATCAGAGTATGCAATACTCACTGTCGAGTCAGCTGGTACCACTTCCACAGTGTCCCTGATCCATTGTACCACATTTTGATGCATTGTGGATGGAACACAGCAATTGGCATGAATCCAATCTCTTCCTAGAAGTATACTGTATGCCCTTTGCATCAGCCACAAAGAAGGTAGTAGGCAAGCTGTTACTTCCAACTGTTAATTCAACACACACAACACCTTTGGTGGATGAAACATTCCCAGCAAAGTCTGTTAATCTCATGTCAGTTTGGCTCAGGTCTTCTGCAGTCTTCCCAAGTTTTCTGAATGTAGTATATGACATGATATTAATAGCTGCACCTCCATCGACTAACATTCTGCTCAGAGGTCTCCCATCGACAAACCCTTTTAAATATAAAGCTTTCAAGTGAGAGTGTTTTTCAGGTTTCTCGAACATAGCTTCTTCTACTTGGTAGATCCATTGAGCCACAACCACTTTATCATCTGACTCTTCTTGCTGGTTAGTGGATCTAAACTTAGCAGACAACATGAACATAGGAGATACGTTAGCCGATGGCTTCTCTTTGCCCTTATCGGCTATTTGCTTCACCTGCCAGACTTTGGGTTTCTTCTTTTGAGCTTCATCGTTCCTCAATCATTGAACCCGACGCTTCTGGCTTCTTGTTAGACCACCTGGACACCATTGCCCTTCTTGCCAGGCATGCTCATGGTCTTGATCAGCTACTCTTACTCCTAGCCGATCATGAACACTTCCATTTTTTATGTGCCAATCTGTTCTTGTGTAATTCAATCTTTCATGTACAGATCAACGGTTGTCTCTCGACTGCCTATACTCCCAATATTGCTCACTGCATTCTGGGCAATTTCAAAGAGTTGGGAGCTTCAACCCTACATTCCAACAGTGCCTGAAGAATGGACAATCCCAATGGATTTTTTCTTCATCTTTGATGTGCCTTTCTTCCTCACGTGATCTTCTATATTCTTCTTCCTCAAGCCATTCTTGATACTCTTGTTCATCCCTTTGTCTACGTATTTGATCCCTTTCCTTCTGACGCTACCACTTGTTTAGCAGGATTCTGACAATGGGACGTCTTCTCATTGTTGGTATTTCTTAGCGTAAGCAGAAAAGTCCGCAAGCGCACAGAAGTACCGTTGTAGCACTTCACCCAGAAGTATTATCAGGGTATTGTATTTTCCTCAGGGAACAGTGCGCTATAGTCTCTTGGGTTTAGATCTCCCGGCTTAGGGTGAGAAGAAGAACGACCTTAGGGTAACGAGGTTTACTCTAGGTAACGTATTCCTTAGTGATCTAACTCTAGCTAAACGTAATATGCTTCGGTCAACGGGTGAAGATGGTTTCCCAACCTATGTCGATACAACTCTACCTGAAATCCCGAACGTGGGTGGATTACAAAGGACGGACAAGGCTGTCACCACCTGCCGCCTACCTCCTCAACCATGGAGACCCAGGCAACCAACCTGTGAACACTTAGCCTAAACACCACATTTACGCTAAGAGCCACTACTTCTAGCGGTAGCTAGGGCTTGCACCCTCTTACTAGAGCACCCACCCGAAGTTGAATGACCGGTCCAGCTGATTACGTAAGCAATAAACTAGAACACGGTAAGAATGAGTAAACGAAGATAAACACGAACCTTAATACTCCAAATAGTATGCCGATCCGTCGAGGTACAAGTGAAGTCGTACCGGTGATTCCGGTATTCCTTCCGCTAAGTGTAGGATTACACTTGAGGAAGTAGCCGACAACCCCGGTACTTCTCTAACTAGCACAAACTCGAACTTGCTCCCTCTTCTAGATAGCTACTAGAGTTATAACACTTGAGGCACTACTCCTTCTCTAGAATTGGATCCTTTACAAGGTGGGAATGGACTAATCTAATGCTATGAAGAATTGCTCTACACTTCCATGCTTTGAAGAGAGGCTCCACCCATGCTTTTATAGTGATGTGAGGTCGGTTTGGGGGTGATCAACATGGAAACTAGCTTGCACCGCCTCAGCATGCCTCCATGCAACCGACCCCGGAGGGTGGGCTCGAGGGGAGCCAAAGGCGGTGCGGCCGCACCAGGGGTGCGCCCGCACCCCTGGCCCCACCTCTAGCCACCGCCTTTGCGTGGTGGGCTGCTGGCTGGGCCCTGATGTTGATTATGTGGGTTTCCTGCCCAGTTGCAACGCGTGATGGGCCTTGGGCTTCATTTGGATGGGCCGAAAGTGCTCCTGGGTTTTAATACGTTGAATTTGGTATGCACTTTTGGCCCATCTCATATGTGGGTTTCCCATGTTTCCTGCAAAACAGTTGATATATCCAAAACTCGTGGAAATTGTCTGTCTAATGCCTAAGCCTAAGTTTCGGTTCTTGATATGGCAGGTTTTTGAAGAAAGTTAGCGGTATAAAATGTGAGTTAAGAACCGCCAAGAAAACCCCCCACACTTAGCTATGGGCTATTTTCTTCTTTTCTCTCTCTTTTTTTCTCTTTTTTCAGGCGGGTATTTGATTATACCCCTAATTCTACTTCGGGCACTTGCCCATTTTTTTCAACATGCCCTTTTGGGCATGGATTTACTATTTATATTTTTATTATATATATATATTGTCTCATACCAAATGGGTATGGATATTTCTTTTTGCATAGCCCATAGTCCTTTTTGGAGGATTTTTGTGAGAGAGATGTGTGACTAAATAGAGCTTTATTTGTGGTGGATGGTTGGCATGTTTTGCGTAACTCTTAGTGTAAGAGTTAGCGATGTATGTGGTGGTGTGTACGTGAATCTCAAATCAAGAGTGTATGAAAAGAATCTCACATAAGTCACAATAATTTGACTAAGCTCAAAATGATAACAAGTAGCATATGAATGTTGGTTAAGATTGAGAATACTTCATATGGCTTTGGTAGGATATTATATCATAGAGGAACATGCTTTTTATAAAATATTTGAAAATGTAAATTCCAAGTATCTTTCTGCAAGAGATGGCAAGCGTCAGATCATCCTACTGTATCTCATATTCCAATTACTTAGGTAACTGGGGTCCCTATACAGGTTGTTCATAGTTTGAAAGTATTTTCCCAGATAACAAGTGAACAAATTTTCTTTCGAATGAAGATTTGAATGTTTTCATGGGTTTGTAGATTTGGGAAGAAGTAGTGTTCAAGATAAATCATTTTTATTTTCATTTTTAGGGAGCTGACAGGTATGAAAAGAAATTGTATTTGAAGTTCAATCATACCTACGTGATGAATCGGGGAATTCCCCCCACACTTGCTTTTGTACCAATCTTTATTTTTGAGACAACATATACAAAAGCAAGTGGAAAATTTGCACAAGATAAAAAAAAGGGCAACAAACTACTTGAACTTTATTGATAATTCTAGGCACAATACTGTGGATACATGGGTGTATGCCGAGTCTCGAGTGATGAGTGATTGTCAACTTGTTTGATCGCATGTTCTTTGGCTTGTGTTGTGCAGGTGTCGAGCAAGGAGACAGTGATCGAGGGCAAGGTGAAGGTCAAGTAGAGACGTGTCGTGCCGACGGACCGGGAGTGGTGAAGGGCGGACGTGAGGCTTGGACTGAGTGACTGGTGGCCTGAGGATCAGCTGTGGTGGCTGGCAGCCTGGTACAGCGATGAGCGAAGACTTGTGGGGCATGGTGTTGCTCGGGTCGAGGACCTGGGGACACGTGTCGGTGGACGGGGTGCACAGGCGGTGCATCCCCTCTACAGCACCGGTTTGGTGGTTGAGCCACAGAAAAACCACCGGGTGGACGGTTTCCAGGTTTGGGCCTCAAAACCTGGGTGCTGCGGGTTTGCCGAGTTTGGGCCTCAAAACTCGGGCTGAGGACGGTTTCCAGGTTTGGGCCTCAAAACCTGGGCGCTGGCGGGTTTCTGAGTTTGCGCCGCAAAACTCAGGCTATGGACGGCTGGTTTCCCGGTTTGGGCCGCAAAACCGGGGGATGGACTAGAAGGCCTGGTTTTTCGGTTTCGGCCACAAAACCGGGGGTGCGAAGTCAGGGAAAAGGACGAGCAGAGCGGTGGCGGCACGTGGCGGCAATCGGTGAGGTTGCGTCGAGGCAACGCTACCAGTTGTGCGGGCATGGCCGTCGGATCCCAGCTATCTTCGAGTTGGTCCAGAATAACCCTAGGGTTTAGCTGGTTCGCTCTGTAATTAGTGAGGGTAGAGTAGGAATTAGAATTAGGATAAGTAGAGGGAGACACCCTCCTCCCATTTTCTATCTCAGTCATTTGCTATTTTGCCGTCTAGGTTTTCCTGCTCTCCCTCTCCTCTGTTGTAGCGAACTGAGATCCACAGAGAAGAGAACAATACCTCTGTGCCCGTGAGATTTTGAGAAAGTGAGACCATAATCTCACTATTGTAGCGTGTGGTAGCCACAGGGTTGCAAATTCGTGGTTGTGATTCGCGTTTTGTTCGTGTTCTTCGCGGGTTGTTTTTCTCCACGTTTTTCTCGTCGTTCGATCTCTTTGCTTGGTGCGTCTCTTGCAAATCCATTTGAACCAAGTCATTCTAGATCGTGAGGCACTTCTTCCCACCAAAGGAAATCATCTCAAACCTCACGAGCTAGTAGATCGGCCGATTTTCGTTTTGGATCAAGTTTTGCTCCTTTGACCCGATTTCTTCCAATTCACCGATTTGGAGTTAGGCTTGAGCCATGATTTATTTAGGATAGCTCACTAACCTCCTTGGAACTCCTCATACCAAGTCTAAGCCCTAGTGTTTTTGATTCAGAGGAGATCGAGTGATTTTTGCGGAAGAACAGTTCAGGTCTGGTAGCATCGGACGGCGGTGTCGAGACCATCGGACGCTGTTCATACTAGCGGATGCGTCCGATGCCACGTATGACCTGACAGACGGTTTTAAGGAGCATCGGACGCTGACCATCGGAGCGTCCGTTGCCATCGGACGCGCCGGGGGTCAAGCCTCGGACGCTAGGGTTTCACTGTAGCAGGGTCAGATGCATATCCAGTAAGGTTCCAGTAAGGTCATGTTTGCATCGGATGCATCCGATGCTGAGCCATCGGACGCAGGTCAGCGTCCGATGCGACTGTCTTCGCATAGTTTCGTCCGCGTTTCGTTTGTCCGTTGTCGGTTTTGATTTCCGGCTTTTGCGTTGGGTTTCTAGAGTTGTGAAGTGTCTCGCTGTGCTTCTTGGAAGCAGCCACCCTATCTCTAGGGTCGTGGACACTTATGAACTCTAGGGTTTGCTCTTGGGGTTGATTTTAGGGACAGGGGCGACAAGTTTTCGAAAGGAAAATTTGAAGCTCCCATTCACCCCCCCCCCCCTCTGGTCGCTTTCTGGTAGCACTCTCGGTCCTTCAATTGGTATCAGAGCGGGTTAAGGATCTTCCACCTTAGCCGGTTCCTGATCCACAGAAGGCAACATGGATCACGGCGTGGGCAAACCGCCGTTTTTCGATGTGACGAACTATGCGTATTGGAAGATACGCATGTCGGCCTATCTGCAAAGTATTGGTGCTTCCATTTGGGATATTTGCAACTCTGCTGATTACGTGGTCTTGGCTGCTCGTGTTACTCAGCGTCAGATCGATGAGCACGATGCCAATAGCCAAGCTCGTAATGCTCTTTTCTCTTGTTTGAGCATGTTCGAGTTCGATCGCGTTTCTCACCTCGCTACGGCTCGGGAGATTTGGGCTACCCTCATGCGTTTTCATGAGGGAACCACTCAAGTCAAAACCCGTCTCTATGAGTCATTCAAGCGAGAGTATGAGAACTTTCGACATATGCCTGGCGAGAGCATAGAAAGTTTATTCGCTCGTTTTCAGGTGATTGTCAACAGGATGAGGGCTAACAAGGAGTTGTTGCCTTTCGATGATCATGAGAGAGCTTTGAAGCTTTTGCACACTCTTGATCGATCGGTGTGGGACTCAAAGGTCCAGGCGATCATCGAATTGCCTAACTATGAGACCCTCACATGTGACGAGCTCTTCAGTAAGCTCAAGTCCAGTGAGATTGACGCCATGGCGAGGGCTTCTTATGAAAATCCTTCTGGCCCGTCGATGGCTTTGGTTTCTGGTTCTTCTGCTAACCCTTCTGGAGGCTTTGCACTTTCTTCTCTTCTTTCTATCACAGTGGTGCAGCTGGAGTTCATGGGGGATGACGAGTTGGCTTTGCTCGCCAACCGGTTCTCGCGGTTTCACAATAACCACATGAACCGTCGCCGCGAAGGAGGATGCTCAGGATGCTTTTAGTGCGGCGAACCCGACCACTTCATCGCCAACTGTCCCAAGAAGAACAAGCACTCTGGGAAGGGCGATCATGGGCACAAGTACGACTCCGGCAAGCGCAAGGAGAAGTATGTCGCCACGAAGCACAAGCGGAGGGGCGGCTTCGACAAGGAGTACATCAAGAAGAAGTACTTGGAGAAGGCCCAGGCTGAGCAGCGTGCGTTCTTCGCCACGCTCAGCAACGTCGACGGCTCGAATGACGACTCTGCTTGCTCAAGCGACGACGAGTCCGAGAAGAAGAAGAGGATCGAGGACAAGTTGAACGGCCTCTGCTTCTACACCGACGACGAGTGCTTCTGCACCATGGCACTTGGTGATGAGGTCGACGGCAAGCTGGAGGACACCCCTCGGGACGACGACGACGACGACACCTCCCAGGTATCTCTGACCCACGACGAACTTTCTGCTGAGGTCGAGAAGCTTACTGCCGCCTTGCTTAGTCAGGATAAGCTGCTTAGGCGTGCCGCTAGAGAGCGCAAGGAGTTTAGGCAGAAGTGGGAGGACACGGTGAAGGAGCTTGATTTTGCCAAATCCACCATGGTCGTGTCTGAGGAGGGGGAGTGTGAGATGTGCACCACACACATGACTGACCTTCTCACTTTGAGAAGCAAGTATGCTGTGTTGGTAGGAGAGGTGGATGAGCTGAAGGCGAGATCCTCGCTGCTGGGTGCGTGCAAGTCTTGTGCAGGCTTGCAATCTGAGTTGGCAGAAAAGAATGCCAAGATTGTGTCTCTTGAAGAGGCCAACTCGGATAGCACATGTGTGGCTAGGTGTGTCCTTTGTGAGGGTTTGGAGATGGAGTTTGCCAACGTGAAGCATGACAAGATGCAAACCGAAGAAGAAAACACATACCTTCAGACCATCTTGTCATGGGTGTCTAGTGGAGAGCCACAGCTCGGGATGATGATCTCCCAATTCAAGCGAGCTGCTGGAGGTCCAGGTGTAGGTTTTGCTCCGGGTGTTGATGTTTCATCTTTTGGGAAGATTGGAGAGTCAAGTGGTCTTAACCCATGTGAGAAGCCAAACTCCACCACTACTCCCAAGCTTACCAAGATTCCACCCAAAGAGCCCTTCAAGCCTAACACCAAGGATGGGGTCTTTGTTGAACCTCCAAGAGATCCACCCAAGAAACAGTCATGGGCTCCCAAACCAAACCACCTCAAGAACAAGCTGGACACCATGCCACCCATCCAGGAGGAGCTTATGCCACAGAAGGGCAAAGTGATCCAAACCCACAACCGTGAGTACCAACAACCCCCTATGAGAGCGGTGAGGTATCATTGTGAGTACTGTGGGGGAGATGGACACTTGGGAGAGTTTTGCTTTAGGCGCAAGAGAGAGGAGCGCCGAGCCAGGGAGATGAACAATACGGACATGTACCATCCTTTCCATGATGTGCATGTGCCGAATGTTTAGAGGAGAGCTCCGAGGAGAGTTGCTAGGCCTAGAGGTCTAATGCCTCAAGGTCCTAGGCGTCAGGGAGGTGTTGCCCGACGGGGTCCTGACTTTGCAGGATACGGACCCCGTGGCAGAGGTTTTGTTGAGCGTTTCGCTCCACCGTGTTTTGAGTATCACGATGGACGCTCTTTCCTTAGCGGACCATGTTTTCCTGTGCGTGGTGATCGCTATCCCCGTAGATCTGCTAGGGATGGTTTTTATACTGACCGTTCTTTTGAGCAGCCAGCCCAACACTGGTACTCTTCCTACATCACTAACCCCAGTGTTGGACCGTATGCTCACCCTATGTCTTTTTATTGATGTAGGTAAAACGATTGGAGGACATTTGGTTGGTGGATTCCGGTTGCTCGAGGCACATGACCGGAAACGCCAAGTGGTTCTCCAGTCTTAGTCCTGTTGCCGGAAAGGAGTTTATCACCTTCGGCGACAATAGTAAAGGTAAAGTGTTGTCTCGTGGGTCGGTGCGATTTAATGAGCACTTTGTGTTGCGTGATGTTACTCTTGTTTCTAACTTGCATTTTAACCTTCTCTCTGTTTCGCAACTTTTTGATGATGACTATGAGATTCGTTTTAAACCGAATCTCAGTCGTATTTTAGATCCTCAGGGTAATCTTGTATGTTTGATTTCGCCCTTTTGGAAAGTCTTTCGTGCGAATTTCTCAGAGTCGTTTGGATTTTCTCGCTGTCTTGTGGCTGGTCCTTCCTCCTCGGATCTTTGGAAGTGGCATAGGAGACTCGGTCACCTGAGTTTTGACTTGCTTGCAAGGCTTAGCTCACTTGGTCTAATCCGAGGATTGCCAAAGTTGTCGATGGAGAAGGACCTTGTTTGCCATTCTTGCAGACATGGGAAGATGGTTGCCGCTCCCCACCATCCAGTGACTCAGGTCATGACACAGCGCCCTGGAGAGCTTTTACACATGGACCTCGTTGGTCCAGCTCGGGTGAGCTCGGTTGGTGGCAAGTGGTATGTGTTGGTTGTTGTCGACGATTTTTCAAGATATTCGTGGGTCTTCTTTTTGACTGAGAAGACTGAGACTTTCTCTTTTGCTCGCAATCTAATTTTGCGTCTTCAGAACGAGTTCCCTATGAACTCGATGCGAGCTATTAGAAGTGATAATGGTTCTGAATTCAAGAATTCGGATTTTGAGAAGTTTTGTAACTCTTTGGGTTTGGAGCATTAGTTTTCTTCCCCCTACACACCGCCCCAAAATGGTGTTGTAGAGAGGAAGAATCGGACCCTTGTGGAGATGGCCAGGACGATGCTCGATGAGCATAGGACTCCTAGGCGTTTTTGGGCCAAAGCTATGAACACTGCATGCTATATTTCCAATCGCATTTTTCTGAGAGCTTTCTTGAAAAAGACTTCTTATGAGTTGCGTTTTGGTAGACAGCCCAAGGTGAGTTATTTTAGAGTTTTCGGTTGCCACTGTTTTATTCTCAAGAAAGGCAACCTGGACAAATTTGAGTCTCGTTCTTCTGACGGTGTATTTTTGGGTTATGGCACTCACACTCGAGCTTATCGTGTACTTAACCTTGATACTAACCGAGTCATGGAGACATCTGATGTCACCTTCGACGAGACCATGGTTTGTCCTTCCTCTCATTTTGAGCGTGCAGGTGATCATGAGATAGGTGAGCCTCTTTTCGATGATGAAGACGAGGATGCTGAAGGCATGGGTGACCCAACATCACCTCCACCTGCTGTGCCGCAAAGAGCGGCTTCTACTACGACTCACGGCCCTGACACTTCTTCCGGGCCGTGGGATCCGCCACCCCGAGCGGTACCTTTTATACCCGGGGAGGCACCAGCTGCTGTTGAGGGGGAGATCACTTCTGCTCGGGAGGCGCCACGACATATCCAGCGCCAACACCCGCCTCAACAGATGATCGACAGCATCGACGAACGTGTCACTCGATCCAGGTCACAACAAAACTCTCACTTTGCTCATTCTGCATTTGTTGCTGATTTTGAACCCCGAGATGTTGGACACGCTTTGACGGATCCAGATTGGGTCAATGCCATGCATGAGGAGTTAGAGAATTTTGAGCGAAATCGGGTTTGGGTTTTGGTTCCACCTCCTCCAGACTGTAAACCTATTAGGACAAAATGGGTATTTAAAAACAAACAAGGAGAGGATGGCCACATTGTGAGGAACAAAGCTAGACTTGTGGCCAAGGGTTATAGTCAGAAGGAGGGGATAGACTATGAGGAGACTTTTGCTCCTGTAGCTCGTTTGGAGGCTATTAGGATACTCTTGGCTTTTGCTGCATCCAAAGGGTTTAAACTTTTTCAAATGGATGTCAAGAGTGCCTTCTTAAACGGCTACATAGAAGAAGAGGTGTATGTCGAACAACCCCTCGGTTTTGAAAATCCCAAGTTTCCAAACCATGTTTTTAAACTTCACAAAGCTTTGTATGGTTTGAAACAAGCCCCTAGAGCCTGGTATGATAGGTTGAAAACCTTTTTGCTTGCTAAGGGTTTTAAAATGGGATGTGTGGATAAAACGCTCTTTCTTTGGATGTCAAGCTTGCTTTGGTTGCCAAGTTTGCAGACTTAATGAGCAGGGAGTTCGAGATGAGTATGATGGGTGAGTTGACATTCTTTCTTGGGTTGCAAATTAAGCAATCTCGAGAAGGAACGTTTGTGCACCAGGGCAAGTACACCAAGGACTTGCTGAAGAGGTTCGATATGGGTGAGGCCAAGCCTCTTCCAACACCCATGTCGACCATGATGGCCCTAGATGTGGACAAGGATGGGGAAGCTGTGGACCAGAAGGAGTACCGAAGCATGATCGGGTCGCTGCTCTACCTGACGGCGACACGCACGGACATCCAGTTCGCGGTGTGTCTGTGCGCGCGCTTTCAGGCGTCGCCGCGCACTTCTCACCGTCAGGCGGTCAAGCGCATTTTCAGGTACCTTCGTTTCACACCTGAGTTTGGGATTTGGTACTCAGCTTCCTCCACCCTCTCCCTTTGCGGTTATTCCGATGCCGATTTTGCTGGGTGCCGTGTTGAGTGCAAGTCCACTTCTGGGACTTGCCAGTTTATTAGTTCTTCTCTTGTATCTTGGTCTTCGTGCAAGTAGTCTAGTGTCGCTCAGTCTACCACAGAGGCTGAATATGTTGCTGTGGCTAGCTGTTGTTCCCAGTTGCTTTGGATGATGGCCACTTTGCGTGATTTTGGTCTGAGCTTTTCTCGCGTGCCTTTGCTTTGTGACAGCACGAGTGCTATTAGCGTTGCTAAGAACCCCGTGCTTCACTCGAAGACCAAACACATTGATGTGCGCTTTCATTTTCTGTGAGACCACCATGAGAAGGGTGATATCGACCATCGCCATGTCGATACTCATCATCAGTTGGCTGATATTTTCACCAAGTCTTTGGATGGATCAACCTTTAATCGGTTGAGGGGTGAGCTTGGTGTGTGTTTCCCCTTTTAGATGGGGGAAACATTTTGGTTCTTGTATCATAGACTGACTATTTTCTGTTTGTCTTGTTGTCTTTTAGTTTAGTCTTTTGCATTTCAGCATACGCTTTTACACTCTGAGCTTCATGTATATAATCTTTAGAATGTAATTATGCTCTATGTAGCATGCTCCGATCGTTTATGATGATGCCTGTAGCTTATGCCCCTTCTGATCACTAATACATGTTGTGAGCTGAGCTATTTGTGAATGGTGAACCTGCTTAATGAACATAAAACTTGAAAATGTTCACCATTGAGATATGCAACTAGCATGTGTAGGATGTGTTGAGTTCACTCATGCTTGTCATATATGCTAGGTTGCTATGTCTCTAGTTCTGAGTCATTCACTTGCTTGGTATGTTCATATTCTGTTTAAGATCTGAACCAAGTTTTAAGTGAATTGAAAAGATTGAGATGGGATTGCTTGTCAACACATCACGGTATCGAGACTGTTTCTCATTGCACTTTGAGTTAAACTTGAGTCGTGTAGTGTATGACCGAAACCGATGCTTTAAGCTTCTGATTGCATATGCATAGGCTTCGCTCGGTTGAAAAGTTAGGCATTGATAAGTTTTCAACCTCTCGCAATCACATGCCAAATTCTGAACTTGTGAAATTTCACCGCTGCAACTCCGATTGAAATCTGAAATCACAAGTGTCTGTTTCATTCTATAGCATGAAGATTGAACTTTGTTAGGGGTAGTTCACCTTGTATACATGTTTAGCACTTGCTTGTCTTCCTGCCTATACATGTTTAGTGCTATTTTGATGGTGCATACCTTTTGACTCAAAACTGCTCACTTTGCTCATATGTTCATATTTCGTATTCGGTGATCAGTTTGAGCCTTTGCTAGCATTTTATGGATATTGATGAGTCATCGGATCAGAACTGTGTAGAGCATCTTTGCACTCTCTTGACTATATTCCTAAAGTTGCTAACTTGCATTTTGACTCATATGCAATTTGGAAGGGGGAGAAATTCTCTTATTGGCACTGTTTGATGGTGCATTTTCTAAGGGGGAGAATTCCTTATTGATAAGCGCATTTTTTCTAAGGGGGAGAGATTTTACTCGATTGTGCATTCTTTGCTTGATGGTGCATTTTCAACTAAGGGGGAGAGATATTGCAAATCATATGTTCTCTGAGTGTTCAACTAATGGGTTTTCAAATCTTGTGCTTTCCAAGTTGAACCAAGGGGGAGTTTTCCTGGTTGTGTGCAATATTCGAAGGGGAGTTTGCTGCTTCCTGTTGGTCGTAAGGTTTTTGGTATCGAGCTTTCTCTGCTAGTTGTGTTGAGCCTCTGTGCCTCTGTCTTGAGGGACTAGCATTTGCTTCGATTTCTCAATTGGTATCTGCTAGCGGTGTTGAGCCTGTTCTACCTCTTCTTGAGGGCTAGCTTTGCTTTGCTTGGTTGCGTCGAGCCGTTGCCCATGTCTTTGGGGACCAAGTTGTTTTGCTCCTTCCACTTGACCTTCTTTGGCTTTGCTATGCTTTTGGGTCATTTGGTTGAGTTCTCTCTACTCCTTCTTCCTTCCTTCCTCTATTCCATTATGTCTTGTGTGTGTAGTTGACAATGCACTCATCAAGGGGGAGATTGCGGATACATGGGTGAATGCCAAGTCTCGAGTGATGAGTGATTGTCAACTGGTTTGATCGCATGTTCTTTGGCTTGTGTTGTGCAGGTGTCGAGCAAGGAGACAGTGATCGAGGGCAAGGTGAAGGTCAAGTAGAGACATGCCGTGCCGACGGACCGGGAGTGGTGAAGGGCGGACGTGAGGCCTGGACTGAGGGACCGGTGGCCTGAGGATCAGCTGTGGTGGCTGGCAGCCTGGGACAGCGATGAGCGAAGACTTGCGGGGCATGGTGTTGCTCGGGTCGAGGACCTGGGGACACGTGTCGGTGGACGGGGTGCACGGGCGGTGCATCCCCTCTACAACACCGGTTTGGTGATTGAGCCACAGAAAAACCACCGGGTGGACGGTTTCCAGGTTTGGGCCTCAAAACCTGGGTGCTGCGGGTTTGCCGAGTTTGGGCCTCAAAACTCGGGCTGAGGACGGTTTCCAGGTTTGGGCCTCAAAACCTGGGCGCTGGCGGGTTTCTGAGTTTGCGCCACAAAACTCAGGCTATGGACGGCTGGTTTTCCGGTTTTGGCCACAAAACCGGGGGTGCGAAGTCCAGGAAAAGGACGAGCAGAGCGGTGGCGGCACGTGGCGGCAATCGGTGAGGTTGTTGTTGATGCTCACTAAGTGTCATATTTCTAGCATCAACAAGGTCATATAACACAACAAAAGAGCCTAAAATCAACCAAAATCCTTTTATAAACTAACGATTTCCACTTGTCCTTGAGTTTTATTTGAATGTAGGAAATTGCAGGGTTTTTGAGCAAAATGACCAATGGACCCACCAGGAAGCAAGCCCACGTGCCTGGGCTCACTCTAGGCCAAGTAGGGGTGGCGGCTGTGGCGGAATCGTCCTGATTATAAGAGTTCAAGTACTGTCTTAGCCAAATCCGTCTGACTTCGACTCGTACTTGATCCCATATAACCCCGGTAGTCCGGAAATGTCGAAGGATTTCTATCACCGTACATCATACAGGATCGCATCGTTCAAGGATTACATTCGTAAAGATACATCTCAGCGAAAACGAAACCGAATTTAACACCATAGTGTGGAATTTAAAACGGAGTTATTACAATACTGAATTTTTAAAAGTGCGGAAGCTGAAGTAGTTAAAACACGACCACCATACGTGTGGTCCAAATAAACATTGTTTGATAAAACCCACTCAACACGACTCACTCCTCCTTTTTAAGATAATGTGCCACCAACAGTCTCAGACCAGCAAAAGAAAAAGGGGAGCTTCTGGACGACCCTGCCCTGGGCCTACTCCTCATCACCTTCCACTGGGTAGAGGCAGTGCTTACAATAGCCGAAGTAGACCTGGCCATCTGCAACAACGGGATAAACCCTGAGTACGGGAATGTACTCAGCTAGACTTACCCGTCCAACTAAAAATAAAGACTCCAAGGGTATGCAAGGCTTTTGAGGTGGAGCTGGGATCTTTCAGTTGCGAAAAGCTCATATTCAGATAAGAGGTAATTAATGATAAAGATGAGCTGCCATTTTTAGACCTATTCCTTAACTCTAGGTTTTTCACCTGTACTAGAGCACTCACTTGAATCTATCAATCAATAATATAACCATATCCAGTTGACTTATCCACATTTTAGTTGAACCTTAAATCATCACCTGGAGTTGTATCGTGGTGAAGCTCGCCATAGTTTCCCACTAACCGGGGGAGACGGCGACTCGAATCGAATTCCAAACCAGCTGGTGAAAGACCTTTAATACCAGCCCACACTTTCCCCGTCGGGTCCATGCATTGGGCAACCGCTCGATGCTTGTTCGTGGTGGTAATCGTCGCGGCTCACAGCACGGACCGCCCAATTGGAACCTGGCGATGGCCTCACGCGGCAGATCGCAATTTCCATACTAGAGGGCACGACACGGGTTGAGACCGGCCCGAACAGCTTCTAACCAGCTTTGGGGTCGATGATTACGGCACCGACATATCCCTAAGTAAAAGAGCGCGTTCAAAAATGAACGAGGGCCAACATCGATACAAACCTACACGATCCAACGGACGGACTGCCCCAAGTTTCCAAACTTGTGCCTTGCCTTCCAGTTGACCGTATTTCATTACTACTCCGGTTCTTTTCCACGATAGCAAATATAGCCAACCGTGATCCGGTAACTACCCATCAGGGTATTACGGAAACATACTTAACTACTACTTTTATTAAGCAAGCTAAGCAATTCTACACTATAAATAAGTAACAGGATAACAAGGTAGATATTAATCAATAACCAAGGAATGGTAATGCAGCAAGTAGGATTCATTCCAACTCCTAACCTAATGCATCACAATATAAAAGGACTCAAGTAATTTAATTTGCAAAAGATAGGAGGCTTAATATGCTCCGGGGCTTGCCTTGGGTGAAGACCGAGGCCTCGTGGGAAGGGCACTCGGGCAAGTTAGTGTCGCTGGCGGGGTCGACCTCCTCGGCTTGCTGAAGCTCCGGAATCTGCTGCTCGGCGTTTGTCTCTGGCTCCTGGTCGGGCTCCGGAGGGGTCGATCCTATTGCATGCGATGATTAATAAATAATTACAATGCGGGTGCAAGATGTGTTGTATGAAAAGAGCATTTCTTGCAAACCAACAAACCCAACTTGTTGAACCACTTTTGACACTGAGGTAAATACTTATTTAATTCATAAAACAAAATCCATTTATTCACCTTTTTCTTATTTAATAATTCAAAAGAAACTTAGGTTTGTACTGCAAGTGCACTTTTCTGGACTCAGAAAAATCCACGAAAATTCCAGAAGGCAAACAACAGTTGCTGGACTCCACTGAACAAATTTCAGCCAAAAATAAAATACAGAACTGTAGATATAAAAATGACAAGCAAACTGCCCAAAAAGTTGCTTTGAACTAGCTCTTCATTCAAAAAGTGTCAAACAGCAGATTTCATAATTTTCCTGGCTTCTTCTACTCATACACATCCTACTGTAGAGAACTTGTGGCAAGAGCATAAACATACAAGCCTACACAAAATAAACAAATCTATCCCAAGTTAAACTATTTGAACTATAACCCTACTGGAAGAGGGTGCTAAACTCATTTTCATATTTTTCTCAGATTCTACTCCACCTTTTATATTTATCAAGAAAGTTCCATGAACAGAAACATTATATTATTTCTTACATGAATTTCCAAAGGAAAACACAGAAAGGTACATTTGTAAAGCAACTTCAGATTTGTCCATGCAACAGCTCATGCTTACATTTTTCTCAGCTTGGATATCATCAACAGAGACTTCACCAATTTTCTCACATTTTATTTCAGCATATAAAACACCTTAATATTTTATTCTAAGAAATCAGCCAAAAAGGACTTTTAACCATAACAGAAACTTTTTCTACATAAACAGTGCATCATATATTTTTCACAGGTGTAAAACATGATAATAAACTTACACAAAATTTTCCAGGAATTATCTCAACCAGAAAACATATATAACCATATATCTAAACAAAAGCTCATAAACTGAATTAAATAAAAACAGTAATAAAAACTTTTACCAAAAATACTTTCATATTTTTCCATGGTAGATCTACTCATAAACAAGCTAACAAAACTGAAAGTACTCCATTTGGACTTGTAAAACGAGCTACACAAAAATAACAACCATTTCTGGAAAATAAAGGTAAAAAGGAAAATCATTTGAATTTCCCGGCCAAGCCTTCGTGAACTCGGTCCATGGGCCTGGTGAGGCTGACGCGCGGGGCTGGCCAGGTCAACGGGCCCACGTGTCAGTGAGAGCCGAACAGGGGACAGAGGTTGACCGGCGATAGCTCGTCGGCGGCGAGGTCGCCGGCGGCGAGGGTAGGCTAGATAGATTCGTCTCGACAAGGCGCATCCAGTTGTGGTGTTGGTTTGGCCAGCGTGCCGGCGGCGAGCGGCGGCGCACGGCGGCGACGGCAACACACGGCTACGCCGTTTCCGGCGGTCGCCGGTGGAATTAGGAAATGCGCCATGCTCAGGGAACCCTAGGGAGGCTACTAATGTGGTTGGTTTGGCTCGGATGGCTCTAGGGGAGCTTGGCCACGTGAGAGGGCCGCGGCGGCGCTCATGGCGCTCGGCCGGGGAGAAGAGGGAGGTAGAAGGCGGTAGCGTTGAGGCCAGTCAGTGTTCTCACCTTGCCTTGGCTCGGTGAGGCTCGATGACGAAGGAGAGGAGGCAGTGGAGCTCAGGTCGGGGAAGAACAGCGACGCGGACTCTGCGGCGGCGATGGCGTCCGCGGCGGGGCTCTTCGGGCTCCGGCGACGGTGGGGCTCGGCGAGTGGCGCGGAGGTGCGCACCGTGCGTCCGAGGTGAAGGCAAGGCTCGGTGCGGGAGGAATCGGACGGAGACGCTCCAGTGAGGCCGGAACGGTGAGGGGGTGGTTGCGGCGGTGGTCGCGGCGAGCGGGGAGCGCTCGGCTCGTGTTCGTGCGTGGGTGAGAGTGCGAGCGAGAATGGGAGAGTGTGTGCGGGTGAGTGAGGAAGCGATGAGAGCGCTTGGGGTCTTGGCCGGGGGCCTTAGCCGGCCGGCGGTGGTGGCGGGGGCCACGGTCGGCGGGCGACGCGCGCGGCAGCAGGGCTCGGCAGGCGAGGCGAGCAACGACTGGCGAGCGGGGATAGCTGGCGTGCTCCGGGGGAAGAAGATTGGAACGGGAGTGGCCAGCGAGGATTTGGCGCAGAGATCGCCGGCCACGCGGCGCTTGCGGACGGCGTACGGCGCGGGCGTCAGGCGAGCGGGGGTGTGCGGCGCGCGCGGCGCGCGGGCGAGGGCGCTGGGCCGGCTGCGGCGAGGGCGCGCGGGGCTGGGCCGGCGCAGGAGCTGGCCGGCGCGGTGCGGTGCTGGGCTGGCGCGCGCGGGCGAGCTGGAGCGGGCGTGGGTTGGGCCGAAAGGCCAGATGGGCCGGAAGTGGGGCGCGGGGAAAAATTCTTTTCCTTTTTATTTTTCCAAATATTTTCCAAAGTTTGACCACTCAAAACAGTTTCAAAAACTCCAAACTAGGTTTTGATCCAAATATAAAAGTTGCTCAAAATAATTTTCTCTACAACTTTCATATAGGACACTTTTTCTGAAAACCATTTTTAAATCCTCCACATAAACAAAGCCAATTTTGAAATATAAACCATTTTGTTTGACCTATTTTTATTTAACAAACTATTTTGAACTAGGTCAAATTTATAAAACTCTTTGCCAAAACAGAAATCCACTTAGATCATCAAGTCCAATAGAAATCCAAATCCAAATAAACAAAAGACAAAAGCACTCTCATGCACATGAAATGATGCAATGCATTGCTTATGCTTTCTTAGTATCTAATTGCAGTGCTTGACACTAGGGTGTCACAGTCCTTCCCCCTTTAAAGAAATCTCGTCCCGAGATTTGAGTTACGTACCGGTCTTTATAAAAAGCGGGGTAATTTACGCGTAAGTACTCCTCTGTTTCCCAAGTCGCATCGTTGGGTCCGTGATTGCTCCAGAGAATCTTGTAAGTCTTCACCGTTCGGTTACGAGTCTCTCGGGTCTTGGTGTCCAAAATCTCCCTGGGCTGCTCATAGTACTCCAGATCCGATCTGATGGTGACGTCTGGAATCCGAACTTCTTCTTGTTCTGGAACTCGAAGACACTTCTTTAACTGTGATACGTGGAACACTGGGAAAACTGTGCTCATTTCTGGGGGTAACTGTACTTCGTATGCCACTTGTCCCTTCTTTGCTATGATCCGGTAAGGTCCCACATATCGAGGTGCTAGTTTCTTCTTAATTCCAAAACGTTGGACCTTTCTCATAGGTGAGACCTTAAGATACACATAGTCTCCTACTTGAAATTCCAAGGGTCTTCTTCGTGTGTCAGCATAACTCTTTTGTCGGGATTGTGCTACTTTGATATGTTGTTGTACTATTTGCACAATCTTTTCAGCACTCTTCACGTAATCTGACCCATAGATTCCTCGATCTCCTGATTCAACCCAATTTACCGGGGTTCTGCACCTTCGTCCGTATAAGACTTCAAAAGGTGCCATCTTTATACTTTCTTGGTAGCTGTTGTTATATGAAAACTCAGCAAGGGGTAACCATTTTTCCCATGATTCTCCTGAAGATAGAACACAAGCTCTTAGGATATCTTCCAGAATCTGATTTACTCTCTCCGCCTGTCCTGCAGTCTGGGGGTGATAGGCGGAACTTCTTACCAATTTAGTTCCTAGTTCCTTGTGCAACTGTTCCCAAAAACGTGCTATGAACTGGGGTCCTCTATCAGAGACAATCCGCTTTGGAATCCCATGTAGCCTCAAGATATTCTAGATATACAAGTCTGCATACTGATGAGGGCGGTGTGTAGTCTTAACGGGTATGAAGTGAGCCACTTTAGATAACCGATCCACGATAACCCAGATAGAATCATTTCCTTTTTGAGTAGTGGGAAGACCTGTGATGAAATCCATACTAATCTCTTCCCACTTCCACTCTGGAATAGACAATGGTTGCAACAATCCGGCAGGTCTCAGATGTATAGCTTTTATCCTGCAGCAAGTATCACACCTTGCAACATAAGCTGCAACTTCTTTCCTCGTCTTTGACCACCAATACCTTTTCCTCAAATCCTGGTACATCTTACTGCTTCCTGGGTGGATAGACAACTCTGAATTGTGAGCTTCATTCAGAATTCTTTCTTTCAGCTCTGTGTCCTTAGGAACAACCAACCTCTGATTATACGATAGAATTCCCTGCTCATCTGTGCGGAAGTTCAAAGAACTACTGGTTTCCAACCTCTTCTTAATCTGACAGATCTCTTCATCGGTCTTTTGTCTCTCGATGATGTCACTTTCCAAGGTGCACTGAAGAGTGATATTGTTCAGCATAACAGGGTGCATAAGGTTAAATCCATCTTCCAACAGTGGTTGTAGGGAGTTGCAATGAGTCTTGCGACTTAAGGCATCGGCTACAACGTTTGCTTTTCCGGGGTGGTAATGCACTTCAAGGTTGTAATCCTTAATTAGCTCTAACCATCTTCTCTGCCTCATATTCAGCTCTGGCTGGGTGAAGATATACTTCAGACTTTTATGATCCGTATACACGTGACATAAGTTTCCCATAAGATAATGCCTCCAAATCTTGAGCGCATGCACGACGGCTACTAATTCCAAATCATGAGTGGGGTAATTCTCTTCATGTGGTCGCAACTGACGAGAAGCATAGGTGATAACTCTTCCATTTTGCATGAGTACACACCCAAGTCCAATCTTGGATGCGTCACAAAACACATCAAAAGGTTCCTCCAAGTTTGGCTGAGCCAGAACAGGTGCGGATGTCAACAGCGTTCGCAGAGTGCGAAAAGCTGTTTCACACTCTGGAGTCCATTCGAACTTCTTGTTTTTCTGCGTTAAACGGGTCATAGGCTTGGCTATTCTCGAAAAATCCGGAATAAACCGACGGTAATATCCTGCCAAACCCAAAAAGTTGCGTACCTCATGTACGGTAGTGGGTGCTTGCCAATCCATAACTTCTTGTACCTTAGAAGGGTCCACAGAGATTCCTTCCTCTGAAAGGACATGACCAAGGAAAGGTACCTTCTTCAACCAAAACTCACACTTGCTGAACTTAGCATACAACTTGTGCTCTCTAAGCCGGGTTAGAACGACTCGTAGATGCTCAGCATGATCCTTCTCATTTTCAGAATATACCAAGATGTCATCGATGAACACTACAACAAACTTATCCAACTCTGGCATGAAGACTGAATTCATCAGGTACATGAAATGTGCCGGTGCATTGGTCAATCCAAAAGACATAACTAGATACTCATAGAGTCCATATCTGGTAGAGAAAGTTGTCTTTGGTACATCCTCTCTTCTGATCTTAATCTGATGGTATCCTGACCTCAGGTCGATCTTTTCGCCTTTGACAACTGATCAAACAAGACATCGATTCGGGGTAAGGGATATTTGTTCTTTATAGTTACTGCATTCAACGGTCTGTAATCCACACACATCCTCATAGTTTTATCCTTCTTCTTCCCAAAGATAGCGGGACATCCCCAAGGTGACGAACTAGGGCGTATCAAACCCTTATCCAAAAACTCTTGCAACTGAACTTTGAGCTCTGCTAACTCTTTAGCGTGCATTCTATACGGTCTCCGAGATATGGGTGTCGTTCCAGGGATTAACTCTATAGCAAACTCCACATCCCTATCTGGCGGTAGTCCAGGCAACTCATCAGGAAAAACATCTGGAAACTCACACACTATTGGGATCTCAGCTATCTGCTTTCTCGTGACATTGAGCAACACTCCGATCTCATGGGGGTTTCGAGGTAACTTGAACCGAAAGGTAGACCCACTACGAGAGCTAACCATGGAAACTACACGCTCTGCGACATCAAGGTTGACTTTCCAGAGTTTCATCCAACCCATTCCCAAGATTACATCCAGACCTAGACCAGGAATTACGATAGGATCCACTATGGCCTTCTTATTCCCAAAGGTCATTTCCACTCCTTTAGCCATTTTACGCGCAGAGAGAACAGCTCCGGCGGAACTTATCTGATATCCCTGGTCTAACTCTATTAACTCAAGATTACTTCTTATAACAAAATTCTCACTTATGAAAGAATGCGATGCTCCAGAATCAAACAGCACGACTGCGGGGCATTGATTAACAAGAAACGTACCAGCGGTGACAGGCTCTCCTTCTGGCACTTCTTCCACGGTGGTGTGATGCACATGACCCGTACGAGGTGGGGGCTGAGTGTATTGCTTCTTTGGGCGAGGGCACTGACGTGACAGATGTCCAGTCTGACCACAATTATAGCATGGACCAATCACATACGGGGTCTTGGGACCTCCTGCACTCCCTGCTTTGCTCTTGTTCTGCATCATGGGGGCGGTGTAGGGCTTCTGAAAACTGGAACAGGGACGGTTGGTGGTGATCTTCCTCTGTGGGGGACGGAATCTTGCTCCTGTAACAGGCGGGCGATACGGGGTACGTGCTCCAAAAGGGGTCCTCTGTTGAGACGAACCTCCTTCGTTCGCACAACGGCGCGTCTCTGTTGCCAGCCGGATGTCATTGGCCTCTTGATTGAGACAGTCACTGACGAAGTCACTGAAGGTGGTGTGGAGACTGTTGCCCATCTTGGAAAGCATGGCGGCACTCATGCCACGTTTGAGGCTTGCGATCCTCTTGGCCTCAGTATCAACAAAGTCTGGGGCATAGCGAGCTAGGTTGTTGAAATTGTGGAGGTACTCGGACATAGACCTGGTTCCCTGGAATAACCTCATGAACTCTGCAATCTTCATCTCCATCAAACCACTAGGGATGTAATGGTTGCGCATAGCGGTGGAGAACTGATCCCAAGTGACACGTGCATTTGCAGGCAAGGATGCACGATACTAGGCCCACCATAAACCCGCGGGTCCTTCCAACATGTGGGCGGCGTACTCCGCCTTGAGCTCTTCCGTCAGACGAAGCAGACGGAACTTCTGGGTAATGGAGTTGAGCCATTCATCAGCCTCAAGCGATTCGGTGGCTTCCTTGAACACAAGAGGGCGAGTGTCCAAGAAGTCACGGTAGGAGCTGTACTGGTTGGGCTTCGGGCCTTGACGTTGATGATGCTGCTGTGCAGTGTTGTTAGCGATATTGCGGAGGGTGGCCTCCATGTGCCTCTACATTTCCTCCATATTCCTTTGGCTGCCCAAGAACTGGCCGAAAAATGCTTCCGGCGTCATCGGCGGCGGTGGGGGAGGTGGCAAGTTCTCCTCCTGTCCTGCCCCCTGTCCGCGTTGGCTGCGAGTGTGTGCCGGCATCTGCATATCACATTAATAAGCAATCATTAGGTGATTTTACATTGATCATGAATAAATACTGCGCTGTACATAATTCGGAAATTTAGCACACGACCAAGTATAATTACTCATTTCCATACAACATCACAAAATAATCGCTCAAAATTAGACATGCAAACGACGGATTTCCATAAAAGATGCCGGATCGAAGTCCGGACTTTGTCCAAAAGCTTACATGCCATCAACCATTTAACATAAAACTAGCACATGTGCAGGGCGTTACATCACTTAGCGAGCAAGCTCAAGCTATACAAAAGAAAACGATCCCTAACAAACTAGCGCTCAGGGGTCTCCAGCAGCGGATGCGGCGTCCTCTGCGTCGATGTCGATCATCGGCTCGTCAGCGTGATCCTCCTCCAGAGGGGCGTCGGGACCAAGGACCTCTCCGTCCTGGGGATCCTGGGCCTCGGCGGCGGGAACCTCGGCAGCGGCTGGGGCGGCGGCCTCCTGTGCGGCGTGATGCATCTGATGGACGGCCTCGTGGAGCTGGTCGATGTAGGCCTGCTGTCTGTGGATCTGCTATATCAACAGGTGGGCTCCCTCTCTGAGCTGGTCGAGCGCGGTGCGGGCCTCATCCCTCTGAAGAGCGGTAGTCAGGTACATCTGCTCTGCAACTGTCCTGGCAGTGGACTGTGCTGCTGCTGTGGTGCGGGCGTCGTCACGCTCCAGAGTGACCTGCTGAATCCTCTCCTGCAGACGAGCAACCTCAGCGTCGAAGTCCTCCTGAAGCTTCCTCTTGCTCTGGTAGGTGGCTGTGAGGGTGAAGGACACGCTCCCGAGAGTGTGCTCCAAACTCTCACATACACCCAACAAAGCTCCGGTGGCGCTCATCGCAGGCGTCTCACAGTAGAACCTCTCCTCTGGGCTCCCTGTCAAGACTGACTCCGAAGTCTGCTTCCAGCGCAATGGGAAAAGTGATCCACGGGGAAACACTCCTGCCATCGCACTTGCCAGGTCGGCGGGGAAGCGGGCGATGATGTCCTTCAGCACTAGGTATGCTGCCCTATTGGCTCCATCCTTGGCACAGGTGCCTCTGGTGATCTCTGTCCACCCTGTCCAGTGGGGCTTGGCAGGCAAGGCTTTGACCTTGATCTCCACCATGACCAAGGAATTCTGCCCATAGATCTCCTTCTGCCACGAGTACCTGGGCTCCTGTCCTTCCTCATAGCCCACGGCCTGCAGAATCCTCCAAAGGATGGTCGGCAACCCGAAGTAGGACAAGAACGTCTTCCGGGTCAGCTTGGTGGCCAAGCGGTGACGCGGAACTCCTCTGCCTCCGGTGGCCTTGCGAGCGGTCAGCTTAGTCCGGGCCATCTGTGGAAACAAAAAGGGGTTTCGAACTCTCGTGAGACGGATATTAAGTTGGCAAATTTTATATAAAGGAGACAACTTTTAATTTAAGGGAAGGTAATGTAAATGCATGAATTTAAACATGATGCATGATCGTACTTACGTTCTCACTCACTAATAACGACTCGTAAGTCCTAACGTTCTAGTCGGTGGCAAGAACGATCTCTCATGCGTTATCTACACGTTCTACTCGGTCGCACAGTTAGTGTACCTGCAGAAGATTCATTTCAGCCCAAAGCAATTACCAATGACAAAACAATTGAGTATTGGCCAATATGCGCAAAATACATAGAAGCCAACACTAAACACCATGCACCAACATAGAAAACACCCTTGAAAACATTGATACCCTCGTATGTGTCCGCGTGGAGCTCGCACATACTTGGTATAAGAACTCTCACCAAGACCGACGGTTGGACGGTCATGCTCTCATATCTCACAAAAATCATTTTATGCATGTTTTCGCGATCGACGCATCCTCTTTTCCCCGAGAATGGACCAGCAAATAAAGATCCAGCATGAAGCAAAACCCTGAACCCTGTTAGCAGTTAAGCCACCTGAATCCTAGTATAGGGCTTAAGGACGAGACTGGGCACACTTAGTAATTGAAAATAGTTTTGAAAGTAGTTTTAAAATACCCATTTTAGTTCAAAAATAGCTCTTTTACGAAGGTAATCACTTGAACCATGCTCCGATACCAGCTGTGGCGGAACCGTCCTGATTATAAGAGTTTAAGTACTATCTTAGCCAAATCCGTCTGACTTCGACTCATACTTGATCCCATATAACCCCGGTAGTCCAGAAATCTCGAAGGATTTCTATCACCGTACATCATACAGGATCGCATCGTTCAAGGATTACATTCGTAAAGATACATCTCAGCGAAAACGAAACCGAATTTAACACCATAGTGTGGAATTTAAAACGGAGTTATTACAATACTGAATTTTTAAAAGTGCGGAAGCTAAAGTAGTTAAAACACGACCACCATACGTGTGGTCCAAATAAACATTGTTTGATAAAACCCACTCAACACGACTCACTCCTCCTTTTTAAGATAATGTGCCACCAACGGTCTCAGACCAGCAAAAGAAAAAGGGGAGCTTCTGGACAACCCTGCCCTGGGCCTACTCCTCATCACCTTCCACTGGGTAGAGGAATGCAAGGGTATGCAAGGCTTTTGAGGTGGAGCTGGGATCTTTCAGTTGCGAAAAGCTCAGATTCAGATAAGAGGTAATTAATGATAAAGATGAGCTGCCATTTTTAGACCTATTCCTTAACTATAGGTTTTTCACCTGTACTAGAGCACTCACTTGAATCTATCAATCAATAATATAACCATATCCAGTTGACTTATCCACATTTTAGTTGAACCTTGAATCATCACATGGAGTTGTATCGTGGTGAAGCTCGCCATAGTTTCTCACTAACCGGGGGAGACGGCGACTCGAATCGAATTCCAAACCAGCTGGTGAAAGACCTTTAATAACAGCCCACACTTTCCCCGTCGGGTCCATGCATTGGGCAACCGCTCGATGCTTGTTCGTGGTGGTAATCATCGCGGCTCACAGCACGGACCGCCCAATTGGAACCTGGCGATGGCCTCACGCGACAGATCGCAATTTCCATACTAGAGGGCACGACACGGGTTGAGACCGGCCTGAACAGCTTCTAACCGGCTTTGGGGTCGATGATTACGGCACCGACATATCCCTAAGTAAAAGGGCGCGTTCAAAAATGAACGAGGGCCAACATCGATACAAACCTACATGATCCAACGGACGGACTGCCCCAAGTTTCCAAACTTGTGCCTTGCCTTCCAGTTGACCGTATTTCATTACTACTCCGGTTCTTTTCCACGATAGCAAATATAGCCCACCGTGATCCGGTAACTACCCATCAGGGTATTACGGAAACATTCTTAACTACTACTTTTATAAAGCAAGCTAAGCAATTCTACACTATAACAGGATAACAAGGTAGATATTAATCAATAACCAAGGAATGGTAATGCAGCAAGTAGGATTCATTCCAACTCCTAACCTAATTCATCACAATATAAAAGGACTCAAGTAATTTAATTTGCAAAAGATAGGAGGCTTAAGATGCTCCGGGGCTTGCCTTGGGTGAAGACCGAGGCCTCGTGGGAAGGGCACTCGGGCAAGTTAGTGTCGCTGGCGGGGTCGACCTCCTCGGCTTGCTGAAGCTCCGGAATCTGCTGCTCGGCGTTTGTCTCTAGCTCCTGGTCGGGCTCCGGAGGGGTCGATCCTATTGCATGCGATGATTAATAAATAATTACAATGCGGGTGCAAGATGTGTGGTATGAAAAGAGCATTTCTTGCAAACCAACAAACCCAACTTGTTGAACCACTTTTGACACTGAGGTAAATACTTATTTAATTCATAAAACAAAATCCATTTATTCACCTTTTTCTTATTTAATAATTCAAAAGAAACTTAGGTTTGAACTGCAAGTGCACTTTTCTGGACTCAGAAAAATCCACGAAAATTTCAGAAGGCAAACAACACTTGCTGGACTCCACTGAACAAATTTCAGTCAATAATAAAATACAGAACTACAGATATAAAAATGACAAGCAAACTGCCCAAAAAGGTGCTTTGAACTAGCTCCTCATTCAAAAAGTGTCAAACAGCAGATTTCATAATTTTCCTGGCTTCTTCTACTCATACACATCCTACTGTACAGAACTTGTGGCAAGAGCATAAACATACAAGCCTACACAAAATAAACAATTCTATCCCAAGTTAAACTATTTGAACTACAACCCTACTGGAAGAGGGTGCTAAACTCATTTTCATATTTTTCTCAGATTCTACTCCACCTTTCATATTTATCAAGAAAGTTCCATGAACAGAAACATTATATTATTTCTTACATGAATTTCCAAAGGAAAACACACAAAGGTACATTTGTAAAGCAACTTCAGATTTCTCCATACAACAGCTCATGCTTACATTTTTCTCAGCTTGGATATCATGAACAGAGACTTCACCAATTTTCTCACATTTTATTTCGGCATATAAAACACCTTAATATTTTATTCTAAGAAATCAGCCAAAAAGGACTTTTAACCATAACAGAAACTTTTTCTACATAAACAGTGCATCATATATTTTTCACAGGTGTAAAACATGATAATAAACTTACACAAAATTTTCCAGAAATTATCTCAACCAGAAAACATATATAACCATTTATCTAAACAAAAGCTCATAAACTGAATTAAATAAAAACAGTAATAAAAACTTTTACCAAAAATACTTTCATATTTTTCCATGGTAGATCTACACATAAACAAGCTAACAAAACTGAAAGTACTCCATTTGGACTTGTAAAACGAGCTACACAAAAATAACAAGCATTTCTAGAAAATAAAGGTAAAAAGGAAAATCATTTGAATTTCCCGGCCAAGCCTTCGTGAACTCGGTCCATGGGCCTGGTGAGGCTGACGCGCGGGGCCGGCCAGGTCAACGGGCCCACGTGTCAGTGAGAGCCGAACAGGGGACAGAGGTTGACCGGCGATAGCTCATCGGCGGCGAGGTCGCCGGCGGCGAGGCTAGGCTAGATAGATTCGTCTCGACAAGGCGCATCCAGTGGTGATGTTGGTTTGGCCAGCGTATGGCCGGAGCGTGCCGGCGGCGAGAGGCGGCGCACGGCGGCGACGGCAACACATGGCTACGCCGTTTCCGGCGGTCGCCGGTGGAATTAGGATATGCGCCATGCTCAGGGAACCCTCGGGAGGCTACTAAGATGGTTGGTTTGGCTCGGATGGCTCTAGGGGAGCTTGGCCACGTGAGAGGGCCGCGGCGGCGCTCATGGCGCTCGGCCGGGGAGAAGAGGGAGGTAGGAGGCGGTAGCGTTGAGGCCAGTCAGTGTTCTCACCTTGCCTTGGCTCGGTGAGGCTCGATGACGAAGGAGAGGAGGCAGTGGCGCTCAGGTCGGGGAAGAACGGCGACGCAGACTCTGCGGCGGCGATGGCGTCCGCGGCTGGGCTCTTCGGGCTCCGGCGTCTGTGGGGCTCGGCGAGTGGCGCGGAGGTGCGCACCGTGCGTCCGAGGTGAAGGCGAGGCTCGGTGCGGGAGGAATCGGACGGAGACGCTCCGGTGAGGCCGGAACGGTGAGGGGGTGGTTGCGGCGGTGGTCGCGGCGAGCGGGGAGCGCTCGGCTCATGTTCGTGCGTGGGTGAGAGTGCGAGCGAGAATGGGAGAGTGCGTGCGGGTGAGTGAGGAAGCGATGAGAGCGCTTGGGGTCTTGGCCGGGGGCCTTAGCCGGCCGGCGGTGGTGGCGGGGGCCACGGTCGGCGGGCGACGCGCGCGGCAGCAGGGCTCGGCAGGCGAGGCGAGCAGCGACTGGCGAGCGGGGATAGCTGGCGTGCTCCGGGGGAAGAAGATCAGAACGGGAGTGGCCAGCGAGGATTTGGCGCAGAGATCGCCGGCCACGCGGCGCTTGCAGCCGGCGTACGGCGTGGGCGTCAGGCGGGCGGGGGTGTGCGGCGCGCGCGGCGCGCGGGCGAGGGCGCTGGGCCGGCTGCGGCGAGGGCGCGCGGGGCTGGGCCGGCGCGGGAGCAGGCCGGCGCGGTGCGGTGCTGGGCTGGAGCGCGCGGGCGAGCTGGAGCGGGCGCGGGTTGGGCCGAAAGGCCAGATGGGCCGGAAGTGGGGCGCGGGGAAAAATTCTTTTCCTTTTTCTTTTTCCAAATATTTTCCAAAGTTTGACCACTCAAAACAGTTTCAAAAACTCCAAACTAGGTTTTGACCTAAATATAAAAGTTGCTCAAAATAATTTTCTCTACAACTTTTATATAGGACACTTTTTCTGAAAACCATTTTTAAATCCTCCACATAAACAAAGCCAATTTTGAAATATAAACCATTTTGTTTGACCTATTTTTATTTAATAAACTATTTTGAACTAGGTCAAAATTCCAACATGAAAAGCACTCTACTCAATGTTCTCTATTTTATAAAACTCTTTGCCAAAACATAAATCCACTTAGATCATCAAGTCCAATAGAAATCCAAATCCAAATAAACAAAAGACAAAAGCACTCTCATGCACATGAAATGATGCAATGCATTGCTTATGCTTTCTTAGTATCTAATTGCAGAGCTTGACACTAGGGTGTCACAGCGGCCGCCAGGGGGGAGAAGCCCAAACTCCCCCCTGCCACGTCACTGATCCAGGGGAAGCACTCCATGCTCATTTGCAGCCGTTGCTCACCCAAGTCGGTTCATCCAAGGGCTAAGAAGCAATGTCACATGGATCAAGGCCTAATTGCCCATGTGACGGTTATTGGACAACCCTAACCGAACCCTAACCGACTTGGAGGACCTCCTGGATGCCGTTGATGAAGAGGCGGTGGATCCAAGGGCCAGGGGAGTGGCGCCCGCCACCTAGGGCTGGCGCCTGCCAGCCCACTTACCCCCCTGACCTAACCCTAGGCCCATAAGTACCCCCCTAGGTCCCTTAGGCTATAAATAGGACCCCCCCGAGCTTATTTGTATTCAGACCTCACCTCATAGTCCCACTCTCTTGTAAGCGAAGCTCTGGTGAAGGAACACTCTAGTTGAGAGACTTTGAGTGAGAGCGAGAGTGTAGAAGAAGAGAAGAGATGGAGCTGTAATAGAGGATCTTCCAAGTCTCTGGTATAATTCCAATTCTTCCTTCATTTACCTTAGTGTTCTTCTACTTTCAGCATTTACTTTAAGTTCTTTACTTATTGTTCTTGTTGAGTGCTTTCGATCATAGATAGCTTAGTGTTTAGTCTATGTCTAGTTTGGGTTCTTCGCTGAGTAATCAGTGCTCTAGTTTTGGACGCAAGATTAGAGTAGTATATATTAGTGTAAGCACGGTGCTTAGACTAGTTATACCTTAGTTTGTGGCTAGCCCCCCGGATAGCTGTGGTAGCAAACAGGTGGTGACAGCCCTGGGAGCCTTGAATTCCACCACGTAGTTGGGTTAGTTCTTAAATCATAAACCTCGTTGTGCACGTCTGAGGTAAATAGTCCAGAGGGTGTGTACGGTTCGAAGAACTAGATAGAACCTTTATTGCTAAGTTAGTTGTGATCGTTAGTGTGTAGGAAAACATTAATCTGTTCATTGGCCAGACCCCGCCGATTTAGGTTAGTAGTAGTTAGTCTTTCTTTTCTCTTTCTTTTCTTTTTAGTAGTAGTAGATATCAACCTCCTTTTATACATCTCGATCAACCCTGCTAGAATCACTAGTTGTTCATAGCAGTCCTAGTGTTAGTTCTGCCATAGTAGCTTCCCTATGGAAATAAATACGATACTCGATTACTCCCGGGTGAAGTGCTACAATAGACTTATTCTGTGCGCTTGCGGAACCTACCAATAGTCATATGAATAGTTAGTTATACTTCTTACATCAAGAAGTACCAACAAACCTTTCTGGCGCCGTTACCGGGGACAGATTCATAGTCTACTCCTAGTGACGACGTTAGCAAGAGTCAACAAGCATTTCTGGCGCCGTTGCCGGGGAAGCAATTGGCTCGAATTAATTCTTTGTGATTTCTATTGAATTAACCCCCGTAGTTCTAGCGGGTATATATATCGTCTGTTGTTAGTGATCGTTCAAGTAGTCATGGCCGGATTCAATCTTCCGAGCGACTATCAAGAAGATCCTAAGGCCATTCTTAGGAGAGCGAGAGCTAATCTCACTCCTCCGAGGAAGAATCTAGAGCTTCGTGAGAGGAGTTCGTCAAGACAAGAATCCCAGTCATAATTGACTGACGAACCAAGCTGCTCCAACGATCAATCAACATCGACGTCGACCAAAACACTCTGTGAGTATTCCATGCCTACTCTTGCTCACATTCCAGTGTTACCTTCTACTAGTAATGTAGATTTTGAGCTTAAACCTCACTTAATACATATGGCTCAAGCTATTGCATTTAATGGCAAACCTTCCGAGGATACCAATGCTCACCTCCAGAATTTTCTGGAGATATGTAGTACAATTTCTGTGCAGGGAGTTTCACAGGATGCCATCAGACTTCGTCTTTTCCCATTTTCATTAGTGGAAAAAGTGAAGCAGTGGTTCCTCTTCAACTCTTGACACCTGCTGACGTGGGTGAGATGCGTGGATCAATTTCTCAACAAGTTCTGCCCGATAAGTCGAACTATTCTTGTCTGTAGCAAGATTTCCAACTTTGGACAGGGAGACGAAGAAACAATCACTGAAGCTTGGGAGAGACTACAAGAGTATGTTGAATATTGTCCTCACCATGGTATGCAAGACTGGTACTTGATCCAGAGCTTCTACAATGGACTCCAGCAAGAATCTCGACAACACATTGATGCTGCCGCCGGAGGTGCATACCTCTCTCTCACTGTAGAGAAGGCAACCAAATTGATCGAGACAATGGTGGCGAATCAAGGATGGACAGAAAAACGTGCTAGAGGTATGTCTGAAATCAAGCAAGCTGATTCTGTTACCCTGCAAACTTTGATAAAGTTGCTAGAGCAAAGAATAAATGAGAAGAGAGATCGCGCTGCAAAGGAGTACTACGCCAAGCAAAGAGCCACTTCATCAAGTGAAGGTCAAGCAGAAATTAAGAAAGAGGATGCCAAATCCCTTCTTAATAATGGTGGCTACGGAGAACCTCCAATTCCAATGATCCAACAATGGAATAATAAAGGTATGCCTCAAACCTCCGTATTCAATTCTCCTATTGGAAAATTAGTTTCTAATCAAGGTAGAATTAATGATAGCATAAAAAGTAAATTAATTGAACATGATAAAATGTTAGAAGGAATTTATGCTAAACTAAAAGATTTTTCTGAAGCATTTAAGGAACAAATTAATTTTAATAAGAGATTAGAGCAAAAGGTAGATAACATTAAATCTCAAATTAAATATTATGAGGAGGTAAAAGCTGTAACCACGAGAGGTGGTAAATCCACTCGTGATCCCCCTCATCCTAATTTAGTTCCTAGTAGTAATGCTGCTACAAAGAAAAATATTGTTAATGTTGAAGAAGACGAAGAAGAGGAGACCCCAGCTGAGCCTTCATCCAAGGTACGAACTGCTCCTCATGAATTCTATGATACACATGTATTACCTTTTCCAGGTCGAAACAGAAATCCGACGGAAGATGACCAATTCAAGAAGTTCGTCGAGGTAATTCAAAAATTATATATACTTGTGCCATTTATTGACGCTATGCAGGTTCCAACTTATGCAAAATATTTGAGAGACATTCTCAATAAGAAGAAACCAATTCCAAATAGGGATGTGGTTAAATTGACCGAAGATTGCAGTGCGGTCATTTTAAACCAACTCCCAGAAAAGAAGAAGGACGCAGGAAATCCAACGATCGCATGTTCAATTGGAGAGCAGCACTTCGAGCATGCACTCTGTGATCTGGGAGCAAGCGTCAGCGTCATGCCCAAGGTAATATATGATAAATTAAATCATCATACCTTGTCCCCTACTTCTATGTGTTTGCAGCTAGCCGATCAATCGCTCCGATATCCCACGGGAATAGCAGAGAATATTCCGGTGAAAATTCGGAATCTCTTTGTCCCGGTGGATTTTGTGGTTCTAGATATTAATCCCGACCACCGGACGCCATTGATCTTGGGACGGCCTTTTCTGAGCACTGCAAAAGCCACCATTGATGTAGGAGCTGGAGAAATTCAGCTCCACATCAGTGGAAAGGAGGAGTTCACACCGCGACCGGAAAAACACCCGTCATCAAAGTTCGTCGGTGCCGACAATCCACCACAACCACCGTGAAGGCGACACTAATCGGGAATCCAAAGCGGCTAACCAAGGTAAGTTTTTATCCCCCCATTTAAATTTTCGTTTTTACTTAAGCAATTTAATTTTCTGCAAAGTAGATGTTTACTAGAGTGATTAGGTGGCACCTAGGGGGCTTAAGGCAGCCATAGGGGTGGCGCCCGCCACCCTAGGGTGCACTAGGGACACTAGCCAATCTCTAGACTATTACACCTACCTCCTAGACCCAAATAACACCAAGGGAGACCCATGGCTTTGCTCATTTCAATGCAATCACTCACTTCCATGTCTCCCCTTGTCTCCCACTCTTGACTCCATCTTTTGGACACACCTCCACCCAAAAATTCTGGTGCACATGTGGTGGAGAGTGGCAAGGAGAGCACTAGGTGAAAGGAGGGGTGAGAGGGAGTGATTTTCCACCAAGGAAGGTGGCGCCCGCCACTATTTCCTGGCGCCCGCCAGCAGGGTGAGGCTCACAGCCTCCCCCCTTCCATCCTCAGCCTATAAATGCTACCCCCACCCCATGCAAGTTCTCACAACTCACTCAAACACAAAAACATCAGCCATCCTAAGCATTAGCAAAAAGTCATGGGCCCTCTCAAGAACTTCTTCACCGGAAAGAAGAAGAAGAGTAAGGGTGAGGGAAGTTCGTCGAGAGCAAACACCCAAATTCGCTTTGCCGGGAGTGATGAAGAGAGCACTGGGAGGGGTACTCCATCCACCGACGCAATGTCGGTGGAACGGAACTCCCCGTTCTCACACTGGGCTGGACCGACCATCCGCATCCTGAACTCTGTCAATGATATCATCTGGCAGAGTGGCCGGGAACGGCAGGCCCGGAACATCCTCAGTGAGAGGGAGTTCATCCACATCCGCCGCATTGACGACGACTTGCTACGTCGCACTGGTATGGATAGTGAGTTTCTCTACATTTCTCGAACCCTAGGATGGGAAAATGCATGGATGGTTAATGAGGAGGGAATCCTTCTCCTCACCATGGAATTTCTAGCTACCATGCATTTGTCTGCCACTCACATAACATTACGGCTTTTTAATGAAGAGCACACTCTTTCGTGGGGACAGTTTAGCAAGCACTTAAATTTTGATAATTCATGCCTGCTAAACCTGGAATCTGCTTGTACGGGTTTCAATAGGAATGAATTTTGGAAAAGCATTGCTGGGAACAGAGACCCAGGCTTGCCCCGCACAAGTAATATCCACAACCCCACGCTCAGGTTTTTCCACAAATATGTTAGTATCACACTTTTTCCAAGACCTGACTTGAGACCAATTAAAAAGCCTGAGATGCTGCTACTTTATGCTCTAGTTAACCACATAAAAGTGTCACCCGCTAAGGCCATGGCAGATTACTGGTCTAAATTTAATCAACGCTCTGGAAATATTGAAATGACATCTTGGATAACTAGACTGGCCTTTAACATGGGTCTGCTGAACACCGCCATATACTCCTACATTCCTAGTGACCGAGATATTTTAACCATGGAGCATTTCTCGCAAGGACACCTCTTGCGTGAAAATCAGGAGACCGGTGAGATTCACATGATCTACCAAGATTATGTGAGTAAAATCGCTCTTCCTGACATGTCACTTTGGTTGGTGAATGCACCAACATTTCTTTTGGCCCTGGAAACCGAGGCGGAGCAAAACCGCAGGTTGGCCCGAGAAAATATCATGCAGGTTCCCAGGAGGAGGACGCGAGCGCAGACCCGCGCAGCAGAAGAAGCTGCAAGAGCCGCAGCAGCGGCACAAGAGTTTGACCCTTTCCATGCAGGGCATTATGAAGGAGCAGCACACTATGGCCATTTGACACGCCCTGGCTCGCACCAAGCAGGAGGGTCAAATTGGCAACAACCGCCACCGCCGCGGTGGGAATATGGCCAGGAGGCGTCCTTTCACTCATCCTAGTTGGGGAGTTCAACCCACTCACTAGGAGGATCCACTCGGTACACCGGCCGTGGTGATGATTTCGCCCATAAGGGAATCTCGCCGCAGGCCGCTCGCCATTCGTCCTTTCATCAGGACGAGTGGATGCGCGACATGGGATATCTTCAGCACCAAATGAGTGGACTCACCATGGATTCTGCTGACTTTCGCCAGGACTTGAACAACTTGAACCAAGATTTCCAGGAATTCCGCCCGGAAACTGGTGGAGAACTGGGTAATATTTCTTCTCTCTTGCAGCAGAACCAGCAGAATTGGGAGGACATGTACCGTCGTCAAGGATGGATGTGACCCAACCACGCCAAAAGCCAGCTTGGGGGAGGACCCCCGTTATCAAGGTAAGTATCACTGCCATCTTTATTTCTGTCAGTTTTATTTCAGTAATTTAAACTTTAGCTTTATCTTAGTTAATTTCCAGTTTAAAAAAAATTATATAATTATTAGTAATGAATAAATAGCAATAAATGAAATGCTCTCATCGTAAGTCTTTCTAATAAAAATGTATGCCATGCATTAGAGTTATCATGGGAAAACGTATGCTAGAACTAAACTCGAGACATGAGCATTAGACTAAGTAAAGGGGAAGTAAGTTTCTACTTTGACTTGAGCAAGTCAAGCTTGTGGAGTAATTATTTTGAAAAATTTAAAAACTTGCTCTAAGTACTTCTGTGGCAAAGAAAGTCCTACCAAAGTCAAATAACTTTTTACTCTAGAGTAGGAGATTCCACCTGCTGCATGTTAGTGTTGAGCCTAGTTAGACTTTTGTTGATAGTCATGGTAGAGAAACTTGTCATATCTTTAAGACCAAGGAATCCACTTGCACCCACCTATATAGTGCTATTCTTACACTGAGAATACGCACACAACATGCCTTTATTTCCATTCATTGTTAGGAATACTTCATGGCAAAATATCATGCTCCACAATAAAGTCTCAGGGACATGGCTCTTCTCATTCAAAAAAAAAAGAGCAAGTGCTCTAGAAAGAAAAGAATATTCAAAAGAGCAAGTGCTCTAGAAAGAAAGTTCAAAAGAGCAAGTGCTCTAGAAAGAAGAGAATATCCAAAAGAGCAAATGCTCTCATTCATAGCCATGATCTCACAAATGAGATAGAAAGGAGAAGTGCCATGAAAGTAGTAGCCACAATAAATACCACACACTTGCACATTCCTGGTCTGAACCTATGACTTGTTGCTCCTTTGCTCCAATTGTCTAACCTGGCAAAATTATGCTAGCATTGCATGCTCACTTTTATCCTACCCATTAAACCCCACATAAAGCCTTAGTGAGAGGATAACTCTTCCATTTCCACATACAAATATGAGTGATTGAGTGAGCCACAGAAGTTACTAAGCATGCTTTCTTTTGAACAAAACTTGCAAAAGCTCCACATGTCTTGATCAGCAAAATAGGCAAGGGAAAGACAAACCTTTTTTCTTGCTGGTCTTTTGTTCTAATCTTGAGTGCAGGGAAGGCTACCAATTCCATGATGATGAAAATAATATGGGCATACACAACAAAAACACCGAGTTTCCAAAATTTATTTGAAGTCCATGCTTGCTCGAGGACGAGCAAGAGGTAAGCTTGGGGGAGCTTGTTGACGCTCACTAAGTGTCATATTTCTAGCATCAACAAGGTCATATAACACAACAAAAGAGCCTAAAATCAACCAAAAACCTTTTATAAACTAACGATTTCCACTTGTCCTTGAGTTTTATTTGAATGTAGGAAATTGCAGGGTTTTTGAGCAAAATGACCAAATGGACCCATCAGGAAGCAAGCCCACGTGCCTGGGCTCACTCTGGGCCAAGGAGGGGTGGCGCCCGCCACCCCTAGCTGGCGGCCGCCAGGGGGGAGAAGCCCAAACTCCCCCCTGCCATGTCACTGATCCAGGGGAAGCACTCCACGCTCATTTGCAGCCGTTGCTCACCCAAGTCGGTTCATCTAAGGGCTAAGAAGCAATGTCACATGGATCAAGGCCTAATTGCCCATGTGACGGTTATTGGACAACCCTAACCGAACCCTAATCGACTTGGAGGACCTCCTGGATGCCGTTGATGAAGAGGCGGTGGATCCAAGGGCCAGGGGAGTGGCGCCCGCCACCTAGGGCTGGCGCCCGCCAGCCCACTTACCCCCCTGACCTAACCCTAGGCCCATAAGTACCCCCCCTAGGTCCCTTAGGCTATAAATAGGACCCCCCGAGCTCATTTGTACTCAGACCTCACCTCATAGTCCCACTCTCTTGTAAGCGAAGCTCTGGTGAAGGAACACTCTAGTTGAGAGACTTAGAGTGAGAGCAAGAGTGTAGAAGAAGAGAAGAGCTGGAGCTGTAATAGAGGATCTTCCAAGTCTCTGGTATAATTCCAATTCTTCCTTCATTTATCTTAGTGTTCTTCTACTTTCAGCATTTACTTTAAGTTCTTTACTTATTGTTCTTGTTGAGTGCTTTCGATCATAGATAGCTTAGTGTTTAGTCTATGTCTAGTTTGGGTTCTTCGCTGAGTAATCAGTGCTCTAGTTTTGGACGCAAGATTAGAGTAGTATATATTAGTGTAAGCGCGGTGCTTAGACTAGTTATACCTTAGTTTGTGGCTAGCCCCCCGGATAGCTGTGGTAGCAAACAGGTGGTGACAGCCCTGGGAGCCTTGAATTCCACCACGTAGTTGGGTTAGTTCTTAAATCATAAACCTCGTTGTGCACGTCTGAGGTAAATAGTCCAGAGGGTGTGTACGGTTCGAAGAACTAGATAGAACCTTTATTGCTAAGTTAGTTGTGATCGTTAGTGTGTAGGAAAACATTAATCTGTTCATCGGCCAGACCCCGCCGATTTAGGTTAGTAGTAGTTAGTCTGTCTTTTCTCTTTCTTTTCTTTTTAGTAGTAGTAGATATCAACCCCCTTTTATACATCTCGATCAACCCTGCTAGAATCACTAGTTGTTCATAGCAGTCCTAGTGTTAGTTCTGCCATAGTAGCTTCCCTGTGGAAATAAATACGATACTCGGTTACTCCCGGGTGAAGTGCTACAATAGACTTATTATGTGCGCTTGCGGAACCTACCAATAGTCATATGAATAGTTAGTTATACTTCTTACATCAAGAAGTACCAACAAACCTTTCTGGCGCCGTTACCGAGGATAGATTCATAGTCTACTCCTAGTGACGATGTTAGCAAGAGTCAACAGTTGCGTCGAGGCAACGCTACCAGTCGTGCGGGCATGGCCGTCGGATCCCAGCTATCTTCGAGTTGGTCCAGAATAACCCTAGGGTTTACCTGGTTCGCTCTGTAATTAGTGAGGGGTAGAGTAGGAATTAGAATTAGGATAAGTAGAGGGAGACACCCTCCTCCTATTTTCTATCTCAGTCATTTGCTATTTTGCCTTCTAGGTTTTCCTGCTCTCCCTCTCCTCTGCTGTAGCGAACTGAGATCCACAGAGAAGAGAACAATACCTCTGTGCCCGTGAGATTTTGAGGAAGTGAGACCGTAATCTCACTATTGTAGCGTGTGGTAGCCACACGGTTGCAAATTCGTGGTTGTGATTCGCGTTTTGTTCATGTTCTTCACGGGTTGTTTTTCTCCACGTTTTTCTCATCGTTCGATCGCTTTGCTTGGTGCATCTCTTGCAAATCCATTTGAACCAAGTCATTCTAGATCATGAGGCACTTCTTTCCACCGAAGGAAATCATCTCAAACCTCACGAGCTAGTAGATCGGCCGATTTTCGTTTTGGATCAAGTTTTGCTCCTTTGACCCAATTTCTTCCAATTCACCGATTTGGAGTTAGGTTCGAGCCATGATTCCTTTAGGATAGCTCACTAACCTCCTTGGAACTCATACCAAGTCTAAGCCCTAGTGTTTTTGATTCGGAGGAGATCGAGTGATTTTCGCGGAAGAACAGTTCTGGTCTGGGAGCATCGGACGCTGGTGTCGGGACCATCGGACGCTGGTTCATACTAGCGGACGCGTCCGATGCCACGTATGACCTGACAGACGGTTTTAAGGAGCATCGGACGCTGGCCATCGGAGCGTCCGTTGCTATCGGACGCGCCGGGGGTCAAGCATCGAACGCTAGGGTTTCAGTGTAGTAGCGTCTGATGCCTGTCCAGTAAGGTTCCAGTAAGGTCCTGTTTGCATTGGACGCGTCCGGTGCTGAGCCATCGGACACAGGTCGGCGTCCGATGCGACTGTCTTCGCACAGTTTTGTCCGCGGTTCGTTTGTCCGTTGTCGGTTTTGATTTCCAGCTTTTGCATTGGGTTTCTAGAGTCGTGAAGTGTCTCGCTGTGCTTCTTGGAAGCATCCACCCTATCTCTAGGATCGTGGACACTTACAAACTCTAGGGTTTGCTCTTGGGTTTGATTTTAGGGACAGTGGCAACAAGTTTTCGAAAGGAAAATTTGAAGCTCCCATTCAACCCCCCCCCCCTCTGGTCGCTTTCTGGTAGCACTCTCGGTCCTTCAAATACATGATAAGAATTGAAATTTCAAAAGGGAAATGAACTAAAGAACATGTGCCTAGTTTATTTCGGTGTGGAGGGTGATTTACTAAGTAAAGGGAGGTGGCGGATTCTCCACACCGGCAGCGCGAGCGACTTTGTTAATTCGGTTGTTGACACCGAGCTTAACAACTTCGAGCTCTCTTTTGAGCTCGGCTATGGTGAGTAGTGTGCTCGCCTATTCACCGCGCAGGTCGGCTACGGTCTTTCTGAGAGACTGTAGGGACGTTGCGAGCGATGCGACAGTTGGGCCCATAGGCGGAGTTTCTGTGTCACTATCGCTAAAGAAGCCCTTGGGTTGTCCTCTAACAACCCTGAAATTACGCTTGACGCGCAGGGGTTGAGAGGAGGACCCGACTGTGGTAGTGCTAGCGGGTTTTCACGCGGGCTGTTCTACGGACTCGCTAGGGAGTGGTTGTTGCCTACGCATGAAGCCTTTCCCATACCCACCGCCATGTTTCTTGTACCCGTACATGGTGTAGGTAGGGGAAAGACGAGCCGTGGAGTCGGATCCTAACAGACTACTCGATACAAAGCCAAAAGGCGGAATATTGACACGACGAGCGTCTCTAGTCTCCAGGGCCTTCCGCTTGAGGCCGACGTCGGGACAATGTGCAGGCGCCGTCGTCTCCCTCCTTGCAGCGGTTGTTGGCGTTGTCGTCCTCCTTGCAGTAGTCGGTGGCGCTGCCGAGAAGCCCGTGGAAGTCAAGAGGGGCCCCGGCTTGCATTGCTTCGGGATGGTGACAATGCAGCGAGCGGTGCCACGGATAGAGCTTCTGATGCACGAAGTGGAGTTTCGTGCACACCGGATGTGGAAGCGGTGTAAAGCGCAAGTGCGTGCTCCATTGCTACTAAAACTTGTGGAAAGACCAAAGTTTTGGAGGAAAAGAGGGAGAGCTTTGAGAGATTGTGAAGAGAAGAGAGACCATGGGTGTGTTTATAAAGGAGAAGAAGGTCTCTCTGTTTGGAATTGCATGAAACCGACGTGACCACCATGGTAACTGGAATCAGCACCAGAAGGAAGCTACACTGGAGAAGGGGGATAGCGAGGGGGCGCCCGGGCGGTGCGGCCGCACCCCCAGGGGCTCCTCCCTACCCCATTTTCTCCTGCTTGCTTCTTCTATTGATTCTCAGTCAGGATATTGTGGTATTGAGTTTCGATTCAGTGCTTAACGTGCAAACCCTGTGATTCTCCTCATTATGAATATGATAATATACATGATTTGCATGGATCGCAAGATCAATAGCTTTAAAGATATGGATACATGTGATCAAATCAAAATGTACAAGGATCATGGAGATTGAGTGAGGGCAAAAAGGTAAACTACACGTGATCCTCTTGCTTTAAAGAATATTGTACAAATTGAATTAATAAAATGTGTTAGCAAAATAATTTTTTTTAGCTTTTGTAATTTTTAGTCAGGGGTATAACTATCAAAAGAAATTAAATCTATTCTATCTATTTCTAAGTTATTATGAGAAGGCTCAAAGAAAACTTTTAGACGTTGGCCATTTACCTTGAAGATGTTGTCGTCGTCGTCCCGGGGTGATTGCTCCGTGAGGTGACGTGTTGACGATGGTATATGGTCCTTTCCATTTGCTATGCAGTTTTCCTTCACCGAATAGCTTGACCCTAGAATTACAGAGTAATACCTTATCTCCTTGCTTGAATTCCTTGGGCTTGACTCGGTTGTCGTGCCATCTTTTTGTTCTTTCCTTATATAGCTTGGCACTGTGGTAAGCCTTCTCTCTCCACTCTTCTAGCTCGGCTATCTGTCTCTATCGGTTAGTGTCGGCTAGCCTGATATTCATGTTCCAGGTCTTGATAGCCCAGTGAGCTCGGTGTTCAAGCTCAACTAGTAAATGACAACTTTTTCCGTAGACCAACTGGAACAGTGACATGATGATGGGGGTTTTATAAGCAGTCATGTATGTCCAGAGAGCATCAGGTAGCTTGTTTTTCCATCCTTTCCCCATATCGTTGATTGTCTTCTGTAGGATGCACTTGATCTGCTTGTTGGAGGTTTTTGCTTGTCCGCTTGTTTGTGGATGGTAGGGGGTAGCGATATTATGGTTAGCCCCGAGTTCTCTGAGGAAAACTCGAAACTTCCTGTCGATGAAGTGTGATCCCCCATCGCTGATCACCATGCGGGGTACTCCAAAGCGTGGGAAGATTATCTCGTGAAACATCTTCCGAGCATGCTTGGAGTCTGGTTCGCGACATGGTAGAGCTTCCACCCATTTGGACACATAGTCCACAGCCACCAGGATGTACACGCAGTCTTGCGACTTCGGGAATGGTCCCATAAAGTCTATGCCCCAAACATCAAATATTTCTAGTTGAAGGTTGTAGTGTAGGGGCATGGCGTTGCGAGCTGTGATGCTGCCTTGAAATTGACACTTTCTGCATCTTCTGATAAATTCTTTAGTGTCTTCATACATCGTTGTCGAAAAGAATCCGCACTCTGGAGTCAGCTCGTACCACTTCCACAGTATCCCTGATCCCATTTTTCTTTCTTATAACAAACACAAGAATAAAAATTGGATTACTTTCTTTATATATGAGTCTGAGCCTTTCGAATAAAACATCAACAATCGAAACTTAAGTTTCGATTGTTGTTTCTTAAATTCTGGTTGGAGTTTCTTAAGTTTTGATTGGAATTGAACTTTTGTGTTAATTGAGGAATATGTCTATTTTTTCTGTGTCTAGGACCAGTAATTATTGAAATTGCCTGGGCTTGAAATTGCTTCTCATTCTCATAGTTACGAAATGGTAAGAAAGATAAAATACGAGCCTGTTTTGATTAAGCAGTTATCAAGGCTAACTAACTCAAACAAATAAATCTGTCCAGACTTGGACAGATTCTGACTTCTAACTTTAAACAGATGTAACTCAAGTTCTAGACCACCAAAAATAGTGATCCAAGACAATTCATAAAGCTTATAAAAAATACTACAACTCTTCTATTAACACGAAGACATGATTAATAACTTAAACTAGCCAAACAATTTATTCTTTCATATCTGCACAGAAAGTATGCAAAACCTGACAGCCAACTTACAAAAACTATAACTCTTAAACCACTAGGCCTAAAATCATGAAATTTTAGGACAAACAAGATAAACAAGTTATATACAACTTTTATATATAACACATCTACAGAAAAACATCATTTTCCTCACAAACTAATAACCACTACAAAAACTGTACATGCAGCCATTTCAGCAATTTAATAAATCCACTTTAACTCATTATTTGGTTAACATGTGAGCACACATATGAGCTATGAACAACATCAATTTATTATAAACATGAGCACACATCATTTATCTCAGATCAATATGCAACAAAGACAAGCACATAAATATATACATGTTGATCCATTGCAATATTTCTTTTAACTAGATAATTATTAAACATAGGCATTATCTTTAAGTGATGTTGCAAACATATCGTTTGGACCTCATATTTTTACAGGTGATAGAAAAGGTCAAAACATGACTACTGTAAAAATATCACATGCCCAGGTATTACAATTTATTTATTACAAAAAGGGCAAGTTTTATTTAATAATATGCATGTGAGAGCAACAAAATTCTATAAATGATATTTTCTGTAAACACATGGCCATGATAAAATTATCCAAGCTATAACAACATCATAGAAAGGCAGTGGAACCACCTTTTCTATTTATACATGCAAACATTTGCCACAATTCATTTTAATCTATTTAATGAGCTAAGAACAAGATAAATTCATAACTAATTCATACATGCACCAGAAATCCTGAAATTTTTATCACAGCACGCATGACACATGAAAAGCCTACCACAAACATTTCACAGCAAACTAAGCAATACAACAGCAGATATGATTTTCTCCCTATTTAAACCTATTTAACACAAATCAATCATCACAGCAGAAACTATCCACTAACACACATCATTTTATACATTCACATGGCAGAGCTATTCGTAGGGATTCCAAAAAGTCCTTACTCGCAATTTTTATACTTCCACTCAGATTTATTAATTAACCAAAAATGAAAACAGAAAACTATTTTTGCATTTGGATCCCTGGAATCTGCAGAAAATAATTAAGGAGCTATTAGTAAACACATGTGGCATGGCATATGTGCAAAGTGAAACAAGAAAGAGTTTTAGCTTTACTAGATGGTCTTTCTTCTTCGTTTTCACAGCAAAACGACGGCAACCGGACGGGAGAGGCCGACCTAGCCGCTGGGGAGGTCGTGGCTCGCCCTAGGGTTCCAGAGCTGGTGGCCTGTTGAGGACGTTGCTCTGCTGGCTGGTCGTTGTCTGCTGCACTGCTTCCCCTTTCTTCTGCATGTCGCGGCCTTGGAGGCGCGCAGCTGCTCGTGGCCAGGAGGTCGCGCAGAAAGGAGTCGTAGCCAGAAAGGGAAGGGGAAAAAAAGAAAGGAGGGGCTCCCTGCTGCATAACCGTGGAGGTGAGGAGCATAACTGCAAGACTCAATTGAACTCAACTGATTTCCTTCACTTCATTCATGATTATAGGTAAAGTTGTGACTCGTCATTTCATACGACTTTTTGATTCTAAACTTCGCGAAACTTTTCTACCAGTCACTATAGATAGGAACTGAAGCGGGGCACATGAAAAATTCATGCTTAGCAGTCATCTTGAATATTCCAAAATTGGGCAATCATTATTGACTCACGTTGTTAATTATTTCCGGAATTATTCAAACTGTGGCTCTATCTCCGGGATTCATCCCAACACTTCTGTCGCCGTTCACATTATTAGAAAATATCTCTAGATCATCACCTGACAGACCATGTCGGTGTTCTAACTGACTGCTCGTCTGGCGTCAAACACCTGGGGTGTTACACATAATCCAGTTCTAGTTCATGTTCTAGTTCATACTATAGTTCTTCTCGATGATCTAATTCACTTTATTGTTTATCTCTATGTTCTATATAGCAATACAATTGATACTAAAATATCAACAATTATATTCTTGATTATATTGCTTATAGTATGCTTTGATTATATATTTGGCATAGATAGTTCACCATTATGTTTATACTCATGTTCGTATAGCGCTCATCTTAATGATCATTGAGTGGGTGATAGATGCTGTGTAGGCGTGGTGCCTATACACTATTTATCTACGAATGCGTCCTATGTTCCGGATAGAGTGGTAGATCGCAGGTGTGACACTCCTGTTGAGTCCATTGTATTCCACCTCCCGAATGTAGTGTTTAGTATGGCTCAGTTAACTCATGGTTTAGGGGTTACTCTGTTTGGCACCTTTACTATGGAGTTGCCTCTTGATTATAAATGTGATATGACCTAGCCTATGATTGTCAAATATGTCTGCACTAATCAATGTATGCTATGACTTGTAATTAGAATAACTTAGGAATATTTCTTATTAATGCATGTTCTAATCATCACTTGCTAGGTAGTACTGTTCTAGGATTATCTTTGATTGATCTGCTCTCTGTCACCATTTATCATTTATAATTACTTCTACTATTTGATCCTTGTTTAGAGTAATGAGTGTGTTATCAGTAATGAGTGTGTTATCAGTCTTTATCATAAATGTGTGCCATATTAATTGGTGTTAAGTCCTCACTAGTGTAGTACCATCATACTTTGAATTGATTAGTCTCTAGGCTAAATATAAATAACGATACCTGAGACTAGCTTAGGTGAAATGTTTCTACAACGGGTGTATTTATCTGTGCGCTTGCGGGTAAATATTTATCTCTAGATCCAGTGCTCTGATATAATCACACTGCTAGCTTCATGTTGGGGATGACAACTTGACGCTAAGTGAAGTTAGTAGTGTCCCGTACACTCCTTAGTGCCTTCACTAGGTTATTGTTTATGAAGTTCATTCTTAGGGTGATTCCATTAAGGAGTGTCAACATCCATTGTCATGTTCAAAACTCCTTCATTGTTGAACATCATGATCAAACGATTGTGGTACCACCGAGCGTGCCAAAAGATGTGTTGACGCTAAAAGTTGGTGCCTTCAATTGTCAACACACTCACACGGTCCTCAGAGATCGTCTGGAACAAAAGTCCCGATCTCCTGAACCCTCAAGGGACGGTGTTGGTCTTGGTGAGAACGACTCCAAAGCGTGCCAGTCAATTTGACCTACAATTAACAAGGAGAAAGAATACGATGTCAAATTATGGAACCTACCGATTTGGTGCCAAACAGTTCCATATTATACGGCTCTGAGATAGCCATTATCAAAAGATATTGACTACAAAGTTAACTCCCAAAAGAATAAAACACATAGACATTGATAAGGTAAAACGACTATTCGAGATGTGTAAAAGCATAAGAAAACAACTAGCCGATTCAGATCTACATATATGACAAAACAGTGTAAAACTAACAGATCGACTAATCGTATCGACAATTCTGCTCGTTAACAGTGGGGTGTCTCCATACAACCATAATAACGAACAAATCAACAAAATAACTTAATCATCAATAGTGGGGTGTCTCCATGCAGCCATAATGATAATCAAGCTAGTTCGTGTCCGATGTGATTAGTAGACTCGCCATTTTAGACTGAAAAGACATATATGTTATGAAGAAAGCATAACTGAATCAGCTATTTTAGCCGATACAGGGTCCATGAAGCACGAACAAGATCTATCTGTCAAGCTATGATTTGATCTAAAACTAAACAAATCTATTTCAACAATCTATCAGTGGGGTTCGACAATACAACCATAACAAGCATGTTAAAATAAATCTACTTACTTATAAATCAAACTATAACTTGAATAGATGTCTTAAACGCACAACATGTAACAATCGAGATTGACAAGTTAGCCGATAAGAGTCTAGATCGGCTATCTCTTTCGAGACAAGCACAAAATAGCTTTAGATAGCCGATCTAGATGGTGTTTTAAGCTTATACCAACTTATCAATCTCGATTGGGCAAGATATTGTTGTACCAAAATAAACTTTAAAAAGCATAAACATATCGATAACTTAAAGAATCTATTAGATTGCCAAACCTAATAGAGCTGATAACTAGCCAAGATCGACTATTGCAATAGATTGGTCAGAACCAAGATAGTCTTAAAAATGACGAACTTAAACTGATAACTAACCCACATCATAGCTTAACAAGAGTTTTGTCGATGCCAAATACAGCCTTATCGAACGACAACACGAGCCATTGGTAAAACTTATAAGCAAACCGGAGATCGATCTAGCCGATGCAGCCCCATCTGGTTGAAGGTTTCGCCGAGATCTACTTTACTCCTGCTCCTAAGATTTTGGTCAGGGCCGAAGAATTGTTTGATTGATTGATTAATAAAAATCCTTACAAAAGTCGGGTCTTAGCTATTTATAACCCGAAAGACTCCTATTCTAATACGACTAGGATATATTTTGGTATAAACAAGAGATGATCCGGACTCCAATTCTCCTAGTGGAACCCCACACGTCTTCTGAGCTTGTCAATCCTATTTCGTGTGAGTCTTCTAATCATGTCTTGAATTGGAACAAGCTCCTTCCTTTTTTGGCCGATTTCCTTAATTAACTAGTCATTTGTGTCCACAAATGGAAAATCTTCTCTGGTTCAAAACCTGGTGTCAACAATATCATATATTTCTATTTGTGTATTTTATTTTATTTGTTGCTTCCAATTAACACTATGTTTCCTTTTGTTTAATAGGTTTGTCAATGATAAAGGAAGTGTGATTGAGAGGTTCCTTGGCCTACAACATCTTTCTGACACCACATCACCTTCACTGAAGGAAGCATTGGTTTCTATGCATGCAAAATATGGGTTATCTATAGCCAAGGTTAGAGGACAAGGATACGATGGAGCTTCAAACATGAGAGGGCAGTTTCATGGGTTATGAAGGCTGGTATTGAATAAAAACCCCTTTGCTTTTTACATCCACTGTTTTGCTCATCAATTGCAGCTTGTGGTAGTTATTGTAGCTAGATGTTGTGCTTCAACTGATGATTTCTTCAATTATGTCACTTCGGTTGTCAATATTGTTAGTGTGTCTTGCAAGAGAAAAGATCAACTTCTCCAAAAACACCATGATACTCTTGTTCAATAATTAAATAGTGGTGAAATATCTCCTGGGAGAGGAAAAAACCAAGAAACTAGTCTTGCTAGGCCTGGTGATACAAGATGGGGTACACATCACAAAACATTAGTACATCTTATGCTCATGTGGGAATCTATGCTTGAGGTGTTAGAGAATATTAGTGATGATGGAACTGATGGGGAAAAGAAAACTATAGCATTTGGATTGATAGAAAAAATGGAGTCATTTCAATTTGTGTTCATATTGCATCTCATGGTTAGAGTATTGGGGATCACTCAAGACCTATCACAATGCTTGCAAAAGAAAAATCAAAACATTGTTCGTGCAATAGGATTGATTGGTTCTATGATGAGAAATATAAATGCCATGAGGGAAAATGGTTGGGATGATCTTTTTGAGGAGACAAAAGCCTTTGCTGCCAAATATAATATAGACATTCCTAATATGGAAGATATGGTACCAATGGGAGATCGTTCAAAATGTCGTGGAGCCAAATATGTGACCTACTACCATCATATTCATAATGAGATTTTCATTGTTGTCCTTTACCAAGTAATTTGTGAGTTGAATAATCAATTTCCAGAAAGATCGACTCAACTATTGAGATGTGTTGCTTGTCTTGACCCGACAAATGAGTTTGCCAACTTTGAGATAGAGAAATTAGTTGAGCTTGCTAAGATTTGTTATGCTGACTTTAGTGATTATGAATGTGTAAAGCTAAGAACTGAGCTTCAAAATTTCATGGATGAAGTCAAACATGATGAAGAATTTTGCACTTGTATTGATCTTGGTAGCTGTAACACCCCGATTTTTAATTAAATAAAATTAATTAGAATTTAATTAAGAAATAGCCAAAATCCTAGATGAGTAAAAATTCTAACTAGATGTTTATTGCATTCATGTCGTTGCACAGTTTTATTGGATGAAAAATAATTTATTAAACCCTGACGACCTGTACTAGGATGACGCTACCCTGGTCGACCTTCCTGTGGAGATGGAGTCCATATTTCCGTGTCTTCTTCAGAGTCTTTATTAGAGTCAATTGTCATGAGAGTTTGTACTTTTCTTTTAAACCCGAGGGTCATTTTTGTAATAAAGTTTGATATATTAATAAAAGTATTGTTTTGATATCTACTATGATGTCGATATATGTATGAATATTGATCCTGGCATACATATATTGTGCTCCAATTTTGTTCTTAAAATTGGGGTGTGACAGAGTGGTATCAAAGCCGTGTTGAACGTAGGACGCTAACCTAGTCGATCGTCGAGTTTACAAAATTATTTTTACAAAGTCTCGCCTCATTTCCCACTTCTGTAGACTCTTTCTCTGCTGAAAATTCAAACTTTGTTTCAATGTAGTTCCTCCAATCGTAAGAAGCCCTCCATAATTGTTTGATCTCGTAGAACGTTGTTTGACTTGTACTTGTGCACTTGTTTGATTTGGTAATTCATAATGATTGTTGGTGTGTTGCGATCGTCAAGTTGCAACGACATCATTTGTCAAAAAGTGTTATTAAACAAAATTAACTAAATTGGGGTCTTTCTCTCTCCCATCTAAATCCTCTATTCACTCATATCAGCTGATGGATCTATGTGAAGGTGAAGACTACAACTTGAGCGACAAGGCTTATGAACACTTCTAGATAACACCTGACCGAGGCAAGAAGAACAAGTATCAAAAGTACTTTGTGAACTCTTCTCATCCAAGAGCTACACCTCAAGTACAAGTCGAGAAGAACCTTGAGGTCCAACTTGCAAGCTCCTCCTCAACTCTACCAAATAGAAGCACCTCATCAAGCCCCACAAGAAGACAATCAAGTGATATCCACCCAAAAAGATGGCAAGGCAAGGACTATGTTTCTACTTCAAGCAAGGTGGACGCTTCATCAACAAATGCCCAAAGAAGCGTGTGGATCGCAAAGGTCGAGCCAAGAGGAAAGCTCTACGACAACACCCTGAACCCAAAGATACAAATCAAGTGATGAACAAGAAAAATGCCAAGCGTCCAAAATTCCTTGGTATGACCCACGAGCTCCCACCCACTCTTCTTTCTAGCCTGAATCTCGGGACGAGATTCAACTTAAGGGGTAGGTTTATGACACCCCAATTTTTAATTAAATACAATTAATTAGAATTTAATTAAGAAATGGCCAAAATCCTAGATGGGGAAAAATTCTAACCAGATGTTTGTTGTATTCATGTCGTTGACCAATTTTATTGGATGAAAAAGAATTTATTAAACCCCGACGACCTGTACTAGGATGGCGCTACCCTCGGTCGACCTTCTTGTGGAGATAGAGTCTGGTCCACGTCTTCTTCAGAGTCTTCATTAGAGTTAGTTGTCATGAGAGTCTGTACTTTTCTTTCAGACTTGAGGGTCATTTTTGTAATAAAGTTTGATATATTAATAAAAGTATTGTTTTGATATTTACTATGATATCGATATATGTATGAATATTGATCCTGGCATATATATATTATGCTCCAATTTTGTTCTTAAAATTGGGGTGTGACAGTAGCCTTGCTGAGAATATGGTTCAAACTCATAGACATACATATTTCCCTTTGGTGTATTGCCTCATTGAGCTTGCATTGATATTGCCTGTGGCAACAGCAACAATTGAAAGAGCCTTCTCTGCTATGAATATTATCAAGACCGACAAAAGGAATAAAATGAATGATGATTGGATGAATAATAGCATGATATGCTATATTGAGCGGGAATTGTTTGCATCCATTGAAGATGATAAAATTTTAAAGTGCTTTCAAGGCTTAAGAAACCGCAAGATAAACTTGGCACCCAAGGTCCCAAGGTGCGTATTGTTTTAGTACTTCTCTTTGTGCTTGTTATCTTGATTATTGAAGAAATGTTTGACATTTAAAAATTATGTAGCATTGAGTGTCGCGGTTCAAGTGGTGTTGGTTCAAGTCGTGTGAGTTCTTGAAGATGGAAGACTCCTTGTATTTGGTACTTTTCTATGCTTATTATCATAATTCTATGTATCTTTGACTTTGAGCACTTTGAATCAATTATCATAATTCTATGCTTATTAGTGTACTATGTCTAGCGAGCAAAAAAAATTTGGACTATGTTATTTAGCCCCCCTTGGTCTATTTCTAGATCTGCTATTGCCTTGTCGCACATTGTTTTTCTTCTTTGTGGCCATAGTGTGACACGGCCCCTGACCCCCACCTAGGTCTCAGCATCTCTTGTCTCCATCTTCGACACCCGCACCCCACCGAGCTTGCTAGCATCAGAGACGATGAGTTTGCCACCATTAGGGTTTTGGCGGCTCTCTCCCTCCCTCATCTTTATCTCTCGAGGGCTTAGAAGGAAGGGGTTCAGGGGAGGCAGGTCGGCCAGGCGATGGGGATGGTGGTCGAGCAGTTAGGGCCCTAGCGGTGGCAGTGACTAGGCCAGGTTAGGGCGGAGACGTCACGGTCGCTGACAAGCATGACCATGGCGATGGGGGCGAGAGTGGGGGCGACGAGGGAAAGAAGGGTGCCGCCGTTGCGGGGGTGTTGGGCGGTGACAGAGCTTCGGCAAGACCTACTGCGCCGCGGCGAGGGTGGGGGCAAGGTCGAGAGCGCGGTCGAGCACGAGGAGGAGGAGGATGAATGCGAGCCACATAGAAAATAAATGCTACCGTGGCTAGCACAAGGTTCTGGTTAAAAAAGGGGAGAATTAGGTGTATGGCCCTGGAAATAACTCAGTTTAGGTATTTGGCCTTTTTTTATTTTGAATTTGGTTCTATGGCCTCAGATCAAATTTTATTTAGGTGTATGGCCTTCCGTTCATTATGGCATGTAACGGTGTTAACTCGGGTGGTAAAAACTGAGTTTTATTTGTTTATTATATATTTTTTGTACATTGATATATCCATATTTATATATATGTGGTTATGTGAAAATTAATTATATGTGGTACTGTGACAATTTGACATATATAAATATGGATATATCAATATACAAAAAGTATACAATAAATAAATAAAACTCTGGTTTTTTCTGTTAGGGGTAATATGGTCTTTTTACCACCCGAGTTAACACTGTTACATGCCAGAATGGACGGAAGGCCATACACCTAAATAAAATTTGATCTGAGGCCATAGAACCAAATTCAAAATAAAAAAGGTCAAATACCTAAACTGGGTTATTTCCAGGACCATACACCTAATTCTCCCTCAAAAAAGCAGTCTCTAACACGACCCCCTACTATGCACCAACTATCGTCCCATGCATAGCGGTAGCCCCCTCCATAGGGCTGTCTTAGTGGGGTGGCCAGCTCGTGGGACGGCTGGAGGCCCGTGCCATGAGGGGGCCATGAGTATATGTACATATATAGTACTTAGTATAAGTCTGTGATTTATTGGTATAAAAATTTAAAGGTCAATACACTTAGCTCAGAGGATTAGGAGTAGCTTCTCAATTCCTATTATGATATTCGGCTATTCCCAATTCGTTGCAACATATGCTGCAAGTTAACTCTTATTAATAGTATTATACACTTTAATCATCATACTAAGGAAGGCTCCTCTTCAAATTGCAGTTCATCCTACAATCTCAAAATCGGTTTCGGCTTCTCTAATATTCACTAGAAAACAGTTCCTCCTAAAATGTTTAGTACGGATCCTTCCGCTCCCCAATAGAAGTGGCTACCGGACACGAAGCCATACTAAAAAGGTCCTAACAGATTTGATTGTTAGGCCCTTGCCGCTGACTGATCTGCCATGTGTCGGGTAAGCGAGAGAGAGAGGACGAAAGGGAATAATGAGTAAGGACTTAAAACACATGATGTTGAAGAATAAGTTTTAATTCATAAGTTGTCTATGTATTTTCACAATAAAGGCATGTTTAGTTTAAAAAAATTTTAAGATTCCTCATCATTTCGAATCTTGAAACGCATGCACGAAGTATTAAATATACGTAAAAACTGACTAATTGCATAGTTTATCTATAAATGTCAAGATGAATCTTTTGAACCTAGTTAGTCCATATTTAGATAAAGTTTGTCAAATAACAACGAAAATAATACATAAACTTTACGCTAAAATTCCTATGAACTAAACATGCCCCGTATGACTTCGGTGCAAGGCATCATGAAACCCCATATCCTACTATTTTTTTTCTTATAATGTACTTTTTAACTCGGTTTGGCGCGATAGATACACGCGTATATATCCACATGGCAAAGGTTTTTTTTCTTAGTACAGAAAGATTGAGAGTTAAAATAGGGAGTTGATGAAGAGCAATTTTTAAATCTTGCTAAAAAATCTAGATTGGGAGTGGATTTTGAAAACACTTGAAGATGCTTTTATGGGTTGCTATCGATTTTCCCTAAAAAATTTCCACAACTAAATTGTTGATGATATAATTTCCATGGACTAAATCTTGATCAGTTGTTTACGGTTTGTTTTCTAAACCCGTGTAAATAAGGCCCTATTTGGTACAGCTCACAACAGCTTTATGAGCTGTTGTGAGCTGTTTTTTTTTTGTTGACAAACACATTTTTCCAAAACAGCTTCACCTATGAAGCTGTTTTATCCCTCTTCTCATAAAATTATAAGCTGAGATAAAACTGAAAAGGTAGCTTTTCATAGCTTATACCTTCATCTCTCTCTCAACCATGCATGAAGTTGTTGATGAAGCTGTTTTGTAAACACTTTTTCTAAAACAGCTTAACTGCATCTAGAAAGTTGCTCATGAAGCTATTTTGTAAAAAAACAACTTCACTAATGAAGGGCCCTAAATATATCTCTAGAATCATTAACTGGGACTACCATATGAAAAACCGAGAGGTCTCCCGGTCATAATCATCGTCGCACAAACTAATCTTTGACACGTCGGCAAGTAACTTCTTGCTGACTATAATTACATATTTCTATGGGTCCTCAAAGAAAGTCACGAAGCTCTATATTAAATTATGGCAACAGCAGATATTATGAAAACATTATGATATATTTATATCTAAACTTTTTGTGTTTTGGAACAAGAGAAAAAATCTCTCTAAGGTTAAATTTTGATTTCATACATGTCAATCATAAAATACTATAAATAGAAAGTATAGCTTTGTTCGGCAGAACTTATTGGAGCTGCGACTGTGTGATAGAAAAACATTGTTATATAGCTAAAAAGTAGGACTGCCTCTGGCTGACTAACTCAAGCAAACAGCCGAACACTGCCTATATCATTACCATCGTCCCGTATCATTAAGGTTTCATAGGTTTTTTCTCTCATAACAACCCACGGACATCTTTACTAGTTAAAAAAAAAGGTGCAATCGAATTTGTACCGGACTATAAAGTCACGGCGGACATGAATGAAACTAAAACAAACGAGATTCTTTAACCCTAAGAAATCTCATCGCTATTGTTCAAACTTTGTTATGTTAGATTTGACTGTAGAAAGTACTAAAAATATTTGTATCTTCAAATGAAGTTCATTGTAAAAACAGAATTAATAATATTTAATAAATAATATTAATTATGTAAAAATATTAATATTTTTATATATTTATCAAAATTAAGGAGGTTTAGCTGACTGATAAGCAAAACAAGAGTTGAAAAGAGACCAGGAGTCCCCTGTCCGTAGCAAAATAACAGTCGTTTTGGATTCTAAAAAAAACTTCATTAAATATATTTATTAAAAAATATTAATATTTATGGTATTATCGGAAAGATCTTTAAATCTAGTTTTAAAACAAATTTATTTAGAGAGACAACAATTACACGTATTTTCTACAAATTTCTACAAATCGAGTCAAACTAACGATATGGAAACAAAAAACCAGAATTAATTTGAGCCAGAGTATAGGCTAACGTACTATTTGTTTAGACCTGGCTTCGCTCAAAGTGGTCAACAGACATCACGTCTCAAACCAGATTACATAATAATACATACGACTAAATCAACTGTAACACCCGATTTTAAAGAACAAAACCAGGTACGCCATATGTGTGCCCAGGAAGTCCACACATACAACCACAGAGGGAAAAGATATCAAAAACAGTGTTCTAGATATCGAAAACAACACTTACATCAAAGTTAAGCGGAACAGAAACTAAACTTCTCTTCAGACTCCATTCTTCACAGGACAGCTGACTGGGGGTAACATACGCCTAGCACTTCTGTCAGTATTCTGGAAACTCATCTGTGTCTTCACCACGCTTCCGCTACGCAACTCTGATGGAGACTGAGGGTGTGGGGGAAATAGCAAGGGTGAGCACATGTCGTACTCAGCAAATACAACATGGGGTTATGCAGCTCAAAAGGGCTTGACACGGTTTACTGCGATTAGCACTTTTAGTTTGGTCAAGATTTTAGCATTAATTAGTCATCAAGTTGTGCTTGCAAACCCAATTAAACCACATGAATAATAATATGGCAACTTCATCAGAATCACAAATATGATAGTAACGTGAACAAGAGTAAATTTTATTTAAGTGATTAGTCTGTGAGTTTTCCGGGCCGCTCGTGACCGTGAGCACGGCTGATATACCAGTTTATTACTCTGCAGAGTTTGTACAACTTTACCCGTGAGCCGTGATCCCCATATGCCAGGGGTTGCAAATCCCATATCACCTCTTCCGAGGAAGTGCGGCAGGGTACACTATGAAGTCTTTCGAAGTTCCCCTAACAAGATAGTGGCCACTAGGTTTCCAATCGGCAAGCAAATATAGGAACCCCCTTTCCGATGGCACATTCCTTCCCGGCTATACTCATGAGACCAGAGGCTGTCCTATACCCGAGTCGGCGAGCCCCTTTTGTGCCCTTTCTGGTAACCACAATCAAGCGAGGGGAGGTCCTCGAACCAACTAAAACCAGAGCCATATAGCCCTCACGGTTGTACTGTATGTCCCAGCTTTTGCCGACAGAAGATCATTTGAGGAGGGCCAAGAGCACGAAGGCTCCCACGCCCGGGGTTCACATTACCAAGAACAAGATAAGATCAGACGTTGCACATATCATTAATCATTTCGTTAGACCTTAGTTATAGGTTTTACAGCACTAGCAAATCTACCCAAATGCACATATCCCACGGTAGCAAGGAACAGGTCGAACATCTAGTTAATTCCTATGGTTATCATTTTGACACATGCACATGATTGGTAGATTAAAGTGCGTAGGTAACAAGGATGATCCCATGTATACTTGCCTGTTAAACTTGACCAATTCTCACATCTTCAGCTCTGGGTCATCAACTTCTGATCTTTAGCGCGCACAACCGATCGACGTCTACTCGTAGCAAGCATCACACATAGGCAACATACAAGCAAACAACAGAGAACGAAGAACAACATAACGCGAGACAAAACAACGTACTAAAAGAGAGCTCGCACTACGGTCGCGGGATCGCACGGAACGACTGAAAGACACGTCTACCGGAAATTTTATATCATAAAAAGAAAAACTACCGGCTTGCTTTATTTTAATAAGATCATGATAAAATATTAATTCAGATTAGAGAACAACATATTTTAATTTTAAAGCCGGATTAGACTAATCATATTTTATTCATAAACAATTTTATAATATTAATTAAACCATTTAAACATTTGTAATTTTAGAAAACATAGATCATATAAGAGCAACTAATCGAATCATGATATATGTTCCGTGTTTAAACTAATCAAATTATAAATTAAAAACATATTTACACTAGTGATTAATCATATTAACATTTATGTATAAATATCGAAATATAAACCTACATTAATTTTAATTATAAATCCGTGGAAGGTTTATTAATCAATTTAATATTTAAATTTATATGGAAAAATATGTGAACTTAAAGCGTTAACACTACTGCGTAGATCGCGGCGACACAAAACTAACGCAACTAGAACGGACTAAAACGGAGATTAGATGAATAAACGATAAAGGATTAACAACTGGATGGCAGAACTGTAATTAACTTCATCTTGTACCTCGTGTTACCTTCTTCCTGTGCTGAACGTGTGGCCATGTAGGGGTCGTGCAGCAGCACACGCGGAAGGAGGGGCGCTCGGCCGGGGCCTTGGTCAGTGGGCCGTGCGGCGGCGCTAGTCCGCAGCGAAGCACGCGGAAACCGCCGGCTTGCTGGGCTGCGCCCACAAGCGGCCAGTGCAGCACGCTGCTCTGCTCTCTCTGCTCTTCGAGCAGGACCGCAGGGAGGGCCCTGGGGCGCCTGGCGGCACGCGGAAAGGGTTCGGGAGGGCGGCGCATGGGCCGAAACCGCTGGCCGCTGCTGCGTTATGGTGGCAGATGTACGAACGCCCGACAAGAAGCGTAAGGAGAGCGGAAAAAGAATCAAACGGTGATGGATTCGTGAAAAGAAAGACACCACGGTGTAAAGAACGATGAGACGAACCTCTTGGTGAAGACGACGATGACAACGACGAGTAGATCTGAGCGAGAAAATTTTAATTTGGCACCTTATGTATTCCCAAACTAGGGGCTCCTCTTACGGTGAATTTGATGTACTTTGGCCAAGGTATTGGTGGATATATATAGGGAGGAAAACTCTCCACCTCTAAATCAACTAGCAATGTGGTACTAATTGATGTTGCAACCTCCACCTTTACTAATGGATCTAAATAAATATAAAAGCCCATTAGTAAATAAGTACATGGGCCTTTAGGATTTAATTAAATTATTGCAGATGGGCTTCGTGGGATGGTGGAAAAAAAAACAGATTTGATTATTTTCGGAATTGATTAATTTCAGAAATAAAATAAATCTAGAAAAGTCTAGAATTGATATTTATGCCACGAAAAATAATCCGATGGCTCCGAAAATTCTAGGAAAATTCTCAGAGACACTTTGAAATATAATGAACCCAAATAAAGTATTTGGAGCTCATGAAAAGATATTTTGGAGCATCTAAAAATTAGATTATGCTCGCTGAAATATTGGAAACTCTTCCAGATAAATCCAGAAAAATTCCCAATAAGTTTATAACGATATTATGATGGATGATGAACTTAAAGAAGTGATTTGAGATATAAGAAAAAGAATCTTAGAAAGGTCCAACAAGAGGATAGAGATGGAAACGATAAATTTGATTTCGAAAGAAGACAGAAACGGACTGGATATAGAAAGACGGCCTACCAAACGTGTTTTAAAACTCTACCGACTCACAACACAAGGTCAAACAGCAACCAACCATCACATCAAACATAACCCATCAAATTAGTTTAGGAAAATTTTGAAAATTCTTGTTTTACTACGACTAAAGTGACGCTAGCTCGGACTAAACTTGTCAAATTTTATTCAAATATTAAAATTATTTATTTTATTTAGTATTTTCTACTCACAACCCAAAATCAGAAATTTTGGGGTGTGGCATCAACAGTCAACGCTAGCCCTTTAAAAAGTACAGAAAATCACACAGTTGCTTCTAACTGTGCAGTCCCAGAAACATCCAGACCACATTTATGATAAAAGAGAGTTTGGAAGCAAATCCCGAAATCTATTCATCAGAACACTAAATCGATGGAATTTCCATAGGCAGGCAAAGCCATGTGACGCATCGATTTGTGAGGGATCATTTTGAGTTTCACTTTACCATTGCTTACATTGTCATTGTCATTGCTGCCATCACCACCGAGGACGCGCGGAACCACCTCCAAACCTGTCAAGACAACAAAATCCCGGGGAGAGTCATTTTCTTCAAAATCGCTGTCATGTCTGAAGAACCTTGCAGTGCAAAATCTGCCTGAGCCCAGGTTCACAAGTTGAGCGTCTTTGCGTTTGATCCATTCTTCTGGAAGCTGAAACACCTTCCAACTGTAAACTGGCTGTGGCTGGGTGTCCGTGGTGGAGAGGTCAGCAGCAATCAAGTGTTGGGTATCGGCAGAGAGGCCAAACCAGAGTTTAAGCTCAGGTATATATTCAGCCTTGCCATGGAAGGGAAGAGTCCAGTCACCGACCTTGTCCCATGTGTGCCTCGCTGTATCCAGGAAATAGGTGCCTCTGTCATTGACAGATATGCAAATATGGGAGCCATTGCCAACCACAGTGTAAGAACCGATCTTGGAGGGCGTGTGGATATAGGGCAGTGGTGGCAAGAGTTTGCAGTCCGAGGTTCTTCTGCCATTGCCATAGAACAAGACCTCTAAATCACCAGTTGCCGATTGGAGAATCTTCTCCATCAGAAAGAGATGGCCACTGGCACCGCCGCCGCCTCCACATTGGTCTTGGTCTTCGTCTGCACTGCCCTCTTCACGGCCGTTGTCCTCTTCACCTTCGCCGCTGGGGATGAAGAGTGAGAGAGAATTCATCCTAGGCCTGTAGAACTCGGGAATAACTGCCACTTCATGCCTACTGGCGTCGTAGAGCAAGTTGCGCCGACACTGGTCCGTGCAAAGCACCCTCCGTTGTGTCAGTGGATAGCAAGCAACTCTCCACTTGCAAGCAGCATCCGAATCGCAGGCTCGGAAGATTGGAGTCGGTTCGGGAAGCGCAAAGGTCTCCATGGTAGGTTGCCGTGTTGCTGGCGGTGGGGTTGGATAAAAGAGTTGCAGGTGCTTCAGATCGATGCAGCGCAGCGATCTAATGGTTGGCTCGTGGCTTTGCACGATCAGATTCAGAAAACGCCGCGAGAGGCCCATGGTTAGATCGGACGTCAACTCCAACTTCGATCAGATCTGTCAATGGGGAAGGGAAAAAAGAACAAGGGAAAAGAAAGAAATGAGTAATAGAAGCATTCAGTTCGACAGAAGTATTAGCGACGCCTACGATAGATCTAGAAGATATGAGGAACGAAGAAATAGTACCTCCAGAAGAAGGCAGCAAAGAGATCCGACTACCCAATCCTGTGCGAACGACCTAACGAGGAGCCAGCTTCAACCTTCAAAGGCAAATAGGGCATCACCAAAGCGTAACAAAAATCACGGAGAAAACAGATTAAACGAAACCAAAGGCGACGGCTTTCGATCAAACAGGAGAAGCACAGGCGGCGAACCTGAGTAGCCCGGTCGGGGAGGGGAAGTGCCGGCGTGCTGCTCCACCTGTGCCGAACCAGAACGGCGGCGCAGAGGGGAGGGGAGGGAGGGGAGTAGTAAGCATATTGCGAACTGGACATCTAGGGTTATAAAATGTAGAGGAAGCATGGTCGGATCCAAAGTGGGCCCGTGGGCCTCTCTGAATGGGCCAAAGTGGGCGAGGCAAGGCCGGCGCGGCCAGGCAGGCCCGCGGCGGTGGCGCTCGGCCAGGCGCGGCCTCGGTGCTCGACGGCTCGTGGGGACCTTGGCGGATGGGCTTTTTGGGTTGGCTGTTGGAGAAGCCAAGTTTTGCAGATGCTGGTCTTCTACTATACGTGATCCAAATCTTAAAATACGTCTTATGTTTGAGTGCTCGCTGTTAGAGATAGTCTAGCATTGAAGTGCGCTGGCGTGAACGACTCAATAGCCCAAAGGGTAAACTAAGAATATAGCCTCAAAAAAAAGTTGTGTTTAGGAATATGACCTCTCTTTTTTGAATTTGGGAATCTGGCTTTAAAACAAATTTGTTTAGAAACATGGCCTTCCGTCAGTTTTGAGAGTTAATGATGTTAAATATAGGGTAAAAAGACCATTTTACCCCTATATAAAAAATAGTAGAGTTTTGTTTATTTATTTTATATTTTGAGTATATAATCACATTAAACCACACATATAAAATAAGCAAAACTCATAGAAGGCCAGTGTCCTTTTCTCGGTTTCTGAGTATACTCAGAATATATATTTATTATATATAATCACATATAGTGTCCTTTTCTGAGTATATAATCACACATATATTAAAAAATAGTAGAGTTTTGTTATTTATTTTATATTCTGAGTATATAATCACATTAAACCACATATATATATATGACACATATAAAATAAACAAAACTCATAGAAGGCCAGTGTCTTTTTCTCGGTTTCTGAGTATACTATTATATATAATCGCACGAGTGTCCTTTTCTGAGTATAAAACTACACATATATATTTATTATATATGTGGTTTAATATGATTATAGACTCGGAATATAAAATAAATAAACAAAACTTTGCTATTTTTTACAGGGGTAAAATGGTCTTTTTATCCCATATTTAACACTGTTAACTCTCAAAACTGACGGAAGACTATATTCCTAAACGAATTTTGTTTTAAAGCCAGATTTCCAAATTTAAAAAAAAGACCATATTCTCAAACACAACTTTTTGGAGGCCGTATTTCTAATTTCCCCTAGCCCAAAGCTCGTCGATCTTCTAGGTGGAATTGTGTGATTTTTTTTCTCACTTTTTAATGAAACAATATAGAACAACTATATAAGCTGCGTGTGTTTATAAAAACTACTGCATTTTTTTATATACAAAATGACACAATGAAGGAATATTATTGACATTTCGGCACATCAATTCAGATATACCATATTGAAAATCTATCCTAAAGAAAGACATTTCATATCTATAACTCTAATAAAGTTAATACCCTCTAAATATTTCTCCCTTCATGCAAGGTGTCCACATCATTCCCCACTGAGTGATCCACTAAATGTTCTATCTTTTTATGCAAGTTGTCCACATCATTCTCCACTAAGTCCATGTCATCATGTTTTATCTCTTTATGCAAGGTGTCCACGTTATTCTCCACTAAGTCCATATAATCTCTTATTAATAAAAAAATATTCATGACATCTCTATCACATGAAATACTTTAAATCTTTAATCTATTAACATACAAGTCATATGCGTATGTTATTGTTTCATCACATGTTCTTCTATAAAGTAATCAAATATTTTATTGTTTTTTCTTTGACTAGCTTTAGTAGATCTGATATAATAGATAACATACAAATCAAATTTCATATATATGTACACACATTTTACAAAAAATCATATAGTAATATTATGTATACAACATATTTTTTTAAGAAAATCCTGCGGCAACGCGTGGGGTATACTTCTAGTTTTACCCAACGCTCATATCATTTTTCAATTCACAAAAAAACTTTTATTTATCTTTCTTGTAGGCCAATCCTCAATCTTAAATTAATAAGGCCAATCTCAATGATGAGTTTCATTTTGTTGTTTCCAAGACTGTCATGTCATACGAAATAAAATAAAACTTGAATAAAACTCTCTATTGAGAGTGAGAATTTTATTTGAAGTTTCATAGACATTAAATTCCATGACTCATAGAGAGTTGGTATTCGTGCCAAGAGAGTTTCATCTAGATGAAACTTATTTCTTTTCTCTCTTCTTAAATATAATGTTATAATGTTATGTCATAAAAAACGCTTATGTGACAGCATATTTAATATAAATGAAACTTCTATTGAGATTGGTCTAAGGGACAGCTGCAGGCGCTCCAGATCGATCCGGCGTAGCGATCTGGCGGCAGAACCGTGGGTCCGTAGCCTTCTATGATCAGGTTCAGAAGAAAAGGCGCCAGGAGGGGCCCATGATTGATAGGACGTCCAAATCTATTCAAGTGCGCCGGGTCGTGAGAGGCCTTCACTTCAGAGTATGGCTAGGGCCAGTTTGATAGAGCTTCATCTGATTCTGATTCTCTATAGAAGCTGATTCTGTTAGAGAAGTGATTCTGTGGTGAAAAGTGATTCTTTATTATTCTTTAACATCTCTCGTAACTAAAACGACTAAAGATGGGACAATAGTTTTGTGCGACAATTTTTCGCTCTATCACTCTACCTCCGACGTGCGACGGCATCCCACCTCTTCGGGTTTAAACTACTGCGGCTGATTTTTTCCTCTCTCTCTCTCTGGTTTTCCCCTCCCCACTCCACAGTTTACTCCCAGAAATCACGTTGCCATGGGGCTCCCTCGCACGCATGGTCTTCCCCTCCCCCTCTCCCACCTGCAGAATCGCGTGCTCCTCTCATCTTCCCCATGGACCAACCCCAGGGTAGGGCACCAGGCGAGGCTCGCCCTGCGCAAGACGCCGGGCCACCAGCCACAGGCCCTATCGACCGACTTCGTAAAGACGACGTGCAGAGTGCTCTTTAGCCGCAGCGGTAGCGGCAACGGTGGTCCATCGCTGGCAACGGGGATCCACTAAGGCGCGACGAACCTTCATTGCAGCTCTATCGACGTCGCTAACTCCGGGGCCGGTAATCCTCCCACCCCTCGCCTCTTGTTTCAGTGTCTATTGCTAGGGTTTGTGTCGTTCAAGGTGCATGAATCGATCTGCTCTCCTAGTCCGTTAATCCCTGGATCGACCTATGCTTGTGCTTGATCTGCCCCTAGGTTGCAGATACATGGGTGTATGCCGGATCTTGAGATGATGAGTGATTGTCAACTGGTCTGATGCGCATGTTCTTTGGCTTGTGTTGTGCAGGTGTTGAGCACGCAGACAGTGATCGAAGGCAAGGTGAAGGTCAAGTAGAGACGTGTCATGCTGATGGACCCGGAGCGGTGAAGGGTGAACGTGAGGCTTGGACTGACGGACCGGTGGCCTAAGGATCAACTATGGTGGCTGACAACCTGAGACAGCGTCGAGCGGAGACATGTGGGGCACGGTGTGGCTCGGGTCGTGGACCTGAGAACACATGTCGGTGGATGGGGTGCACGGGCGGTGCATGCCCTCTACAACATCGGTTTGGTGGTTGAGCCACAGAAAAACCACCGGGTGGACGGTTTCCAGGTTTGGGCCATAAAACCTAGGTGTTGCAGGTTTCCGAGTTTGAGCCTCAAAACTCGGGCTAAGGATGGTTTCCTGGTTTGGGCCTCAAAACCTGGGCGTTGGCGGGTTTCTGAGTTTGGGCCACAAAACTCAGGCGATAGACGACAGGTTTCCCGGTTTCAGCCTCAAAACCGGGGGAGGACTTGAAGGCTGGTTTCCCGGTTTCGGCCTCAAAACCGGGGGGGTCCGTGAAAAGGACGAATGGTGCGTTAGCGGCACGTGGCGGCATTAGGTGAGGTCGCGTCGAGGCGAAGCTACCGGATGTGCGGGCATGGTCGTCGGATCGACTACTCTCCGAGTTGGTCAGGAATACCCTTAGGGTTAGCCTGCCCGCTCATTAGCAGTAAGGGTAGAAGGGGAATAATTGTATTAGGTTATATAACGAGAGGCCACCCCTCCCTCCATTCTATCTCAGCCATTTGCTACTTTCACCTAGGTTTTCCTGCTCTCCCAATCCCTGCTGTAGCTACTGAGATCCGCAAAGACGGCTAATCATACCTCTGTGTTTGTGAGATTTTGAGGAAACGGGATCGTAATCCCGTTGTCTCCTCGTGGGGATGATTTTTGGCTGGCAATTGAGATTGTGATTCGCGTTCTTGAGTTATTCTTCGCGTTTCCCTTTTTGTCTCAATTTTTCCGTCGCTCGATCTCTCTCCTCACTACGTCTTTCTCGAATCCGTTTGAAACAACTTGTTCTTTGTTGTGAGGGGATCATTTCCACCGAAGGAATTTAACTCAAACCTCACAAACAAGTAAATCAATCGGTTTTTCGTTTTGGATTGGTTTTCTCCCTTTTGTCCCCAATTTTTTTGATTCATCAATTTGGAGATAGGTTCGACCCATGATCTCCTAGGGGTAGCTCACTATCCTCCTTGTGACTCCTCTCACCAAGTTTGAACCCCAGAGGTTTAGTTTTGGGTGAGATTGAGTCGAATCGGTGGAAGAACTACACTGCGTCGGGGTGACCGGACGCTGTGTACGGGGTGACCGGACTGTAACACCCTAAAAATCAAATTTGGAGAAAATAGGGTTTAAACTTGATTTTTGTTTATTTACTTCTCATGAAACATATAGATTAAATAATAATTTTTGATGAATTAATAAATTTAGTTGGGGCATAAAAACATTTTTTTGCATTCATGCTGGTGCATAGTATTTTGTTTGAGTGTAGGGCTAGAGTTGAGTGGCTTGAATTCAAACTAGTTTTCAATTTGGCAAAGTTTACAAAAGAAATAAAAGAAAAACTCTTTTCTTTTTCTCCTCCCTCTTTCTCTCTTTCTGGCCCAACCAGCGAAGCCGCCCGGCCGCTCTCTCTCTTTTCCCTCTCCCCGCCAGCCCACGCTTGCTAGCAGCCCAGCCCACGTGCCCCGCTCTCCCTCGCGTTTGCGCCGACCAGCCTGGCCTGCATGCTTCGTCCCCGCGCGGCCCAATTCTCCCGCAGCGGCCCACTCCCTCCCTTCTCTCCGCCCCGTGGCCCGCATCCGCGCCGGCCCGCTCACGCAGCACAGCGCCGCGCCGCAGCTCGCCTTCACCCGCTGGTAGCCCGTCCCTGCCGGTCAGCCGCTCCTCGCCCGCCTGCCACCCCGGTCCTGTCGGCGCCCTACCCTTTCCCCTTCCTCGCGCCGACTGCGCAGCAACGCCGCTTCGTCGTTCCCCTCCCGAAACCGCCCCGAGCTAGTGGCCATAATGGCCACTCGGACATCAATCGATGCCCGGTGGAGCACTCCGGCCGCCACCGCACTCACTCGTGCCCTATAAAGCCCAGGGCGAGGCCCCGAGCCCTCTTCCCCACACCCCGCTCACCCCCCTCGCTCGCACCGCCGCTGCAGTGCACGCCGGCCGCCTGAGAGCTCAACCGAACCCCTCCCAGGTGACACCGCGACAGCACAAGAGCCCCGTGCCCTTTCCTTTTGCTTGTTTGCTCGAATCTGAGCCTCACCGGAACTCTTTTCCCCTCGCAGATCCGCTCTGCCGCCGTCCTCACCGTGGTGAGCCTCTCTGGCGAAGCCGAGCCCTTGGTCGAGTTCGCCGAGGTCCCCGCTCCGCTCTGGTGCTTCCCGTGTGACCAGTCGAGCCCGGGAACGCCTCCTAGTGAGGTTCCCGAGCGGCCTCCCATGGCGTCGCCGTGCGCCGGTGGTGGTCGTCGTCCCTGCCGCCGTCGTGCCATTGCAAGTTGCTTAGTGCCACCCGTTTCGCATCGGACGACCGAAATTAGGGCGCAATCCCCGATGGGGCATGCGTCGGGTCTACGGACCCGTAGACCGCAACCCTGCGCGCGATCCACCGCCAGCTGGTGGACCAGCCAACCAGCCTGCGACGCGTGGCACCGTGTCAGCGCCAGCGCAGCTGCAGTAGCCGTTTTTTTGCGAAAATGCCCCTGGGTTTTGCAGAAATCAACCCGCAGTCCAGCGCAGTTCAATTAGTATCTTTTTAGGTCCTGTTTTCTTTTGTTTTAGACCCTGCAAAACCTGGTTTTAGTACCCGCGGTCCAGAGCGCCCATTTTTCATGTGCTAGCCCCACAAGTCTATGAATAATTGCGTTTTAGTCCTCGGTTTTCGCAGGCTAGCACCTAGGCAAATGTTTTTATTTACAAAATAGCCCCTGAAACTTGTTTTCTTCATAACTTTCTCGTTTTTAGTCCGATTAGAGTGATCCACACGTTCATGTGATCGTATCGACGAGTAGAATAGTTTTATAAGTGTTTCTCTAACTGTTTTTTATGTTTGGTGTACTGTTCTAATAGAAGTATATTTTATTTACATGTAATGAATGATTGGACCTTGTGTTTGGTGATTTCCTTCGCGAGTCCAGACGGTGACGCTTTCGAGGATCAAGAGTTTCAAGAGCAGCGACAGGACCCCGCTTGTGACCAAGGCAAGTATAACTGAAGGACCGAAAGTGCTACCAGAAAGCGACCAGAGGGGGGTGAATGGGAGCTTCAAATTTCTTTTCAGAAACTTGTCACTACTGTCCCGAGAATCACCTCAAAAGCAAACCTAGAGCTTGAATCGTGTCCACAACCCTAGATGTAGGGTGGATGCTTTCGTGAAGCATAGCGAGACACTACTCAACTCTAGAAACCCAACGGAAAAGCCGGAAACCAAAACCGACAACGGACGAACAAGCTGCGGTTGAAAACATGCTGAAGACACAGCATCGGACGCTGGCCTGCGTCCGATGGCCAGGCACCGGACGCGTCTGATGCAAAATGACCCTTACTGTAACCTTACTGGACTGGCATCGGACGCTGCAATAATGAAACCCTAGCGTCCGATGCAAGACCTCCGGCACGTCCGATGACAACGGATGCTCCGATGGTTAGCGTCTGATGCTCCTTCAAAAACACTGTCAGATGACACGTGGCATCGGACGCGTCCGATGTGATGAACACAACGTCTGATGCCCCCGACTCGAGCGTCCGATGCTACCGAAATAGCACTGTTCTTCCGCGGATTCAACCCGATCTCCTCCGAATCAAAAGCTCTAAGGCTTAGACTTGGTATGAGGAGTTCCAAGGAGGTTAGTGAGCTATCCCAAAGAGATCATGGCTCGAACCTAACTCCAAATCGGTGAATCGGAAGAATTCAGGGCAAAGGGAGCAAAACTTGATTCGAAACGAAAATCGACCGATCTACTAGCTCGTGAGGTTAGAGGTGAATTCCTTCGGTTGAAAGAAGTGCCTCATGGTCTAGAACAACTCGGTTCAAACAGAATCGAAAAAGACGCAACGAGTAGGGAGATCGATCATCGGGAAAATCATGGAGAAAAGCAACCCGCGAAGAACAACACCAAAACGTGAATCACAACCACGAATTTGAAACCGTGTGGCTACCACACGCTACATTGGTGAGATTACGGTCTCACTTTCTCAAAATCTCATAAACATAGAGGTATGGTTCTCTGCGGATCTCAGTAGCTACAGCAGGGGATTGGGAGAGCAGGAAAACCCTAGAAGCAAAGAGCAAATGACTGAGATAGTTTGGGAGGTGGGTGTCTCCCCCTACTTATCCTAATTCTAATTCTCACTCTACCCCTAATTATTTACAGAGCGAACCAGCTAAACCCTAGGGTTATTCTGGACCAACTCGGAGTAGATGCCAATCCGACGGCCACGCCCGCACAACTGGTAGCGTTGCCTCGACGCAACCTCACCGATTGCCACCACGTGCTGCCACCACTCTGCTTGTCCTTTTCACGGAGTTTGCCCCCAGTTTTGTGGCCGAAACCGGAAAACCTGTCTTCACGACCAACCCCTGGTTTTGAGGCCCAAACCGGGAAACCAGCCGTCCATCGCCTGAGTTTTGTGGTCCAAACTCAGAAACCCGCCAACGCCCAGGTTTTGAGGCCCAAACCTGGAAACCATCCTTAGCCCGAGTTTTGTGACCCAAACTCGGCAAACCCGCAGCACCCAGGTTTTGTGGCCCAAACCTGGAAACCGTCCACCCGATGGTTTTTCTGTGGCTCAACCATCAAACCGACGCCGTAGAGGGGATGCACCGCCCGTGCACCCCATCCACCAACACGTGTCCCCAGGTCCTCGACCCGAGCAACACCGTGCCCCGCAAGTCTTCGCTCATCGCTGTCCCAGGCTGTCAGCCACCACAGCTGATCCTCAGGCCACCGGTCCCTCAGTCCAAGCCTCATGTCTGCCCTTCACCGCTCCCGGTCCGTCGGCACGGCACGTCTCTACTTGACCTTCACCTTGCCCTCGATCATTGTCTCCGTGCTCGACACCTACACAACACAAGCCAAAGAACATGTGCATCAAACCCGTTGAAAATCACTCATCACTCGAGACTCGGCATACACCCATGTATCTGCAATCTCCCCCTTGATGAGTTCATTGTCAACTACCAACACTAATCATAATTGAAATAGAAGAAAGAAGAAAAAGGAGAGAGAGAACTCGACCAAATGACCCAAAAGCATAGCAAAGCCGAAGAAGGTCAAGTGGAAAGAGCAAGACAACTTGGTCCCCAAAGACATGGGCAACGGCTCGACGCAACCAAGCAAAGCAAAGCTAGCCCTCAAGAAGAGGTAGAAACAAGGTTTTGGGATTCTTTTTTGAAAAAAAATCCGAAGCCTACCGAATTGGATGAAATTCAGAAAATTCGGACCGGTTTTCACTCAAAATTTAAATGAAATTTGAACAAAATTTACCCAAACGGTCAGGCATGGCAGTGGGCTTGGAGAGGATGCACGCAGCGCTGGTGCGGAATCTGTAGGTGGCGGGGAAGGCAGCGACAGCGCGGTCGTGGGAGCAGGTGTTGCTGATGGCATCAATGACGTGTCAGATGCAATGAAGGCAGGACGGCAAGCGTCGAGGAGCAGCCATGGCACATTGGTGGCGTCGAGGAACGTCCATGGCGTGAGCTCGGACATCGGGAAGCAACCAGTGGCTGCAGGAGCGCTAGTGCGATGGGGAGGAGAAGAGAAGAGGTTGCTGGCGGCGGCTCGGGAGGAAGTAGCGAGCGTACAGGCACGGTGAGGATGTTTGCCAGCGTTATGGTTATCTATGGGCTCCTATTGGACTGAAAAACAGAGTGCAAAATTTGAAATGGGCCGAAATTTTTTGACTGGTTTAGTTTTATCTCGGGCTGGGCCGAAATGGACGAATTTCAGTGAAATTCGGTCCATTCGGGCCGAATCCCAGAACCGTGGATAGAACAGGCTCAACACCGCTAGCAGGAAAGCTCGACACTAATCAAAAAATCAATTGAGATTCAAGCCAAAATAGAGCTAGCCCTCAAGAAGAGGCAGAACGGGCTCAACACCGCTAGTGAGAAAGCTCGATACCAACTGAAGAGCAGAAAAGCTCGATACCAATTGAGAAACACACTCACAAAGCAAAACTGCTAGCCCCTCAAGATAGAGGCACAGAGGCTCAACACAACTAGCAAAAATCGCTCCGAACCAATTGGAAAGACGCTCCATACCAATTGAAAAACTCAAAAATTCATCAAACGAGCAAATTCCCCCTCCAATAGTGCACACAACTAGGATATTCCCTTATGATTTGACAGAATTTCTCCCCCTTAGTTGATAATGCACTATCAAGCAAATTTCTCCCTTTCAAAATGCATATGAGTCAAAAATGTAAGTTAGCAGCTTCAGGAATATAGTCAATAGAATGAAAAGATGCTCTACACAGTTTGGATCTGATGACTCAATCAATAAGCATACATGCCAGCAAAGGCTCAAACTGATCACCAAATACGAAATATGAACATATGAGCAAAGTGAGCAGTTTTAGCTAAAAAGTATTCACCATCAAAATAGCACTAAACATGTATAGACAGGAAGTCAAACAAGTGCTAAACATGTATGCAAGGTGAACTACCCCTAGCAAAGTTCAATCATCATGCTATAGAATGAAACATATACTTGTGATTTCAGATTGTAATCGGAGTTGCAGCGGTGAAATTACACAAGTTTAGAATTCAGCATGTGACTACGAGAGGTTGAAAGCTTGTCATTGCCTTACTTTTCAACCGGGCTAAGCCTATGCAGAAGCAATCAGAAGCTTAAAGCATCGGTTTCGGTCATGCACTACACGGCTCAAGTTTAACCCAATGTGCAATGAGAAACAGTCTCGATACCGTGATGTGCTGACAAGCAATCCCATCTCGATCTTTTCAATTTACTTAAAACTTGGTTCAATTTTAAAGCAAAATATGAACATACCAAGCAAGTGAATGACTCAGAACTAGAGATATAGCAACCTAGCATATATGAAAAGCACAAGTGAATTCAACACATTCTACACATGCTAGTTGCATATCTCAATGGTGAACAGTTTCAAGTTTTATGTTCATTAAGCAGGTTCACCATATACAAAATAGCTCAGCTCACAACATGTATCAGTGATTAGAAAGAGCATAAGCTACAAGTATCATCATATAGCATCAGAGCATACTAGATAGAGCATAATCACATTATAAAGATTATATACATGAAGCTCAGAAAGTAGAGATGCATGATGAAATGCAAAGACTAACCTACCAAAGATGGAAACAAAATGAAAGAAAAGAGTCAGTCTATGATACAAGAACCAAAATGTTTCCCCCATCTAAAAGGGGAAACACACACCAAGCTCACCTCTCAACCTATTAAAGGTTGATTGGTCCAAAGGCTTGGTAAAAATATCAGCCAACTGATGATGAGTATCGACATGGCGAAGGTCGATATCACCCTTCTCAAAATAGTCTCTCAGAAAATGAAAGCGCGCATCAATGTGTTTGGTCTTAGAATGCAGCACGGGGTTCTTAGCAACGCTAATAGCACTCGTGCTGTCGCAAAGCAAAGGCACGCGAGAAAAGCTCAGACCAAAATCACGCAAAGTGGCCATCATCCAAAGCAACTGAGAACAGCAGCTAGCCGCAGCAACATATTCAGCCTCGGTGGTAGACTGAGCGACACTAGACTGCTTGCGAGAAGACCAAGATACAAGAGAAGATCCAATAAACTGACAAGTCCCAGAAGTGGACTTGCGATCAAGTCGGCAACCAGCAAAGTCGGCATCAGAATAACCGCAAAGGGAGAGGGTGGAGGAAGCTGAATACCAAATCCTGAACTCAGGTGTGAAGCGAAGGTACCTCATAATGCGCTTGACCGCCTGACGGTGAGAGGTGCGCGGCGACGCCTGAAAGCGCCCGCAAAGACACACCGCGAACTGAATGTCCGGGCATGCCGCCGTCAGGTAGAGCAGTGACCCGATCATGCTTCGGTACTCCTTCTGGTCCACAGCTTCTCCATCCTTGTCCGCATCCAGGGCTGTCGTGGTCGACATGGGTGTTGAAAGAGGCTTGGCCTCACCGATATCGAACTTCTTCAATAGGTCCTTGGTGTACTTGCCCTGGTGCACAAACGTCCCTTCTCTGGATTGCTTAATTTGCAATCCGAGAAAGAAAGTCAACTCGCCCATCATACTCATCTCGAATTCCCTGCTCATAAGATCTGCAAACTTGGCAACCAAAGCGTGAGAAGAACCACCAAAAATGATATCATCCACGTAAATCTGGACCAAGGGAGTGTCTTTGCCTTGCTTGAGGAGAAAAAACGTTTTATCCACACTTCCCATTTTAAAACCCTTAGCTAGCAAAAAGGTCTTCAACCTATCATACCAGGCTCTAGGGGCTTGTTTCGAACCATATAAAGCTTTGTGAAGTTTAAAAACATGGTTTGGAAACTTGGGATTTTCAAAACCGGGGGGCTGTTTCACATACACCTCTTCTTCTATGTAGCCGTTTAAGAAGACACTCTTGACATCCATTTGAAAAAGTTTAAACCCTTTGGATGCAGCAAAAGTCAAGAGTATCCTAATTGCCTCCAAACAAGCTACAGGAGCAAAAGTCTCCTCATAGTCTATCCCCTCCTTCTGACTATACCTCTGGGCTACAAGTCTGGCCATGTTCCTCACAATGTGGCCATCCTCTCCTTGTTTGTTTTTGAAAACTCATTTTGTCCCAATAGGATTACAGTCTGGAGGAGGTGGAACTAAAACCCAAACCCGATTTCTTTCAAAATTTTCTAACTCCTCATGCATGACATTGACCCAATCCGGATCAGATAAAGCGTGTCCAACATCTCGGGGTTCAAAATCTTATATTTCTATGTTTATTACATGGACAGTGCAGCAGGAAGGTGAACACTCATGTTCGAGTGGTACTATCTTCTTTTAGGGAGTTGGTGAGAAAACTAAGGCAAGGGGGCTTTTCTAGTAATACAGTGAAACATAAACCTTGCTCACTAGCAGACAAAATAGAGGAACACTCTCTAATGGCATCATTAAGGGATTACATGATGAGGCTATTAAAATCATCCCACAATGAGCTAAGAGATTATTTATCTAGTTGTCTAAAATGCAGACTCCCAAAAAGAAATGTTTTTAGAACAGAATATTCTCAAAATGTAGGCGTAGCACATAACCAGATATTATGATAGGATTAAATATTATGCTGGTTATAGCTTGCGCTCATGGGGTAGTAACAGATAAGAGTGGAATTCAAAAACAACATTCATAAGAATGAACACAAAAATGATGAAAAGACTGGGACACAAAAGGAAAAGATAAAAGTATAATACAAGGTTAAACTAAGACTTAAGATGATCTACCGTTCCCCGGCAACGACGCCAGAAATGCTTGTTGGTATAAATTAACGCACACTCTACTTTATCCGCAAGCGCACATATAAAATCTACCGATGTAGCACTTCACCGGAGTAACCCAGTTTTAATATCGAACCCAAAGGAACATATAGTGTTAAGTCTTAAAGTTTATCCCCTGAGTAGCTAACAAGGACGGAGAATCTAGAAGTAGATAGGGGATCACTAAGGCTGTCTAATTCTAATTTAAGAGTGATATGTTTATATTATTCTTAGTGGGGAAGTTGCCATAAAAGTTCACAAATAGAGTATGAGTCTTTTATGCAAATATATAATCCTACCGAGCCTACACACGGGTAAGTGGACTATAGAAGAATCAACAAGACTATAGGAGTCACCCTTGTGAACAACCACTACTACCGGCGTTATAGGAGGCAATTATGAGCTATCAAGTCTAAACACCACGCTTACACTATCCAACTACTCTAACTCTAGCGCGAATAGAATTAAAGTACTCAAAAGAGAGTCATAAACCTTAAGAATAATAAGAACAATGGCTCAAACTTAAATATAGACGTTGATTACTGAAACAATCGCTGAAGCAAGTTGAAGATGAACTTGAATCCGTAGGTACAAGATGAAGAAGTTGACCTGACAGGCCGGAGCTCCTTCTTGATCTCTTCCTGTCTCTCTCTCTCTTCTAGTTCTAGTATAAGACTAGGTTCTAAACCTAAACTAGAGGGGTATCTAGTCTTCTACTTGAAAGTTGGCTCTTGAAGTCTTCTTCTAGGGTTTCTGAATGAGGCGTAGACTTTTCTGAAGAGAGACTCGTTCTTCCCTGGGGCCTGGGGGCCTATATATATAGCCCTAAGGGATCAACCGCGGCCGTTAGATCAAACCGACTTCACGTAGGGCTGAGATGGATCCTCAAAGGCTGTAGAGGAAGGTTCCAGAAGACGGAGGCAAGGGCCCCCCTAGGCCCACCGGTCGGTCATGGGGTGGGACCGGTCGGTCCCACCTAGAAGCCTCTCGGGGTGTCCCGCCTTGTGAAGTCCTCTAGTGTCCTTCTGGAGTATTCCTGACGTGACGGTTCCATAATCTTCCGTCGGTTTCCTTCTAGGAGAAGTAATCAGTGCTGGTTTTCCTGTTTAGTCCCTGCAGAATCACAATTCACCAAAACTCATGGAATATTGTCAATTAAAACCCTAAACCTTTATTGGTGATTGAATTCATGCTCTTTTCATATTTATTTATCCTTTAATTTTGATAGATAACCAGTGTCAACAGATGCCTCTTGCCGCTCCGGCGAGGTGAGGCTCCAAAACCTCTCACAATCACAAACAGTGGTGGCCAACAACAATCACCAATCTTGCCAACTCCACTTCAATGTCTCCAAGCCGTCTAGGCACCGGAAAATGCCAAGAGTAACAAGAAACTCAAAGCCGATGCGAAGAACTAGTGCCACTAGAATGAACTCTTTCAAATCTTAGCACTAGATCACTCAATCTCACTAGCAAATGATCAAATCAACTCTAGAGATGAGTGGGGAGGCTTGGCTATGCTCACAAGAATGCTTAGGGATCAAAATGTGCAAGAGAGACTCCATGTGAGCCGGTCAAGCCACTTAAATAGGCCACACAAGTCGGCCTAGACGTTGGGCTGAAAACCCCTGCATCAGATGTGCCTGAGTCAGGGCCATTGGATGCTGCCTCAATGTCCGATGCTCCGATGAGCACCATGTGTCCCCCTGCTATGAATTCAGGTCGCCCGATCCCAACGGTCACATTTCTTCGCGCCATGGTTAATGTGACATCGGACGCGCCAATGCCAGGCATCAGACGCTCTGATGCCACTGCTCTTTTTAGCACAGCAGAGCGCTACATCGGGCGCTCTGAGCCCTTAGCATTGGACGCTAAACCCCTACGTCCGATAACCATGCAGAGAGGTTCTAGAGAGGGCAAAAACACATCGGACGCGTACGATGGTTCCACATCGGACGCAGGCCAGCGTCCGATGCTCCCTGGAAGACTAGCTCGCGCCACATCACCTGCATCAGACTCTGCAACAGTGTTTTCCCAGCATCTGTTGCCAGCGTCCGATGTTCCTTCAACATTTTTCAGAAACTAGGGTTTACCATCGGACGCTCGGCCCAGCGTCCGATGCCCCTTGGACCAGTGTCCGATGCTCCTGAACACATTACTTCTCCACTGAAAAACGCTGAATCCTACCTCGCAAGCTCGGCAGGAGGGAGAAGGACTATACACTAGTTTCTCCCACTTCTCCACAACACCTTTTCATCTCCTTTTGCAAATGTGCCAACACCACCAAGTGTACAACACCATGTGCATGTGTGTTAGCATTTTCTCAATTATTTTCTAAGGATTTTGTTAGTCACTCACTAGGTCTATAGCATCAATATGTTAGAGAACTCCTAGTGGCACTTGAGTACCGCATAAGTCGTGAATTATCTCCTCTTAATAGTACGACTATGTATCCTAAATGTGATCACACTCACTAAGTGTCTTGATAACCGAAACAAAGAGCCCTATAGGTTATACCTTTGCCTTTGGGCCTCTTTGCTCCATCTCTTCTCTTCTTCCCATGATTCACCAATGGTAGAGCACTTGATCACTTGAGTGCTTCTAGCTATCACCATCCTCCATGATTGCCACTTTGCTAGCTCCACCACTTGGCTTGATCATATTCCTTTCTCAATAGCTACACACATACTTAGCAATTGGATTAGATCAAATAGGTTTCATCAATTAACCAAAACCAAACTAGGACTTTCACACGGGTGGAGCTCCAAGGTGTTGAGCAGCCGCACGCGCAGAGCTATGCAAAGCAATGTGAGTTGGTGGCCTGGTGCAGAGCTTCCTAGCGAATCGTCTGGGGTGCACAGTACTACAAAAAATCTTTTGCGAGACATTTGCAAAATATTTACCGTGGCGGACAACATTAAAAACTGTCACGGTGACGGACCAGGATGTCAGAGATATCACCAGTAGATGAGTACTCCGACTAGTCCCGGACGGCGCAGGAGATCCGAAGACTTGCTACGCAGTGTACTTGGATTAGGACTCCGATTTGTAACTTAGTCGAGTTGTTAAGAGAGGTCTTGTAATTAGAATAGGACTCTATCTGTGGCGTAACGGCCCTAATCACATGGCCCACAGGTTCCCGTCAGCCTCTGACAGCCGAACCTATGTTCCATGCGATCAAGACAGTTCGTCACCGGGCTGCATCAGCGCCCATCGTCCGCAGGATCATCTCACAATTCGGTTACAGCATTGGATACTTTTACAAATAACATCGGAATACAGAGCGGAAGACTTAAATAACACTAGTTTTACAAACCGAGGTTCCAAATAAAATTAAAGGTGCAGTTATTACAAACCAAGTTTGAGTAATAGAAATAGGCAACGTAGCGGAGTACAACAAAATAAGATACTTGTAATCACCCAGCCCGAGGGTGTACACTTTAGTCTTCGGCCTCATCGGCCTCTTCCCGGACGATGGTCAAGCAGCAGGGCGCAAGACACATCGGGGACTCAGTCATACCTGCAACAGGGGTTAACAAACCCTGAGTACTGGGGTACTCAACAAGACTTACCCGACTAAAGGAAAGGGAGAAGACTCAGGGATGAGAGGCTTAGGGCAGTCAAGGTAAGGCTTAAGCAAGACCAAGTATTTTGCAGAAAAAGCATTTTGAAATCCTTGTTTTATTTTTGGAAAGATTCCAGTATTTCTCAATTCTTCATTGTTCATGATTCATTTTACCTTTCAAAAACATACCTAGTTGAGAACCACTCTCCGTTGACAGTCAGTGACCAAGTCTCCATAACCGAGGAGCAACGTTAATCCGGATAAATAATACTCAGCTGAGGATCCCTATCCACACTGCATATGTAGCACCCAAGCTTGCATATGCCAACTCGTCTACCACGATTCCTCCAAGACTGGGCCCGGTCCTATGCCACCCGGAAGTACAGTACACCACTCCTATCCAGGTACGACAACCACGTGGGTACATGCTACTTCCGCCATCTCTTCACTCCCAGTGCGCGGTTGTCGGTCCAATAAAGGATTCCTCGGAGCCAGAGCTTTCCGAAGTATGTGAATAGTTACAAGTCTTGACCAGCAGGCCCCCATACGGATGGTCCCTAATTTTTCTGCCAGAACTATACCTCGGTTATATCTCACCCGAGCGTAATAGTCCTGTCAGTTTTTCAACCCTGTCCCGGTCGGTGTCAACTGTTGAGTCCCGGACTTCAACATGACGGCACCGTATGCTCGGACAACCTCTCCTCGCAATTGACTAGGTACGGATCAGATACCTAGCCAATAGCCGGGGAGTAAAGCCAAATTCCCAAACAAAATTCTTTAAGTGATCACACTTTTGAAATTGGCATTTTTATTGCAAATCTATTACATAGCATCACTAAGCATTTTGCAAATAGTTTTTAAACAGGGCAGGTGGATTTGCTGGTGGAGGTAAACAGTGCAGGTAATAGGTCATCACACAACTCCTATAACCTAATGCAGTAGTTTAACTCAAAGCATTTTAAGTAAACCTTTTATAAAAACAAGGAAGGGTTAAATGCACCGGGGCTTGCCTTGAAGAGCAAAGAGGACAGGCTCGGGGTCGGCAGTGCAGGTGTCGGAGCTCGGGATCGCCTTAGGGGTAGGTTCGTCAGCGGCTGCCTCGACTTTGATGCCTTCTCCTTCGGTCACTATACGGATGCAATGATGTATGCTTATGAGGATGCTGACATGAACAAAACAGCACATGACAAAACCACTGATTCTAGAGTACACTTCCCATCGCGTAAATAACTTCTTAGTGTGGATATAAAGTTACCTTATCTTTATCCCTAAGCAAAATTAATCAACCTATTAAGCATCATTTATCCGACCTGAACACAAATCATGCATGGCATCACAAACATCATAGACCAAATGGGTGGGGGTCTATGAACAGCAAACAATCCAAAAAGTCACATCACAGGTCAAACAACATGAATCCTAATTGTTTTTCTATTTTTCCTAATTATATAAAAAGGTCATTTTATGAAGTTACTCCAAAAGGCCTCAAAAATCTACCAGAGACTAAGCATGACATAACTAGCACATAAAAATTTATCTCAAGGTTTTTGGAGCTATACATGATTTTCTAAAAATCTAAAACCATCCATTTCTTAATTAAAAGGGAGATTTTTCATTTTCAAATTTTTGCACAAAGTTCAAGTTTCATATTTTTCTAAAATACTACAAGGTATAAAGAATCTACCATCAAATTTTCAGAATTTTTGGAGCAACACAGAAAATCACACAAAAAGATGACAAAGGAACACTATTCACAACCTTTTAAAAAGGAAAAGAGCACTGTGCTCCTTCCTCGCAAGGCTCGGGCGAAACGGAAACAATCGTCCGTCCGAGGCCTGGCTGGGAGGCTCGGGCGAGACGGAAACAATCGTCCGTCCGAGGCCTGGCTGGGAGGCTCGGGCGAGACGGAAACGCGGGTTCGTTCGAGGCTCGAGGCCTGGCTCGAGCTTGTGCTGGGAAAGCAGAGACCAGGGGGGACTTCGAGTACTCACCACGGGTCGGGGGCGAGGGTCGGCGAGGCGGAACAAGGGTCGAAGGAGGAAGCTCGACGGTGGCGGCGCCTCGGCGGAACTCCTCGGCGGCGAGCGGCGTTCCGGCGGCTCTGCCCACCAAGAGGGGGTTACCGATGTGCGGATAGGAGCACAAGGAGGCAAGGAAGATGAAGCAGGGGTCGGGGAAAGAAGATCACGGCCGGGGAGTAAATATTTCTCAAACCCGTGCTTACCGGTGTTTCGCCGGAGTTTGGGAAGATGGGTTACGCCGGGCGATTGGAGGCGGCGGAGGTAAAATCGAGGGGATGGGAAGCTTTGCGAGCTCAAGGCGGAGCTTCTGAGCTAGGTGGTTGAGTGGCGGAGGCTCTGGACTGAGCTGGCGATGGTGGCGGAGGGGATGAGGAACTCCGGTCAGCCGGCGGTTCCTTTTATAGCCGTGCGCGTGGGCGGATAAGCGTCGTGCGCAGGTGGATAAGAACGGGCGAAGCGTGCGCACTCGATTGCCTGAAGAAACAGGATGGGAGAGTCGCCCAGGGGCCGGGCGTGAGCTCGCCGGTGTTGTCCACGCGGCGGCGGCTTGCTGGGAACTGTGGGGGACGGGCGAGGGTCAGCGCTTTGCGCGTGCGGGTGCGGAATGATCACGCGGCCGCAGGCGGCAGGTCGGGAGCAGGCGAGCGGCAGCCCAACGCGTGGCGCGCGCAGCTCCGGCGGGGTGGCCCTGGCCGGGCCCCCCCCTAGCTCTAGGTTGAAGATGAACAGGAGTAGGGTCTAGGGTTTGACTTTGAACTAATTTCTGTATTTTGCAAGATTACTCCAAAACTTGAACTGAGCAACAAAAACTCAAAACACCAAAGTTGTGCAGAAAGAAGAGATCTACAACTTTGTCAATATGAACATTTTCAAAATCCAAATAGTTTTTGAATCACATTTGAAATTTGAAAAGGGGACACTTTTGGCATTTTAATAAATTCAAAATTACTTTTGATTTTATATTGAAAGTTGAAAATCTGTAAACACGCAAGTTGTTCCTTTTGTCAAAACCTATAACTTTGCTATTATACACTTTTTCTGAAACTCATTAGTTTTTGAAATAATTTTGAAAACTAAAAAGGGGACAAAAACTGGAGTTTGAATGAATTTGAAATTACTTCAAACTTTGTACAGAAACTTGAAAATTTGTAAATACAAAAGTTGTTTCTCTTGATCGGATCTACAACTTTGCTTTTTGGACCAACTCCAAATTTTGAATAGTTTTTAAATTAATAAAAGAGGGGGTAAAAACTAGGGTTTGAAAATCAGGGTTTTTCAAAAGGAAATTGAAATCTGTTTTTGATTTTGGTTTTTGAACAACACAACAAAGCTTCAAGACACTAAACTGCACAAGAATTACACAAAGCCAGGCACAGAGGTGAAATTACCATTTTGCCCTTATAGGAAGATTTGGGCTTTTAGGGTTTTAGAAAAAGGAATCACTACACACAAAATACCTTTAGGAAAGGTAAAGGCAAGCAATCATAAGACAAACATTAATGCATGACAAGAATGATTATGACTTAAGATGATGACATGTCAGGTTAATTAGAAATTAAACACCAGAGGTGTTACAGCCTTTCCCCCTAAAAGAAATCTCGCCCCGAGATTCCGCGCCTCAAAAGACAAAGACAAAACTTTACATCTACAGAGTATCGAGAAAGTCGGGATAAGCCTTTGCTAAGAAGTCTTCGGATTCCCAAGTGGCTTCTTCTTCAGAGTGTTGGCTCCACTGGATCTTGTACCATCTTGTGGTAGTCCTCCGGGTAACACGGTCCTTGTAATCAAACACGCGAACTGGACACTCGGAGTATGACAGATCGGGTTCTAACTCAACACCTTCAACTTCCACCACGTGTTCGGGTATTCGGAGACACTTCTTGAGTTGGGAGACGTGAAACACATTATGGACCGCGGAAAGATGATTAGGCAATCTTAGCTTGTAAGCTACCTTGCCACAACGTTCCAGAATCTCAAACGGACCAATATAGCGGGGTGCTAACTTCCCTTTGACTCCAAAACGAGTAACTCCTTTAGTGGGTGAGACCTTCAGGTACACATAATCCCCGATCTGGAACTTCAGAGGTTGACGTCTTTTGTCCGCATAGCTCTTCTGTCGAGACTGCGCAATTTTCATATTCTCTTGTATCTGCTTGACTTTTTCTTCCATATCTTTTACTAGGTCAACTCCAAAGAATTCCCTTTCTCCGGGTTCAGACCAACTGAGAGGTGTACGACAACGGCGACCGTACAGTGCTTCAAAGGGTGCCATTTTGATGCTTTCTTGATAACTGTTATTATATGAGAATTCTGCCAAGGGCAAACAGTCATCCCAAGTATCTGCGAAGGTGAGCACGCAGGCTCTCAACATATCCTCTAACACTTGGTTGACTCGCTCAGTTTGTCCGTCCGTTTGCAGATGATATGTCGTGCTATGCAATAGCTTGGTTCCAAGTGAGGTATGGAACGCTTTCTAGAACTTTGCGACAAACTGAGTACCACGATCAGAGACAATGGTCTTGGGTATGCCATGGAGTTTTACTATGTTGTTCTTGTACAAAGTGGCATAAGTGGGGACGGTGTAGCTGGTTTTGACTGGCAGGAAGTGAGCTTGCTTAGTGAGGCGATCCACGATCACCCAAATGGAATCAAAACCTCTTTGTGTCTTGGGTAGCCCATTGATAAAATCCATACTGATATCGTCCCATTTCCAAGCAGGTACAGGTAAAGGTTGCAATTCTCCTCCGGGCTTCATGTGCACAGCTTTGACTTTCTGACAAGTATCACAGTGAGCGACATATCAGGCGATCTCAATCTTCATCTTTGTCCACCAGAATCTCTGCCTCAAGTCCTGGTACATCTTGTTGCTGCCGGGGTGGATGGAGAATCTAGTCAAATGTGCTTCATCAAGGATTAACTGTCTCAACTCAGGCACTTTGGGAACTACCAGTCGGTTCTTGAACCAAACCACTCCTGCATCATCAATCCTGAAACAATCCGCTTTTCCGGCTCAGACCCTTTCGATGATGTGCTTGATTCCAGGGTTATCTTTCTGTGCAGTGAAGATCTGTTCCCTGATAGGGGTTTCTATCCTGATATTATTCAGAGTTCCTTGTGGAACCATTCCAATACCCAGCTTCTCTAGTTCATAACACAGGGAAGAATCATAGGGTTTCATTACCAGACAGCTGCAATATGACTTGCGACTGAGCGCATCGGCGACCACATTCGCCTTACCCGGATGGTAATGTACTTCGAGATCATAGTCCTTAATTAATTCAAGCCATCTTCTCTGTCTCATATTCAGTTCTTCTTGAGTGAAGATATACTTCAGGTTTTTGTGATCTGTGTACACATTGCAGGCACTACCCAACAAATAATGACGCCAGATCTTTAAGGCATGCACCACTGCTGCTAACTCAAGATCATGGGTTGGATAATTCTCTTCATGTCGCTTAAGCTGCCGTGAGGCATAAGCGATCACTCGTCCTTCTTGCATCAAAACACAGCCCAAACCAGTACTAGATGCATCACAATAGACATCAAAGGGCTTTTCGATGTTCGGCTGGGCTAGCACTGGTGACGTGGTTAACAGTTTCTTCAATGTCTGAAAGGCTTGTTCACAAGCTGGTGACCAGACAAACTTCACAGAATTCTTTACTAACTCGGTGATAGGCTTGGCGATTCTGGAGAAATCCGGGATGAAACGGCGATAATATCCAGCCATTCCCATGAAGCTACGGACTTCGTGAACAGTGGTAGGTGGCTTCCAATCCAGAATGTCTGCCACCTTTCCGGGATCAACTGACACACCTTCAGCGGATAGAACATGACCAAGGAACTGTATCTGATCTAACCAGAACTCACATTTACTGAACTTGGCATAAAGCTGATGATCTCTGAGGCGGGTTAGAACGATACGAAGGTGTTCGGCATGCTCTTCAGGGGTCTTTGAGTAGACAAGAATGTCGTCAATGAACACGACCACAAATTTATCAAGCTCCGGCATGAATACAGAGTTCATGAGGTACATGAAGTGGGCAGGGGCATTGGTCAAGCCGAAGGACATGACCAAGTACTCATATAGGCCGTATCTGGTGGTGAAAGCGGTTTTAGGAATGTCTTCGGGACGTATTTTTATTTGGTGGTAGCCAGATTTGAGGTCAATTTTGGAGAATATTCTGGCTCCAGCTAGTTGGTCAAAAAGAAGGTCAATACGAGGCAAGGGATATTTATTTTTGATGGTGACTTCATTGAGTGGGCGATAATCAACGCATAACCTGAGACTTTTGTCTTTCTTCTTTACAAAGATTGCAGGACAGCCCCAAGGAGACGAACTTGGGCGAATGAAGCCCTTATCCAGCAATTCTTGCAATTGGATTTTTAGCTCTGCCAATTCTCTGGGAGGCATTCGATAAGCTCTGCAGGATACAGGAGCAGTCCCGGGCTTTAGCTCTATGGCAAACTCAACATCACGGTCAGGAGGCAGACCAGGTAAGTCCTCTGGAAAAACATCAGGGAATTCACAGACCACGGGGATGTCTCTGGTCTCCAGAACATAGGTGGTATTCAACTGTGTGGCTGCTGGTTTTTGAGGCATTGGGAGTTGGAGAAGGAGTTTGGAGGTACTGTTAGGAATGTCCACTCTCACAACCCTATTCAGGATGTCAATCATAGCCTTATACTGGCACATCCAATTCATGCCTAGAATGACATCTATCTCCTGATCACGTAGCACTATCATGGTGGTAGGAAATACATGTTCCTCCAACATCACCGGTATATTGCGAACCACTTCCTTAGTACTTATACGCCCTCCAGGCGAAAATATACAGAAACTTTCTTTCAACTCCCCAATTGATATCCCATGCTTAGAGACAAAAGTATGACTGATGAAGGAATGCGATGCACCAGAATCAAACAACACGACTGCGGGATGATTGGCAATGGGAAACCTACCGATCATGACGGGCTCTCCTTCTGGGATGTCGCCGACAGTGGTGTAGTAGACTTGCCCGTGCTTCTTGACAACTTTGCCTTTCTGAGCATGCTGCTGCTGTACACGGTGCTGCTGCTGCTGAGATCCTCCAGGACCCTTTTGAGCATTCTGAGCATATCTCTTGGGCTTTGGGCACTCACGAGCCCAGTGACCGACTTGGCCGCAGTTGTAGCAGGGATGGTTGTAGGCGGTTTGTGGGGTGGTGATACGAACACCTGGGGCGTTCGGTTGCGTGGCACTTTGCTGGTTGGCGTTGTGGGTGGTGGTCGCAGTACGGACGACCACTTGCTGGTGGGGGCAAGGTGGGTGATTTTGGTGGTGGCTAGGGTGATAAATGACCCTCTAGCGCTTGTGACTGCCAGAGAAACTGCTAGATCCTGCTTTCTTCTTCTTCTTTTCCTCTTGGTACTGGCGGTTGCTCTCCTCAAAAGCAACAACCCGGTCAACGGCATCATGATACGAACCGGTCAGGTTATTGGACATGCTTCTGCGGATCTTGGGGTGCAGTCCCCTGAGGAAACAGTCCCTCTTCTTTTCGTTCGTGTTGACGTATTCCGAGGCATACTGGCTAAGGTGGTTGAACTGACCCACATACTGCATCACTGTGGAGTCTTTCTGCTATAGTGTCAGAAACTGATCAAGCTTCATCTTCATCAATCCGGAAGGGATATGATGTGCACGAAAAGCGGTGCGGAACTCTTCCCAGGTCAACTGATGACCTTCTGGCTGGGCAGCCAACAGGTTGGCATACCAAGCGCTTGCTGGACCATGAAGCTGCTGAGAAGCGAACCGGGGCTTCTGGGTGTCGGTGCAGTGAAGAAGACCAAACTTCTGCTCCATGGTGCGGAGCCAATCATCAGCTTCAAGGGGTTCATCGGACTTGGTAAAGACTGGTGGACGGGTTTCGGTGAAATCCACATATGTGGTCTCGTTGTTGATGTTATGGCGACCACGGTGGCCATGGTTCTGCTGCCCCTGGTTTTGAGCCATCAGGTTAGCAGCGGCTGCCAAGGCTGCGATGGCATCTGCTAGCGTAGCAGGTACAGGTGGAGGGTTTGGAAGGTTGGCATCCCCAGAACCTCCAGCTCCAGTGCGAGTGTTCACAGGCATCTGTTTAAGCAACTTGGAACTTAGCATCCATAGATTAAGTTCTGTAAACAACTGACTGAAAACTTCACTGATTCCAAGGTAGATGATCGATAAAGATGACTGACAGATGACAACAGACTGATAAGGGGAAAGGTACGAAAAGAAAGATACAGGCCCGACTTAGCAAACGACAGACTAGCGCCCCCAAACCTAGACTAAGGGTTTAGGTAAGCAGGTGGTACAGACACACGGGATCTCCATCCTCTAACAACGAGTCTAGTCTTCGTCGATGATGATCATGCCCTCGTCATCGTCTTCCTCGAGGATGAGCTCAGGCTCAACCTCCTCGTCCTCGTCTTCAGCGTAGATGCTCTCGGCAGGTTCAATCTCCTCGTCCACGCTTGGCTCCTGCTCCACGTCCGGTTCTTCCACTACTCCGTCCTCAGGGTCCTCGACAACCGGGGGAACCACGGGGTGGAGTTGGTTGTACAGCTGGTGTACCTCCTCATGAAGCATATCATTGAACTGCTCAATCTGAGTTGTGTACTGCCGCAGTCCATGGAGCTCGGCTCTGGTGACGTCCTCGCGAACCCAAGTGGCATCGCGCTGCTGGATGGCGTGAATCACGTTCCGGTTGGCCTGCTCCAGGGAGGCTCGTGCCTCATAGAACTCCAGACATGAGTGGTAGAAGTCATGCTCCAAGTTCTCCAGCTCAGCCTTCAGGTTCTTGATCTCCTCCTTTAGGTGCTTGCGGGTACGGCGGGGAAAGCGACGACCGTTTGAGGCTTTGCCAGTCTCTCCTCCAGCACGTGGTGCCAGCTGGTGGCATGGCACACCATTCGGTCCAGTCGACTTGCGAGCAGTCAGCTTGATGCGAGCCATGTCTGGATAGGATAAGATGGATGAGGAGTGAAAAGGCTAGCAAGAAAAGGTAAAGGCATACTAACCCAACGAACTTAGAGAGGAAGTTATTATCTAGCTTAGATGAATATGTCATGATGCATGAATCGTTCCTACGGAACAAGGCAATGCAGTAAATAAATAAGGTACAAAGGGCTTAAAACATGTTGTCTCGCTAACTAGTGTTGCCATATACAGGACAAGATGAGAGAAGCAGTTTGGACCCAAAATAGTCAAGTTTAGTTTGTTTGGACTTAAAGATCTTTTGAAGTTTTCGCAAAAACACTGCAACGTTAAAGTGAGATGCTCCGATACCACTCTGTGGCGTAACGGCCCTAATCACATGGCCCACAGGTTCCCGTCAGCCTCTGACAGCCGAACCTATGTTCCACGCGATCAAGACAGTTCATCACCGGGCTGCATCAGCGCCCATCGTCCGCAGGATCATCTCACAATTCGGTTACAGCATTGGATACTTTTACAAATAACATCGGAATACAGAGCGGAAGACTTAAATAACACTAGTTTTACAAACCGAGGTTCCAAATAAAATTAAAGGTGCAGTTATTACAAACCAAGTTTGAGTAATAGAAATAGGCAACGTAGCGGAGTACAACAAAATAAGATACTTGTAATCACCCAGCCCGAGGGTGTACACTTTAGTCTTCGGCCTCATCGGCCTCTTCCCGGACGATGGTCAAGCAGCAGGGCGCAAGACACATCGGGGACTCAGTCATACCTGCAACAGGGGTTAACAAACCCTGAGTACTGGGGTACTCAACAAGACTTACCCGACTAAAGGAAAGGGAGAAGACTCAGGGATGAGAGGCTTAGGGCAGTCAAGGTAAGGCTTAAGCAAGACCAAGTATTTTGCAGAAAAAGCATTTTGAAATCCTTGTTTTATTTTTGGAAAGATTCCAGTATTTCTCAATTCTTCATTGTTCATGATTCATTTTACCTTTCAAAAACATACCTAGTTGAGAACCACTCTCCGTTGACAGTCAGTGACCAAGTCTCCATAACCGAGGAGCAACGTTAATCCGGATAAATAATACTCAGCTGAGGATCCCTATCCACACTGCATATGTAGCACCCAAGCTTGCATATGCCAACTCGTCTACCACGATTCCTCCAAGACTGGGCCCGGTCCTATGCCACCCGGAAGTACAGTACACCACTCCTATCCAGGTACGACAACCACGTGGGTACATGCTACTTCCGCCATCTCTCCACTCCCAGTGCGCGGTTGTCGGTCCAATAAAGGATTCCTCGGAGCCAGAGCTTTCCGAAGTATGTGAATAGTTACAAGTCTTGACCAGCAGGCCCCCATACGGATGGTCCCTAATTTTTCTGCCAGAACTATACCTCGGTTATATCTCACCCGAGCGTAATAGTCCTGTCAGTTTTTCAACCCTGTCCCGGTCGGTGTCAACTGTTGAGTCCCGGACTTCAACATGACGGCACCGTATGCTCGGACAACCTCTCCTCGCAATTGACTAGGTACGGATCAGATACCTAGCCAATAGCCGGGGAGTAAAGCCAAATTCCCAAAACAAAATTCTTTAAGTGATCACACTTTTGAAATTGGCATTTTTATTGCAAATCTATTACATAGCATCACTAAGCATTTTGCAAATAGTTTTTAAACAGGGCAGGTGGATTTGCTGGTGGAGGTAAACAGTGCAGGTAATAGGTCATCACACAACTCCTATAACCTAATGCAGTAGTTTAACTCAAAGCATTTTAAGTAAACCTTTTATAAAAACAAGGAAGGGTTAAATGCACCGGGGCTTGCCTTGAAGAGCAAAGAGGATAGGCTCGGGGTCGGCAGTGCAGGTGTCGGAGCTCGGGATCGCCTTAGGGGTAGGTTCGTCAGCGGCTGCCTCGACTTTGATGCCTTCTCCTTCGGTCACTATACGGATGCAATGATGTATGCTTATGAGGATGCTGACATGAACAAAACAGCACATGACAAAACCACTGATTCTAGAGTACACTTCCCATCGCGTAAATAACTTCTTAGTGTGGATATAAAGTTACCTTATCTTTATCCCTAAGCAAAATTAATCAACCTATTAAGCATCATTTATCCGACCTGAACACAAATCATGCATGGCATCACAAACATCATAGACCAAATGGGTGGGGGTCTATGAACAGCAAACAATCCAAAAAGTCACATCACAGGTCAAACAACATGAATCCTAATTGTTTTTCTATTTTTCCTAATTATATAAAAAGGTCATTTTATGAAGTTACTCCAAAAGGCCTCAAAAATCTACCAGAGACTAAGCATGACATAACTAGCACATAAAAATTTATCTCAAGGTTTTTGGAGCTATACATGATTTTCTAAAAATCTAAAACCATCCATTTCTTAATTAAAAGGGAGATTTTTCATTTTCAAATTTTTGCACAAAGTTCAAGTTTCATATTTTTCTAAAATACTACAAGGTATAAAGAATCTACCATCAAATTTTCAGAATTTTTGGAGCAACACAGAAAATCACACAAAAAGATGACAAAGGAACACTATTCACAACCTTTTAAAAAGGAAAAGAGCACTGTGCTCCTTCCTCGCAAGGCTCGGGCGAAACGGAAACAATCGTCCGTCCGAGGCCTGGCTGGGAGGCTCGGGCGAGACGGAAACAATCGTCCGTCCGAGGCCTGGCTGGGAGGCTCGGGCGAGACGGAAACGCGGGTTCGTTCGAGGCTCGAGGCCTGGCTCGAGCTTGTGCTGGGAAAGCAGAGACCAGGGGGGACTTCGAGTACTCACCACGGGTCGGGGGCGAGGGTCGGCGAGGCGGAACAAGGGTCGAAGGAGGAAGCTCGACGGTGGCGGCGCCTCGGCGGAACTCCTCGGCGGCGAGCGGCGTTCCGGCGGCTCTGCCCACCAAGAGGGGGTTACCGATGTGCGGATAGGAGCACAAGGAGGCAAGGAAGATGAAGCAGGGGTCGGGGAAAGAAGATCACGGCCGGAGAGTAAATATTTCTCAAACCCGTGCTTACCGGTGTTTCGCCGGAGTTTGGGAAGATGGGTTACGCCGGGCGATTGGAGGCGGCGGAGGTAAAATCGAGGGGATGGGAAGCTTTGCGAGCTCAAGGCGGAGCTTCTGAGCTAGGTGGTTGAGTGGCGGAGGCTCTGGACTGAGCTGGCGATGGTGGCGGAGGGGATGAGGAACTTCGGTCAGCCGGCGGTTCCTTTTATAGCCGTGCGCGTGGGCGGATAAGCGTCGTGCGCAGGTGGATAAGAACGGGCGAAGCGTGCGCACTCGATTGCCTGAAGAAACAGGATGGGAGAGTCGCCCAGGGGCCGGGCGTGAGCTCGCCGGTGTTGTCCACGCGGCGGCGGCTTGCTGGGAACTGTGGGGGATGGGCGAGGGTCAGCGCTTTGCGCGTGCGGGTGCGGAATGATCACGCGGCCGCAGGCGGCAGGTCGGGAGCAGGCGAGCGGCAGCCCAACGCGTGGCGCGCGCAGCTCCGGCGGGGTGGCCCTGGCCGGGCCCCCCCTAGCTCTAGGTTGAAGATGAACAGGAGTAGGGTCTAGGGTTTGACTTTGAACTGATTTCTGTATTTTGCAAAATTACTCCAAAAGTTGAACTGAGCAATAAAAACTCAAAACACCAAAGTTGTGCAGAAATAAGAGATCTACAACTTTGTCAATATGAACATTTTCAAAATCCAAATAGTTTTTGAATCACATTTGAAATTTGAAAAGGGGACACTTTTGGGATTTTAATAAATTCAAAATTACTTTTGATTTTATATTGAAATTTGAAAATCTGTAAACATGCAAGTTGTTCCTTTTGTCAAAACCTATAACTTTGCTATTATACACTTTTTCTGAAACTCATTAGTTTTTGAAATAATTTTGAAAACTAAAAAGGGGACAAAAACTGGAGTTTGAATGAATTTGAAATTACTTCAAACTTTGTACAGAAACTTGAAAATTCGTAAATACCAAAGTTGTTTCTCTTGATTAGATCTACAACTTTGCTTTTTGGACCAACTCCAAACTTTGAATAGTTTTTAAATTAATAAAAGAGGGGTAAAAACCAGGGTTTGAAAATCAGGGTTTTTCAAAAGGAAATTGAAATTTGTTTTTGATTTTGGTTTTTGAACAACACAACAAAGCTTCAAGACACTAAACTGCACAAGAATTACACAAAGCCAGGCACAGAGGTGAAATTACCATTTTGCCCTTATAGGAAGATTTGGGCTTTTAGGGTTTTAGAAAAAGGAATCACTACACACAAAATACCTTTAGGAAAGGTAAAGGCAAGCAATCATAAGACAAACATTAATGCATGAAAAGAATGATTATGACTTAAGATGATGACATGTCAGGTTAATTACAAATTAAACACCAGAGGTGTTACACTATCTTTGTAACCGGCTAAGACTCGGACTGTGTCAAGGCTCACCCGGATATATAAGGGGAGCCGGGCGCAGGTCCTAGATCATCGAACATTGAATCATAATCATACACAAGGCACACGCCGCACTGGATGTAAGGTATTACGCTATTCAGCGGCCTGAACCAGTATAAATCGCTGTCTCTGTGTACTTGCCGGGTCCTACGAACACCGATCCCCACCGAACAAATCGTCTGAGATTACTCAAGACGAGTTGCCGGTTAACAAACACCGACAGCTGGCGCGCCAGGATTTCGGGTGTTTTCCTATGAGTATGAAGACGTGATTTACTTCGTGAGCTTTAAAAGCTTTGGTAACTTCAAGAGCAGCTGCGGGTCTGACATGGTAGAATCTTCAGCAACCGCACTACCTGAAGCACCCTGATCAGCTTTGGTATCTGATACAGTACAACATACAAGATAAGAGATTATCAATAAGCAAAAGGATTACAAAGTACTCGGGTTTTCCCCTTACCAGGAGCACCCGGCTTACAGTGCTTTTCAGCTAATACTGGTGATATAAGTATTTTGCGACAAGCACGGCGTTTACCAGTGCGAGCCTTCTTCTGGACGGGTCCCCTAGCTTCTAGATGGGGAGTCGGCGACCTCTTCCGACTACCCTCTGTTTCGGGATCTATGAGCACGACATCAGAGTCAGTCCAATCTGAGTCAAGCCAATCAAGATCAGCAGAAGAGCTTTGTTTGTTTGACAGGTCCTCACTTCAGATAGGACCCTCCAAGGCTATGCCTCCACCTTCTTGAGCCAGTGAAGGCAGGGGAGGACAGTCATTGTTTTCTCTCCCCTGACCCTACACGAAAGAAGTTTATAGTCAGATCAAAAGGATATCTACTCAGAACACCTACGATATGGCAAATTAAAACCTCACCGAAGGAGGAGGATTAATGGCGGAAAATGTCGCCATCACTGGAGCCAAGTGTTCACGGCTCTTAAGCAGTCGGTTCACCCTCCATAAGACTTCACAATCCGATAACTGTTCAATAGCGTGACGACCCGGGTCATTCTTCCCCAAGTACTCGAACCCAAAGTTCGCTCGCTGCTGAAGAGGGTGGATACGTCGGGCAACAAAGTCTTGGACAATGTTGAATCCAGTCAGTCCATCGATTATTAATGCATCTATCATCATGAGAAGGGGTTGGATAGCTCCGAGCTCGTCAACCGTAAGCTTCTCCTTCCACTCACGGCACTTTTGTGGCGGCCATCCATCATGGCGACGAAGAGCTGGAGGTGGGTTACCCATGTAAACCCACCCAGCAGCCCAGTCTTTTACAGAGTCTGATAACTCTACAGTTACATATTGATTGGCTACTTCTAACCTAACCTGAAGACTAGCCCCGCCGACTACTTCGGTCTTAGCGTCACTAGGTTGACACTTAAACCAGAAAAAGTAGCGGAAAAGGGTGAAATTGGGACAAATCCCCAGGAAAGCTTCACAGAGGTGAACAAAGATTGCAATATGAAGAACCGCATTGGGAGTAATATGGTTTAAGGTCAAACCATAATAATGCAGCAGTCCACGGAAGAAATCCGATGCAGGAAGCCCCAATCCCCGCTCCATGAAGGCTTTGAACATCACAATCTCCGTAGTATTGGGGGCGGGAGCTCGATGGTCGATGGGTACCCTCCAGCCATCAATCGGTTGAGCTCGCAGGTATCCTTGCTGCGCCAAGAAGGCTAGCTCCGCCAAGGTGGTGTCTGGTTTCTTCCACGCCAGAACATCAGTCGGCGGGTTTGGATGCTTAGGCCTCCCAGTGGTGGTGATCTTGGGCTTCTTCTTGTCAGCCGCAGACTGCCTTTTGGGACCCATGTTGGTGACGAGAGATTTTCTACGCATCAACTAACAGTTGACTAAGGGATTTGTGGCTTTGAAGACAAGAGCTTGATGAAAGCGTGAGGAAAGCACAAGCCTGGTGACGGCTTATTATAGATCTGTTTTGTTAACCGTTCGACTTTCATAAACGGCGTTATGACAACGTTAGTAACCCTAACGGCTGGGAGCACGTGTCAGACGGCGTTACAGACGGAGGGCAGAAGCGGTAAACAGACAAGTTTTCCATTCGCAAGATACAGACAGTACCCGGATAACAGGACAGAGGACTCAGAAAATATTCCAAGTACCCGGATTCTTGTTATTATTACTCGGAATTACAACAGAGGTACATGGAAACATCTTGGGATACAACAACTTTCAACAGAAATACAGTCAAGGTGTAAAATGCTACTATAGTGAATTCAAGGCACATAGCCTTGATGCCTATTGCACCAAGGACTAGGTTCAGTGAGACGCAGTAAAGCAGACACAGAACCTTGGGTAGACACTATCTTTTCAGTGCATCCCAAGGTGGGTCTTTGGTACTACCCCAGTACTCAAGGAACTCGGGCAAGACCATCACCGTCGCCGCCCTTTTGACAACCTGTGACTCCGAGGTTATCTACGAGTGGTAGTCACAAGATTTCTTCTAGGCGCACCTCTGTGTCCCTCTGCTCGCGACCACTTGGAAACCACCCTGACGGATGGTCCCTTCACAAGAGTTCTTCTGGGCACCTCATCTATTCTACAAGAGGAAGACGCCCGGGGGCTCAACCATCTCTAATACTGCTACTACAATACTCATGGGACTAAGAGAAGTTTTACACTCCAATGGGATATGAGCTTCCTTTGCTTCCAGGCAGGGTATTTATAGGCGATTTTTTCTCGGTCTATGGACATGGTTCATCTTCAAAAGTGACTGTTGGACCAATAATTCAACCAATGTACTGTGGTGCATGTGAAGCTCAGCATGGGTAACAGGACTGACTACCACACGCACTTCAAGACAGAAATGATGAAGTTGGCAGTTGCAGAAAACGACAAACATCATTATTATGTACAGTTGGAACAGTCACCAGTCAATTATTGTTGACTCACGGTAATTTTTACTCAGTGGGGGGTGATACGGGATGTTTGTTGAAAACATTACCCACCTGAAGCTGAGTGTTTATTACTCGGACGGGTTAAGCACTAAATTGGTATCATGACTCGATTTCTTCAGACCTGAAATGGATTACTCAAGAATATGGTTCTACAGATCCTAAGCGCCGACTACTATAGTACTCGGTTCTCAGGCTCGGGGGCTACAGGGTACTATCCATAAAGGAAACGTTTTTTCTTATTTCAAGAATTGCTTGGAAAAGGTTCAAAAGATCCTCAAAGTTATTATAAATAACAAGAGGCTCGGGAGCTACACCCTATGGGTGCGCTTTTTGATAAAAAGCGCACTCCATGAAAATTCTTTAAACTTCAGAGCACTTCAGGATTTCTCAAGACATTACTCAGAGATTCTCAAGAAGAAGCTAGAAGATAACGTCGTGAAGAAATGATGAAGAGCTCGGGGGCTTGACGGACCAGGATGTCAGAGATATCATCAGTAGATGACTACTCCGACTAGTCCCGGACGGCGCAGGAGATCCGAAGACTTGCTACGCAGTGTACTTGGATTAGGACTCCGATTTGTAACTTAGCCGAGTTGTTAAGAGAGGTCTTGTAATTAGAATAGGACCGGCTAAGACTCGGACTGTGTCAAGGCTCACCCGGATATATAAGGGGAGTCGGGCGCAGGTCCTAGATCATCGAACATTGAATCATAATCATACACAAGGCACACGCCGCACTGGACGTAAGGTATTACGCTATTCAGCGGCCTGAACCAGTATAAATCGTTGTCTCTGTGTACTCGCCGGGTCCTACGAACACTGATCCCCACCGAACAAATCGTCTGAGATTACTCAAGACGAGTTGCCGGTTAACAAACACCGACACACGGTTAACGCTTCGATTAACCGTAGCGGTCACATTTAACCGCCTCAGAAAATCGATTTACGGAGGCGGTCTCTTTTAAGGCCCGCCTCGGTTAATATTCTGGCTCGTATCCATTTGCCTACCGGGTTCGGTTGAAAGCAGGAACATCAATATGTACTTAAATTCGCCTGAATCACAGAAACTTATGCAGCGTGGTACTTGCCTAATGAAACCAACAATGTGCATCTGTAAATATGGACTACGATGGTAAATATAAAGCAAAATAAACAATTGTTCATGGAGGCAATAGTTGTAGTGGGCATCATGAGCCATGTCTGTAGACTGTAAAATTGATATTAACAAGCATACATGGATAAGTAAATCACCTTCGTAATTTGTATCTGTTGGCCTGATGTGGATGCACAGGGTACCGATGAGAAAATAACTTCCCAGCAACCAGCTGACAAATGAGCAGGCAGCTTCCCGGCGTGGATGATCGGGGCTCTCCAAAAGGCACTTCCATGGACGATTGACATGTCAGAAAGCCAAGAACATCAGCATATGCGCTAATCAGGAGGCCATGGTAGGGGGCTATAATAAAGAGGAAGCTGCGACGAGATTTGGGGGATCTTGATTCGTTTCTAGATCAACCGGGCATCGATACGGAGAATCAACCGAATCATATCATTGCGCAACAGATCAAGATATCTTCAATGTCAAGTGTGGGGCGCGAGGGAGAGGGGGGCGTGATGCGCTACGCTGCTGCGGCAGAAGGGCGGCGTGCGCGGCAGCGGCAGCGGGCGAGCCTGGAGAATCGAGGGAGGGTGCCGTGCCGCGCTGCGATGCTCTGGAGGAAGCGGAGATTTGGAATCTTCAACCAGCTCGGATAGCAGATGTGGTCGAACCAAACCATCTCGACGCAACAAAGTGACCTAGCTACAGAATATAATATTCTGTAGCCAGCTATTTGGTACCTAGGTACTAAATAGTTATTTGGTACCCAGACTTCTCTGTCATCTATTCGTGGCTAGGATCCCATGTGTGTCTACCGGCTGACCCATAATGGTTGTTTCATAAAGGCCGATTTTTTTGATTTTTTTGTGTGTTCTGATGTTGATTGGAGAAGAGATTTTGTATTGTTTTACTTTTTTGTGTTCCGTTGTTGACTGGAGAAAAGATGTTACTATTGTTTTTTTTATGTAGACATATCATGATGGGAAATAAAAGGACGTGGGGTTAGAGATTTTTTGGCTTATTAGGATAGATGCATATGATGATTTATCAAAGTCCTGCAAAATAAATGCATAGTGTTCTGCACTTCAATTATAATGGAAAATTGTGATACATATTTTATCGTACTTCAACAAGAAAATTATTGGAACACTTGCTCTAATCATTACCTCATCACAAGTTTAATCGTGCAAACCACGACATGTTCACTGGAAAAAGATTCTCACAATGTGTTTTTCAAACCATAGAATTACTGCACTGCTAATTCACACCACGTCTCATAGCATATTTCGATAAACTTGACAGACATGCACTTTTTCAGCTGATATATGAGTCAATACCTCATGAACACAATGACAGACATCATTTAGCAACGAACTGGCAATGTAACTAATGACCAGCAATTATGGTGCCTGATTTGATGCCAACCACAACTAATAATATAATTCAAGTAACTACTTCACATATGAAAGCACTTAAGGGCATCAAGATTGTTGACATGGCCATCAAAACCCTTTCCCTTGAAAGTCGTTTGTCTGATGTGCTTCTATTACTCTTCATCAAGAGTTTTTGCCCTACAACATACCATTTATCATTAGTGCTAAGCCTCCAAGCACAAAATTCAACATAGCATTATCATTTCTACAATGGAAAAGTCTCCTAATTAAAAAAATCAGGATATAAACTGAAGTTGCTTTATGTTTTGTCATACACATGCACCAATAATTATTTGTGGAAAATACAGAACAAGAAAGAAACTGATTGTACAATACACTATAAGTACTTAGACAGACTGATGTAATCTTCAGTTGAGAGCTCAAAACTCTGCAATCCATGATTTAGATGGATTAATTGAAACAGCAAGAAGGCACAAACAAAAAGATGTTAATGTCAAAGTAGAATAGAAAACTCACCTGACTTGTAAGTTATGTAGTAAATTGCACATGACCATGCCTTGAATAGGTTACTTATTTAACCTATGCACTGAAGTCTATCTAAAATAGGAAAACAATAAGCAGTACAACTACTGCACTAATCACACAATAAACTAAATCAATCAAAAAATTAAGGCCATTGATGAACCAGTGAGCAGACAGAGAGCCAGCATCATCATCAGATGGCAGAAATGAAAAGACCAGAAGCCCAAGGAGACCGCAGTCATCCTTTACAAGCATCTACGCCACCAATCAGCATCTTGTGTTGTTACTTCAGTTGTTCCTGGATTTAAAAATGCCAAATCCATTAGAATGAGATCAAAGTACATCACCAGAAAAATGAGTCCTACAAGCCAGCAACTCCAAAACAAAACAATTTACATATTTCCATAACAAAAATATGAATTTTATGTTTAAGAATAAATTCAGTCATAAAGAATTACCACTGCAATGAAAAATGAAACTTTATGGCGAAGGAACACTGCCTTAGATGAGCTACCACTGCAAGCACACTGCCCATGTAGTGGCGATGGGCAAAATATCATCATTGTTATATTCATGGATTGGCAAATCTAGACTGAACTATTTATCAATGTCATGCACAAACATACAGACAAGGAGCAAAAGCTGGAACTGCAGCTTGCTGACTGATGAAATTTACTAATGGAAAACTGCACCTTTGCTCTCTAATGCACACATTGACTTAGGTACCAGTGATAAGCATAGACACATAATTTTCTATGCACTATATATTGTGCCATCTTTGATAGCTTAAGGATGATTTTAAACAAAACATTGCACCTATGCTATCTGATCAAAAGTGTGACCTCAAAAAGTCCAATATGTGAGCACAAAAAGCATAATAGTCTCATCATAAATAATTCCATTTAGGGGTACAAACCAGAACCTAGAAACTAACAAGCACTTTCTCCAACATTTATTCCTGTCCATGTGAGATGTGTGTATTGAGCAAGATTTTTGTAAAAAAGCATCCTTTTGCATCTTCTAGAATAATAAGTGTCGTTGGATCATCACCAGGCAATGATTGTTTGTTACTTTGCTAGCAATGAATATTGATGTATGATGTTCATATTTTAAAAGGTATTACAGTCCTGCCTGAAACAACCATGTCATGAATTTTTAGTTTGTATAATCAGGTTGGCTGAAAGTGTGTAAAAATCTTTCGATCTTATGAAATGACAGAAAGTGAACAATAAAAAATAAATTATCTACAACCACACTAAGGGGGTGTTTGTTTCAGGACAAAAAAATTTGGCCCTGTCACATCGAATATTTTTTTTTTTGAACCAAAACCGTGGGACAAAGAGTCCCCCGGCAACTTTATAAAATAAAAGGCAGGAAAGTTACAGAGGATCACAACTGAAAAACAAGAGGCCTAACCAGCAGTTAGGCCAAAAGAGGAGAAGAAAACAACAAAAAGAGAGCTGAAACTAAAACCTAAAAATAAATAAAAAGAAAGCAACTATAAGACTAAAGAGCTGAAAGCAACAAGAAAGGAAGGAAGGAGGAAAGAGCTATAGAGTTACAAAGTATCAGCCCACTGCCTAATGGATTGATGAAAAGAGGGCTTAATCTTGCAGAGATGGTTGATAACTTCTTGCTTCACGGTCCTCTTCCAGGAAGTTATACTTGGGACTTTTCCATTGAAAATCAAAGCATTTCTTTCATTCCAGATACACCAAGCTCCAATCATGACAATTTCCATAAAGAAAGGCTGAGCAAAATCATGCTTTGCAATGTACAGCCTCTCATGTATGTTAGTATTTTCTGGCCAAGCGATGCCCAACAAAAACCAACGAGCAGTAGAAGCTTGGCAATCAAAAAACAGATGTTCAACCGTCTCTTCTCTTCCATCTTGACATAAAACACAATTGTATCCCTCCTCCAGGAACTTTTTCCTTCTTCTCAAAACATTCCTTGTATTAAGCCTATCATTAAGCAGAAGCCAGGCAAAGAGCTTGATTTTAGGGACACATTTGGATTTCCAAAGCCAGGTAATCGTCCTGGGAGTAGCCAGAGCAGAGAAGTGATACTGATAAAATTTACAAGAGGAGTACTGCTGCAGTCCCCAGATGAAGGTCCACTCATCATTCCGGTCTGGAGAGGCAGGCTGAAAATGGTTAATTTCATCTTGCAAAGAAAGAAACTCATTAAAAGCCTGTCGGGACATGGGAATTCTAAAGCAATCAAGTAGAGGATGAGAATTCCTCAGCTTCCAAAAAGAGATCTTTGGATCTTTGGCATACTGAAATAAGGTAGGAAAAGCTTGAGAGTGAACAACGCCATTGATGAGATCATCCCAAAAACCGACAGTGTTCCCAATGTTGGGAATGCATATAGCAACCCCTCTGAACTTCACATGCAAACGGAGAATGTCCTTCCACCAAAACGAGCCCTTTTCCCTAGCAAGATGAGGGACCTCGTCATCATAGTATTTTTGCCAAATGAGTTTAACCCACTGAATGTTCTCTTTCTTATAGAATTTATCCAACTGCTTTAGTAGTAAAGCATCATTCTGCAAACTCAGGTTTATGACACCAAGTCCCCCTTTGTGCTTAGGCTTCTGAACCAAGTCCCAGGCAGCAAGGTTGTAGCCCTTTTTCCTGACATCATTGCCTCTCCACAGGCAATCCTTCCTATGTTTATCAATAATATCAATGACAGTGACTGGGAGCTTGAGAGAGCACATAAAGTAGGTGGGGAGAGAAGAGATGACAGAATTAACCAGCTGCAGCCGACCAGCATTGGAAAGGAACTGGGAGCTAGCAGAGAGTCGTCTTTCAATTCTGCAAATTAGAGGGGCATAATCCTTTACCTGGGGCTTGGTGAGACCCATGGGCAGCCCCAAGTAAGTAAAAGGGAAGGATCCCACCAAACAGCCAAAGGCACTAGCCAGAGCAGAAACTTTGTCATGGTCAACATTGATGGGCACAATGCAGGACTTATGATAGTTCACAACAAGACCAGTAGAGAGAGTTACTTTGTGCAAAATATCCTTCAAGAGCATAAGCTGATCTTCAGTACCCGGCATGATAAGAAGGGTGTCATCTGCATATTGAACAATAGGATATGGGGTGTCTGGATTTTGAGGAAAAGGAGGGGGGAAAGACCCCTGAGAATATTCTGTATTTATCACACACTGCAAGAGGTCAGCAGCAATTGCAAACAGTAGAGGAGAGAGGGGGTCCCCCTGTCTGACCCCTCTCTTACACTTGAACTCTTTACCAGCAACCCCATTGAGGAGCACAGAGGAGGTGGCAGAAGAAAACAAGTCTTCAATCCACCTAATCCATTTGGAAGTGAAACCTTTAGCTTTTAAGATCTCCAAAATGGCAGCATGCTCCACCAGATCGAAAGCCTTTTCAAAATCAAGCTTAACAATTTCACATCGAATATTGCGGCCCTAGTTTAGCATATTAAAAATATAGTAATCAAAAAACTAATTTGTCAGCCGGAGACTATTTCACGAGACAAATCTATTAAACTTAATTAGTTCATGATTTGGAAATGTGGTGCTACAGTAAACATTCACTAATGATAGACTAATTTACCTTAATAGATTCGTCTTAGTAATTAGTCTATGGCCCTGTAATTAGTTTTATAATTAATTTATTTTTAATAGACTAAACTAGTGTCACAATGTCCGATGTGACGGGCAAAAAAAATTTGCCAGCGAAACGAACACCCCCTAAACTAGTACACAATGTTGTCATGTGTGACTCGAAAAAACTAGTGAACCATAGAAACCTCGAATATTTACAACCACACTAGACTGGTCACAAAATATTCTCATGCGTGACCAAAAAACTCCATTATATACAATCTTGGCATAGAGCTAGGTTTATTACTCCCTCCATTTAAAATTATAAGTCGTTCTGGCTTTTCTAGGTGCACAACTTTTGCTATGAACCTACATATATAGCAAAATCTATATAACAAAAAAATCCCAAAATGACTTGTATTTTGTATCTTTGGAGGGGAAAAGAATGCAATCTATAAAGAACAGAGATCCCATGAGTAATTAACTGAATTCATAGTATGATAATCTTCTAATTAGATATCGTTTGCTTATAACACCCTGAACAGAAAAAAGAATGCAAGGATGGAGGTGAGCATTATTGGAAACTCCAAGAGAATCTGAAAAACAAATGGAACTTCATAGGTTAACTTTTCACGACCATACTATTTTGTTGGTATCTTTGGGGAGGCGCAGTTTTGCAGCAGCGCATATTCAATTTCAACACTTTAAACTGCAAAATATTTTTTTAGAAAAAAGGTTGTAGAACTAGGACTTGGTGGTCCAACCATCAATTTTTCATTAAGGCAAGAAAGCGAGTCTGTTTTTTTACACACGGATACTAACATAATTTTGCACAAGGATGGATGCTTTTCATTATCCTAGTATATAATAATATTGGAAAGCACCAATCAAGATTTGTAGAATATATGTTTTCAATTGAAACAGTAAATTTGCAGGAGCATACCTAAAAATTTTGTTATAAGGGTGAAGAGAATTGTTTATTTAAAACATTGAACGAACGGAGAGTAAAAGGATCAGATATTGTAAAGCACTATATCTGTAATGCATCATTGTACAGAATCACAGTTGTAGGGAAGGTAGATGATTTTAAAGATTGGAAAATCTCACGAGCTTCTGGAACAAGTTGAAAAGTTTAAATTGACAAAAAGGACAATCCAAAGTGCAATGAAAGAATACTGGTAATTTAGGATAGCAAAATTTATAATCCATGTATATTAAATTGTTCTCTAATTATGTATGCATGCATCAGATCATATATAAATATAAATTAAAAAAAGAATCATAAACAAGATTAGATAAGCTATAAATGAATGTATCTAATTTTGTCCAGCCATTTAGGAAATACTAACTCCATATTGCAACTGATTAACATTATGTACAACCATTTTCCTTTGCACCTCTATTTCGTGGAGCCGATGTAGAAGTTCTACCCCATGAGGAGGGTAACCTCTCGTCTTGTTGTAGAGGGATCTCATACCTAAATAGGCAATAATCACATTAACATTATTCTAGAGAAAAAAACAGCTACAACATATGAAAAACGCCACTAAAAAAACATGTAGTGACTGCTGTTGAGTGCTCTAAAATACAAGCCTCTTTAGGTTCTGAAGACATTGAATCAGAATCTATTTAGAATACCGCATTCGTATACACTACAGCTAAAGAATGTAGTTGCAACTGATGGTCCAATGTAAATGTATAAAATAAGATAAATATAGCATAATGGGAATATGAAGCAAATAACCTTTTAGTTGACAAACCAGGGCCTTTTTCGGCATGGGCATCCTCTGCAAATGCAGAATAAATAGAATTGTTTTATAAAACTAATCATGCCATAAGCAGGGGCGAATCTACAGTGTACCATCGGGGTCGGCGGCATGGGCATCCTCTGCAAATGCAGAATAAATAGAATTGTTTTATAAAACTAATCATGCCATAAGCAGGGGTGAATCTACAGTGTACCATCGGGGTCCGCCGACCCCGATAAAATTTGTAAAATCCTTAGTAAATTACTGTTCATACTTAAGAAAATTTATATCACATAGTAAAGTTGACCCCGGTGACCCCAATGACACTTTCGGCTAGATTCGCCATTGGCCATAAGTAAAGACATACGTGTATGATCTGAACAAAAAAATCAATGCAAAGCTGAATCAATGTCTATTGTTGTAAGAAACAAATTACATGATCGCAAAATGAATTAATAATGAAGTTCTAAAGGATTTTGTAGCACTATATGTGCATAATACTTACCAAAACTAAAATAAAAGGAAAAATATAAAATGAAGCCGAAACACAGTAATCATGTTTAACAAACAGTACCCATATCAGAGAATCTAATAGTAAAACCAATTTGACCCTACCTTAATGGGGCATCTAAGCGAGATGCATGAATAATGGCATAATGAGGGTAAAGGAAACCTGAAGGATCAGATGACTCCGTCCAAAATGATGCAAGCTCGACAAACAATGGGCGGCGCGATGCGTTTTGAAAACTACATGTGTTAGCACCTGATGCTCATACGAGCTTGAATCCCAAAGCTGATCATTGTTGTCTATATGCTCATACAGTGGCGGACCTATTAAGAGAAGTTCTTCAAGTACACAATTAATTAATTATAGTACGATACAAATATCATGGAACAGGGACATGCTAAAGTTGTTGTCCTCTTCGTCTTGTAGACTGAGAAAGTAAAGAGTACAGAGGATTCAAAATTGAAATTGCGAAATCATGCAAACCAAGCCTGCAGCTCATCTGTTCCTCGGTTGTCAGTTCCTGTCTTCCTGGGGCTGGGACGACCACCGCTGGGCTGGGGGCTGGGGCACTGTCGCACTGGGCAGCAAGCGGCGGGCGGGCAGCTGGCGACCGGCCGAGCCGCCGAGGGCGTAGCTGCAAGCCGCGCAGTCCAAAATCGTGAACGGGAAGGACGAGTCGGCGAGGGGCGGAGTGCAGAAGCGGATTGGAGGCCGGGGGAGGTAGGGATGTGAAGAGATGTGAAGCAGGACGATACTGAATGGGTTAGGGGCGTCGTTGTAGGGGTTGTGGGCGGCGTCGATGGCGTGAGGTCCCGTGAGCACGGCGGCGTCGTAGGGGCTGTAGGTGGCGGCGTGAGGTCCCGTGAGGACGGAGCAGGCAGGGCGGATGGGAGAGGGTGGATTGGGTTTTTTTTTTTTGAACTAGATTGGGAATTTTTGGAACTGCATAATTAGAACGTGGGTGTGGGTTTGACGGCTGCGGATGGGTGTTGCCGTTCCGTGCCGCTCTGCGAAAAAAACGGGTCGAGCCTACGAGTTTGTTTTTTATCTTGTTTTTTATCAGGTACAATTTGGACGCACACAACCTACATACACCACACGCATACACATGCGTGCGCGTCCGTACACACGCAAAGAGAGATTGGGAAGCTCGCCGTCTCCAGGTCGCTTCCATTGCGCGGGAAACATACACCACACTCATACCACCACACGCACACACATGCGTGCGCGTCCGTACACACGCAAAGAGAGATTGGGAAGCTCGTCGTCTCCAGGTCGTCTCCAGTGCGCGGGAAACGCGCAGTACCACCGAACGCGCACGCGTGCGTGTACCTGCAAAATCCGGAGAAAATCCAGAGAAAAGGTGCGACACCAGAGTTTGAACCCTGGTGGGTAGCGTCCCACTGGACTGCCCTACCACCGGACCACAGGCCCTTTCGCCGAGCGTACGAGTTTTGAGGCATAATAGAAGGGTGGACCGAAGAGTGGCTGATGGTAGGTACTGAATATTATTTGATATCTAGGTATTATATAGGGGCAATTTAAATATTTGTCCTCCTTCCGGTTGTCTTCTCTTCGGTTGCCCATCTTAAAAATGACACTTAAAAATTTGTCCCAACAATCTCTCCCGTGCTACATATTTGCCCATTTTAACTTCGTGGCTGTCCAACTCAGCATGCCACCGTAGATGGGCTAAGGGTAAAGACCCCCTGCCCCTCCCTATGTTTTACTCGCGCAGGATACTAGCTTGCCGCAGTGATCTTCGTATAGTTTTGGTTCCGGACGGGAGAAGAACACGTGCAGATGGGAGGGGCGACGTGAGAAGAGGAAGCCCGCTCCCCCTGCACGAGTAAAACATAGTGAGGGGTAGGGAGGTCTTTTCTCTTAACTCATCTACGGTGGCATGCTGAGTTGGACACCCACGAAACCAAAAATGGATAAATATGTAGCACGAGAGAGATTGTTGGGGCAAATCTTTAAGTGTCATTTTTAAGAGGGACAACTGAAGAGGACACAACCGGAAGGAGGACAAATATGTAAATTGACCCTAAATAACTATTTAGAGCACGGGCAACCAATCGAATCCAGTAACCATATAAAATATTTCCACAACTGTAAATTCCAAAGTCTGGCTCTGGCAACTATCATCGACACTTACAAACACTGTGATCGTAAATAAAATTCTACCTATATAGTACTATAACCGTAAATGACCATAACTCTACTTTGGCTCGTATATAAATATCTGTCTAACCCAATTCTCTCTCATTTATCCCTTTCCCTTCTCTCTCCAGCGGGTTGGACCAGTGCGGCGGCGACATCCAGGCCGACCAAACCGCCTTGGATCCACGGTGGCCTGGTGCGCGGCGACCAGATCCGACGGCCTTCCCCGATGCGACCACGCTGCTTCCTCCACCTCGACGGCATCCCCAGTGACCCAACCCGACGACGGCGAGCTGCGAGCAGCATCCTCGGCAGCAGCGTAGACTGCCATGCGCGAGCAGCATCCCCCGACGACAACACAGCCTATCCAATGCAAACTGCGTCCCCAGTCGTCGGTGCAGAATGCCCCACACGAGCGGCATCGTCCAGTAGCGGTGCATCATCATTTCAGCTGTGGATCCAGTCCACAGGGCATATGGCCGATTCGTCGGCACCTCACGTTCATCCAGCAAAATGAGAAGCGGTAGCGCATGTAGGAGTGCCACTGGCCGAGTTGTCTGAGCTTTTTTTCTTCTTCTTTTTTCGTTTCTTTTTTTTTCTTCTTGGGGAACTCGGTGTGTATGATTGCTTAATTTGTTTTGATGATCTTTCTTGCTACAACGTGGATCTTGCGATTGGTGGCTGATTTTGCACCTATCCTCCCCGGCATCGAATCTTCCTGGATAAGGCTATTCTTGTTCAAAATCTACGCATCTCTTTGTTCATATATATTTTATTTTTTTTTCTTTGTTACGGTTGTACTACTACAAAGCAAGTAAACTTTGTTCCAGGGTCAGTTGATGAAAGTGGAGAAAAACAAGATTCAAATGCGTTTGTACGGCGGCCCTTGTGTTCTCCGTTTGGCCAGATTTGTTAGGAGACATCTCGCTAGAAGAAAAACATCGCTCCCTGCGGTTGTAGATGATGCAGCGTCTTGCAAGTGTTTTTTTTGTGTGTTTTATTGATGAACTGGATGAATTTTATTGTACAAATTACACTATTACAGATAACTTTATTTAATTTTAGACAAAAAATAGTGCGTAATATGTTACTCATTGTTGTTTCAGGACCGGGTCCTTGAAATAGCGGGTTGTCGCACGAAACGAAAGCGCAAAGCGAAAGTGGAAAACGAACGGTAAAATGGGAAAATAGTCGAAGTGAACAGTGTTCTCCCCCCTCCCCCTGGGGAGGTCGACGGCTTTTTATATTAGACCAGATCAACGTTAACGTACAAGATTGCCCTTCTAACCACTTTGCCAAAATTACAATGATGCCCTACACAACTACCATGTAGCTGTACACCACCTTCTCCGGCACGAGGGGCACCACCGTAACTTTGTCCACTGACGGGCCCAGCGTCTCCCGGCCCCTTTTCCTGACAGGTGGGCCCGCTCTCCTTGACCCAGGCTTTCGGCGACCTGCGAAAACTTACGAAAAACAAAAGCCGTGAAAGACGAAATCCAGCGCCGCGGACGTCGGGTTCTCTTCGCGCGGAAGTTCCCTTCCGCACGAAGTCTCCGTCTTCCCCCAGCTTTCGGGCCGAAAGCCGCGCTTCTGCGCGAATGCCCGCATTCGCGCGAGACCGCCACCTTCCCCTGACTCGCGGGCCGAAAGGCACGCTTCCGCGCGAATGCTTCCTTTCGCGCGAACGCACCGCACGCTTCCGCGCGAATGCTTGCTTTCGCGCGAACGCACCGCTTTCTCCCGGTCTGCGAGCCGAAAGCCTAGCTACCGCGCGAAAGTTGCCTTTTGCACGAAGACCGTTGCTGTTCGGTAAAGCGGGTCAACAGCATCTGCTTCTGCGCGAATGATTTGTTTCGCGCGAAAGCTCCATCATCTTTCGGCGTTGCGGGTCGGAGGCGCCTGCGGTCTGGGTGCCGCCCCAACAATAGCCCCTCACGGCCGGATCCGTAAGCTCGCGAGGTTCGACCGTGTTCTTTCGCTAAGGCGCCTACGCCCGCCCAAAAAAAACTTTTGCTTTGTTTTAAAGACAAGTTTTTTTTTACGCAACCGGTTGACTTTTCATTTTGCTGACACGATGTTACGTTTGCGATTCCGCTGCGATGCTTAATTTTTCGTGCTTAAACGTCTTTTCGTTTTTCTCGAAAACCGTGTGTCATGATGGGATGCCTGTGCGACGCTTAAAACTCTGTGCCCAAACCTCTTTTCGACTTCCTCGGTAGCCGTGCCTAGGCTGTTCATATAAAATCTTGGGCGCTTCGGGTGGGGAAAGCGGCTGGTCAGTCGACGCCTTCCTGCGCTCGCTGCCTCTGTCACGAAGTGTCTCGCCATTCGCTTCACGCTATTCGCTGTCCTTGGCGAAAGCTGGTTTTTGTTTGCTTCGCATCATTCGCTGGTCGACAATTCGCGGTACGCGGCTCACTTTCCTTCTCCTTATTTCCTTTAGTCTTATGTCGTGCGAATTGGCTGTTTAAGCTTGTCTGCTTTCGTTTCATTTTTTGCCTTTTTCCTTTCTTCCTTTCGCTTGCATTGTTTGTTTATTTGTCTTTCGCGCCGTGTTAGATGGCGTCTTCCAGCTCGACGTCGACTTCGAGCTCGACTAGCGAAAGTACGGGTGCTACCGAATCTTCCCGCCGCAATGATAGCGGGGAAGTGTCCATCGGATCTGGGGTTGCTCCGCGAGTTCCGGAGCATAGCGGGAGCTTGTCTAACGATGGGGACTCCGGTTTGATTTCGGTCCTGACGGATTGTTCTTTTTATCTCGGCACATCGCGAATAACGGCTGCCAGCTTACAAACAATGGTCGAGAATGGGCCTTTAAGGCGGGATCATCTTGCGAATTGTCGTGTCCCTGGAGACGAGGAAGTGCCTATTCCACGACATAACGAAGCCATTGTCTTTCGCGACTACTTCGTAGCTGGTCTTGATTTTCCTCTCGAGGAATTCGTATCGGATGTTCTGTCAGGGTTCGAGATACAGCTTCATCAGCTCACGCCGAATGCGTTTGCCAGGCTCAGTGTTTTCGCACATGCAATGAAAATGCTAGATTGCACCCCGCGGGCTGACGTTTTTGTGCGGTTCTACGACATTCACCGTCGCCCGACGAAAGTGAAGGATCCCCTTCTTGGAAGCGAGCTGCCCAGCAAGATTGGTTGCATCAATTTTGTTCCACGGAAAACACGAGGAAGTGTTTCCATTTCGCTTACGTACCGGAACAAATGGCCGGACTGGAACCGCTTTTGGTTCTACTATCGCGTTTGCTCGGACGAAAACGTTGCTGCCGAACTAAGTAATGGGGCGAAGAAAGGTTCTCCACTTGTATCGGTCTTGGAGAAATGTCTTGGGAGACACCTTCCGCCTGTCGTTCTAAAGGACTCGGAAGCCATTCGATCTGGGGATGCTTTCGCGCTCACTGCGCGGTTTCAGATTAGCCGGGATTTGGTTGAAGAGTGGATGGCCATTGGGATGAATCCGCTCTGCAGCGCCACTTCATTTGAAGACTTCGCGGAAAAAGACGGATATTGGGGGCCCACGCTACTGCTGGAGAGGCCCGCGGATTACCACGATGACGAAGAATATGTCAAACATATCGAAAAGGAGACCAGGAAGATTTGTGGGCCATACTTACGCAAGGAGAGCGAATTTCAACTCGGCAACCTCGGCCGTAGTCGACGCCTGAACCGAGCTTTCGATGCTATGGGCGTTGAGTACGCCGAAAGGCCTCTAGTTGACGAAAGCAAGGATGAGGCCGAAAGTTCGAAAGCTAAAGGGAAAGGGGTAACTCGCCGTGGTGGGCGGAGCGGTGTGGTCCCCCGGCGAAAGGTCACCGAAGTCGGGGACATTCGCATCGGGCGGTTGATCGCCAAACCCTTGCTTACGAGCCAGGGGGGCACTGGAGTCGATCCCCGACGTTGATCCTGTCGATCAGCCGAGGGCGGTTAGTTTCTTTCCCGAGGTTTTTTTTTTGACTTGCCCGAGGTTTTCGCTCCTCCTTTCCTGGAATCCTCCTTTATGGTATTGACGATTTTTGCGTGTGACTTTGTTTTTGCTTTGTTGTTTGTTTTGCAGAGCTCAATTTTCGCTGCTGGGATGGCGCCGAAAAAGCCGCAAGCGCGCCTCTCCACGTCGGCTTTCGACGACGACGTCTCGGTGGCTGACCTCCCGACATTCACAAAACCCGGTTCGCGAAAGGCCCTGGCGGACGCAGATCGGCCGGCGAAGAGGCCGAAAGCACCGCGCGTCGAGTCTGCCGCTCGGAGCTCCGCCGAGCCTGCTGCTCGTGTCTCCGCCGGAGGGGCTGCCCCACGCGAAAGGAGGGCTGGATCCGAGGGAGTGCTGGCTCCCACTGCTGCGGAGAAAGGTAAGTTACACCTTTCGCCGTGACGCATTCGTCTATCGCAGGAGATTGTGGAAGGACAGCTTCTTGGCTACGGGCGATTGATTGTCGATGGGGTGCCTTCGGACTACAAGAACCCTTGTTTTTACACCGGCTTAAGTTCGTCGGGCGAGACCGACGAAGCGAGAGAAGAATCTTATCGGATTGCACGTTCTTTGGGTGCAGCCTCCGACGCTCAGCTCGCCTGTCGGATCGACTTTCGTCAGGCAAGAATCCTCCCCGGCGGAAGTGATGACGCCAGCAAGCTCGTGGAATTTTCGCAGAGGGCTTTCGCCGCGCCAGAGGTCGAAAGGGACCTCCTCAAGGTCGACAGCGTAAAGCTTGACGATGCTCTGTCGTTTCACTTGGCTAGCGTAAGTTACTCGGGTTGCTTTTGTTGCACGTTTGATGTTCGCCTTTCCGCAACGGGGCTGTTGGTCTTTTGGAAAGTGCTAACCTTCGTCTTTTGATTTGATGCTATTCGCAGGCTGCCATCCTCGCCCGCAGCTGACATAATCAAAACGACCTTTACATTCGCAAGATCGAGCGCGAAAAGGAGGACCTCGACATTCTGGCAAAGAAACTTACAACCGACTTGGAGGTGCAGGCAAAGAAAGCCGAAGATGAGCGCACCTCACGGAAGGCAAACCAAAAAGAGGTTGAAAAGTTGAAGCGCGAAGCTGGGGACCTCAAGCGGGAGCTTTCGCAGCTGCGAAATGCTCAGGCCGAGAAAGATGAAGTTCTAAAGACGTCTGCCGAGGAGGCTGCCTCCCGCTTCCGCGAATGCCTTCATAGCATTGGCGTCGAAACGGATGGTCCCTCGGAGCGAACTGCTAACGGCCTTATCCGCTGGCTTCGTTCCGAAATGGAGTCACTTGAAAACCACATGGCTCTGGGCCGAGACTACGCCGCCGTCACCGGTATCAAAGCGATCGACCACAGCCTGGTCGACGCCGGATGCTCCCATATCGCTGACCTTCCGGTCAAAGAGGTGGATTATTATTGGCGAACCCCGGAGGCGGCGAAAGCTCTGGGCAAAAGATTTTTTGAAGAATTCTGGCTTGCGGGTGGGAACGACATGTCGCTGATGCAGTCCGCCGTGGGTCGCGGAAAGGTATTTTCTTCCTTCTGCTAGAGCTATCGCTTGACTTCCCTGCTGGCTATCGCTTTTTTATGCGGTGCCTTGTGGCTTGAGTAGTGAATTTTCTAGGCTGTCGCTTTTTTATGCAGACTCCTGAGGAGAAAACGAGCATCCGGCAGTTGTTTTCGGAGTATATCTCCGAAAAACGGGCGCGCGAAACCGAGCCGGAAGACGAGGCGAGTCCGCCCAAGCCGAATGACGGGGCACCCGAAAGCTCGGCCGCTGCTGCTACCCGCGACGCGCCCGCCCCCCAAGACGCAGCAGTAGATGAGTGACCTTTTTAGGGCCCGCTTTTAATGTGTTGGCAACTTGTTGTTCTGGACCTCGTGTAATGTTTTGGAACTTAAATTCAGATGTTGTATCTTGAACAGGGCGCGGATGCGGGAACGCCGGACGTTCTCGACATTTGCCCGTTAATGATTAGATCTGGCGGTATCTGTGTTGGTGGTGATTTGTGGAGGAGCTATCGCTCTAGATTTCTGATGGCGTCGCTTTCGGCTTACATGAGAAAACGTGCTAAAAAGCTTAGACGCACGGAAGAAAGATTACGAGCTTTTTATGAAAGCTTTGACCCGCGCGAACTTGAGTCAAGGCGAATGAAGCGTGAAGCTTCACGCGCGCCACCAGGCTTCGAGGGTGCCACATTCGTTAAGTTGGAGCCCGAAGATGTCATGCCTTCGCCGGACGAAAGGCGCTATAGCATTTTCCTTGGCCGCGAAAATAGTTTGCGGCCCTGAATTGCAATGTACAACCTTTATCTTAAGCCCGGTGTAAAGAAAAGTGTCGCAGTGTGTTCTACCTTTCGGTGTTAATCGTTATTTGCGAATGTGCGATTTTTATTATTTCGCTTGACGGATGAAGTTCTTTTGCGGAATGATTTAGCTGTTGTCGCTTTACTAGTTCATGTGATAGTGCTTTTGGGCGCGGGCCCCTCGGCAGGTAGCAAAGACGCGCCCGCCCCCACTCACTTAGGCGAGGGGCGATAGCATTCGCGCGAGGGAGCTTTCGGTGCGAGCCCCTCGGCCGATAGCAAAGACGCGCCCGCCCCCACTCACTTAGGCAAAGGGCGGTAGCATTCGCGCGAAGGTGCTTTCGGTGCGAGCCACTCGGCCGATAGCAAAGACACGCCCGCCCCCACTCACTTAGGCGAGGGGCGGTAGCATTCGCGCGAAGGAGCTTTTGGTGCGAGCCCCTCGGCCGATAGCAAAGACGCGCCCGCCCCCATTCACTTAGGCGAGGGGCGGTAGCATTCACACGAGGGAGCTTTCGGTGCGAGCCCCTCGACCGATAGCAAAGACGCGCCCGCCCCCATTCACTTAGGCGAGGGGCGGTAGCATTCGCGCGAGGGAGCTTTTGGTGCTAGCCCCTCGACCGATAGCAAAGACGCGCCCGCCCCCACTAACTTAGGCGAGGGCGGTAGCATTCGCGCGAGGGAGCTTTCGGTGCGAGCCCATCGGCCGATAGCAAAGACGCGCCCGCCCCCATTCACTTAGGCGAGGGGCGGTAGCATTCGCGCGAGGGAGCTTTCGGTGCTAGCCCCTCGGCCGATAGCAAAGACGCGCCCGCCCCCACTCACTTAGGCGAGGGGCGGTAGCATTCGCGCGAGGGAGCTTTCGGTGCGAGCCCCTCAGCCGATAGCAAAGACGCGCCCGCCCCCACTCACTTAGGCGAGGGGCGGTAGCATTCGCGCGAGGGAGCTTTCGGTGCGAGCCCCTCAGCCGATAGCAAAGACGCGCCCGCCCCCACTCACTTAGGCGAGGGGCGGTAGCATTTGCGCGAGGGAGCTTTCGGTGCGAGCCCCTCGGCCGATAGCAAAGACGCGCCCGCCCCCATTCAATTAGGCGAGGGGCGGTAGCATTCGCGCGAGGGAGCTTTCGGTGCTAGCCCCTCGGCCGATAGCAAAGACGCGCCCGCCCCCACTCACTTAGGCGAGGGGCGGTAGCATTCGCGCGAGGGAGCTTTCGGTGCTAGCCCCTCGGCCGATAGCAAAGACGCGCCCGCCCCCACTCACTTAGGCGAGGGGCGGTAGCATTCGCGCGAGGGAGCTTTCGGTGCTAGCCCCTCGGCCGATAGCAAAGACGCGCCCGCCCCCACTCACTTAGGCGAGGGGCGGTAGCATTCGCGCGAGGGAGCTTTCGGTGCGAGCCCCTCAGCCGATAGCAAAGACGCGCCCGCCCCCACTCACTTAGGCGAGGGGCGGTATCATTTGCGCGAGGGAGCTTTCGGTGCGAGCCCCTCGACCGATAGCAAAGACGCGGCAGTAGCATTCGCGCGAGGGAGCTTTCGGTGCTAGCCCCTCGGCCGATAGCAAAGACGTGCCCGCCCCCACTCACTTAGGCGAGGGGCGGTAGCATTCGCGCGAGGGAGCTTTCGGTGCGAGCCCCTCAGCCGATAGCAAAGACGCGCCCGCCCCCACTCACTTAGGCGAGGGGCGTTAGCAATCGCGCGAGGGAGCTTTCGGTGCGAGCCCCTCAGCCGATAGCAAAGACGCGCCCGCCCCCACTCACTTAGGCGAGGGGCGGTAGCATTCGCGCGAGGGAGCTTTCGGTGCGAGCCCCTCGGCCGATAGCGAAGACGCGCCCGCCCCCACTCAATTAGGCGAGGTGCGTTAGCATTCGCGCAAGGGAGCTTTCGGTGCGAGCCCCTCGACCGATAGCGAAGATGCGTCCGCCCCCGCTCAATTTAGGCGAGGGGCGTTAGCATTCGCGCGAAGGCGCTTGATAATTCGTTTGACGAAAATGCCTTTATGAACGCAACACGGGGAGCGTACAATCGACTATGATTATGATATTGGTCCTGTTGTCATCTGGCAGCATGCTTCCTGTCGCTCGTCTCCTAGCCGCAGCTTGGGATGGACATGTCACTTGATAGGGCCTTCGCCTAAAGTTACTGGATTGGTGACGCTAGCTAAATGCGATGCTGACGACACAATCATCAAAGCGAAACCACGATTCCTGGTGCTTCCTATTCGTACTTTGCTTCTGGGCTAAGTTTTTGGGACTGATGTTTGAAAAGGTTCGACGGCTTTGGATGGCTGAGAGGCTTGCATGTGGATGTCTATTTATATTGCTTCGCCCATGCTTGTGAAAGCACTGCATTTAGTCCCTTGGCTGTACTTTTTGGCGTTTGGTGGGTGAAAGAGTTAATGCAACATTTGTACTCCTGCATCTGCTGATGCTATCCAGCTGTCCTTGTCGCCTGACAAGGGATGCTCGTCTTGCTTGCAGGCTTTCGTTCCGCCCTCACGTTTCGTCGGAGGGTCGGTTTTCACATAGCCCGCAGGCTTTCGTTCCACCCTCACGTTTTGTCGGAGGGTCGGTTTTCACATAACCCGCAGGCTTTCATTCCGCCCTCTCATTTTGTCGGAGGGTCGGTTTTCACATAGCCCGCAGGCTTTCGTTCTGCCCTCACGTTTTGTCGGAGGGTCGGTTTTTACATAGCCCGCAGGCTTTCATTCCGCCCTCGCGTTTTGTCGGAGGATCGGTTTTCACATAGCCCGCAGGCTTTCATTCCGCCCTCTCGTTTTGTCGGAGGGTCGGTTTTTACATAGCCCGCAGGCTTTCATTCCGCCCTCGCATTTTGTCGGAGGGTCGGTTTTCACATAGCCCGCAGGCTTTCGTTCCGCCCTCACGTTTTGTCGGAGGGTCGGTTTTCACATAGCCCGTAGGCTTTCGAGATTGTCGTTGGATGGAAGGGGTCTCTTTTGCCCTACCTCCTCGACATTCTCTTTTTACCACATTTTGTTGACGAATGTCTCAACCTTATGCTTAGTTGATTTCGTCTTCTATCGAGTCGCGTGACATTTTTAGGGAGTTACGACTACTTTAGTAATGTAGCGGTTACATTCGGCTGCCTCGTTAAAAAACCTCGCACCCCGATGAAGGGCTTCCCCGGCGAGGAAAAAGAGCACAGCCGACCTTTGATTACAAAAATGGTGAAAGAGAAAGAGAAATTACACCAAAGTTGAAAAAGAGAAATTACGGGTAGAAACGGCGCAGATTGCTCGCGTTCCATGTGTGGGCTGATTCTTCGCCCTTGTCATTCATCAACCGGAATACACCGGGCGCTGCCATGCTTGCCACGACGAAAGGGCCTTGCCACTGCGATTGCAACTTGCCTTGCTTATCTGGCTGCCGAATGGTGACCATGTCTCCAGGCTTGATGTCCTTTCGGACTATCGTCTTGTCCCTGTGATGCTTTGTTTCGGCATGGTACTTCTCGAGGTTTTCTGCAGCCTGCGATCTTGTTTCTTCGATAGTGTTGAGCTCGAGTTGTCTTTGCTCTTTGGTGTTTGGAGCCATTTCAGTTCGAAAGGAGCCCAACTTTACCTCTTCCGGGGTGACTGCTTCCTCGCCGTAAAGCAATCTGAACGGTGTGAAACTGGTAGCTCTGGATCGTGAGATGTTGTGGCCCCATACGGTTGTTGTTAAAGTGTTGGCCCACTTTCCTTTCGGTGAGTCATACAAAGTTTTCGATATTGCTGAAAAAATTAGGCCATTGTCTCTCTCGATAGCCTCGTTCGCTTGCGGGTAATTTACTGAGGTGAAGTTAAGCCTGATGCTGATCTCGTCGCAGAAACTCCTGAATTCGGCACAATCAAACTGCTTGCCATTGTCGCAAGTGATGAAAGAGGGGACGCCGAAACGGCAGATTATCCTCTGCCAGACGAATTTGGTTAAGGAGGTGGAAGTTATGCTGGCGAGGGCTTTCGCTTCCACCCACTTAGTGAAGTACTCAAGAGCGACTGCTGCGAAACGCAGGTTACCCGGAGCTGCCGGTAGCGGACCGACTATGTCGATGCCCCACCTTTGCAAGGGCCAAGTCGGCACTATCGGCGTGGTTGCGTTTGCTGGGGCTTTCTGGTTTTTGGCGAACATCTGGCAGCCTTTGCAACGTTTGACCAGCTCTCTGGCGTCCGATGCGGCGGAAGGCCAGTAGAATCCTTGCCTCATTGCTCTGTGTGCTATTTCGTGAGGCCCTCTGTGCGCTCCGCACATTCTGGCATGCATTTCTTCGAGTAGCTGAATGCCTTCGCGCTTGCTTATGCATTTCAGAAGAGGAGCTGTTATCCCATTTTTGAACAACTGCTCTCCGATGATTGAGTAACCTTTCGCTCTGCTGGCCATTCTTTTGGCATCCTTCTTGGACTCTGGCTCGTATGTCCCGGCTAGATAAGCGAATATTTGCGACCTCTAGTCATCACTGACGATAGCATGTACCGAACTTGGATGGTCTTCCTCCTCTTTGACTGCTTTGGCCGAAAGGGTTTGATAGAACACGTCTGGTGGTAGAGGCAGATTTTGTGTTGCAGCCTTTGCTAATTCGTCTGCCTCTACGTTTTCGGCCCTTGGAATATGACGTAAGGTGAAACCCGTGAAATACTTCTCCATTCTTCTGATTGCAGCCAGATATTTGGCTAGTTCTGGTTCTCTTGCTGTGAAATCCTTTTCGACGTGACCAACAATGACTTGGGAATCCGACTTGACTACGCATCTTCTCGCTCCGACTGCACGGAGCTTTCATAATCCCAACAGCACGGCTTCATATTCGGCTATGTTGTTGGTCATGAGGAATTGCAATCTTGCGGCGAATCTTACCTTCGGTCCTCTTGGTGGTGTAAGGATCGCTGAGATTCCGGCTCCAGCCATTCCCCATGCGCCGTCACAATTCACAATCCACACGGGCTCCTCAAATTCGAGTGTTGTGTCGAAAGTGACGGGAGTCCAATCTGCTATGAAATCCACCAACGCTTGCGACTTGATTGCGGATCGGTGCTGGTAATCGATCACATATTCGTTGAGCTTTGCCGCCCACTTGCCGATTCGGCCGATAGCTTCGTTGTTGCGGAACAAGGCTTCCAATGGCTGAGCAGATAGGACTATGATGTGGTGAGACTGAAAGTAGTGCTTTAGCTTTCTAGAAGCCATTACCACTGTATATGCTATCTTCTCTAGCTCTGAGTAGTTTAGTTTTGCACCCGAAAGGGCCTCGGAAACGAAGTAGATCGGGAACTGCGTCATCTTGTTTCCATACTCCTCTTCCACCAGTACTGCACTTACGGTGGTATGAGATGCTGCGAGATACAACAAGAGCGTCGCTTCCGGCGATGGTTTGGACAGTGTGGTTATCTTGGTCAAATACTCCTTTAGCTGCTGAAAAGCTTGGTGCTGCTCTTCCCCCCAATCGAAAGGGTCGGAGCTACGCAGAGTTCGGAAGAAAGGCAACCCTTTTTCGGCGGACCTTGCGATGAATCTGTTCAAAGAAGCCAGCCTTCCTGTCAACTTTTGCACTTGCTTTCGGTTTGAGGGTGGTTGCATATTGATGTTTGCCGCTATCTTGTCAGGGTTGGCTTCAATTCCCCTTGCCGATACTAGACAACCCAGGAGCTTGCCTTTCTTGATGCTGAAAATACACTTGTCAGGGTTGAGCTTCAGACCGCTTTTTCGGAGATTGTCGAAAGTCTTGAGCAAGTCCGCTTGATGATCTTCCTGTCTATCGCTCTTGACCACTATATCGTCAACGTAAGCCAACAAGTTTTTCTTTTGCTTCTGGCTTTCGAACACTTTGTCAGTCATCTGTGAGAAAGTCGGACCTGCATTCCGCAGCCCTTCCGGCATTCGCCGATAGCAGTAAGTACCCATAGGGGTGATGAAACTGGTTTTCTCCTCATCGTCGGGATGAAGCCAAATCTGGTGATAGCCTGAAAAACAATCTAGCAAGCTCATTATTTCACAACCAGATGCAATGTCGACAAGCTTGTCGATACGAGGCAAAGGATACGGATCCTTCAGGCAGCACTTGTTGAGGTCGGTGAAATCGATGCACATTCGCCATTTTCCATTCTTCTTCTTCACCAAAACAACATTCGCCAGCCATTCGGGATACTGGACTGGTCGGATTACTCCCGCATCGAGTAATCTTTGCACTTCGGCTTTCGCCGCATCTGCTCTTTCGTTTGACATCTTTCTCAGTTTTTGCTTTCTGGGCTTAGCCCCGCTTGCGACGTTCAAACTGTGCTGAGCGAGGTCCCTGCTGACGCCTTGCAAGTCGTTTGCTGACCAAGCGAAAATGTCGTCATTGTTCGCGAGGAAGGATGCCAGAGCGTTTCTTTCTTCTTCCGGCATGCTTGACCCAATGTGCACAGTTCTTTACGGTTTCCTCGGCTGCCCCGACCTTGCATTCCGTCGGGCTGGCGATAGCACGCTCTTCGGTGGTTGCTTGCGATTCATTTTTATTCGCCACCTCATTGATAAGGCTGTAGCCTTGGGTTGGCCTTCCCTCAATTCTTCTGGAGGCTTGTTGGTCTCCTTGTACAGTGATAATGCCGAAAGGAGATGGCATTTTCATGCACAGGTAGCTTTGCTTAATGACGATGTCAAACCTGTTGGTGAAGCCTCTGCCGAAAATGGCAGTGTAGGGATAGTCCATGTTTACTATGTCAAATGTCAGTGTTTCGGTGCGGACTCTTTCTCCTTCGGCGAAAGATACAGGGACTTGCTTTTTGCCGATAGCGTCAATTTTCCTTCCTCCGAACCCATACAGTGAATTGCCGGCGGGGTCCAGACTGCGCCTGTCGAATCCCATAGCTTCGAAAGCTTTGACGAATAAGATGTCAGCTGAGCTTCCGGTGTCAATCAGAATTTTGTGCAAGGTGAAACCGGCCACATTGGCCGTGGCGACGAAAGCGTCACAATGCGGGTAGTCGCGGACTTTGAAATCGGACTCATCAAAACATATCGGCGCTAGCGACCAAGCTGGCCTGTTTAGTGGAAGCCTTGGTGATACCGTCTGGACCCTTCGGTGATAGTCCTTCCTCGCCCTTTTACTTTCGTGCTCCAAGTTGGATCCACCCATGATGGCGAAAATGTGCCCTCTTGACGGAAGGATGTTGTTGATTGCGCTAGTTTCATTTTCCATCTCCTGCACCTGCTGGAAACCCGACTGTGCTTGCTGCCCCTGAGGTTGGGTCTGAACCGAAAGCGCTGGCGGTGGCGTTGGCTGACGCTGATAGTGCATAGGTGACGAAACTGCCACCGATTGTGGTGCGAAGACCGGAAGCTGGTAACTCTGATACGCCGGATTGTACCAATGCAAGTTTTGGGGATACATGTACTGCGGGGGGTGCATAGGCGTGCTTGCGTAATTGCCGCATGCTGCTGCCGCTGCTGCCGGGTCTTGGGAATTGTGGAAAACATGTTTGGAGCTTTCGGCAGAGGCTGAGGCTTGGTCTTTGTCTTTCAGCTCTTCCGCCATCTTGCTGTATTTGCAGTCACGGGTGGTGTGACCAAAATTGCCATCGCAAATGACGCAATATGGTGGCCTGGGTCCTCTTCCGCGGCCTCTGCCGTCTCGACCGCCGCGTCCTGTCCTTCCGCCGCGTCCTCCGCGGAAAGGCTGATCAAATCCTCTTTGGTGCTGAAAGTCGGCCATATCGGGTCTCTCCGTACCTGCCGCTGATTGTGCTAGTTCTTCCTATAAACTGTTGATTGACCGAAAGGGCCTAACAATTCTTTGATTTGGCACGGGCGGTGGTCGACTTGCTTTCGTCGCTTGCCTCTGCATCATTCGGGCAGCCTTACGTCGCCGAAAGTCATCATCCGACCTCGCGTACGCATTCATCACATCGAACAATTCCTTAACATCTTTCGGTGGCTCTCTCGACAGGTGAGCGGCGCACTGACCGGTCCCCAAGCCTTCGATGGCTGCTGCGATCACCGCGGCTTCCGGCACATTCGGCGCTTGGGCCTTCAGCTGGATGAAGCGTTTGAGGTACTCAGATAGGGGCTCATCGTCTTGCTGGGTGCAATTCATGAGGTCCCTCGTGGTCTTGACATCCGGCCGGAATCCTTGGAAGGTAGCAAGCAATTCGGCTTTCAACTGGGCCCACGAATAGATGGACAGTGGCTTGAGAGTGGTGTACCAATCATGAGCCACGTCTTCGACCGCCAAGATGAGAGATTTTGCTAGAGCCTGATTGTCCCCGCCTGCCGAAAAGACAGCTGTCTCGTAGCTTGCCAAGAATTTGCGTGGATTCGCTTTACCGTCGAAAGTCGGAATACGCGGCTTATAGCTAAGCGACCATGGATGGGCTTGCAACTCCCTCGAGAGCGGAGAGGTTTCGTCGATGGCGTTGCCGAAAGCCGGCGGTTGCTCTTGCCTTGGTATGAATATATTTTCCTGGGCTATCGGGATTGGGTCCGCCCTAGCCCTCTGCAGCTCTTGAATTTCCCTCTCGAGTTGCCTTCTCTGTGCCTCAGCTCGCCGATTGACGTTGCGAGTTTCGTCCTCTTTTGCTTTTGCTGCTAACCGCTGCTGCAGCTGATCTCTTTGCGACAACAGCCTCTCGATTTCGTCTTGCTGTTGTGCCAACGTCTTGATTGCTTGGGCGTGTCTTGTGATTTCGTCAGCATCATCATCCTCTTCGCCGAATTCGTCCTCGACAAGTCCTTCCGGTGTTCCATCTCTGCCGAAAGTACGCTGATCCTGGGGTTGTACATTCTGGCTCGTCGATGCTCCCGGTCCCTGCTGTGGCTGGGTCTCTATCGCTAGAGCGCCGCCGAAAGCTGGTGGCTCGTTGGCTGTGCTTGGTGGGACTTGGCTGGTTGGAACTGAAGCCGCGATGGTGCCGGAGGCATCCTTCCTCGCGGCGATAGTCTCCAGATTGTCGACCGCTTTCGGCGCTTTCCTTGGTGGCATGGTAAGCTCGGGCGACAACCACGGTGGGCGCCAATGTTATTTTAGGACCGGGTCCTTGAAACAGCGGGTTGTCGCACGAAACGAAAGCGCAAAGCGAAAGCGGAAAACGAACGGTAAAATGGGAAAATAGTCGAAGTGAACAGTGTTCTCCCCCCTCCCCCTGGGGAGGTCGAGGGCTTTTTATATTAGACCAGATCAACGTTAACGTACAAGATTGCCCTTCTAACCACTTTGCCAAAATTACAATGATGCCCTACACAACTACCATGTAGCTGTACACCACCTTCTCCGGTACTAGGGGCACCACCGTAACTTTGTCCACTGACAGGCCCAGCGTCTCCCGGCCCCTTTTCCTGACAGGTGGGCCCACTCTCCTTGACCCAGGCTTTCGGCGACCTGCGAAAACTTACGAAAAACAAAAGCCATGAAAGACGAAATCCAGCGCCGCGGACGTCGGGTTCTCTTCGCGCGGAAGTTCCCTTCCGCACGAAGTCTCCGTCTTCCCCCAGCTTTCGGGCCGAAAGCCGCGCTTCTGCGCGAATGCCCGCATTCGCGCGAGACCGCCACCTTCCCCTGACTCGCGGGCCGAAAGGCACGCTTCCGCGCGAATGCTTCCTTTCGCGCGAACGCACCGCACGCTTCCGCGCGAATGCTTGCTTTCGCGCGAACGCACCGCTTTCTCCTGGTCTGCGAGCCGAAAGCCTAGCTACCGCGCGAAAGTTGCCTTTTGCACGAAGACCGTTGCTGTTCGGTAAAGCGGGTCAACAGCATCTACTTCCGCGCGAATGATTTGTTTCGCGCGAAAGCTCCATCATCTTTCGGCGTTGCGGGTCGGAGGCGCCTGCGGTCTGGGTGCCGCCCCAACACTCGTACAGTGAGGAATTAATAGTATTTGATTGTTATTATTTTCTCAATGATTATTATTGCAAAAGCACCGAATTACTACTTCAAAGTTATATTTTATTTGTACTGCATGTTACATACTCCCTCCAGTTTGGTAAAAGAAGTCGTCTTGAACAAGGTTTTACTCAAACATCGGGAATATAAATCATAAATAACTTTTAAATTATTGAGAGATGTAAAAATCATATAAATAAATTTGACTTGAAAAACACTTTCGTAAAAATATATATATACCACTTTTTTTTAAAGAAACGACTGATCCATACAGTTTCGGAGACCGTGCCACGGTCCGAAACGACTTCTTCGGAATGGACGAAGTACAGTTTTGCTTTTTGAATGGTTGCTTTTAGGGTTTGATCTGAGGAGCGCCATCTCTCACGATTCACGATTGATCCATACGGTCGATTTTTGTTTTTTTTTTCATTTTTCGTACTAATGTAATTGATCTGAGCGTCGTGTCTCCCTCTGCAATTTGTGGCTTCAAATTGTTGAGAATTATTATTAATGCTCAATTAGGGATTAATCCAAAGGGTGTCTCTTCACCCCTCTCTCCCTTTCACACTTGAAACCGCTCACATGGGCCTTATATATAGAGAGAGAGGGTGAGTTTTCTATACTCCCGAGAGTAGTTACTCTTATCTCTCACAACTAAAAAGACTAAAGATGGGACATTATTTTCGTGCGGCAAAAATCGCTTCGCTCCCTTCGTCCCGCCCCGTGCGATACTGTACGTGTCTGTCCCCTGCTCGCGTCCGCATCGCTGCCTTCTTTCCTTCTCCTGCACCCGCCTCCCGTAAACCCTAGCCACGCCGCCGCCTCTTCTCCCTCCGGGCCGCGCCGGGCGGCGTAGCGCGGTGGCGCGCCAGTGCAGGAGGCCCCATCGCGGCTGCATCCAGCATGCGAGGCCTCCGGCGTGAGCAGGCTCAGGTGAGGCACCCGCCTCCCGTAAACCCTAGCCACGCCGCCGCCTCTTCTCCCTCCGGGCCGCGCCGGGCGGCGTAGCGCGGTGGCACGCCAGTGTAGGAGGCCCCATCGCGGCTGCATCCAGCATGCGAGGCCTCCGGCGTGAGCAGGCTCAGGTGAGGGTGGCCTCTCTCTTGCTCCTCCTCTTCCCTCGCCTGTGCCATGGATGACCGTCGATCTCTTGCTCCTCTTCCCTCGCCTGTGTCATGGACGACCATCGATCTGCGCTTGCAGGCCGAATCCAACGTGAGCTCCTGTCTTCAATCTCCCCTCCTCTTCCATCCAAAGCAGATCTGCGAAACACGGATCCGGATTCACTCACAACCAGAGAGCAAGATCTTCGCCTTCAAGGTGCAGATTCAATTAGGTCAGATTACCTTGACCTGGATCTGTGATGTATCTATAACTCCAGTGCGCATTCAATCTATATGGAATTTTATTTTATATTGTGATGTCAGATCTTGCCCGCGAATAATCAGGGATTTAGGGTGGCAAAGGTGTGCAGAGGAGGAGGCTAGGTTTCCATCGTGGAATCTACATTGCAAGGTGCCAAGGTAGCTAGCCTCGTTGACATTGGCTGTCGTGGAGTGGGCTAGCGAGGGATCTGATGGGTCACTGGTGAGCAAGGTGCTCTTACAGGTATGTGTGCTTGCCATTCGGTCTTACTGTGTAGGTTTCAATTTTATTTCGGCGATCACCATTGACAAATATGTTGTAGTATATTTTCTTGACTTTTTGGTACATAGCATCTTTATATGCTCAAGTATGCTACCTATAGATATTTGTCATTGATACATCAGCTCATCAAAGTAAAAAGTTATGTGGTTGTCTAGACTGATAACTTATTAGAATGTTTGGTTCATTTCACTGTCTTATATGAAGCATTTCAACATGAGCATGTATTTGTCTTCTGCTGGATTATCGTAAACATTAAGGAAAACCAACACACCGAGGAAATGTGCTTTTAAAGAAGACATAAACTCAAGTCTTGCAATCTACATCCTCTAGCAGGTAGGCAAATTGTGTCAGGCTTAACACTATGTGGTTTGATATTGCACCTCTACGTTTAGACAAGAAATGGGGATATGGCTTCAAGGTGTAGTGCTCACTTATAATGACATGAAGACAAGCATTTGTTCTTGATCTCTGATCCTGCGCTTGTATGCCCAGTTTGTATGCCAATTTTGCTGAAAAACACCCTTTAAACTGGCAACCAAGAAATCATCTTGCATGATCAAATTGGTCCAGCTTCATTTTCTAAGGAAATGGTGATACTCGGTAACTATAGTCTGTTAGGCAAACTAGGAAGTGTTTTCAGTCATATATCTGTAACCATAGTTGATGCAATGAAAATTAGAGGATATTTTGTTATATTATACGTTATTTTTATTTTGATATTAGTTCTCTGGTGCACTAAGATTTTGTATACAACTTCTCTCTTGTCATAACTTTCTGAAATTATGTCTCTCTATTAATTCTGGTATATCAGCTCTCAATTTTTGAACAACTCATTTGTTGTCCAGGTAACTCAATAGTTTCAGTCTCTCTATTAGTTATGTTATATCAGCTCTCAATTTCTAAACAACTCATTTGTTGTCCAGGTAACTCAATAGTTCTAACTTTTGGTATAATAATATAGGATACAATGTGATTTAGATGGCTCCTTAAATTGCAAGCATTCTAGGCTCATAAGAATTCTGAAGCTTACAGATTTGTGCATGTTGTCAATATTAGCAATTTGTCTGGATAAAAATAAAAATGGGTTTTCACTATTTGTAGCTGAAAATTAGCTATTCCATATTGGGCTCCATTTATATCAATGCTTGACATTTGTATGGTTCATGTTATATAGGTGTTTGTAGAAAATCATACATATTTTTTGTTTAAATTGGTGGGGTCGCTTTAGTCCTGATTATGAAAAAGATCGAATAACAAATGTCCACCATGCACAAAATGCCTTTAGACTTAATTTCTTAGGTGCTTCCAACTCTAGATGAAAAAATATCACACTGATAAGTTATCTCATTAAACTGATGTCTGACAATACATCATGTTTGTTAGTTGATTCTATACTTTATGGAAAAATTTGTCTCGAGCCGTAAGCTGAACAATAAAAGTTCACTGAACTGACGATCTTAGGAGTTGCAAAGAGTTTCCTGTATAACAGTTGTACTGGTCCTGTGTTTTAAAGTTTTCTAGACTTCCCGTGACCAGAAAAGAGTTTCTTGAATAATAGTATTTAGATCGGTTATGCATTTTCATCAATTCTTTTGAATTAGAGTTAGCAAGTAATTAGTGGGCTGAACAGATAGTGTTGTTCATACGCACACACATCTCCATCTCCTTGTTTGTAGAACATATTAGTTTTGCTTGATATCTACTGTTCATGCCTGCATCTGCAGTTTTGCACTGCCTGAATGAAAACTGAAAGATGGAATAATAGTCTAAAATTGTATCACCTGACAACCCACACTTAGAGGGATAATGAAACACTGGCTTAGGGTGTCTCTGTGATGCATTACAATGAGTGAACATTTCTTTTCTTTTAAAAGATCTATCTTTCTCTGTTCATGTGGTACACAAGAAGCATATTAGTTTTTTCTTTTGAAGCAGCAAAAGGCATATGTACAAATGTTTTGGTTCAGATCCCTGGTAGATTGTAGCCTGAGGTGCTCTGCAATTTATTCCTATGCGGATCGGTTCTTGGGCCAGGGTCATGTTCGCTGTTCATGCCGACAGATGTTGCAGCTTTTTCCTAACTCATTTTTCATCAAGTGGTTCCTTGTGTGCAGTTTCAAGAAGCTTACTCTTTTCCTATATTTTTCAGAAACACTCTCAGAAGCACTATAACAGCAGAACTGCATTGGTTCAGTTCAGAGGCAGCAAGTTGCTTGGGTCATTTGTAATTTGGTCAGGCTTAGAAGATCTTGTTCAGTACGTTCGTCCCAATTTTTCTCTACTATTGACCATTTGATATGCAGTTGTGTTTTCTTCTAAGAATTATTTTATTTAGCTTGTTCTTGTCTCCTCTTTCTTTTTCTCTTAGTTTTGGCAGAATAGCAACATCAGTTCTGTGTTTCCGTACCAACAGCTGTTTGACACAATTCATAATAACTCATCTCAGTATTCAGGTTTGCATTGTGTAGTTATTTTCAAAGCAGTAGCTTGAAAAATAAATCTTCTTTCAATTTTGAGGCGAACTAGCATTATTCAGTTGATACTACATACAACCTTTATTTGTTGATAGGTGTAGTCTTCACTTATGGTTTTGTTGGCAAAGTTCAAGAAACTTAACTAGAAGGATGACTCAACAACAATTGTTAATTTTGTGGGAAAATTGGATATTTACCACTAAAAGATCCTATCTTTTGATATGTACCATCAAAAGAATTAATTTTAGCTATGTATCATCAAAAGATCACATTTCTTTGAAATTTACCACTTCCGTTAGTTTTCTAACTTCCGAGTTTTTTAAGCCAAGCGGCGGCGTTCAGAGAACGCCGTTCAGCACACGCCGAAGCTCACCTGGCTGCGTGTGGCGGAGCTCGCCTGCCCGCCGAGAGAGGTGCGGCAAAGCTTGCCCGGCTGGCCATGGCAGAGCTCCGTGGCCAAGGGCGCGACGAAGCTTGCTGCAGGCCGCGGCTGCCCACAGCGGAGCTCGGCGGCGGCCTGCGGTGAAGGTTGACCGCCCATGTAGGTATTCATTGCTTTTGCAGTTTGTAAAGCACATCTAAATCCATGTGTACATTTTTTGTGTTTTTATTCAGACTCAAAAGAATCTCTGGCATTCACTCTTGACCACTGTGGAACCACTAAAACTATTCTTTTGCACTATGCAGATTAGCTATTGATAAGGTGATAACAGTAATCTCTCAAGCACAAATGTGCTTTATCTTTTGTTAGAGCATTCTTGTCAATTATTTTTTCTTGGGAGGAATTTTTTTCTTACATGAAACAAATCATGTTAAAGGGCAATCTTTTTCATCATTAAATATGAGATATGCTTATTAGTGATTCTCCATTAGCTCAACAATTTGGTGTCCATAATGTCTGTTTGCTTGCATGCTGCCCATAACAAAAATAATTTATTAACAAAAATAATTTGTTCAAACATGACACAAGTAGACCACGTAGTAGTGACATTCGGTATTCCGGTTAGTTCAATATTTGAAGCATACTTAAATTTTTACATCAGTCATAATGTTGACAAGTTCAAAGAAGTGTTTAGTTTAGTTTTTAGAAGTGATTTGATATTTTTAAATTTTTCTTTTAGCTACCAGGAAACTGATATGACATTATTGTTATTTACTTGTTTGCTGGTATATATACGAAGGAATGGTTTATACCTCAAGGTTCAAGTTGCTATGGTAGGTTTGAAGCTAAGCAGCATGGTTTTGCTGGTCTATATGAAGGAATGGCCTCCTCAGGCCCTCGCTGCCGCTGCTGCCGCCGCTGCGTCTGCGCCGCTTGGTACCACCGCAAACACGAGGACGTGTCGACACTACCTCCCTCGGCGCCACTGTTGTGCTTGCTGTCATGCTCATCTTCTCGCTTTGCCCTCAGCCTCACCCTCTCGGTTGTGCCCTGGCTCCTGGGGCTCGGCGAGGAATACTGCTACGAGGCCCCTCACCGTCGCACTCAACCCTTACTTTAGCGAGGGTGCACGCGCTGGGGCTTGTTGAGTACAACTGCCACAAGGGGCTCCCAACACCATCCTCAAGCTCAAACTTGTGTCCAGGTATCAAGCTAAACTCTTGCTAACTGATTTTAGAGTACCTTGTGTCCTATATTTCAGTTTTAGTATGATAGGAGGTGTATGTGTAACCATTTTTTCATGCCTTAATTAGGAACCAGAGTTGTTATTGATTTTTAGGTGGTAGCTGATGATACACATCTTAGTGTTGATAATTTTTCATGATTATATCCTATGAAGTTTTGAGAGACATAATGTTAAAGCATTCAATTAGTTTTTGTGAAACTCTGTACTATATAGTTCAAATGGTTTGAGACCCGGAGGTAATCTTAATCGCCCCGCTCTGATATTTCCCCGGCTCCCGTAGCGAAACCGCCACGCGCCCGCTCTCCCGTCGGCCGCTCGGTGCTCCGCTCGGCGCTCCTCTCGGGACGCCGCACCACTCTCCCGGCGCGGGCCGCCCGCGTCGGCTCTCCCGGAGGCCTCCCGCGCCCGGCCGCCCGCGCCCGCGCCCGCCGCCACCCTCTCCCGACCCCGCACCCGGCCGCCCCTATACAGTGCGCCTCGCCTCGCGGAACCGCTCCCCACGCTGGTGTCGTCCCGCCTCGCGTTCAACAACCGGATCCTCGCGCTCCTCCCGGGCCCCAGGCTGACCTCCCCGAGGCGGCGCTCCTCATCCGCCACGCGCTCCACTCCAACTGCCGCCCCTCGTCCTTCACCTGCGCCGCCGTCCTCACCGCGCCCGTTCGCGTGCGCCGCCTCGAGGAGTACGCATCCCTCCTCCAGGTAATCGTCGTTTTCATCATGTTGTATAACTTTTAATTGAACAAATCTGATGATCGCTCCTCCTTCTCTGACCAGTTACCCGCGCAATTCCAGCTGGAGGAGGCGGTGGAGAACGAGGATTTCGCGGAGGCTGCCAAACTCATCACAGAGGCCAACGGGAACGACGTCGTAACCCATGTGATGGCCGAGCTCAAGGTCTTGAACTTCTTTGTGCTGCCTGACATTTTGTTCCATTTTCGATTTTAATAGAGATGTTCATCTATCCCCACCTATTTGGATTGTGATCTTTTAACTACAATATTTGTTCGGTTTGGTTGCTCTTCTCCTTCCAAATTCTTGCAGATTGCTATAGAGGAGCAGCGGTACCAGAACGCGTGGAGTTTGACAAGGCTTGCTGGGACCAGCTTGGTAATTACCAATCCATTATTGAGGCCTTTTTATTGCACCATATGCATTCAGGGGCTGAATCATTTGCCTTTTAAAGTCACGCATTGCATATATCATCCTAACCAAACTATTTATATGGTAAATTGCTAATCTTATGGTAACATGGTAATGTACCTAATAAAAAAAGCATGACCCATGATAGATGGTTTTGTCCCTTGAACTTTGATTATTTAAAGAAACATGTATCTAGATTATAACCATTTCCATTTCAAGTAGGTTGGTGGGTGGGATATGCTAAGAACACTGATGATTAAATTGGAGAAATCATAAGAATAAACCCTGGTGTTGGGAGATATGTGGCCAAAAGTTATCCCGGTGAATGCTTCTGTTTGTGTGTGCCTCTTCTGCTAGCTGTGTTGATGTGTTAGTTTTCTCTACAACATGTATGTTAGTTGTTGATGTCGCCATGTGCTATTGACTGTCAAACTACTGCAAGTGCAGGGTGGTTGCTGCTATTGGATTTGGTCACATGGACGTCAAAGAGACAAGCACAACAGAGCTGCGAGAAGAAAAGAGGAGAGGGGAAAGGAGATCTGTGTTCTTCCTTGAAGGGTAATCTCTATTTCATCCATCGGTTCAGAATTATTTTCCCAGTACAGTAGAATAGAACGATCACTATAGTGATTTCAGGGTAGAATATTTAGTTGATTACTTGACGAATTTCTGGAAACAATGCGTATAAAATTTCAGTATCTTCATAAAACTAAAGTTTCTGCTTCCTGAAACCTTTTTGATTATTTTAATTTTGTAACCTTTTTGAATTAGGCTGCAGTAGGCGTACATATTTTAAATATTGTTGCAGAGAGCTGCTTCCTAAAGTTCTCCGCAAGGTTATGTAGGTGACTGAACCATGCTCCATTCTCTAGCTTCCTTTTCACTCACTCTGGTTTATTCTAAAATCTTACTATGCAGCCTAAAGTTGTTCTTAAATTCAAAATTATTTCTGCTACAAAATACTTTGTTCTTAGTTCGTGTTATAAGCGAATGAAAAACTGTACAGACTGAAAATTAGATAAATTGCCATGGTGCTCAACCATCAAAGCAGTAGTTCTGTGTTATACTCATGAATGCATGATTATATTAGTGATAAGGTCATATATAGAGTCTAAATACTGATTGGTCTCCACTATCTGCTTTTTTCAGCAATTACTTGTTATTAACTCTCCATAATTTTGGTGAAAGGTAACAGATACAACTTAATTGTTCTTTTCTTTATTACATATTCTACAACATTATAACTCTTTTTTTTATCTGGCTAAAGTATTTCAGCGAGATAGCCTACAACTATCCTTGCATTTGGTAAGTTATTATTATCCCCTCCATTAGTTCAATTTATAGATATAGAAGCTCAATAAGCAAGATCTTTAATTGGATTAAACTCTTTGCTGTTGGTTGTTAATGCAATACAGAGTCGGCCCCTGCCCCATAACTAACTACGACAATGACGCAGCAGTGGTTGTGCAGCAGCAAGAAGTTCAAGTGAGGGCAAGGGTTCTAATTTGTCGTCATTAACAGTATTGCTACTCTCAGGTTAGCTGAACCATCCATGTCCGGCCAATACTATTATATGTAGTTTGTGCTGAACAATACTATCATGTGTAGTTTGTGCTGATGTAGTCAAGTATTTGTCATGATGAGGGCATTTAGGCTATTAATGTGCTCAAATTTAAGTTTGCAAAAATTAAGATGGCTCTAAGGCTCTTTAATCCTCTCCACCCCACAAAAATTGTACAGGTTGGATTTTGTCCATTGCTTCCTATCTTTTGTTTGTTGGCCTCTAATCTGCAAATAATCTTAGTGCTCTTGCAGTCGGATTTTCATATGGAATAAAAATTATTTCATGTTTGCTTCTTGATGTATTTTTTTGTCTGATCCACCTCAAAAGAAATCAGAAACCTCTGTAAGAGCACCCAACAGGTGTTGACACAACTTCCAGGCATGGTCCTTTGTGAAATCATTGGCGTATTTCTTCGTAATAGTTATTACTGAGCTTTGGCTGAGGTTCTGTTTAATGGCAGATTGAGAAGGCAAAAAATCCTGGCTGCTGCTGCCGCAGTCCAGTCGTTATCGTGCACAGATCGAAGGGGAGCAGCGGCGCCATACCTCTGGAAGTACAAGACCGGCATCCACCGCCCCGGGAGTGCCCGCACCGTCCCAGTCGGCATGCACGGACCCCGCCACCGGCAAGATCCCGATGATCGCCTACTTTCACGGCGGCGGCTTCATGGTCGGCTCGCCTGCATGTCCGACACGCAAGTCGTGGCGGGCAGGGCAAAGCCGTGTGGAGCCACCGTCGCCGTCGCTTCTTCTCCTCCGGACGTGTGCCACTCCGTCGCTAGCGGTGCAACACCCTCCTCCACAGCGGCCTCGTCGCGCCTCTTCTCGATGCGATATGCAGCGACGCGAAGCTGGACAGACGACAATTGGGGATCTCCAACAATCATTCGTTGATTTGCTGGAGAGGTGCGGAGAGAAGCTGGAAGAATGTGCTCAGGTTCCTGCACTCGATCGAGAAGTCGTCAGGCACAATACAGACCTCATCAGGCAGCGTGAGCATGCTTTCTTTCTTTCACTTCACTCCATGAGGCCTAATGACTTTTCAATCTTCATATCCTGTATGTACGGCTACCAAGACATGTTTAATCATGCATGTCTTATATATACTAAAGCTTTAAAAGAAGCTAATTTGAAGCTGATAAAAACACCCATGTTTGGCTTAATGGGATATTTAGCACATGTTAGTCATCTTAAACAGATTTAAGACATTCTTTTGCTAGGCTTCCATAGTTCTATAGATTTAAATTTCTTGTTTTGGAGTTGGATGGGAGTTAACAACTTATCTCAGATTAAAATTTGATCATATGTTATTTGCTAATTATTTTGGAGTTAAACATTCTTATTTCCAGTTATATATTGTGTAATGATTTAATGGTTGGTCAATGATCTGAGAAGTTTTAGAAATATCTGTTTGTTTGGAAACTGTCTTGCATCATGGAAAGTGGTCGTGTGATCAAAAGATTTGTATAGTTGTTTTATTCGTGTAGTCTTTGTTAAACAATTTCTAGGTCTCCAATATCTTGATTGAACCATCTCTATTGTTCATGCCTTGACATTTTCTACTGTTTTAGGTTGTGTGTAGACCTGGTAGTCAAGACGGAGAATTTTTTTTTGGCAGAAATATATGTCCTGACAAAGGATGAAGGTGGCTGGCACACTTCCAGATATGGATGAAATTTTATTTTTCTTACTGTAATCCTTGTTGTTTGAAGGCTTAATGATTTGATGGTCTCAAGTCTATGACCCCTTCAGCATTCATTTTTTGTATGAGAACAATCGCGGTTCATCAGAAGTAACTCGTTTCAATTTCATGAGTTCCTGGATCGACAAGGCGAATTGGTTGGGTTCGTTTGCTTCTGGCCACTGAGAACTGATTTCTTGGATTCCATGACTCCAAAGTTTGCATGTATGTGAGTTTGTCTTGAATTCTATTTGAGTTGTTGTCACCTGTCTTCTTTCAGTAATTCAGATAGGCATTCAAGATTTACTTCATGGTCTCTGCAGAAATACCGATATACTTAGATTTTTTTTCATACTTTATAGGTGGGCCACTAAAAGGAAAAGTAGCATGAGTCCTTATTTTTGTCACTCCCCAATTGTAGGAGAACACTGTTGCATTCTCTGTATGTTCTGTAGCAATCTCATGGAACATGAGACAGAAAAAATCATTCAAAGAATTTTTATTAGTTAGCTTAGATTCTGAACAGTGTCATTTACAGAACCAAGTTAAAGCATTTACCTTAGGTTCACTTAGGTTCACAACTTTGTTATGTGCACGAATTCTTAGGGAGGGCTCTTCACTGCTGATGCTTGTTAGGTTATCATGTGATCCGTGTGTTCTTAGTACAAAGGTTTAGTTTTCCTGTAGCAACGCACGGGCATGCTACCTATCTTTAATAAATCATATTACGTATATATACATACTTATTTATCAGTTTGAGTATGCTTATATACTTATTTTAAGATACTTAAAATCTTACTTACGCGATTTTTTTTTTAAAAAACCCATACTTTTTATTATACTACTAAAATACTACTATAATAGTATATAAAATCAGTATGACCATATACTCTATATATGCTTGCATACTTGACATATATAATACCTTAGAAGATCTAATATCATTATATACTTCGTCTATGTATACTTCGTCCGGTCATAAACCCCATAAATTAAGAGATATACACATGAGAGTAACTACTCCTCGGAAGCACAAAATAATTACCCTATATATATATATAATTGTTTGTCTATAGCTGGCTACAGAATATTATATTCTGTAGCTAGGTCACTTTGTTGCGTCGAGCTGGTTTGGTTCGACCACATCTGCTATCCGAGCTGGTTGAAGATTCCAAATCTCCTATCCCCGACCCGACCCGATACTCCGCCCTTCCCTCCGCGTTCGGCGCCCGACTAGATACTCCGCCCTTCCCGTTCCAAACCGATCCTCCGCACTCTGCACTCGCCGCCGGACTCGATTCTCTACCCATCCCGTTCCCGACGGATCCTACGCCCTCGCCGCCCTTCCCGTTCCCGAACCGACCGCTACCCGACTCTCCGCCCTCGCTGCCCTCCCCCGACCTCGATCCTCGCCGCCTCTGCCGCTGCCGCACACGCCGCGCTTCCTCCGGAACACCGCAGCGCGGCATGGCGCCCTCCCTCGATTCTCCAGGCTCGCCCGCCGCCGCTGCCGCTGCCGCGCACGCCGCCCTTCTCCCGCAGCAGCGTAGCGCATCACGCCCCCCTCTCCCTCGCGCCCCACACTTGACATTGAAGATATCCTGATCTGTTGCGCAATGATATGATTCGGTTGATTTTCCGTATCGATACTCGATTGATCCAGAAACGAATCAAGATCCCCCAAATCTTGTTGCAGCTTCCTCTTTATTATAGCCCCCTACCATGGCCTTCTGATTAGCGCATATGCTGATGTTCTTGGCTTTCTGACAGGCTCAATCGTCCATGGAAGTGGCTGCTAGAGAGCCCCAATCATCCACGCCGGAAAGCTGCCTGCTCATTTGTCTGCTAGTTGCTGGGAAGTTGTTTTCTCATCGGTACCCTGTGCATCCACATCAGGCCAGCAGATACAAATTACGAAGGTGATTTACTTATCCATGTATGCTTGTTAATATCAATTTTACAGTCTACAGACATGGCTCACGATGCCCACTGCAACTATTGCCTCCATGAATAATTGTTTATTTTGCTTTATATTCACCATCGTAGTCCATATTTACAAATGCACATTGTTGGTTTCATTAGGCAAGTACCACGCTGCATAAGTTTATGTGATTCTAGCGAATTTAAGTACATATTGATGTTCCTGCTTTCAACCGAATTAGTGTAGACCATTCTAGCTAGTTTAAGCAATAACTGATTTTTCTGTTTATGGTAATTTGATCATTCCTACTAACTTTCACTGTCAATTATAGTCAAAAAATTATTGTAACTGCATATATCTGCAGTTCTCGTAAATATCATCACAACTTCTCATAAATATTCCCAGTTCAAAATATTTCTCGTAACTATTCTCAGTGCAAAATCTCGTAAAAACTTCTTACTGATTATTCTCGTAAATATTTACTACTGCAACATATTCATACTATTGTCGTAAATTTGCTTACCACAAAACTTATGGTTGAATCTCTCATAGGAAATGAGGCCTCCTAAACTTGTTCAGGGGAGACTGAAATCATTCACCCTGCACACCACACAGGAGGATGTTAACATTGACATAAGTGACGTCACTGGTGTATCTCAGACACTACCACCTGAACCAGTTCATCAGCAGACAGCACATTGTCCAGGACCATCGACACGCCCTCGTTCACAGGACGATGGCGACGACGATGATGACTTCATGCAACCGCCCCCTCGGCGTACTACAAAAGTTGTTGTCAATGCGCGCAGAGATGGAAAACTGCAGAAGAAAAATGCCCCTCTCACGGCTCCAACTAGGAAGGTATACTATTGTGATTAGATTATTAATTTTTGTTTGTTATATTTACTATATTTTTTTCTCAAAGTGCCACTCTATTCATATGGTTGTACCTTTTCCCAATCAGTATTCCATTATATTACTATAATTGTTCATTGTTCCTGCTCTTTCTTATTTATTAGCACTTATTTTCAAGAATTACACAAGTCCTTTCTCTCCATTCTGCAGCCTAAACAACAAAAAGTTACCAAATATCTTCATGCACCAACTGTTCAATGTGCACCTTCAATTTTCAACTCATTTATTGATCTCCTTACCATGAGGCAGCGTACCAGAATCGGTAATATGAATTTTGGTGGTCTCGTCCAGATTCGAGCGGATAAGCTAGTTAGCCGAGAAATATTGAAGCATTTGTATGACAGGCTAGACCCTGTAAATATGGTAATGAATCTTAGTAAAGATAGGGTTATACATATCAACCCTTTTGCTGTTAAGCAAGTGTTTGGCATTCCGGACACTGGCGAAGAATTATCTCTAGACACAAACCAGGAAGCATGCAAGGCCCTGTCTGATTTCAAGGATTTCATTGGTTTACAAGAAGCTGATGATGTGCACAGGAAGTATCTAGAAGAGATCTGGGAGTCTGACATTGAGCTAGATTCTAGGATGCTTGACGACGACATGTGCATTGAAATTTTCTTCATGATCGCTTCTAACAAGCTGTTGTTTCCTTCCTCCGACAATAACATCAGGGCCAAAGATGTTTATTTGGCTAGGAATTTGTCTCGACTACCAACTATGAACTGGTGTAAGGCTGTTAGTAATGAAATCCGAGATGCTGCACGCACGTGGCGACTTGATAGAGCAACAAAAGTGTCGCCTTCAATTACAGGATGCGCATTTTTTCTATTGGCCAGTTTTCCGTTTATCATACATGCCTTCAAATATTACTTTAGCTGATTAGTTAACCACATATATTATAGTTAACTTATTCTCCCATATTTCCATTTTTCTTGGTGTAGATAGTGTATTTGGATAACTTACGTTGCACACACCAGATTAATCACACGGACACTCCCCGTGCCAAGTAGTTTACTCAAGATTTGATTAAAAAAATAATTGCTGCTGACAAGACAAAGGACGACCAAGGAAAGGTCTCATTTGGGCGATTATCGGTGAGACACAATAACTATTGCCCCCCATTTTCAAATGCGGTTCTTTGTGCCAATGACTACTTACTGCCTAATAACTTTTTCCGTTTTGTGTGTGCAGCTTAGGAACATTAATGATACTTGCTACTATACGCCTGATCATTTTAGTCCAGATATGCCAGCAAACATCCACCCTGTGCCTGCTACACAGTTCCCTAGCCTTCTTTCAGAACTAATTGGAGTAGTAAATGTGACGGTTGCCAGGCCAAAGAGGAAGCTGTTATTGCAAGCTTTGGCACAATTTGATATGAATTCAAAAAGGGCAACCAATTACATAAACAGGGGACAACTGATGCTACGGTCTTCACATGACCAAGTCATTGAAAACGTGCGGTCCATTTTGGAGAGCCAAGGATGTGAAAATAACAGCATAGATCACCATGCTCAACCAACCTCTCCAAGTGCAGGTCCATAGACCTACCCATGTAACACCCTGTTTTAAGAACAAAACCAGATACATACCATATGTGTGCCCAGGAAGACAATTCACACATATAGCTACAAATGAAGGGGAAATATCAAAGACAATGCCTTTATTACATAGCGTAAAAACATATATTACAAAAGACAAGGTCTTACATCACCAACCACACTATAGATCTACTCTTCTGGCGAAGCCTTCAACTCCACAGGAAACGTCAACTGGTTGATCACAAGCCTATCATCTCTTGGAAACTTCTCATGAAAACCTCCGTCTGGTACCCATCCGGGATTTTGCCAAAGATATAGAAAGTAAAACAAGCGTAAGCTACTACCGCTTAGCAAGCATAACTTAGAGGGGATGCAGGCTCAAAGGCTTGACACGGTTAGACTGCGGTAAGCATTTTTAGTTGGTCATATTTTATTATTAAACCTTAGTTGCCAGATTATGCATAGGCTCCCATATGTGAAATGATTAAAGATATCATCATATTTCACTATAACCCAAACCAACCAAGTAACCATCTAATCAAAAAGGATGCAGGTCGCTCATAACCGGGAGCGCGGCTGATATATCAGTTTTTAACACTCTGCAGAGGTTGCACATCTTTACCCATTGAGCAGTGATACCCATATGCCAGCGCATTTTACACTTCCGAGGTGTACGGCAGGGTTCACAACGTAGCGTTTCGCAAGTTAGTTCTAATAAGTAGCAACCGCTAAGGATTCAGTTGCGCTGGAGTCCACCAGGAACACCCCTCTTGCCCTTTCGGTAAGTTGCTCGCAAACTAGAACAATTCATGATACTTGGCCAGACCAGAGCCATGTAGTTCTCAAGGTATGCACTGTAAATCCTGGGTTGCCGCTTAATGACAAGTCCTATAGGAAACTAGAGCACCATAACCCAATGCTCTAGCCCCTAGTTCCATGTTGCTAAAAAGCATCTTTTAAACATCAATTGCATATAGCATTAATCAATATTTCACATCCTTGTTTATAGTTGAGCGAACTAAGCATTACTAGCCACATGCAATAACCATAGGTAACAAGGGATCAGGGTATACAATAACAAGGAAGTAAATTCAGGCGATTCATTGGACACATGCATATGATTGAGATTGCATTTAGTGAATAGGAAACAAGGAGCCTCTTGTTATACTTGCCTTAACTCGAGCACTGACGTTGATCCTGAACTTCAGGAGATGCTTCGAGCCCCAATGAACAACTGGCAATCTACTCGGATCAGACAACACCACACAGGCATCCACACATACATGCATAGCAAACATAGATTAATTAGAACAGTACACCAATCATAATAAAAAGAAATAAAAAGGTTTTTTTTAAAAAACTGATCTACGCTTTACTAAGAACACGCAGACGCGAAGATCACACAAAACGGAGCTATAACGGAGAAGTTATGAATTAAACAAGTTTCAAAACTCTAATTACTAGATTAGATTTAACTCAAATTTTAATTACAGAAAACAGTATTGAAAGTTATATGGTTAGAAAGATCTTTTTGAAACGAATCTAACGCAAGTTGAACGGATCGATTTGGAGTTAAAACGGAGAAGATATAAGCTTTTCAAATCAGTGGCAAAACTGTAATTAACTCAACTTGATTTTGCAGATTTAAATAAATAAAACAAAATTTGAAATTCGACTGGACTGCGCCTCATTTTGGTAAAAGCGCAGGGGCTTGGATGGAAGATTGTCAAGACTCAGTGAACAGTAACAAAAGGAGTGCGGGTTGATGTGTAAATAATTGTAAGGGCTCTTTTGAAACTTTGTCACGCGAAGAGGTATCAGCGATCTGCGGCCGTCGGATGCGAGATGGATGGACGGGATTAGATGGGGAGGGAGACGAGCGGCGCTGTTGCCGGCGCAAACAGGGAACCTCGGCGGCGCCATGGCTCAGCCGACCGGACTTCGCCGGAATCTCACCGGAACGGTGATTTAGGCCTCCATCGAGCGAACCGAAAACACCAGGTGATAGAGTAGAGTGAGGGGAACTCGATAGGGTTACTGGATGCGGCGGAGTTAGAACAAGAGCAGCGGGAGGCGGTCTTAGCGGCTCGGCATGACCCGAGTTTCTCTGGTGAGGTCGTATAAGCGATTTAGAGCGACAGAGAAGACTTGGGTGGTGCAGAGAGAAACCTTACCACCTCGCAAAGCTCAGGGGAGTGTTCTATTTCCCTATGAATCCGCGAGCGAGCAGAACAACGATGGCGGCGGTGCCCTAGGGTTTGCGGCGGCGGCGCGAGCTTTGTTAAGGCGGCGGCTGCGTTTTAGGGTTTGATCGAAGCGGCGGGCGGTCCCTGGGACTCCCTATTTACGGGTCTAAGACCGTGGGGGGGCTCGGCCGGCAAGATGAGGACGAGGCGGAGGCGGTCACCGTGTCGAAGAAGAGTCCTGCTCAAGCACGAGGAAGGGGACGACTGACTTGTGGGCCCGATACGTCAGCGATACAGGGAGTGGGGTCATGGCGTCAGCGAAACAGGGAAGAAGGGAGGGGCGTCCGCTTGGATTTGTTGGGCCACGGCGCCAACTTGGGCTGGGCGCTAGCGCGGGCCGCGCAAGGAGAAGGGGAGGGAGCTGAGCAGGCCGGTCAGGCCAGTTGGCTGGGCCTCTCGGGCCGAAAACCAGAAGGAGAGGGGAGAGGGAAAAAGAAAAGTTTTTGCTTTTATCTAAAACATTTTCAAAGCACTTTTCAAATGTTTTCAAATCAGTTTTGAATTTTTGGTCGAAACCACTCAGCTAAAAAAAACTCAAATGCATCAGCATGAATGCACAAACATGTTTCTAACTCTAGGATTATTTTTATTTCTAAAACAATAATTATTTTCTCTATGTTTTAAATGTGCACAAAATCATAATGAAAACAATTTAACCCTATTTAAAGAAAAGCAAAATTTAGGGTGTTACAACCCACTACTGACTCTTTCGTTCAATAATTTTATTAATCTGACCTTATTTATTGTTTTATGTATAAAGCTGATGCCAACGATCCTGACATGCATGATATCCATATTGGAGATAGTGTACAACCTGAGCAGCCAAATCATTCTGAAGGTAAGGGAAATCAGATATCTGTTGGTATTGGTGGTAAATGCCTGTTGCAGATCCTCATGAAACATGCTACTGCAGTTATGTCTCCACTAATTTACATTTTATTTATTTAAGGTTATGGAACTAACCAACACATACACCACGACACACACGTTCCACTGCAACAAAAACAGTCCCACCGAGGTTGTGGCATCACAACCCACAGATGCCACACCGAATGTCGAGACAGACCAGGAATCAGATCATGCACACTCACCGGTTCGATCTCTAGTTACCATATGCTCATTCACATTAAAATTACAGTATATAGATATAATATTTACTATTTCACTATGCCACTTTCTTCGCCATTCAAGAAACATGTGATTTTTGCATATGCAGGTTCACACGGATGTGACAATTGGTCATGTTATTCCTCCAATTCTGGGTCAAGCGACGGACCAAGGAGGCACTGGACAAGCATCACACATTGCCGGTATGTGTTTTCTTAGTAAATTCGTTTGATCAAATATTATCATCACACTTTTTAATACCCCTTGCAGGCCCGAATGTCAATGTTCAGGAAGAAACCTCACCCCTAGATTCTCTAGTTGACCTCATTCATGCATCTGTTATACCTACTGCCCACCAACAAACTACTACAACAGACACGATGACATCAGAGCCTGTTGTGCTTACACAGACCCAACATCAGCTTCCTAATGAGGTGCCTTCACATGTTCATTCCCCATTTATTGTAATTTTATCAAGCTGCTTACTATAATTTTACTCTTTGGGGATGAGCACAGGTTCTACGACCTAACAATACAGTTGATGATGAGCCCCTCCTACCCGCTGCTGTTTATCCAAAACCACAACATCTCACAAGACGCCCATCCAAGTATGTGTCACCATTTAAAGGCGATCCAATGCGAACACAAATACCAATGTCGAAGGCAAAAGCTGTGAGGAAGAAGTTTCTCCCTAGTCTCAAGAGTTTAAAGTACGTCTTACGACCTCTTCTCAAATTTTGTATCATCTTATAAGTTACTGACGACTAACTTTTTCCCATACCAATGAGGTTTTCATCAGCACAGGGTTCATGCAATTCACTGGCAATGAAATATTAGATTCCTTCCTTGATTATCAGGAGCTTTCCACCAAATTTATGTCCTACTTTGTTCAATGCTTGACCCATGACGAATCAGTCCACATGCCTGATGGTGGTGGCTACAGGGTGTTCCTATCACCTCGCATCGGGGTGAGTCCACACAAAGGACACCTTAACAACTGCGCCAACAAATTTTCAGTGAATTAAAATGTCTCAACTCTCTTTCTAGGAATACGTCAACATGGAGGATGACGAGGAATACTCTCAGTGGGATTTATATAATGCCCTTGAAATTTTAGAGAGTGACATTGCTGATGTTGACACAACTAATGTTAAGCTAGTAAGTATTACTTCTCATTCTCATTCCGGAAATCTATATTAATTATAGTTTCCTTACTAATATCTTTTTTTGCCATTGACAGTTTTTTTGCCGATTATGGAGCAGTACCATTATACTGTTTACTGCATCAATCTTATACATGATCGGATAGATATACTTGACTCTAGTCCTGATGACCATAGGCTTTACCATGAAGTTGTGGGAAACAGAATTATTCCAAGGCTCAATCTTCTTTTCCAGGATGCCACAGTTGGTAAGCTTAAGCAGTTTACTCGATTCAGACGACCCATCCTACCTGCCCCGATGCAGCCCAATGCCACCGATAGTGGATTCTTTGCCATCAAATTCATGGAGTTATGGAATGGTGAATCTTTCCATCTTCCAATCCTCACGGTAAATTTTCTACCATTTTACTTACTTTCACACCTAAGACTCCACCTCTATATTGCAATCTTGCTGATCTTTCATTACAAAATCAGGAAAATGCGGCAATGTATAGAGATCAGCTCCTCTTCTACGCCATCTTCCACCAGATCAACAAAATTGAGAAGCTTCATGCTGGACTAGAAGTGCTCAAGCCGCGTCGATGAACATCACCTTGGGACCATTCTCCTTTGGAATGCCAGAATTTGGATGCTGCCTGACTCAGTTCCTTTGTTTTTACTTAATATTGGTCATCAATGAGGCAACTTACCAAAATTAAACTTGAGACCTTGTTTTTGTAATTCACGGCTCATACTGGATTTATTGAGTGACACATCTATCTGTACTTTGAACCTATGCTACGGTCACTTTGTGTTCAATTTAAACTATTTTTATTTGGATAGTCAACTTCGTCAAATTCTGTGGTTTACCACTTGTTAACCTGTTCTCGTAAATATTACTTTGTGTTACAGCCCGCACTAAACTCTCGTAAATATTATTCTGATTTACCACCGGTCCAATCTCTTAAATATTATCGTGAGTTACAACTGGGACTGAAATCTCGTAAACATTATTGTCAGTTATGGCCATCACTGAAATCTCGTAAATATTATCATGAGTTACGGCCGGAGTAGTTTTCGTTACATAAAACTCTCGTAAATGTCACATTCAAGAATAAAATCTCCCTCGCTGCAAACTCTAATGAATAATTATGTATGTGCTTTATTCTCTAAAGAATAAAGTATTCAAATATTCCAAGTTGTACTTAATATTCTGCCACATTCAAAATATTTCCAAAGCTTATAAGTTATAACTCAGATAAAAATTCACATAGAGAATTCTTTAAAGTATGTAATGCACAAAAGCATGCACATACCCCAAACTTAACCACACAATACTTTTATATTATTACCACTTTTCATAGTAATTAATTATTCATATATCATTGCTAGTAGTAATGACATTGTAAACAAAAATATTTGTGGCGTAAATAGTTGCAAACACTGCACACATTCATATTCTTTGCACTAATCCATGTAGCTCATGCAACATCATCAAATTCATTCTCCAATTGCCTTTTTTGGATGGTCTCCCTCTCTTCAGTCCCATTTTACCACGCAAACTACCACTGCCTCCTCTTTTCTTCGAAGCATTATCTGGGTTTTTATCACATCCCGTAATATAATGGCCAGGCAATCCACAATAGGAACAAATGCGGGTCCCTCCTGATTTATTGGTACAAGTCTCATCTCTTGCAAGACTTTTCCCTCCGCGCTTCCTACCCTTTGTCATTGCCTCCCTCGGTGGACACTCTGATATCAGTCCATTGCTTATATCTCGAGTTAACTGGGCATCCAATCCAGTTTCAGTTTCCTCCCCTTCGCCAACTGTAGGAGCTTCACCATCTACTCTTACTCCATTTTCCGCAATTCCTTCATTTCCATTGTCCCCATTCATTGTTGCTCCAGTATCTCTAGCAACGGATTCACCCCACTCAGCTAATGCCATCATTTCTTCACACCCTTTCTGAACTCCTATTTTTGTTTTGCGGAGTGCCCTTACAGCCATCATTGCAACGTCTACTAGCTTCTTGGTATTAAACCGTTCATCTTCACAGTCTTCTCCCAAACTCACGATGTCATTCCTGTCCCAAGTTACCATCATCCTTGGTCCCTAGTGTACCTTTTCTTTATATAGTCTGAAGGAATATTTTCAATTTGCAGGTATGTGAAAGCTTTAATAAGGTGGGCACAGAACAACCCTGAAATGACCAAGTTTATAATTATAATTAATATGGTTACATAACAATATGATAATTAAATATACTAGTGTTAATTTACTAAAACACTATCTTACCGGTATGTTCCCATGTCTTGCACTGGCATGTGTATTTACCTTCTCTCACATTTGCCTCCACCTTGAAAGTGTTGAAACCATGCAAATTTCCAAGACTGATTCGTGTGGGTCACCAGGTAACTATCAGTGTTGTCTGCATCAGGATCAATACGAAATGCGGTACTGTATAAATAAGTATCCCTGTATATTCTGTAAACAGCCCTTGTGTACACTCTGCTCAAATGGCCATCAAAGCGTTGCAAGGTCACACGAAAATTATCAGCCTGTTTCATATACAAACACACCAAAAATTTAGTACACATAAATAACAGCTAAATTTTTATTATATTTAGGCAGTTTTTATATACATACAAGTTCACATTGATTCAGTCTTAACAACTGCTTATGACCTTACCTGTGACTAATGTGTTTCCCCTGCCGCTGTGTGATTCGTGTGCTGAATGAACTCAAGCATCTTGCGTGCAAATTTGCTTATGCATGTCAAATGACCTGTGAAATGCCTACTCTTGAGCATCTTATTTACACTTTCACTCCTTTGTGTAGAAGTCATTCTTCCACAATATAATGGTTTCAGATAAGCTGCAACCCATAATTGTCTATTGTGCCAAAGACCCTGAATAGCTTCTTCTTCACGTATACCATATTCATCCACCAAGGCATTCCATCACTACTACAGAAACATGGCTTTAACCCCGGTCAGTAAGGGCCTTTAGCCCCGGTTGCCGAGCCGGGACTACGCTTCCGGGACTAAAGGCCCCCCCTTTAGTCCCGGCTCCGGCCACCGGGGCTAAAGACCCCCTTTAGTCCCGGTTGGTAATACCAGTCGGGAGCGGTGCCCCGCAGCAGCACCCTTTAGCCCCGGCTGGTATTACCAGCAGGGACTAAAGGGTCCCTGAGTTTTCCTTTTTATTTTCATTTCAGTTCTGTTTTTAGTTTTGTTTATTTATTTAATATGTTTTCCAATATATATTCTTTGCTGCTAATATATATAATTATATATATTAGAAGCATAACACAATAAGCTTATTGCATGCATATATAATTGAACTATAGAACTACATATATATATATAAATATATGTACATAAGATTATAAACAATTTACATATCGGAGTTGTCTAAATATCTATCTACACAAGTTGTACTCCAAAGTTAGTACTATAAACCTATTACAAGTTGTACTCCATCTAATAAAGATCTACAAGACATACAAATGATCATCATTGTTTGGAATCAACTTTTCGTTGGTATTATAGTAGAACTCGCCGTTTGGATTTATGACTTGTTCCCGAAGAAATCCTGCTATTGTCTCTTGTATTGCTTTCAATTGGCCTTGTAGCATCACTTTTTGCTTCAACCCGTCAGTCTTCAATTGGAATTAAAAAGATATTAGTTATATCTATATTATCAATATTAAGTCTATAAAAAATAAAAAGAAATATGTTACGTACTTTGATGATTTCTTCAGGAATTCTATTTGATTCTATCATCATGTACTCGCAAACATAGAATCCGCATAAGTTGGTACCCTGCTTTTGTCTCAAAATCCACTGTAGAATGAAAAGATTCATCTCGTAATAAAGATATGATATATGACATGATATAATAAAGATACACGTATATTGACGAAGGTGTAAACTTACTGGTAGTTGTGGCTTTATTGTAAGTGGGGCCTTACACTGACTCATATGTTCCCGAGCAATGAATTTTTCCCAAACCCTAATCCGGCCAATGAAACATTAATAGTTGGATCATTATTTACTAATTAGTATACATATATACAAGCTTAGTCTATACTTTAAGCATGCAAGCTAGGTATCGAAAAATTACCTTTGGAGGATGTTTATCATATCTTGGTAATCTTCTTGCGGTTTGCTCAACGAGTCATAGATTAACACATTGCTGTGTTTGAGATCGATGACCATCAATATCCAGTGATAGCTGTTCATACACATGATTCATATATATATTATTAGGGTTAAGTAAAATAAAATGTGCACATACTTATTATTAACTATATATGTCTCACGCACTTAAAGTTGTATGGGAAGAGAATTCTTTCTCTATCTTTTTGGTTCACGAAGAACCTCATGAGATTCATACACGACTCATCGCTCCAAGTCGCTGAAGGGTTTGGAGCCTTGAAAACAACATATGGATCAACAAACCCAACAGAATTGTCATGTTTATCTCTGAGCTGAGTCATCTGATACCTGCAAAATATCGAGTCGATCCACAAGTATGTGTGTAAGAATACTACGTACTATATACACATACTAGAGAGTTCAATGAGAACTATAAAAGAAACACTTACAAACAATAGCAGCTAAGGAGCGATTTGTCCAGTGCGTCCATATGACATAGCTGGTGTAATTCCTCCATCTGGACTAAGATTAGGTCATCGCCACGGAAGTAGTGATGGTTCCGAATTCGGACAGAAATCCAATTGACATCACCGTCTTTATTAGAAGCCTCCATGCACCATTTGTTGATTGCAAACATCTGCGTACCAAGTACATGTAAGTGCTTGGGGTTCATTAGACTCCTGCCCGGTGCAAAATTTCTCCTCCATTCATCAACTACTTCCGCTCGTGGAAACTCCAGTTCAGTAGCAATATTTTTAATCGTGTCGTACGAGAGACCGCTCTCAAAGATAAAATCTTCAATTGAGTCCATCTCAGACAAAGTGGTCTCTCCAGATTTCTGCTCTACTCTGCACATGTTTGAACCATACTGATTTTGCACAACTAACAGGGAAAAAGGTCTTGATGTTTCCCCGAGCTGTGGAACACCTTTTCCCACTTTCTTCTTGCTGGATTGTTGTTCTTTTGCAGACTTCATAAGAGAGCGTTCGTAATCTGATTTTCGCGGAGCCTTTCGGGCTTCACACATCTTGATACCATGTTGGTCCACCCTTTTCCTTAACTCCTGTGGGTTTAACAAGAGGTAGGGCTTCTCCGGGTTCCTCTTCGCTTTAGCAACGGCGTCACATTCATCTAAAAATTTTCGCACATCTTTTTTCACCGTAATTTCTAACTCCTCATCAATCTGTTCATAAGCTAATTTCTCTTGGGCTTTTTTTCCTGATGCAGGAGCCTTCTTCTTTGGAGGTGAGGCCTTTGGTTCTGTGGCGGCGGACCGCTTCTTAGGGCCGCGTGGTGGAGGCGGCAGTGTTGGAGCCCGCGGTGGAGGTTGTGGTGTTGGAGCCCGCGGTGGAGGAGATGGTGGGCCCAGTGGCGGTGTTGGAGCCCGCGGTGGAGGTTCTGGCGTTGGAGCCCGCGGTGGAGGAGATGGTGGGGCCGGTGGAGATCTTTGTGCAGGAGATGGGGTTGAAGCCGTGTCCTCCAACACATCATCACCGCCCGCAGCACTCTGATGCGCTGGGGAATAATGACGAACTGGACTATAGTTCCTGCTACGCAAAACAACAAATGATGTGAGCATCCAACTAATATATACATATAGGAAGTTAGTGTAATAAAAATTGTTTCTCGTTCACGCGCACACTACCTATGGTGAGGATCTTGATCAGTAGGAGGAGGTTGCGGCGGTGACACTCCAGGAATAATAATGAAGCGCTTGTGCCAGCAAATAAATGTCTTCTCCGCTTCACCTAAAGTCTTCTCCCCATCTCCCCCCTTCGATTTCCAGTGCCACGCTGCCACAACCTGTCTCAACCCTATCCATAGAGACGCTAGCGTATCCGGCTGGCACTGGCTGACCATGGATTCTTGGTGTTCTTGTGCCGTCGATAGGGTTTACAACACCTGCAGCCACCTTTTTTGTGGCATTTCCATCTGGAATGTGCAGCTCACAAGTAGTAAAAGGTTCTTTAACGTCATCCACGGGGAAGCGTAGCTTGGAGTCATCTTGAATGGTTGGTACTTCCGTGGAGGCGCAACTGCTTTTGATCTGACCTGGGGGGCTAATGTTCGCTTGAGGCTGTTGTGATGATGTACCTTGCCCACTCGCCATTTGACTAAGTGCCGCTTGCACTTGCCTTTTGATTTCCACCTGCATCCATTCTTCATGAGATTTCTCACGCTCTTGTGTTTGAAGAACATACTCCTCCAACTTGAAGAGTCGCTCTGCCTCCTCGTCCTTCTTTCTCTAGCGGCTTCTGTAACTTTCTCGATCCGCTTCGAAAGAATGCAGCCACGAAACGGCCCCAAAGCCTCTCGTACGCCCACCGTGCTCAGGATTCTCCAGCGCGTACGTGAGTTCATCCTTCTCTCTGTTGGGCTTGAATTCGCCAGCCAACACCGCATTTCGTGCTTGAACAAGCCTTTGTGCTGCTCTTGAAATTTGCGGGCCCCAATCAAGCTCCCCGTCATTAGGGTTTATGGTTCCCCCATGAGCGTAGAACCAATTTCTGGACCCTTCACTCCAATTTCTTCTTATTGTCTCCGGGACTACCCCCTGGCAAGCATCTCATGTTCTTCTCTCTCCCACTTTGGAAGGGCAGTCTTATAGCCACCTGATCCTAAATGATGGTGGTATTTCTTCTGAGCTGCATTCTGTTTGTTTACTCTGACCCGGGCCTCGCTCTCTTGTGATCTTTTGTATTGTACAAATTCATCCCAATCGGCCCTTATCTTGACATACGCCGTAGAGTTGAAATCTGGCGTCTCGTTCTTCAGCACAAACTTGTGGTACAATTTCTTCTTCCAGTCCTGAAAAAGTGTGGCCATCTTCTTCATTGTCCACTCCCGAATTCGCCTCAGCAGCTCCTCATCTTCCGTGCCGAACGAGAAATGAGCTTGGATGTCATCCCAGACTAGCTGCTTGTCAAGATCGGAGACATAACTGATCTCGGGAGCACTTCGCCTCTCTTTCCATTCACGGGCACTTATTGGAATCCGATCTCTCACAAGGAACCCACAGTGAAAGACATATTTCTGTGCATTGGGTCCTAGTGGTTGGCCTGTAGCCATATCGAATTCGGAGATTACATGAGGACCCTTCAACGGCCTCTTCGGTCCTCGTTTTGGTCTGCTCTGCCCCGTCGCAGACGTCGATCCAGAGGGCTACACATAGGTAAAGACACGATGATGAAACCCTAATACAAGTTGAGATAGAACCTAACACGACATATTGTATATATACCTCGCCTGTATTGCCTTCTTCCATCTGAACTTGTTGTTCAGGGGGATTTTCATCATGCATGGTCATGTCTTCGTAATTCAATAAGTATTGACTCCACTCATCGTCGCCGGCGATGATATTCATCATTTCCTCCTCCATGTTCTCATTTGGGTCGGCCATTTCTACGAATATTAAAATATATATACAATATGATCGAACACTTAGAGGAGCTTTATACATGTATGTGAAACGAAAACCGAAAACTACGGGTTTAGGGGTTTAGGTTTAGGGGTTTAGGGTTTAGGGGTTTAGGGGTTTGAGGGTTTAGGGTTTCAGGGTTTAGGGGTTTAGGTTTGAGGGTTTAGGGTTTCAGGGTTTAGGGGTTTAGGGTTTTGAGGTTCAGGGGTTTAGGTTTGAGGGTTTAGGGTTTCAGGGTTTCGGGGTTTAGGGTTTCAGGGTTTAGGGTTTCCGGGTTTAGGGGTTCAGGGGTTTAGGTTTGAGGGTTTTGGGTTTCTGGGTTTCGGGGTTTAGGGTTTCGGGGTTTAGGGTTTCAGGGTTTCGGGGTTCGGGGTTCAGGGGTTTGAGGGTTTAGGGTTTCGAGTTTTAGGTGACATGTAATCGCCAACATTAAGAATAATATATATTCGTAAAGAGGCAATTCAACATTAAAAATAACACGAAGAAGCATATATGTCAAAATATTTCTAAGTGTAAATACATGTTTAAATATAACCAAGTGATTTTATATGGCATTCCAACATGACACATGATTTTCTATGAACACATATTTCTACGAATATTAAAATATATATACAATGTGATCGAACACTTAGAGAAGCTTTATACATGTATGTGAAACGAAAACCGAAAACTAGGGGTTTAGGCGTTCGGGCCGGGTTTCGGGGTTTAGGGTTTCGGGGTTTCGGGGTTTAGGGTTTTGGGGTTTAGGTTTGAGGGTTTAGGGCGTTTAGGGTTTTAGGGTTCAGGGGTTTAGGTTTGAGGGTTTAGGGTTTCAGGGTTTAGGGCGTTTAGGGTTTCGGGGTTCAGGGGTTTAGGTTTGAGGGTTTAGGGTTTCAGGGTTTCGGGGTTTAGGGTTTCGGTTCAGGTTTGAGGGTTTAGGGTTTCAGGGTTTAGGGGTTCGGGGTTTCGGGGTTTAGGGGTTTGAGGGTTTAGGGTTTTCGGTTTTAGGGTTTCGAGTTTTAGGTGACATGTAATCGCCAACATTAAAAATAACATATATTCGTAAAGAGGCAATTCAACATTAAAAATGACACGAAGAAGCATGTGTGTCAAAATATTTCTAAGTGTAAATACATCTTTAAACATATCCAAGTGATTTTATATGGCATTCCAACATGACACATGATTTGCTATGAACACATATTTCTAAGAGTAATAAATACATGTTTAAACATATCCTTGTCACGTGATTTACACACCGTGGACGAGAACGACGACGGCGGACAGCAGCGAGGATGACGACGGTGCGGATGACAGTGGACGGCAGCGAGGTCGGTGCGGCGGTCACCAGGACTACATGTCGAACACATATTTGTTAGGTTAAAAAACAATATATGATTTTCCTTTTTCTATAAATATATCTATTCATATTCATTATTTGTATATATCTATTTCTAGAAAAGAAGAAATGAAAAAGTTAAATAGAAAATAATCTATAAATATATGTGTAAACATATATTTGTTACGTTAAAAAAACATATATATATGATTTTCCTTTTTCTATAAACAAAAGAAATGAAAAGGTTAAATAGAAAAATTCATATTCATTATCGATAAATATATATATCTATTTATATTCATTTCTTTTTCTTTATATACATATATATATATATATATATCAATTTTTCTATTTAACCTTTTCATATTTTTTTACACTCTCACACACACTGGACACACACGCACACCATCACACACTGCACACGCACACACACGCACAGGCCAGCGGCTCGGAGGACGGCGGCGTGGAGGACGGCGGCGCGGACACGACGGCGAGGAGGACGGCGGCGTGGGAGGCCGAGTGCGGAGCGGAGAGGCTCGACGGCGAGGAGAGCTTGAGGGCGGCGGCGCGGACTGGAAGCGGGGCTACTGGCGTCGATCTGGGGAAGATTGGAGGACACTGTGCCCTGTGCCCTATATACCCGGGAGGGCCTTTAGTCCCGGGTCGTATTACGAACCGGGACTAAAGACCCTTTAGTCCCGGTGCGTAATACGCCCCGGGACTAAAGGGTTGGACCTTTAGTCCCGGGCGGGCTTACGCACCGGGACTAAAGGGGTCTTTAGTCCCGGTGCGTAAGCCCGCCTAGGACTAAAGGGTCCTTTCCCGCCACAGTTTTGGGGTTTCAGTATTTTGGGTTTTGTATTAAGTTTCCACTATATAAATATGTTGTAATTCTTGTTAATTGCATAGTAAATTGAACAGTAGGCATAAAATTACTTTAAAATAACAGTTGTATATACTTTAACCTTATTGTATAGTACAAAATTTTGTAGCATAAATTCTTTTTCTTTTTTTATAATAACGAATATAAATGTAAATAACCATTCATATGTGGTTAATGCAAAAATTTAATGTTCAATTTAAATTTAAAAAATTGTTGGCTTTCAATAGAAAATTTATTTTCATATCATTTGGACGTTAATCTTTTGTTTATAACATAAAAAATCATTGCCCAATTTTGTTCTATGCGACAGATGCAGTAGTTTTAGATTTTTAAATTTAGTTTGTTCTTTTTAAATATATCATAAATCTTTCTAATTGAACAAAAAATTAAATATTTGATATACTTTCTTTTAAAAATTAGTATGAGATTCTTTTTGCTTTAGTTTACGAAAGAAAATGTTAAATTTTAGTATCTTCTTATATGTATTTTGATGATTCACATCTAGAGAAGCACATAAATCAATGATCAATACTACTAAATATATATATAAATCCATTATCAAATAAATGAAGTCTTAAGTAATTAATAATTACATAATATATTTACAACCCACTATTAAGCGGGCACAATTGCGAACCTCCTCTTGACATATGTCCCTTGGTTATGATCATTCCTTAACCATGGAGTTTCCTCATTGTTTAACAAAATGCTTGGGTCTTTGTTCACTTTGAATGGCAGAATTCGATCATCTCTTTCATAATCACCTGACATGTCTGACTTGTCCTCAATTCCGACAATGTTTCTTTTCCCTGAAAGAACTATATGGCGCTTTGGCTCGTTGACGATCGAGTTGTTATCATTTTTCCCTCTTTTTGGTTTTGTAGACATGTCTTTCACATAGAACACTTGACTCACATCTGCGGCAAGGACAAATGGTTCGTCTTTGTACCCAATATTATTGAGGTCCATTGATGTCATCCCATACTCCTTGTCGACTATTACCCCACCTCCGGTACCGGTCATCTTGACCCATTTACACCGGAACAAAGGGACTTTAAAATTAGGTGCGTAGTCTAGTTCCCAAATGTCATGTATGCGGCCATAATATGTTTGTTTGTTCCCATTTGGATCCGTGGCATCCACGCGTACACCACTATTTTGGTTGGTGCTCCTTGCGTCTTGGGCTACTGTGTAAAATGTATTCCCATTGATCTCGTACCCTTTGTACGTGTTGATATGCCACGATGGCTGTCTGGCCAACAAATAAAGCTGCTCATCTACGTTGTCATCACTCTGACATTGTTTTCGCAACCAATCGCCGAAGGTTTGCATGTGCTGACGTGTAATCCAAGATTCACTCTTCCTGGGCCACTTGGATCGAAGGAAATCCTTATGTACCTCGATATATGGATCGACCAATGAGGAGTTCTGTAGAACTGTGTAGTGTGCTTTATCGAAGTAATCATCTCCTGTACCGATATATGTTTTCTTCCCTAGTGTTCCCTTGCCACTGAGTCTGCCCTCGTGTCGCGATTCGGGAACGCCAATCGGGTCAAGGTCTGGAATAAAGTCCACACAAAACTCTATGACCTCCTCTGTTCCGTAGCCCTGGGCGATGCTTCCTTCAGGCCGAGAACAGTTATGAACATATTTTTTCAGGACACTCATGAACCTCTCAAATGGGAACATGGTGTGTAGGAACACAGGACCGTGAATAACGATCTCCTTGACCAGGTGAACTAGGAGGTGTGTCATGATATCAAAGAAGGATGGAGGAAACACCAACTCAAAGCTGACGAGACATTGAACGGCATCATTCTGCAAAGTAGAAAGTTCCTCTGGATTGATTGCCTTTTGTGAAATTGAATTGAGGAATGCACATAGCTTCACGGTGGCTAGACGTACAGGTGGAGGTAGAATTCCTCTTAGAGCAACATGAAGCAATTGGGTCATAAGCACATGGCAGTCATGGGACTTCAAGTTTTGGAACTTCTTCTCTGGCACATTAATTATTCTCTTTATATTGGAGGAGAATCTAGATGGGACCTTGATGTTGTTAAGGCATTCAAACATGCTTTCCTTTTCTTCTCTGCTAAGAGTGTAGCTAGCAAGGCTTATGTAACACCCCGATTTTTAAATAAATAAAATTAATTCGAATTTAATTAGAAAATGGTAAAAATCCTAGATGGAGGAAAATTCTAGCCAGATGTTTGTTGCATTCATGCCATTGCATAATTTTTATTGGGTGAAAAAGAATTTTTGTCAAATCCGTACAGGGCGAATCGATTTTATTCTATTCCGAAATCAAACAAAAAAAAGCTTATGAAAAGTTTACAAAATTTTATTTTCAAAACCTAGGGAAAATATTTCTAAAATTTGTAAAAGTTATTTTATTTCAAACTGATTCGAAATTGGATTTCAACTGGTTTTGCAAAGTTTGGAAAAATAAAAAAAAAAGAAAAGCAAGTGGCAACAGGGTCTCAAACCTTCTCTTTCTCTCCAGCGGGCCCGCCATTTCTCCCTGTGCAGGCCGTCCCTTCACACCGCTTGGCCCAACCCTCCTCGCCTCCGGCCCGCTTCCTGGCCCGTTCCGTCCCTCCCTTCTCATCTATAAACTGCCTACGACACCGTACACGCACGTTGAAGCCGCCTCACCCCCGTCTCGTGCCCTATCTCCCTTCATAGCGCCCTCCACACGCGCCGCCGCAGCAACTCCGATCAGAGCACCGCTACCGCCGTCGATCTCTCCTCTGCGGTCTCCGTCCGACGCCGTAAAGTCCCCCATCAGGCGCACAGTAAGCTCCCTTCTCACACCTCTCCCTGCTGTCTCTTTTTTTCATGCTCTGCAATGCGTCTCCGACGACTTCCCTCCGGCGAGGCTATGTCTGCTCCACCACCGCGCCGCCGTCATGGAGAACCATGCGACGGACCCCTCTCCGTCACCCGTGCGATCGAGCACCACGCGGACAAGGTCTACGTCTGCAACCACCGCACCGTCGCCTGCTGGTCACAGCCACCATCATTCGATCCGTTCCCCTTGCGCACGTGCCTAAGATTGAGCAACCGCCGTGGACGGCATGCACGTCCTGTCCACCACATGTTTCCTCCTCTCCACCTCTCTAAAGACGTCAGAGTCTTTGAGCGCCCACGCCACCACTACCCAGCAGCACCCAATCCCTCTCCCTCTCTGCAGTGCCATTGCGAAAGCCTGCCGGAGCACGTCACGACCGCCGTCCTTGTCGCAGGCCGGCGCCACCTCTGCAGCTCTATCACGGTGAGCATCCCTGGCGGCCCTTCCAGCATGCACGAGCACAGGTGCACCGCGTGCGGATGCCGCGACATCACGCAAACAAGCAGAGCAAGCATTAGCCGGAGTATGCAGCTTGGTTGCTGTTAGCTTGATGATATAAACATGACATCAGCGTGACTTCATCTTGTGATTTATGGCCATTTTTGTTTAGAAAACTAATTCCCAAAATACAATGCAAATACACAAAATTGTACCCATTCAGCATAGCGCACGTGCACTCAAAATAGCCAGCTACGCTCTTAAGTCTATAAACAATTCTGTTGTGGCCCAAATGTTTTACATTTTAGTCACTGGTTTTGAAAAATATTTAAAAAATAAAATCCTGTTTAATTACCGATTTGTCCTTAAACTTCAAAAGGCCACAACTTTCAAACTGTAGCTTTGTTTTTAGCGGTTTTTGTACTCACGCGATCGTAGAAACAAGCCCTACGTATTAGTAACCTTTCTAGTATGTTTTCACACCGTTGATGTATTGTTATTTATTATGTTTGTTTGGACCATGTGATGATGCTTGATCCAGCGAGTGCGAGCTACGCGGAACCCCTGGATCAACCTTGTGCTTTTGTCGCTCCGACCCAGCCCGCAGGCAAGTGTCCTTGAACATCTTGCACCCTGTATTTATTTTACTTTTGGTATTAGAGTAGTTAGATCCTGTAGATGCATGTAGTGTCATTAAATTGAATCCCATGATATGGTTTACTAGCACTTGATTATATTTTCCTTGTCACCTGGTTTCGGATGTTATGGGTAGAAGTCATGCTCAGCCTTGCTGTCTTGGGATGGGATGGTTAATAATAAATTCTGATTAATGATCTATGGAACATGTGGCTGGTAATGTTGTAGTATGGTGAGTAGATAAATCCGGCAGGATGGACCGTTGGTGGTGTGGTGCCATGTGACTTGGCGTACGGTTGCCGTGTGACTCGGCGTTACGGTTTGCCATGGGACTTGGCGTTGGTTTGGGTTTGTGGTTTGTTATCCTGCCTGGATCCCTAGGACCCGGTTCTTGAAGCCTGTAACCCGGCAAAACAGCGCAAACCATGAGGCCTATATGGCTCTGGGACTGGCTAATTAATTGGAGAAGCCTTATGTCGTTATTAGTTACATATGGACATGGGATAGGGCTTCTTCTACGCAGGTTACTGCTTGGTATGAGAGTGATTCCCAGGCTCGGGCGCCAGACCTGGTGTTATTACGGAAGGTAGCTCTACGTCGTGACATATGAAACTAATACGCATAGGAGGACTCTTTGTAACGGCCTTGTAGTGAACCCTGCCGACTCACCTTGGAAGTGGGTCAAGAGGCTAGCTACCTCGGGCACAAGGGCAACACGACTCATGGGTAAAGATGTGCGAACTCTGCAGAGTAAATAAACTGATATATCAGCCGTGCTCACGGTTAAGAGCGGGCTTGGACTTCTTCGAGATTAGTTGGTTACTGGTTACTGGTTCGGGCCATCTGATGGACTTCAGGTGTGGTTTGCCTGATGGACTTCAGGTGTGAGTTTGCTTGGTGTGATTCCAAGTGCGGTTGCTTGGTGTGACTCCAAGTGTTGGTTGCTCGGTGTGACTCCGAGTGTGGTTTGCTCGGTGCGACTCCGAGTGTGGTTACTGTTACAGATGGAGACTGTGGTTATAACCTAGTAAATAGGTGCATAGGATTAATAGGATTTTAATAGGATGTGTTGCTTTAGGCGCTTGAGTCAAACAAAGTCAGCCTACCTTTGATAATAGCCTCATAAGCATATATTTCCTACACTTGCGGAGTACATTTTGATGTACTCACCCTTCCTCTTTGAACCCCCTGCTACCCCACCCAGACGCTGGAGTCTATGACGCGGAGCAGGAGTACCGAGAAGACGGTGGATACGACCCAGGCGACTTGTACTAGGATGGCGCAGCCCCCGGTCGACCTTCCTGTGGAGATGGCGTCCAGTTTCCGCGAGTCTACATTAGAGTTAGACTGAGAGTCTGTACCTTTTCTTTTGGACCTGAGGGTCATTTTTGTAATAATGTTCGATATATTAATAAAGCATTGTTTTGATATTTACTATGATGTGGATATATGTATGAAAATTGATCCTGGCATACATATATTGTGCTCCAATTTTGTTCTTAAAATTGGGGTGTCACAGCTTAAGTACTGGCGCCCGTCATCTGTCTTCTCCGGATGCAAGTTGTCTCGTTCTTTCATGCGCTGCAAGTCCTGTCGTGCTTCAAGTGAATCCTTAGGCTTTCCGTAGACACCCATGAATCCAAGCAGGTTCACACAAAGGTTCTTTGTCAAGTGCATCACGTCGATCGCATGGCGGACCTCTAGGACATGCCAGTAGGGTAGCTCCCAGAATATGGACATCTTCTTCCACATGGGTGCGTGTCCCGAAGCGTCTTTGGGAACAGGTTCGCTGCCCCATCCCTTTCCAAATACTACTTTCGTATCCTTCACCATTTCGAGTATATCATCTCCGGTTCGGTTACGAGGCTTGGTTTGGTGGTCTTCCTTACCTTTAAAATGTTTGCCTTTCTTTCTTACTGGGTGGCCCACAGGAAGAAACCGACGATGCCCAACATACACGACCTTCCGACAGTTTTTCAAAAATAAACTGTCAAGGTCTTCAAAACAGTGTGTGCATGCATTATATCCCTTGTTTGTCTGGCCTGAAAGATTACTTAGAGCCGGCCAATCATTGATTGTTACGAACAATAATGCTCGCAGGTCAAAATGTTCCTGTTTATACTCATCCCACACGCGTATGCCTGGTTTGCTCCATAGAAGTAGAAGTTCCTCAACTAATGGCCTCAGGTAGACATCGATGTCGTTGCCAGGTTGCTTCGGCCCTTGGATGAGCAACGACATCATAATGAACTTCCGCTTCATGCATAACCACGGAGGAAGGTTGTAGATACATATAGTAACTGGCCAAGTGCTATGACTACTGCTTTGCTCCCCAAAAGGATTAAAACCATCTGTACTTAAAGCGAATCTCAAGTTTCTAGCCTCATCTGCAAACTCTGGGAATTCTCTGTCTATCGCTCTCCACTGGGATCCATCAGCTGGGTGCCTCAGCATATTGTCTACCTTACGGTCTTCTTTATGCCACCGCAACAACTTTGCATTGTCCTTATTTCTGAACAAACGTTTCAAATGTGGTATTATAGGAGCATACCACATAACCTTGGCAGGGATTTTCTTCCTGCTCGGACGTTCTTCACCCTCTACGTCGCCAGGATCATCTCGCCTTATCTTATACCGTGATGCTTCACATACCGGGCATGCATCCAAATTCTCGTATTCCTCCCTACGGTACAGGATGCAGTCATTAGGACATGCGTGTATCTGCTGGATTTCTAATCCCAAAGGGCAGACGACCTGTTTTGCTTCGTACGTAGTGGTGGGCAATTCGTTCACTTTCGGAAGCATCTTTTTCATTATCTTCAATAACTGTCCAAATGCCTTATCGGATGTACCATTCTTTGCCTTCCATTGCAGCAGTTCCAGCGTAGTACCCAGCTTTTTTTTGGCCATCTTCAGCAGTGAGATATACTAGCATGCGCTCAAACTTGATCTTCTCCTTGTCACTTTCACATTCTCTTTGTGCATCACGAATGGCATCACCAAGAGCATCAACATCAGCTATCACATCTTCTGTCGCTGCCGCATCTTCTTCACCATCTTCCCCACTACATCATCATCAAAGGCATCGTACTGAGCAATAATATCAGCGTGAGCCAATTCTTCTTCACCTTCTTCACCATCATCCATTACAACCCCCTTTCTCCATGCTTCGTCCAACAAATATAGTTTGTTACGAAACCTGACTTCAACAAATGCGTATGAAGAGTCCTTGGGCATGAATATTCCTTCAAATTCTTACAGACGACGCATGGGCAGCACATGAAACCATCCTGCTTGTTTGCCTCAGCCACACCTAAGAAATAGTGCACGCCAGCAATGAACTCTTTGGAGCGGCGATCGACATTATACATCCAATTGCATGACAACATCTGCATTAAATATTACAACCATGCACTTAGTAGTTTCTCATGTTTTGCACAACACTCATGACATCACATGATTGATTAATTCAAACAAGCTTGACTACAACGAAGACTATCGCAGCTAGCACTAAAAAAACTAAAAATAAAATGCACTTAAGCAACATAATTAGTTCACGTCCGATCCCTACTAAAATAGACAGATCATTTGCTTCATCAGCATGGATGGGCTGTTGCCACTGACTCACTGTCTCATCACCTTCAGCGGCAACCTCCTGTGCAACAGAATTTCGTACGTGCTGAACGTACTCTTCCTCCCAGTACCAACCTTTACATCCGCCGGTGCCCTCCCACTGCAATTAGAACCAAGAATAAGAAATTTAAACAACATCATCAAGCAAAACCGATACGAATGAACCATATTAATCAAATGCGGGTAAATAATAACCCACCTCATGGTCTGGACACTTGTAGAATATACGACCCTTGTTGATTCCCTCTTTTTTCACTCGGTACTCCTTCACAATCTTCTGCTTACACTCGCCGCAAGCAATGAGAGGAAGATCCGGCCGCAAACGCTTCGGATCCCGATGATGAGAGGTTGAGGACCCGGTCACGGTTGCCATCTACTATATCCATGCTCATTTTTTAAACTATTACATGCAAATTCCTAATTTTCTAAACAATTATAAATAAAAAAGACTCTAAATTTATCTATTTGTTTAGATAATTGAAAAATATGATATAACAATGCCAATTTCCACATTATCTACTCTCTATATTTATTGTTGCAAACTATTATAAATTCCACATTTTTCTATTGAAAATAAACTAAAAAGACAATAAAATGCAATATTACCCGTCTTGCATAAGTATGAAAAATAGAATGGATACTACCTAGCAGGAGAAAACTATCAAGTGATTGTGATGAACCAATTTAAACTACTCAACTATCTATGCTTGTTCTTACAAAGTATATATTTTAATTAAATTCCTCTTATATTCAAAAGACATGGTAGGAGATGAAAATAGTTACCTCTAAACGCAAAGAGACGATGACGGAGTCGAAGAAGATCACCAATTGACGCCGGAGACAAAGAACAATGAAGAACAAGCAAGAACAACAGCAAGAACAAGCAAGTACAAGCAAGAAGCTCACTGAAATTTGGATGTCTCTAGCTCGGGGGAGGAAGAAGTTGGCTGGTTAAAAACTAGGGAGCTTTAGTCCTGGTTTGTATTAAAAACTGGAGCTAAAAGGTGATCATTTATCCCGGGGCAAGCCACAAACCGTGGCTAAATCTTTAGTCCCGGTCCGTGGCACCAACCGGGACTAAAGAGTGCCCTTTAGTCCCGGCTGGGAACACGGACCGGGACTAAAGGGTCCCTGCCCCGGCAGCTCTGCGCAGTAGCCGTTGGGGCAGGCCCTTTAGTCCCGGTGCGTGTTACCGACCGGGACTAAAGGGTCTATTAGTCCCGGGCGGCAAAAACGCCGAGACTAAAGGCGATTTTGAGAATCGGCCTATGACCCTGTTCTGTAGTAGTGCATGCAGCTTCAAACTCTACAGGTGTAAGTGGGTGATTGATCACAGTGAGCAATTTTATCTTGAGACCCTCATGCAACTTGTATAGTTTCTTCAGCTCGTTTCGATACTTATTCAGCATGTGCCAACGACATAACCTGTGTGTACTTTTTTTAAACACCCTACTGATGGCTAAAGCCATGGCACTATCCTGATCTGTACCATAAAACATGGAGTTAAAAATCATATCATACATTTACGATAAATATTTACCATAATTTACGACAAATCAAAACATTTCTACTGAGATATATTTACGACAATTAGCCCTAACAAATATTTAGAAGAATTAGCACTACAAATTATTTACGACAAACTGCACCCAGAAATATTTACGAGAATTAGCACTACAAATTATTTAGGAGATACTGCACCCAGAAATACACACAAGAATTAGCACTAAGTTATTTACGAGAAACTGCACCCAGAAATATTCATGAGAGTTACCACTACAAATTATTTACGAGACACTGCACCCAGAAATATTTACGCGAATTCGCACTAAGAAAAATTATTATAAATTGAACTAACAAGCATTTACGAGAATTTTATATCCTATTTATGAGAACTATTTAAGAAATTTTTGTATGCTAACCTGTCAGTATACATCTTGGACGACTCCCAGACATGCATTTTTGGAATGATTTAAACAACCACTCAAACGTGTCAGCTTGCTCATCCTGCAAAAGTGCCTGCCCAAACACGACATTTTGTAGTTGATGGTTTGAACCGACAAACATAGCCACTGGCATGCTATACATATTAGTTTTGTAAGTGGTGTCAAACGTGACAGCATCTCCAAAATCTCTATACTGTGCACGCTGGCTTGCATGACTCCAAAACACATTCTTTATAATGTTTTCATTGTCCACCTGCCAATCATAGTAGAAATATTCATTCTGAGCCTTCATCTCCGAAAAGAACTCTAGCAGCTTGGGAATATCGTTTTCTCTCTCCGCCTTGGCAGCTGCAGCCTTCCTGAAATTTCACCATTAAACAAATCCTATTGAAACTGATAAATTACAAATTAAGATGTTGTCAAAGTACTGCATTATATACATTACCTGTTTTTCAAGTCCATCTCAGTGAGTGTGAAGTTTTGCCGACCACCATATAGGTCTGACAACACACTATCACAACTCCACATCTGATCCACAATCCCCATGATTGTTGGGTCCTTCTGCTTGTGTGTGTTCATGTATTGGGTCAAGCTTGGACACGGATGCAGGGGGTGACTATGTTCTAAGCGTATCCTCTCAAAAAACCAATAGTCCTTCTTCCGGTTCCATTTAACTTTCACAAATGCCTTGCATTCACACCTCTTTGACATTTTCTCTTTCACTCTATCCTCTCCAGGCTTGTAGAAATCCCAGTGCCCTTGTTTATTGCAGCTTAACTCTACGACACTTGGATGGCTCTTGGTTATGCCAACGGCAAATCCTGCTTTGCTCGCATATTGCTTGTAAAACTCTTTAGCTTCTTAACTACTCTTGAAACGCACCTCACCATTAGGCACCATCGCTTCAGGCAACAAGGGATCCTATTTCACAAAGAACATCTTTACGATAAATATTTACGACAAATAGTATTTACGAGACATTGCACAAATAATATTTTATGATAATTCATACCCACCTACATTACGAGAATATGCGGTACTAGTAATATTTACGACAATCTGTACAAGTAAATACTTACACGATTTTACATTAAGAAATATTTATGAGAATTTTGCATTAAGAAATATATTAACGAGAACCTGCACGAATACCATTTTCAAGAATTTGTACTGAGAAATATTTACGAAAATTTTATATTCTATTAATCCAACATTATTTAACTAAATAATACAAAGTAGATGCATAATAAAATATTTCTCCTTATCATACTACTTCTATACTACTATTACGAAACTAGTAAAATATACTCACATGTATGTATGTCTTCTCCTTATCAGGAGTCACCATGGTTGCTGGCGATAGTGCTTGAAGAGGAGTCACTGCGTCTAATCTTGCCGGTGCAGTAAACGCCGCCGGGATGGTGCATGACATGGCGATGGTGACACGTTGCTCGCTGCTGTCCCATTTCGAGTTGGCGTAGTCATCAACGTCACCGGCGGCGCCGACGACGACCCAACCTGCGCCGACTCCGTCGTCTGCTCTTCGTGGACGCCATGGATGCACATGTCGGACGGAACTGATAGAATGGATGTATCTAATACAATCTGGATGATCGGATTCGCTTATCAAATGTTTGTATGCTACAAACATGCAAGCACTCGCGAACTGAGCGTAGCTCAGCTGATTGGGTTCCTTGTGGTGGAACCTGCCCACCCGGGTTCAAGTCCTCGACTTGACACGAGTGTTCGTATTTTCCTGGATTTATTCCAGGATTTAACGACGCTATTCTTTCAGTGGTACGCGACGTGCCCGTCGACAGCGAGGCGCCTGTGGTGACTTCGTCAATCTTGAGATTTGCTGGTCCAACTCGGGTGCTCATAGGGGTAGGGTGTGCGTGCGTGCGTTTATAGTAGGGGATAGTAGGGGTAGGGTGAATGCGTGCTCGTATTTGTGAGCGTTTGCGTCTGTAACTGGGTCTCGCAAAAAAAAAAACATGCAAACAGTCAACGCCAATAATCAAGCAATAGTGATGGAACGTAGTAAATGCACAAACACTAGTCTATATGGTGCGGTGGCTGGCCTGGTCGGTCCGGTCTGGCGGTGGATGGCCTGGTCGGTCCGGTCTGGCTACAGAATATCTTATTCTGTAGCCAAGCCATCCGACTCCTGACCCACTGCACCACGCTCGTCTCCCGATCGAACCAGCCTGAGCCACGGTGAGCCCTGGCAGCCACGGTCATTAATAGAAAATAAATCATAATTACTACACGGTAATTTCGGAGTAGTTGATCTGTGTGCATGCAAGCAAGTGAACTGAGTGGTTCCGAGCACATACGCCCATACAAGTGATGAACGCGTTACTAGAATACGAGTCTGATATACGCCATACTACATACTCCCTCTGTATCGCTTTTAGATGACGTTTTGGACAAGGTTTGAGTCAAACATTGGAAATATAAATCATGAATAACTTTTAAATTATTGAGTTTAGAGATATAAAAATCATATAAATAAATTTATCTTGAAAGGTACTTTCATAAAAGTATACATATACTATTTTACAACAAATATTTTTAAAAATACAAGTGGTCAAAGTTGCACTTTAGAGACCGTGTCACTGTCCTAAACGTCATCTAAATGCGATACGGAGGGAGTACATACTTGTATACTACATACATGTAGACTATAGTAAATAAATATTCTGTACGGAGGATCCAGCTAACGCATCACGTGAAATAGTTAGCGGAACTTTGAGATGATAACTAGGATAGCTTTATATATTTTGTCATCATGTTGTTCCTAGAAAGTATTTACTATAATGACTAGATTAATTATCATCAAATAGTTACAAGAAAATCATAGGTGTCTGGAGTTACTTTACCACAATTTAGATGGCAAGAAATTTTACAGGGACTGGTTACGATAATACATTTACCACAACACGATGATCAAGTTACTATAAAATGACAATGAAAATTTATCGGAACGGGATCATCAAGGCGCAACGATATAGTGACATATTTAATAATACAGTATAGTACAAATCTATGAAGAAAATCCCACAAGCTACAACTACAATATCATTTACGACAAGAGAGTTACCGTAATGGTATATTATTTTTACCTAAAATACTAGGTCTGAAGGAATACCACAATATCATTTATACAACCTGAGTTTCCAGAACGATATATTTATTTACAAAAATCTATGAACAAATACCACAATGCCATTTACCACAACACAGTGGCGAATCCAAGAATGGAACGCGAGGGGGGCTGAACTATAATACACACATATACTCTCTCCATTTTTTTAAAAGTGACGTATTTGGTTTGGCTCTACATATCAAGGAGAAGATTTGCTCTAAGAAATTACCTCCTCGTTTCTAAGCTAAAGCCGTCTTTAACCCTTCGATTCATGGGCTTAGGATGCACTCACCTCTCTCTGCATGCCTACATGCAAACCACAAGATATTTTTTCCCTGTTGGCTCTACAAACGAAACAAGTGACACTTATTTACGACTTTTTTTCTAAAACCAAATATGCTACTTATAAAAAAACGGAGGGAGTAACTAACAAAAATTTTATGTGTCCATCTCATACTATGAATATCCAGTAGGTTCAATTAACAGAAACTCAAACTATGAATATCTTGCAGGCTCAATTATATCTCCAATAATTTAGTTTTACAACCACAAATTATAACAATTATGATATATATAACTATAGCAAATTAAGCCATGAGGGTCTAGTTAGAATGAAATGCTGATATGATATAAATATTATAGATTACATTGATCGAAGATTAAAAATATCAAATAAAAATAATGAAATAAAAATCAAAAATTAAAGTGTTAAACCTATAGAACTAATACTAATTGTCTCCTTATGAAACAAATACGGTCGGGGGTTGAGTCACTGATATCCTATGCAGCACCTGCCAGCATCGACCTAGGCAACGAGGGGTGAAGGATGAAGGTGGTCATGCGGGAGCGGTAGCGTCGGCCCCGAACACCGGACATGGAGCAACAGAGGTCATTTGGAGTCCACGCGGTCGCAACTGACACGTGCTCACGAGTACGACTAGAGTAAGACAGGAGCTGATGCTTGGATCAATTATAATTTTTTTACACGAGAGAAAAGAGTCGTTACTCTAGAATTAGAGCCGCGAGGGGGCTGCAGCCCTACCAGCGCCCCCCTCCTGCATCCGCCCATGCCACAACACGAGTTACCACTGGCATATCCAATTCACTACAATGGCATCCTCAAGTTACCACAATGTAGTTTAGCATAACTTTTTATCCATGTGGTGATTTCGAGAAACAATGACCTCTTGTTCTCTGGCCCTTTCTTCACCATTTTGCTGCCGATGTTGATGTGCTAACCATCTCGCCCAGGGTACTCTCACTACTACAGAACAGGGTCATAGGTCGATTCTCAAAATCGTCTTTAGTCTCGGTGTTTTTGCCGCCCGGGACTAATAGACCCTTTAGTCACGGTCGGTTTCACGGACCGGGACTAAAGGGCCTGCCCCAACGGCTACTGCGCAGAGCTGTCGGGGCAGGGACCCTTCAGTCCCGGTCCGTGTTACCAACCGGGACTAAAGGACACTCTTTAGTCCCGGTTGGTGCCACGGACCGGGACTAAAGATTTAGCCACGGTTTGTGGCTTGCCCCGAGATAAATGATCACCTTTTAGCCCCAGTTTTTAATACAAACCGGGACTAAAGCTCCCCGGTTTATAACCTGCCAACTTCTTCCTCCCCCGAGCCAGAAACATTCAAATTTCAGTGAGCTTCTTGCTTGTTCTTGATGTTGCTATTGCTTGTTCTTCATTGTTCTTCTTCTCCGGCGTCAATTGGTGATCTTCTTCGACTCCGTCATCGTCTCTTTGCGTTTAGAGGTAACTATTTTCATCTCCTACCATGTCTTTTGAATATGAGAGGAATTTAATTAAAATATATACTTTGCAAGAACAAGCATAGAGAGTTGAGTAGTTTAAATTGGTTCATCACAATCACTTGATAGTTTTCTACTGCTAGGTAGTATCCATTCTATATTTCATACTTATGCAAGACGAGTAATATTGAATTTTAGTGTCTTTTTAGTTTATTTTCTTTAGAAAAATGTGGAATTTATAATAGTTTGCAACAATAAATATAGAGAGTAGATAATGTGGAAATTGGTATTGTTATATCATATTTTTCGATTATCTAAACAAATAGATAAATTTAGAGTCTTTTTTATTTATAATTGTTTAGAAAATTAGGAATTTGCATGTAATAGTTTAAAAAATGAGCATGGATATAGTAGATGACAACCGTGACCGGGTCCTCAGCCTC